>OZ038501.1:67230764-67325764 GCA_964036315.1 Acanthosepion esculentum
TTGTTCTGGTATAAGGAATACTGTAGTATTTTGGATCAGTAATCGTGGCTAGCTAAGTATAAGATAAGACAGATTGAAGACCAGCGTTCCCTATCTCCTCTTTTGGCCTTGTGCCAGATTTTTGTATTTTCAAAATAAATACTACTCTTCTTTAATCGCATTACTAGATTAGCAACTAATCTTCACTGTTGAAAGTTCTAGTTGTTACCGTAAGTTCTAGGCTAATAGTTTCTTCTCTCGCATTTCTCGCTTGTGGAAATCTCTTCTATCTTCCTGCATTCTTGTCAACCCCTCTTTGTTTCTTTCATTCTCAGTAACACCTTTGTTAGGGATGAAATCATTTAAAAAGTTTTCCTTTATTCACCGTTAGGATTTTGAGGCGCTGTCACAGTATCAGGGCAAATGGCATTTCAAACACCCCATTTAATTTTTTATGAATCATTTCACCCCAAGCAAGGCGATAATGCAACTAAGACGCAAGGGGTACCTGGAGTGAAAGAGAATGAACAAACTTTAGAAAGAAACGGAAACACAAACCTAAACAGTAAAGAAGGGATAAATCTCTACTCTTGTTAAAAAAAGACTACGGAGGAGTGTGAACCGGGCGATAAGCGAGCCTATCTACACCTATTAAATATTCATATTTTATTTTATTTTAAATTTTAAAAAAATATTTTTATTAAAGGGAGATTACTTGCTCTTATTTAAACAAAAAAACATGAATTTATATTAAAAAAGAATAGCAATTTACATTTAAAATTACCATTTAATAATATGTATATTTATATATATTAGCAGGGTTTCTTAACCTTGCTTGCCCCGTGCACGCCTTTCATCATCTGACAAAATGCATCACCCCTCTTCATTTTCAAGGTGACAGGCTAGATAGGCCAAATTCTATAATTGCTCTCCGCCACACATAAACTTATGGTGGTCACAATTCACACCTGAAAATCCAATATTTATTTCCCCCTGGGGTGAATTTAACTCCTGTTATATAGCATTACTTTCCTTTTCTTCTAATGCATTGTCTTGAATGATATTCCTGGTTTCTGTAAGTGAAACAAAAATGAAAACATCAAAAAGTTTTATTTTAAAAAAATCGAATTAAAAGACAAATATTAAATAAAATTAATTGGTAAGCTAAAAAAAGGTTGATTTCAGTAAAAAAAAAAAAATACTTGTTGTTTACAGAAATATGGCCCAAACCAGAAAATCCATGTAATAACTTGATTTTAGAATTCAGAAAGCTTCTTGACTAATCTTGAGAATTTGACATGCCATTTGCTTAATATTAAAGAAAAAACCCGCAGTAATAACTGAGGATACTATAATGATAGAGAAAAACACAGAGGAAATGAGGATGATTTGACTCCGTGGAAGTAGCGTGGTATATCGTAGTTGCAAAGGTCTGAACAAGTGAAACTAAAGAATGAAGCTCATCTGAACATTTGCCATGGAATTAGCAAGGGACTAGTGATAGGTGAGCCAAGTTGTGTTTGTGTGACAGAGGCTCTATTGAGTGAATGTTTCTTGTTATGATGCGTTAAAACTAACCAGACTGAAAAAACACTACACCTGTATATGGATCAGTTATAATAAATTTAGTATAGGAGGTAAGGGAACTAAACATAGAATAAGTTGCGTTAGAGGTAGTCTCTCCCAATACCATAAATTTCTACAAAACCAAAACATCAACCTGAAAACGAGCCCTGTTCATAAAAAGCCTGGTCAGATCATATGGATGTCATATATGGCTCCATACCCGTTTAGAAATATTTAACCTATGAGCAAAGGGTGAAAAAAAAGCCAAAGACCATTCATCTCTGAATTTCGTGGGCTGGCGCTACAGAATCACAAAGAAAGAACTGTACCAAATAACAGAAACCATAAATCCCTGCTCTACTTAGAGTATTGAGCACTCTATTGAGCTTCATTACTCGCTTGGGGCTTTTTCTTTGGACTAAAAACTTAAGGCACTGGACGATTTATTTCTCTCTGTTCGGATGTTTTTAGTTCTTTCTTTTTTTTCCCAATATTTTTCCCTCGGGTACCAATTTGACATGTTAGCCTTATATATATTCATATATATATATATATATATATATATATATATATATATATATATATATATATTTGACAATTTAAACAATGAACAGAAAATCTATGATCTTTCTACCAGAACCAACAGGATACCAACAGCAGCAACAGCTAAAATGTATAGCACACAAAATTTGAAGTAGAAATAATATATAGCCTTATATATATATATATATATATATATATATATATATATATATATATATATATATATATTCATATATATATATATTTCACAATTTAAGCAATGAACAAAAAATCTATGATCTTTCTACCACAATAATTACAGACTGTTTTTCTTTTACGGTTGTCATTCGTACACATTTTATGACTAAATCCAGAAACTACTTACAGTTTGATAGCTGTATTCATACTTGACTAATCTTGGATTTTTTTCTCGTTTATCTTATACAGCCGTAAGCATAAAATACGGAATTGAGAGAAAATTACTAGTTACTGACAGAACTAATTACTTAAAAATATATTATTGCTTATCATTGCAACTCAAAGGAATGTCTCAAAATCTTTAAAAAGACCCAGAAAATCACTCTGTTAGTATTATGGGATATCATTATGTGATACTATTATGGGATGCCATGAGATACCAATAATATTATGGATACATTCGCACTCCTGAAAAAAACTGCTTGTAATTCATACAAGTTTTATGACAAAAAAAGAACCAGACGCTTTTTGTACTTACTTGATAGAAGTTTGGACACTTCGAACTGATATAATGGTAGGTAATCTTACCTTGCTAAATCAGGTCAGGTGTGGCACAAGGCCGAATTAATTGTGAGGTATCCGTGCCCGTAATCTCGGCTAAAAATTCCCCTTAGACCACGTATAAAACGCCGGCGCGTAGCTGTTTCCCGGGACGAGACTCTGCCCTTCGACATCGCCTCGTCTGGGGATCGTCCTTCCATCCCGGTGGCAGAGAGTTTGGCCAGCACAGCTGGAGACGAATCTCCAATTCTAGACCACGTACAGTATTCGCTACTGTGTTTATGGGAATGGAAATATAACTATTATCGTCCATAGGTATGCTACAACAGTAATTAATAAAATTATATTTAGTTTTTTTTCTTTCAGTATCTGTCTCAAGGACACATGGCACAGTGGATAAAGACGTTGGTTAGATCCAGTGACACGACCCAAAGAGTTTGAGTTCAATACTCGGTTAAGGCAGTGAAGAACTTGGAGAGGGGAATTAACAGAAGATAACTGATAAATGATATCCGTTAAGCATGGCACGTGGAACTAGAACGGTCTACCCCAGTGAGCGAAATAAATGGTTCAGTTCCACATTACAATCACCTGAAGAAGGACGGACCTTACAACGGCCGAAACGTTGTAATAAATATGGCGACAAAGATGAGGACAATAGTCCGAATAATGTAAATAGGGTTTTTGTTTCAATAATAAATAAATAATATTATTTTATTAATGTTGAATGTAATGTTATATGTAGAGGATTAACGTCCGGGCAGAGATGATGAAACCTGATACCTGTTTAGTTACACGTGAGACAGTGCGGTGAGAGATTGTTTGTGCTCCATATAGGTGAGTCGTATTCTGCAAACAAAATATACAATTCTCTATACAAGGTTATAGCAGATGTCACTGTGTTTTTGTTGTTGTTTTTCTGACCTTGAGACTGATCTACTTATTGTTTACCCTTTATTTCCATTCTTTCAGATCATGTCAGCCACGGCTACTTCTCGTCACAAATGCGTAAACAGCCGTGATTCCTTTCGTTATATCTGTGGTAGTTTCACCATTCCCAGTCAAAGGGCAAACATCAGCACATTTGCCAAGCAAGCCTATTTTGCGTATTTTAAAGTAAAGCTTGGTGATCATGTCACGTCTTGGGCCCTTCACAAGGTGTGCAAGCAGTGTGCCGAATGTGGCCCAAGGGAACACGTGATTAATTGGCATTTGGTATACCTATGATTTGGCGAGAGCCCAGAGATCATTGCACGGACTGTTAGTTTTGCTTAGTGAAAACTTCATGATATAACAAGAATAATGAATACAAGATCGAGTATCCAAGTCTATCATCAGATATACGTCTAGTATCTCATTCAGCTGAAATCCCAGTACCAGTTTTCGCTCAACTACCCTATCTGAATGATGTGGACCCTGATGAAGAACTCAGTGGCAGCCATGATGCAGATTTTAAAACTGAAGATAACTCAGCTCGGAAGGGATACGATGGGAATGAGTTGAATGATTTTGGCACGGGGTCAGGGACTGTCAAAAAGTCTTCAGGATTCCTCGTTTCAAGACTGAATGAGAAAAACTTGCTTGAAAAGGGAGCAAAGGTATCCTAATTTCGATCTAGGTAAAGTTCATTTCCGTAGTATTATCGAAATGACAGTAGCTTTGTTTATTGTCATTACATACAGGGTTTACTGCAGAAATTCGGAATTCTGATGTACAACTCAAATAAATAGAGACTGTTCATCGACAGCTCAAAGCGTAGATATAAGTGTGTCCTTCTCCACAATGGCAATTTATATGGTTCCGTCCCAATTGGCCATTCAGTTTGTCTTCAAGAAGAACATGGAGACATAAAGAGAGTCATTGAGTTGTTGCAATATCCCAAACACAATTGGATCATCTGTGTTGACCTTAAAATGGTATGCTTCGTTCTTGGTCAGCAACGCGGTTACACCAAGTGTCCCTGTTTTTTGTGTATGTGGGGTAGCAGAGCTAGAGAGAAACATTGGATGGAGATGAATTGGCCTCCAAGACCTCACCTCAAACCTGGCGATCCCAAAATTCTACATGACCCACTCTTTGACAGAAAGAAAATTGTATTCCCATCTCTGCACATTAAACTGGGTTTAATGAAGCAATTGATTAAAACATTTAAAATGAAGGAGACTGTTTCAAGTCCCTCATTTTGGTATTTCCTGGCCTGTCAATTGAAAAAATAAATCAAGGCTGGTGTGTTTGATAGTCTACAGGTTCGGCATCTCATTAAAGATGATCATTCTATTGAAACAATGTCAGAACTTGAAAAGAATGCTTGGTCATCATTCAAAGATCTTGTCAAAGACTTTCTTGGAACATAGAATAACACCGAAATTATCCAGAAACTACTGGAAAGATACAAAGCCATCGAATGGAACATGAGCATCAAGTTACATTTTCTGCGCAAGCATCTTCCTAACTTCCCGTAAAATCTTGGTAAAGTCAGCGATAAGCAAGATGAACGATTCCACCATGATTTAAAGGTTATGGAAGAACGGTATCAGGGTAGATGAGATGTAAATATGATGGCTGACTATTGTTGGAGCATAAAGCGAGATTTTTTACTGTACACTCCGGGAAAAGCTATAGGCATAAATTTTTACCTTAAGCAATTTTACATAATTTGACTTACAGTAATAATATCCTTTGTATGAACAAAATATATTTGTACAAACATTACAGTCAAGCAATGCTTTATTATTTTCCATCATATGTAAATTTTAAACCATACAATAAAATGGGCCCAAATATACTAGATACGGTATTTTGTGTTTCTTTATACAAGGCGAGGGTATCCTGTAGCATACAAACCTGACGTGATACAGAAAAAACGGGGTCATTTTTGGATTCAGAAGCCAAAAGTTAGTCAAAATCGAGTGTCAAACCTAACTCAACGAAAATTCTCTTCCCCAGTGGTTTATCATCTTAGACGTGGGAGTCCTATTCATAATAGCGATACAGGGTAAAATCGAACCCTAACTTTTTACAGGGTTACCTTGCTGTTTTGCGTACGAATGCAAACTTTTTTTAAAAATAGATGTATTTTAATTAACAAGCAAAAAACTTACATGAATTAATAAAAGTATATATATCCGTTTTTCTTCATTTAAGATAAATAATAATTATCCACCCAATGAGCATGTACTTCCGAAAAAATTACCCTGAAAAAAAGTTTTTAAAAATTTGATAAATACCCCCTCCCCCCAAAAAACGAAAACAAATGCTCTTATATCAATGATGTAGGCATAGATTCAAACTTGATATTTGTAAATAACATCTGGGTTCAGATAATTCTGTAAAAAGTCAGGGATCGATTTTCAGTGTGTCGATACTATGGACCGGACAACATCCCTTCTAAATCGATAACAAAATCAATATTTTTTTTCGATTCTGAGTAATGTGGCTTACGGAAGTTCTAAGCAATGCTAATCAGCAAAAATTATTGAACGAAAAATTTTTTTTCGTAATTTTCATAAGTAAACCAGTCGATTTAAGTAAGTAAGGCCTTCCACTCATTCTTTCGTTCGTTCGATCTTTTTCATTTCTTTCTTTCTCTTTATTTCATTCACATGTTTCTATTTTTCTGCTATGATTCGTTTCGGGCACGTGGTTAGAACTTTCGCATTCTGACCAAGAGACCCGGGCTCGAATCTCACTATGGTCGATTTCTCAGGAAGGAGATTACTGATGTTATCGGACTGATGCCAGCGTGCGACAACTTTGGAAAATACCTGAAAAACCATACCACGGCTTGACCCAAGCATTATCAGTGAAATTGGGTAGACGGAACCATTGGAGGTCGTCGATAGCTTTGCTAGCACGAAGTCACAAGTCATCGTGACCGAGGGCTTGAGCGTGCTGGCTTTGTTCAAATTGTTGATCACGCTAGATAACCATAACTAAAGTCCGCTCAGCGTAGTTGCAGTAAAAACCACAGGTGGGCTCTGTGGGTATTGAATAAACACAAATGCGCCTGAGCAAGCGTCTGCAATAGGGATTGGCTAACCGCCTTTTGTAGATGGGTATCTTCGAATACGAGTGTCCAATTATACTATACTATGATTCGTTCGATCTGTTTTTCGCGGCTTTTCAAAACCTTTGCATGTTGTTTAAAGATAGAAACATTTTCTTTTAGACTGTAAGTTTTTTAAAAGATAATAATGGTTTAGTGATACAAGTTTTACTAATAAACATAATAGCTGGGGGAGATGAGGGTATTTGCGAGTAAAGGAAATATAACGAACCCAATTAGAATTGGAACTTGGCTCTCCGATTAAGAATTCTGAATCATTATCCATTATATCACACGCGCATACAAGCTTACAGTACTTGATATTCCCAAGCGGTCGTCCATGTAGGTACTGACCAGGTTCGACACTGATTAACTTCGGTGATGATACGGGAACCGATGTTTTAACGTTATATGACCGTAAAGTCGTTTTATATAATGTTTATTCTATTCTTTGTCTTTTTCTGTCGTTTGTTGAACTTTTTTTGCTCTCATTTTTTTTTGTTGAGTTTCTTTCACTCATATTTCTTTTTGTGCATTTCTCATTTATTTCTCTGTTTTTCTATTTTTCTTTCGACCTTTTTTGATTTCCCATTTTTCTTCCTTCTTATTTTTCTTTCTTTATTTCTACCATTCTTATTTCCCCATTTAGCTTTCTTTCTTTCTTTTTTACTCTAAAGCCTCTTTCTTATTCTTCTTTACTTTCTACAAATCTCCTTTACTCTCATTACCTCTCTTTCTTTCTTTCTTTCTTTCTTTCTTTGTCTTTTGATTTCTTTTCTTTCTAATTTTTCTTTTTTACTATATTTATCTTTATAGATTTTTAGTATCTTTATTACTTTCTTTCTTTCTTCTTTCTTTCTTTCTTTCTTCTTTCTTTCTTTCTTTCTTTCTTCTTTCTTTCTTTCTTTCTTTCTTTCTTTCTGTCTTTTAGTTTCGTTTCTTTTCTTTCTAATTTTTCTTTTTTCTTTTTTAGTCTCTTTCTGTTTTTTTCTCTCCACCTTACGTTTTACCATTCTTCTGTACTTCCGTATGACCCTTCCTTCTTTCTTTCCGTAGCTATTTCAGCCACGGAACAGGTAACAAAAACAGAGACTGTATTTTCGAAAGACAAATGTCATTTTCCGAGAAACCCATGCCCCCATTACCTGAATCCGCACACTGGCCTGATTCCGGTCGACGGATGTCAAATCACAATGGTAAATTCTACGATCCATGCTATCTTAGTCATTAAAACAACTTTAAGCAAAAAGCGGTAATTAACTGAGAACAATCGTCTCGAAGAATCAATATGGATCAATTGTTAATGACCTCCCCTAAAAACAAAGAGCTGCAGCAGCAGAAGAAGAAGAAGAAGAAGAAGAAGAAGAAGAAGAAGAAGAAGAAGAAGAAGAAGAAGAAGAAATCTGTTTTTCTATATTAGTCGATTATATGAGATGCAATGCAATGTTTGGAAGATTCAACTACAGAGAAATTCCCACTTCCTTACGTTTACATTAAAAATATACGTGCATAATAATTTATTAAATTAGCAAAAATAGACAAGAAAAACAATTACATAATTGTTTCCCGCTAGTAATTATATTGAATTAATTGCTTGGTCAGCTGTTAGGAAAATTCACTGAAGCGTGCGTGCTAGACAATTTTTTATCGCCAGAATCTGCAGAATTTACAAGTCGACCATTCGTCCATTTTTGAATGCTGCTGTTACATCTGGTTTGATGCTCCTGCTAGATATTTAGAGACTCTTAGTAAACTCCAAAGGATCTGCATTGTTATTGGTCCTGACCTGGCATCTCGTCATCCGGCACTTTCCCACCGCCGTAATGTAGCTTCCCTGTGCCTTTTCTATAAATACTTTCATGTAATAGTTTTGATGAACTTTCCGCTATGGTAAATATTTATTTTATTTTTTTAAAGTTAATATTTTTAATCTCCAGCCCCTCACAGACAAAGTATACATCTGGAAACTAGTTAGGACTACATAGAAACCTTGAGGTATTATGGCGGCTGTAGTAAAGATGGTAAGTAAGAATGCATTGCTTTAGTGTAAGGAACACGGTATTATGTTTGTGTCAGTAATCGTGGCTAGCTGAGTTTAAGATAGGACAGGTTGAAGGCCAGCCTTCCCTTATCCCTCTTTTTGGCCTTGTACCACATTTTTGTATTATAACAAAATAAATATTACTTTCCTATTTGGTACGGAAAAGCATATTCATTGGAGTTTCATGTTTAAATGTTTTTATTTTTTATCCCACAAGACAAATTATACATATGGGAACTAGTTAAGACTACATAGAGACTAGAGGTATTGTGGTGATTGTAGTAAGAATGGTAAGACTGTGTTGTTTTGGTGTAAGGAATACTGTGTTATGTTTGGGCCAGTAATTGTGGCGAGCTAAGTTTAAAATAAAACAGATTAAAATCAGCCATCATCTATCCCCTCTTTTGGCTTTGAGTCACATTTTTGTATTTTCAAAATAAATATTACTTTCCGCTAACGTAACTAGATTTTATGAATTTGAGCGCACGACTAGTTTGGCGATAAGGTCTCATTATATTAGTTGAAATGGCTCGATGTAATCGTAATTCCCATGCTACCAGTTTCTTCTCTCATACTACCCGCTTCTAGCACTCTTTTGCGGCTTCTTGCTTGCAAGTCAACTTTGATCTTCAAAAATGTAATTACAATGTAAATCGTTACTTTCTGTTTTCTTAATTCCTATTCTTTTATTGTCCTCTCTCCTTAAGAGTAGTTTTTTTCTCAAATCCTCTAGCAATCAGTAACCCCATTTTAGTGACTTTATTGCCTTGATAAAAAAAAGTGTAGATTTATGCATAAATTAAACAAACTTAGAGCTACACAATCTATGTGAGTGTGTGTGGAGCTTTTCTTATCTATCATGATACTTCAATCTGTCAATCTTATATTTAAACTAGCAGCATGGCCCGGCGTTGCCCGTGCTTGATTAAAAAATCGTACGACTCATACAGTAATCGCTATCACTTGACTTAAAATATTTTTGCTCTTCCTTGCCTTTAAAGGAGTTCCCGTTGCCGTGCTGATGTTGCTACATGCCTTACTTCTTGCCTATCTCACACTGCGAATTTTTTCTAAGCTCTATACTAAACATTAAATCTGTTACGAAAAAAGAACTAAACAAAATGAACACAGAACGATCATCTTTAAAAAAGGACTCGTAACTGGAAAAACCGAATGTTAACAACAAATATTTTTTCACACCCAACCCAGTTCTGCGGAATCAGAATCAACGTTGAGTTTAAGCAAGCGAATGGGCCAATTGAAGTAAAGTGCCATGCAGATTTAAATTTTTCCCACTTGTGATGAATGCAGCTATCGATTTTTTGGCATGCTAGCATGCTAGTTAACATTCGTGTTGACTCTCACGCTGGCCAATAGAATCTTCCTGCCTATTTGTGGCAGCCAGCTATAGGTTCTCACTCTGGCCAGTAGAAAATGGCCGCAAAACTACATGAAAACTGTCGTAGAATCATGAAAAAATCTATTATTTCCACTATCGATGGGAGTTGGGCAATGCAAAGTCGATCTTGATTTTTCCACTAACTTGGAGCATGTGCTTGTAAATTTTGGTGCAAATCCTTCGAAAATTGCGGCCGTGCATTCGTTACACACACACTATGGTACCTAGATTTTGTGAATTTAAACGCAGTACTAGATTGGTGGCAAGATCTCATCATTTTAAACTTGAATTGACAAGTTGTGACTGTACGTTCTATGCTTCTAATCTTTTATCGCACTTCTTGCTTGTGGAACTCTCTTCTGGCTTTTTGCTTCCCAGTCAACTTTGATCTTCAAAACTTTAAATGCAATGTCAATCTTTACGTTTTGCCTCCTTAATTCTTGCTCTTTTATTTTCTGCACTCCCTAACACTCATTTTTCTCATATTCTCAAACAACGAGTAACCACTTCCATCATAGTGGCTTTATTGTCTTGCTTGGTCTAAAATTATTAAAAAAAAAACTTTCAATCATCTGTATAAATTTTATTCATATTTTATTAAAATGGTTTTCCAGGTTAACATTGTGATCACTTAGCATACAAGTAAATTAATTGAATTCCTTTTATACTTTTGTACTATTTTTACAAATTTCGAGACGTTTCCTAGATGACTTTCTGTGGGGAGGAGTGGTCATTGTTAACAATCTATTAGTTTGGCTCTTAGCTGCTGATGTAAAAAATCAACTGTTTAATACTGATTAGATTTTTAACTTGTGGGATATATCACTACCCCCACCTTCGTTTTTGACGCACGCGCGACATTTTCACCCCTTCCTCTCACTTTCGGCCGGTTATAGTAGTAAACCGTTGTCTTAGCCGAAGATGAGGAAGAATTCATTTTTCGCGCGCTTTTGCGCTGACGTCACGGCAAATTTGGTTTTCAAAAATTAGTCGCCCCCGTGGTCGTCTGACCATCGGCACGGGTTGGCTCACCTTATCCTCTCGCCGGTGAACCCATATATACTGGCAGAGAATTTTATTCGGCAAAACCTTGCCCTGATCTCATGGCTCGTCGCGGTATCTTACACTGTCGTCACCTTAGGACAGAATTTTCATTCCAACGCGAACATCTTTTAGCGAGCCGCTCAACTCCCAGGAACTTTCAAAAACTTCCAACCTGATGAACAAGCATTTTTCACATTCTTCGAACTCATACTCTCTGAACCAGTTACTTTAAAAAGAATTACATACACTCACAATTACAAACTCTTGCAGTGAGTATTTTTTTTCCTTGCCGTATGTTCACTATGCATTACAACTGACTTTCTGAACCTTTCTTCACGAAGAACTCCTTCCCGCCATCTAGCCATCTTGAATTTGAATTTTGGCGCGGAATTTTATCTTCTTCAACTATATTTCCAGTATCTTACTGAAGGTCTTCACTCAAGTCAATTAAATTTCATTCACTGCTACATTTCCAGTACCTTATTGAAGACAATCTACTTGGCCTCTTTTTCAACTACATTTTCCAGTACATTTACTGAAGGTCTTCACTGAAGACACTACTTGTTAAACTCTTAATAAAATGTATGTTTGTTCTTAACCTTTTGTTGTTTTGCCTGTCTACTTCTTTTCACTTTGTACGTTTGTACGGTGGGAAGAGCACGTCTTTACATTTTTCTTTTTTTTTACTTTGCCTGGGGATCCGGTAGTAGAGTGTAGTGTCTGGAACAAGGCCTTATTTTCGTAAGCCGGATCTGCACCGCTATCGGGTCCTCCACAAACTTTTAAAAAACTCTTTCTGATTATTTTTATATTGAGTTTATCTAAGTTTCAAATTCAGAAATCACGTACTTTACAGATATTATAATGCACATTGTCGCTTGTACGTTCTTTTACCGTTTTGTGGATTTTGGCATAGTTTTTCTTTTGGTGTTACCAAATTTAATAACTAAGAATAAGAAGGATTTATAAAATAGTTATGGTTTAAATAACCCGCTTTGTTTAAGAAAAGGAATGTATTGAAATAGAAACGATGCATATTTATTGTAAGAGAAAGTCAACATTTATCTTCAAAAATTTAAATCCAATGTCAATCATTATTTTTTCTCTTCTTAATTCTTTTTCTTTTACTGTTCTCTCTCCTTAATAGAGTTATTTTTTTCTCTTTAAAAACCGTTTTAGCGGTTTTGTCGGTTTTGTCGCGTCACCCTGCTTGTAGCGTAAATGATTTAAAAAAAAATATATTCATATGATTTATACAATAAATGAGCCAAATATAATAAAAGATATTACAAAATTTCGGCTTGCCTATGGATTCTTTTTAAAAGTCTTTCCCATGCAATAATCTCAAAACTGTAACAGTTAGATCTAACCGTAAGCTCTTTGTTAACGATTTCTTTTATCGCACTTCTGTTACAGAACTCTGTTCTAGCTTCTTGCTTGTCGAACTCTGCTTCTATTCTTTTATCACACCTCATCACTTGTGGAACTCTCTTCCGGCTTCTTTTGCCTCAAGTCTGTTCTTCATCTGTGCGGGAATTGTGCAGCATTTATTGCCATACTAGCCGAATTACCCGTGCCTTGCCGCGTGCCACATAAATTTTCTTCTAAGAAAATGCTGATTGATTTTAAATCATTGTTCTAATCTGTGTAGAAAAATGATGCATTTTAATATTACTCAATGATCTTGCCGATGTGATCTCCATCAAAGACATAATTGCTGTGTTCATCTGAAAGGTAAATCTTTTAATTGTTATGTGAAGAACGTTGAGTGAGTACGTGATGGCTTGACTATCGCTTCAGTGGAGGTGACTAAGAAATAAGTATTAAATCTATGTCTTTCAAATTGATGAACACTACAATATTTGTCTTGAAATAAACAACACCCTAATGATGACATTGTGTTATGTCGAAAGTACTCAGAATAAAATAGATTTTTTCTCTTCCTTTAATAATGACACCAAAAAGCTTGGCCGTGAATATGAAAGGATCCAACTGAAAATATGTAGACAAAACTTGCCAAAATTATTGTTGTGGTGTCCTCCCTCTAAGAGTCTATGTTAGACTCTTCAGCCTACTATAAGTTTAGTAGGAGAGAAGGTCTGGGGAACAGTGAATGGTGAATAGATTGAACGCTAGTTCATTCGATACACTCTCACTAGTCGTATAATTCTCTTCTGGTGTACTTACTCTTTAATATACGATATATCTGCAAACCTTTTTTTGTTATTGCTTAACCATTTACTTGGTTACAACAATTATCCAATGAAACATGTCTCAATGAAAACATTCTGCCAAAATATACGCAATATATATATATATATATATATATATATATATATATAATTCTCTTCACAGCTATAGGGTTATTGGGTTATTTGCACGGATAGACGCGTGGAATTCATATTCCGTCCGAGTCCGTTACATCCGCTTTCGCACAAATAGCCTTGGAAAGTTATGAATTCATTTCTCTCCCCTCTATAGGTAAAATAGTTTAGTTGATTAGGTGATTAGTTGGCAACATGTTTAGCGGAAAGGCAACTATGAATTTAAAATCGCTTGGGCAATTCAAACCATAAAGCTGACTTTCTAACAAAACCATAGTAGCAACGTGTGTGGTAGAATCTATGGGGTTTTGGTTGGCAATCAGTCTAGGGGAAGGAAAACTCTGAATTTAAAACCGGTTGGGCATGAAGCTAGCAAATTCACTCCGTCTGGAAACCTATTTTGCGATAGTAACCACTTAGTGTGTCGAGGCTGTAATGCTATGTATGCTCTACAGTGGAATCATCAGAATTTATATATACATACATAGAAATTTGTGCTCCAGCAGCATGGCTCATGCTAACCTTCCGATGAGCAACTGACTGCGCTCTTTTGACCTTATGATTTCTAGTGACAAGAAAAGAAATGAATTGAATGAATCGCTAAAGTCTACTGGTGGGAAAGTCGATTCAAAATGTCGTGCATGATAATATTTCTAGCCACAATCTATCTGGCATGTTTATAAGTCTGTGTGTCGAATATTATTGCCACTTCTGGTCTGGTGCTTGTGCTATGCGACCAGAGCTTCTTGATAAAATCCGAAGAAGAATCCTCAACGTTATATGCCCTGACCTGGCATCTCGGCTTCAATCACCTTCCCGCAGCTATAACGTAGCTTCGCGTTACATCTTCTATCGATATTTTCATGGTAATTGTTCTAATGAGCTTTTCCTCTTTTGTACATCGATTTCACGAATTTAAACGCAGTACTAGATTGGCAGATAGATCTCATAATTTCAGAGTTGCAATTTGTCGTTGTATTAAAAAGTTCCATGCTAATTGTTTCTTTTCTTGCACCTGTTGCTCCGCCGGCTTTTAAAAAAATCATTTCACCCAAATCAAGGCAATAAAGTCACTAAGACGCAAGGAGTTGCTGAGTTTTAGAGAGTATGCGAAAAATATACTACTAAAGAGAGCATGCAATAAAAGAAGAGCAATTGAGAAGGCAGAAGATAACAATTGTCATTGCATATAAATTTATGAAGATCAAAGTTGACTGGGTAGCAAGAAACTGGAAAAGAGTTTTACAAGTGAGGAGTGCGAGAGAAGATTTTGATTTGTAACCTCATGCAATTCTAGGTACCAAATACTCAAGCAGTACTAATCTGTATGGAGTTGGTGTACTCTGCTTAAAATTTAGTAGCAACTGTTGCATAAGATCTTCATTTTAACTTTTAAAGTTTTACCGTTGATAATTTATAAACCCTGGGAGTAATACTGTATCAAATATTATTTTCTCTTTATCACCTTGCTTCAGGTAAAATGATAAAGTTACTTAAATGCATGGGGTAATATCAGAAATTCAAAGAGTCTGAGAAAGAAAAAAAAACAATGAAGAGGGGGAGAGAGGGGGGAATAATAACAGAAAAGAAATTGAGGAGACAGAAACTGGAAAAGAGTTTTACAAGTGAAGAGCGTGAGAGATGAAACTGTTAACCAAGAACTTGTAGTTACATCTAACGATTTCAACTGTAAAACGGTGTGACTTAGCTGCCTTTCTATTAATCCAATTAAATTTGTCGAGGTACCAAAGAGGAAAGCTCAACAGAACAATTACCATGAAAATTATCTCAAATATGAATTTAACTAAAATTCACAACTTAAACTTTTTAGGATTTAGGAAATTTCGAAATTGTAATGTGCACTGATATAGAATTATATGACACTTCTTAATTCTTAGAAACTTTGGACAAAATAATTTAACTCAGCCTCTTTTTTTTTTCTTTAAATACTTTATTATAATTTTAATGTTCGCTTATGGCCACATTACATTGAAACACAGGTTCCTATACGATCACCTAATTTAAGCAACATCATGCCTGGTCAGTACCTCGATGAGCGACCACTTGGGAATACCAGGTGCAATAATCTTGGAGGTGTAGGTGGTATAATGGCTCTTAATTGTTAATCAGAGCCAAGTTCTAATTCCAGTTATAAGTTAAATTCACTTATGTGGAAATAACTTTGGGAAAGAAATGACTCTAACTCTTCTATAGGTTAATTATTAAGACTTGTATACTTTTATCTTTGTTAATTAATAAACCCTGGAAGTAATACAGTATTAAATATTCTTTTTCTCTCTATCATTTTACCTCAGGCAAGGTGATAAAGTCACTTAAATGCATGGAGCAATATCAGAAAACTTAACATTTTATGATTTAGGAGATTTTGAATTGTAATGTGCATTGATATAGAATTCTATGGCACTTCTGAATCCTTAAAAACTTTGGACAAAATAATTTAACTCTTTTTTTTTTCTTTAAAAACTGTTAAGAACGGTTAGCAACGAACTTACGGTTGCATGCAGCCAATATAGCTGTAAAATGATGAGACAATCTAGTAACATAGAGGAAATTTCATCAGGACAATTACCATGAAAGAATTTATAGAAAAGGCACAGGGATGCTACACTACGGCAGTGGGAAAGTGTTATATATATATATATATATATATATAGAAAGACATTCGAATGACCAACACAAAAACAGAGAATGTCTCATATCGAGAATATTTAACATTGAAAAACTTAAAGGATAAAAATTAATTATTTTTAATAATATGTGGAAATCTCCACCTTTTACCTGAAGACGGTCGTGACACCAGAAACACGTGTTGTAAAACTATGAAAAATAAAGAATAATATTCTTTCAAAAACCCACATTACAACCAAAAAAGTTTGCGGTACCTCTCTTCTTTTTAATATATATATATATATATATATATATATATATATATATATATATATATATGATAAATTCTGATTATATCTAGTATTATTAGATCTACTGTCTTCCTGATTACTCTTTTCTCTTTACGCTCATTAATGTTTCTGTTCCTAATTCCACCACGTCCTGTAACACCTTGCATGCTAGTGGCTGTACAGCCTTGCTTGAAGTAATATCGATTAAATATATATACGGTTACTAATCTAACTGCAAAAGGATGAGAATTTGGCAATCTAGTACTGCACTTAAATTCATAAGGTCTATATACCATAGAGGAAATTTCATCAGGATAATTACCATAAAAGAATTTATAGAAAAGGCACCGGGAAGCTACGCTACGGCGGTGGGAAAGTGACTGAAGTCGAGGTGCCAGGGCAGTACCAATAGCATTGCGGTTTTTTCTTTGGATTTTATCCAGAATCTCTAAATGTATAACAGGAGCACCAATGTGACAACAATATTAAAAACAAGAACGAATGATAGTCTTATAAATATGTAAGACAGATTTTGGCGAGAAAAATCGTCGAGGTCAACATAATGAACGAATATAACTCGTTTACCTGTCACCTACGATCTCCAAGATTTTGAATAAAATGTCAATCGTCTGCTTCCTGTTATTTTATTGGTTTCTCTGTTTCTTTCCCTCTCAGTAACCCATTGCTTCCCAGTGGCTTTTACTGCATTTATATGGTCGAGGTGAAATAATTTAAAATAACATTTAAAAAAAAATACTCAAAAGACAACAAAGATACATATATTTGACCGTTTACGTCATAAACATTTGTTTGGAGAATAAATTTTTTCCTTGAAGAATTAATTTCGAAGTGTTAATTTTTTTTTTTTTTTGGGTTTTTACATTGGAAGACCTTCCTCGTATAAAATCTTCTTTAGAGATGCCCTCAATGACTCAGGTGGACAATCGAGACACAAATTCTCGATCTGATCAAGCTTTTTATAAAAATATGACTTTTTCAAATTGGAATGATCCAGACTGTCTAGAAGTTTCTGGTTTTCTTCCTGGAGTGTACGGACGGCCTTCGACAGTTCTAACCGCAACTGCTCCATTTCTTCCCGAACTTGATTCATACATTCGATTTTGGCATCGATAAATGGAATTTCGTCTGTTTGGGATGAATTATCCCTGTACTCCGCTGTGGGCCTCCGCGGTACCTTCAAAGGTCGGCAACTTAACTTCCCATAACCGGAGCTTTTCACAGCAGATAGCGGCCGGGGTTTGAAAGCGGACCCGAACCCGTTCCCTAGATGAGAGAGGATGGTGTCGTTTCTTTTTGTCCCTTCCGGTGTTTTGGCGTTTGCGATCTGCGATATGAGTCGAGCTCCCCCGTGTACGCTACTCTGCCCCGTGTAAAGCGTTTCCGTTTTCGGGCTGTCGCAGATGACCTCGTCGGTAGATTCTTCCTCGTTTCGGGGTCGGTGAGCGTCGAAAAAACGCACAAACCATTGGGCAAAGTAGAAGTTGGATTGGAAATTTCTTTGCATCATGTCTTCAGCTGGGAAATTCTTCTTGATTCCAGACGCCTTGAATGCCTCTTTTAGCAAATGGAAGTTGCTCCGTTTATCACGCTCGCTCAGATTATCGCCTCGTTTCAGTTTTTGGACATCATATGAATTTGGAAACAGTTGGTTCATAGCCAAACAGAAATCAACCCCCGTACAGAGGTCCTCGATTGACTTGAGACTCGGGTTGATGTATTGGCGGAAAAACTCCATCGTCTCTCCCTTGGAGAGATTTCGGATATTTCGAAGGTAGGATGGGGTAACTTTCAGAGACATATTCTATAAATGCTCATAAAAAGGAAATTAAGATTCGATATGCTTGATGATAAAGAATATTTCGATGATCCGAACAAGGAGAGTAAGTAATGTTTGAATCTTTCGAAGCGGTGTCAGACGATTTCGTTTTTAAATTTCGACGGCATATTTTAAAATATCGACGGGTTATCTTTATTTTTCTTTTGTTAAAAATGATTTTTTCGTTTTGTTTTGTTTTTTTTTTTTACTTTTCGTTTCCAATTAGAAAATATTCAGAAATATCTTGTTGAAATCAGTTCGATAGGAAGATGAAAGGAGAAGGCCTGTCTAAAGAGATTCCGAGGTTTGTTTATGTACTGTTGAAAAGCTCTAAGCTAGACTTAAACAGTTCCCAGAAATTGGTGTCGGTTTGAATAAGGCAGTTGTTCATTTAATGCTGCCGCGATATCAGTGACTAAATGACACCACGCTCTTGTAGAAGATGGTGACACTATCATGTTGCATTAAAATTGCAAGGGAGATTACTCTAATTAATGACGTCATAATACGTAGTGACGTTACGCGTAGCCAATAATTCGATAAAATAAAACATTTGGAAGGAAGTATTTGTTCTTTCTTTATAAGATATATATTAAAATATATTAAGCCTTGATGAAACCATATTTTTCTTTTAACAGATTGAAAATGAATTTATTGAAAAAAAAGTTTGAACAAAGTAACTATAAACAAAATGTTTTTTTTTTTGCTATCCTCTTCCAGCCGCAATGATGGAGAAAGCATTACCTCACACCATCGCCATTGAGACACGCTGCAAGAGCCACTCCGTTTCGTGAGGCTCGTCCCTTAATCTAGACGCCATCCCACTAATCCTCCGAAGAAACGCCATCGAACGAGTGCCAATAACCCCAGAAGTCTCCACTGCCACAGGAGTAAAAAAAAATCTATCCGCAAGGGAAGAATATTTAACTATTTTTTTAGTCCCTCAACTGCGGACCTGATCAAATTACCGGTCGAAAATATATGTGATAACAAGACACATCCCAAATCAACGACTTCCCCATTTTAAAAGAGAAATGGTAATACCATGCGGCCGCTTTCCATCACCACGGTCGATGCCTACGTGTTCGATTTGGGAAGGGAATCCAGCTGCATCCAGACGTCTCATGATGATGTCGTTTATTGTCGCATTCCTTGGAAAGCGGCCTGTACTACGACGACATGAGGGAGGATCCAGCTGCTTTCTATCACCACTGTCGAGGCCTACGGGTTCGATTTGGGAAAGGATCCCAGCTGCATCCAAACCTCTTCTGAGGATGTCGTTTATTGCCGCATTCCTTGCAAAGCGGCCTGTACTACAACGACATGAGAGAAGATCCGGCCGCTTTCCATCACTACTGTCGAGGCCTATGGGTTTGATTTGGGAAAGGAGCCCAGCTGCATCCAAACCTCTTCTGATGATGTCGTTTATTGCCGCATTCCTTGGAAAGCGGCCTGTACTACGACGACAGGAGAGAGGATCCGACAGCTTCCCATCACCACTGTCGAAAAATCGGTTCGATTTGGGAAAGGAGCCCAGCTGCATCCAAACCTCTTCTGATGATGTTGTTTATTGCCGCAATCCTTGGAAAGCGGCCTGTACGAGGACGACAGGAGAGAGGATCCGACCGCTTTCCATCACCACTGTCGACAAATGGGTTCGATTTGGGAAAGGAGCCCAGCTGCATCCAAACCTCTTCTGATGATGTCGTTTATTGCCGCATTCCTTGGAAAGCAGCCTGTACGAGGACGACAGGGGAGAGGATCCGACCGCTTTCCATCACCACTGTCGACAAATGGGTTCGATTTGGGAAAGGAGCCCAGCTGCATCCAAACCTCTTCTGATGATGTCGTTTATTGCCGCATTCCTTGGAAAGCGGCCTGTACTACGACGACATGAGGGAGGATCCAGCCGCTTTCCATCACCACTGTCGAGGCCTACGGGTTCGATTTGGGAAAGGATCACAGCTGCATCCAAACCTCTTCTGAGGATGTCGTTTATTGCCGCATTCCTTGCAAAGCGACCTGTACTACGACGACATGAGAGAAGATCCGGCCGCTTTCCATCACTACTGTCGAGGCCTATGGGTTTGATTTGGGAAAGGAGCCCAGCTGCATCCAAACCTCTTCTGATGATGTCGTTTATTGCCGCATTCCTTGGAAAGCGGCTCCCACTACGACGACAAGAGAGAGGACACGGCCGCTTTCCATCACCACTGTCGACAAATGGGTTCGATTTGGGAAAGGAGCCCAGCTGCATCCAAACCTCTTCTGATGATGTCGTTTATTGCCGTAATCCTTGGAAAGCGGCCTGTACTACGGCGACAGGAGAGAGGATCCGACCGCTTTCCATCACCACTGTCGACAAATGGGTTCGATTTGGGAAAGGAGCCCAGCTGCATCCAAACCTCTTCTGATGATGATGTTTATTGCCGCATTCCTTGGAAAGCGGTCTGTACTACGACGACAGGAGAGAGGATCCGGCCGCTTTCCATCACAAGCGTCGAGGCCTATGGGTACGATTTGGGAAAGGAGCCCAGCTGCATCCAAACCTCTTCTGATGATGTCGTTTATAAATCGGTTCGATTTGGGAAAGGAGCCCAGCTGCACCCAAACCTCTTCTGATGATGTTGTTTATTGCCGCAATCCTTGGAAAGCGGCCTGTACTACGACGACAGGAGAGAGTATCCGACCGCTTTCCATCACCACTGTCGAGGCCTATGGGTTTGATTTGGGAAAGGAGCCCAGCTGCATCCAAACCTCTTCTGATGATGTTGTTTATTGCCGCAATCCTTGGAAAGCGGCCTGTACTACGACGACAGGAGAGAGTATCCGACCGCTTTCCATCACCACTGTCGACAAATGGGTTCGATTTGGGAAAGGAACCCAGCTGCATCCAAACCTCTTCTGATGTTGTCGTTTATTGTCGCATTCCTTGGAAAGCGGCCTGTACTACGACGACATGAGAGTGGATCCGGCCGCTTTATATCACTACTGCCGAGGCCTATGGGTTCAATTTGGGAAAGGAGCCCAGCTGCATCCAAACCTCTTCTGATGATTTCGTTTATTGCCGCATTCCTTGCAAAGCGGCCTGTACTACGACGACATGAGAGAGGATCCGGCCGCTTTCCATCTCTACTGTCGACAAATGGGTTCGATTTGGGAAAGGAGTCCAGCTGCATCCAAACTTCTTCTGATGATGTTTTTTATTGCCGCATTCCTTGGAAAGCGGCTCGCACTACGACGACAAGAGAGAGGACACGGCCGCTTTCCATCACCACTGTCGACAAATGGGTTCGATTTGGGAAAGGAGCCCAGCTGCATCCAAACCTCTTCTGATGATGTCGTTTATTGCCGTAATCCTTGGAAAGCGGCCTGTACTACGACGACAGGAGAGAGGATCCGACCGCTTTCCATCACCACTGTCGACAAATGGGTTCGATTTGGGAAAGAAGCCCAGCTGCATCCAAACCTCTTCTGATGATGATGTTTATTGCCGCAGTCCTTGGAAAGCGGCCTGTACTACGACGACAGGAGAGAGGATCCGGCCGCTTTCCATCACCAGCATCGAGGCCTATGGGTACGATTTGGGAAAGGAGCCCACCTGCATCCAAACCTCTTCTGATGATGTCGTTTTTTGCCGCATTCCTTGGAAAGCGGCCTGTACTACGACGACAGGAGAGAGGATCCGACCGCTTTCCATCACCACTGTCGACAAATCGGTTCGATTTGGGAAAGGAGCCCAGCTGCACCCAAACCTCTTCTGATGATGTTGTTTATTGCCGCATTCCTTGGAAAGCGGCCTGTACTACGACGACAGGAGAGAGGATCCGGCCGCTTTCCATCACCACTGTCGAGGCCTATGGGTTTGATTTGGGAAAGGAGCCCAGCTGCATCCAAACCTCTTCTGATGATGTTGTTTATTGCCGCAATCCTTGGAAAGCGGCCTGTACTACGACGACAGGAGAGAGTATCCGACCGCTTTCCATCACCACTGTCGACAAATGGGTTCGATTTGGGAAAGGAACCCAGCTGCATCCAAACCTCTTCTGATGTTGTCGTTTATTGTCGCATTCCTTGTAAAGCGGCCTGTACTACGACGACATGAGAGTGGATCCGGTCGCTTTCCATCACTACTACCGAGGCCTATGGGTTCAATTTGGGAAAGGAGCCCAGCTGCATCCAAACCTCTTCTGATGATGATGTTTATTGCCGCATTCATTGGAAAGCGGCCTGTACTACGATGACACGAGAGAGGATCCAGCCGCTTTCTATCACTATTGTCGAGGCCTATGGGTACGATTTGGGAAAGGAGCCCAGCTGCATCCAAACCTCTTCTGATGATGTCGTTTATTGCCGCATTCCTTGGAAAGCGGCCTGTACTACGACGACAGGAGAGAGGATCCGACCGCTTTCCGTCACCACTGCCGACAAATGGGTTCGATTTGGGAAAGGAGCCCAGCTGCATCCAAACCTCTTCTGCTGATGTTGTTTATTGCCGCATTCCTTGGAAAGCGGCCTGTACTACGACGACAGGAGAGACGATCCGGCCGCTTTCCATCACCACTGTCGAGGCCTATGGGTTCGATTTTGGAAAGGAGTCCAGCTGCATCCAAAATTCTTCTGATGATGTCGTTTATTGCCGCAGTCCTTGGAAAGCGGCTCGCACTACGACCACAGGAGAGAGGATACAGACGCTTTCCATCACCACTGTCGAGGCCTATGGGTTCGATTTGGGAAAGAAGCCCAGCTGCATCCAAACCCCTTCTGATGATGTCGTTTATTGCGGCATTCCTTGGAAAACGGTTCGCACTACGACGACAGGATAGAGGACCCGGCCGCTTTCCATCACCACTGTCGAGACCTTTGTGTTCGATTTGGGAAAGGAGCCCAGCTGCATCCAAACCTCTTCTGATGATGTCGTTTGTTGCCGCATTCCTTGGAAAGCGGCCTGTACTACGACGACATGAGGATCCGGCCGCTTTCCATCACCACTGTTGAGGCCTATGGGTTCGATTTGGAAAAGGAGCCCAGCTGCATGCAACCCTCTTCTGGTGATGTCGTTTATTGCCGCATTCCTTGGAAAGCGGCCTGTACTACGACGACAGGAGAGAGGACCCGGCCGCTTTCCATCACCACTGTCGAAACCTATGGGTTCGATTTTGGAAAGGAGCCCAGCTGCATCCAAACCTCTTCTGATGATGTCGTTTATTGCCGCATTCCTTGGAAAGCGGTCTGTACTACGACGACAGGAGAGACGATCCGGCCGCTTTCCATCACCACTGTCGAGGCCTATGGGTTCGATTTGGGAAAGGAGCCCAGCTGCATCCAAACCTCTTCTGATGATGTCGTTTATTCCCGCATTCCTTGGAAAGCGGCTTGTACTACGATGACAGGAGAGAGGACCCAGCCGCTTTCCATCACCACGGTCGAGTTCTATGGGTTCGATTTGGGAAAGGAGCCCAGCTGCATCCAAACCTCTTCTGATGATGTCGTTTATTGCCGCATTCCTTGGAAAGCGGTCTGTACTACGACGACAGGAGAGAGGATCCAGCCGCTTTCCATCACTACTGTCGAGGCCAATGGGATCGATTTGGGAAAGGAGCCCAGCTGCATCCAAACCTCTTCTGATGATGTCGTTTATTGCCGTATTCCTTGGAAAGCGGCCTGTACTACGACATGAGAGAGGATGCAAACCGATCTTGTCAATGAAACTTTTTTTTGTTAATAATTCCTTTTCAATCTGTTAATCCAGATTGTGTCGAGGTTAGTTCAAAAACCAAGCATGTCTAGCAGCACAGGATCAAACTAGGTACTATGTGTTTGACCACCATACCTAAAAGATAATGTACTATCCTATCTAGTCTATACCTTTCTCCCCTTACTCTTATTAAAAACCACACTCTAAATTAGACTATGCTTGAAGACAAAATAAAATTATCCGCCCTTGTCTGTCACCAGGCGGGAGTATTCATTTTTCTTTTACAGTGATGTTCAGCGTGTACAATGTTCAAGTACCACTCCAGGTAGAGGGTTATAAAGTAAGAGTCACAGTTAATTGGGATATGCCAAATGACAGCGTGGGTGATCAAGGCTCTCCACAACTTCCTGTCGTTCTACGGGATACACTTTGGAAAAATATCCCGTGCCGCCATAACACCAGCGGTAGGTTTTCCTTCCTTCCACAATAAGGAAGTTTTGCCTTCCACAGCAGAGCTGTGCGTCGGGGATGTCTGAAAAGCTCTTGTGGGTTACAATCACATGGAGCTTAAGGTTTCCAGTCGTAATGCCCGATTTGTTCATAATCGATGAGAATCGACGGGGTCCATACTAGGTGGGAAATTCCTAGATGGTCATCGAAAATGTCCATGGGCACACCATGTAGCGCATTTTTGAACTTTCGGGTTCCCATACACTGCGTTTGTAACCTCACAGATTTAGAACAAGTCTGCTCCGTTCCCAAAAGAATCCCGGCAACTAACTGCAAACTGTCTTTCGTAGTTTTCTTCAATGTTTTTCGTTTTACTATCCGTTCTCCATTCTCCTCGTGCAGCCCGTTTACACAGGCTTATTTGGTACGTTACACGCGGATTTATTCAGTCCCTCTTGACTTCAGTATGTTCAGTGTCAAATTTTCTTTTTTTTTTTTGAAATGACGTTCACTCTGTACAAGGACCAAGAGCCACTCGCGGTAGAAGGTTACAGAGTAAGAAGCACCACCGCAAAGAGGATGATAATGCCACTAAGACGCAAGGGACCATTGGAAGTGAAAGAAGAAAAAACCTTAAAGGAAACCGGAAACCCAATTCTGAACAGGAAAAAAAGAGGTAAACAGCTACACCTGTTCAGGCCCACTTTTCGCATAATGCATCCAAGAAGATTAATTTGTCGCTTTCTGATTTTATGTATAAAACCTTTTGGTTTCCATTTTCCTTAAATCGTCTTCGTTCTTTGCATGTTCCTTCCGTGGGCTTCTAAGCATCCTTCTTTATAACCACATGTCAATGCCTGCCTTGCTCATAATCGATGAGACATTCCCGACGGATCCAGACTGAGAGGGAAAATCGCCATGCACATGAGCACACCGTGCAGCGTTATTTTGGTCTTCCGGGTGCGCATACGCTGCGTTTTTAACCGGTAGTCTTAGAACAATCCGGTCCCAACAGAATCACTTCAACTGTCAGCAAATGACCTTCTGCAAAGTTTGTCGTTTTACTATCTCTCCTCGTCCTACAGACCGTTTACACAGGCTTATTTGATAGATTACTCGCGGCTTTGCTCAGTTCGTTTTGACTTCAGTATGTTCAATGTTAAATTTTCTTTTCTTCTTTTTTTTACTAAGCATCCTTATGTAGAACCCCATCTCTACGGCCTCAAGTCTTTTCTTCATTTGTGAAGAGATTGTCCAGCATTCACTGTCATATAGAAGAGGACCCGATATAATACAATAGTTCAGCTATACTTTTCTTAAAGAATGGTCCGGCTCGGATTGAGGAATCGGAAAGCCGTGTTCGAATCCCAGTCGAATTCATTACATTCACTTACGTACTGATACCCGTGGAAAAGCTGTGAATCCTCTTCTTCTCCCACCAGCTATGGGTAAACAGCAGGACAGTTCGGGTTCTATAACCTTGGATGGCAAATGGTCTACAACAGAAAGAAATAGAAACCTACTGCGGGAAAAAAATCTGCCTCGTCAGTCCTGTATCGAAAGTTACATGATCGCGTAAGCGTGTATCACACATGGCACATAACTGAATGATTATGTAGCAATTCACCTCTGTTTGATATATATATATTTAATAAGAGTAAAATAAGTTCGCCTCTGATCTGGTTCACACTTATCCCAGGTCTTTTGAACAGAAGTAGAGTTTTATCCCTTTTTTCCTTCTAGGGATTGGGTTTTCATGTTCCTTATAAAGTCTTCTCATTCTCTCTCATTCCCAATGGTCCCAGTAGCATTCTCGTCTTGTTCAGGGTAAACTAATTCGTAAATATGTGGAGAAGGTAATGCTTAACCCTAGTCGGTTCCACAAATCAGCGGTTCGTGGAAAAATTATTCCTGGGTATGACGATAAACTACAAGGCCTCTGATCGAGAAATTTGGGGGAGCATGGAACTACCTCCTAGTTTTTGTTGTTCCCAGGGCCACGTTAACACGTGGTGGTAGCATCTGTTAAGGTCTCAGCTATGGGGAAATTTTGCTTGGCGGTTCACTAAGAAAGTATAAAAATACATTATGATAAAACGCCAGTAATATAGTTATAAAAAATGACCAGTTGTAATACATTTTTAAAGCAATTAATCATGTGAACATATCTGGAGTCATTTCGTTTATTCTAAACATTTCACATTCTTTATTAATGTTGTGGTGGGATCCACCTAATCTGCATAGGTGACTACCAACTATATAAATAATGGTTGATACCGGAAGACGAGGAGGTGAAATCACGAGATCCAACTAGAGACTCTGATCGACTGCGACTAGTCAACACATTCTCCAGGAACGTCTTCCCAGAAATATATAGAAATACTATATGTACTTATTGTGTACACTTTCTTGTTATAATACATTCTTGTTCTAAGTACATTTTGTGTTGCATTATTATTCCATGCATTAGGCGAGATTCAACAATGAGTCAAGACTCAACAATTAACGATACCAGTATACGTGACAAGATCTTCGACCTCTTTTTGGGTTAGATTCAAGCATCGCCAACGAGCATTAAACGGTTGTCGTCACTAAAGATTTTTCAGTATCTTTTTTAGCTGTTAACTTGTGGCGTCCTCTCTCTAATGAGGCTATTATGGACTCTAATAGTAGGAGAGTAAGCCTCGGGGGAACGGTCATATAGACTGTTCTACTGAGACTGTTTGCAGCTCCAGTCAAACTCTCTGATTTTGGCAGAGAGGAACCCGGACGAGGCTTTGCCGAAGGGCAGAGTTTCGTCCGGGGAGGTAGACATCCCCTGAACCCGTTTATACGGGTTCAAGGGAATATTTCTGGCCGAGCCTACGGGCTCGCATGACCCACATTAAACTCGACCTTGGCGACGAGGATGAGATGCAAGATGTCACCAAGTAATTCGGTTAAGGAATAACAAAACAAGAGGTTGCAGATAAATAGTTTATTGAACAGTAAATACAACAGAATAGTGTTTTACGACTTGGGAGTGTGTGTCGGTTAACCAGCATTCAGTCTATATCATCGTTATATTCAGCGACCCCCCCACAAAGGCACATGTAGCACAAGGTCGAGTTTAAAGTGGGTCAAATTTTCTCCATATTCGCAAGAATATGTTCCTGTTTATTTTTAAACCAATGCCGTTGAAATTCTTGTATCTCCTGTTATAACTCGTATGAGTTCCTGATCCTCGTTACTCTTATAAATCGTAAAAGTTCCGACTCACCGACACAAATTCTGTGCTTCGAATCCATCGTCGCCATTATTATAACGCCTTTATTCGATGTCTGTTGTTATAACAAACTCTTACTTATATAACGTACTTCTTATAAGGATTCGATATACGTAATGTTTCGGCTGCTCTCCTGTGATGCCTGTATTAGTTGGTCTGAAGACTGACTTCAACTGACTAGGTATATACTAAACCTCCCCACAAGGCAGGATGGGGCAAAAGGCCGGTTTTTACGTGGGGCGATTCCGAGCCCGTGGACGCGGTCAAAAATTCCCTGCAGACACCGCATACACGGAGTCGAGTTTGTCTACCTCCCCAGACGAGGCTATGCCGAAGGGCAGAGTCTCATCTGGTTTCCTCTTTGCCCGAAAGCAGAGAATTCGACCAGCAAGTTGCGGGCCTGGTATCAAACTGCCTGACTCCAAATGGCAACCAGTCTTAACCTCTGACCCGGAACTCTTTATAGTAATGAACTAGTTCATATAATCACGGGGGGGGGGTGTCCTATTCACTCCACAACACGTACTAACATGGATGTCCCCCGGGGCTAGATCATTGGCCCTACGCTGTTTTTAATCTTCATGATGACATCAGCTCTCAACTTAGCATCTACACTAAGGACACTACCATTTACTCCTGGCTCAGTAGGAAGACTGATCATTTCCACAAGGTTAAAATGGCAGCTGATGTACAAAACGACCTCAAAACGGTCATTAACAAAAAAAAAATGACTCGTCAATTTTAACGTATCCAAAATTAAACTTCTCTTCATTAATAATCTGAGAGACCTCTCTCTGCCTTCCGTCAGCATGGCTGATGCTAACCTTCAGGAAAGGGACACATTGCGCCTTCTCAGCTGACATGAAGTGGAAAGACTATACTGAATCCATTGCTAGGTTATGATCAGTGTGCCGTGCGAGACAATTTTTCTCTCCAGAATCTATCTTGCATATCTATAAGTTTACAACTCGTCCATGCTTAGAATATTGTTGTTATATATGGTCCGGTACCCCTGCTATATACCTGGAGCTCCTTGATAAGATCCAAAGAAGAATCAGCAATATTGTCGGTCCTGATTTCGCGGTTCGGCTTCAGTCGCTTTCCCACCACCGTAAGGTTGCATCTGTGTACCTTTTTTTTTCTTTTTTCTAAATACTTTCATGGTAATTGTTCGGGTGAGGTCTTCGCTATGGCACCTAGACCGTATGAATTTAACCGCAATACTAGGCAGGCGACGAGATCTCTTCAACTTAACGTTGAGCTAGCTAGATGTAGTCGTAACTTCTATGTTAGCAGTTTCTTTTCTCGCACCTCTCGCTTGTGGAACCCACCTCCGGCTCCATGCTTTCCAGCCTACTTCAATCTGCAAAAATTTAATTGCAATGCCAATCGCTATCTACTGTCCTCCTGATTACTCTTTTCTCTTTCTGCACATTACTAATGTTTCTGTTTCTAATTTTATTCACATCCTGTAACCCCTTGCGTACTAGTGGCTCTATTGTCTTGATTAAGCAAAAAAGGTTGTCATATTTATCAGAGAGGACACTATTCCACTTCAAGTTACGTCATTTCTATGCATTTTATAACATTTATTACAGCTTTTCTTTTCCGAGAACGCCTACAAGTTCGCGTTTTGCTTGGTGAAAGTAAAAAAAAAAAAAAAAAGATATCTACATTTAATCGAAAAACGGTAGACCAAAAATAAGAAAGCTGTTTCTTTTTTGTGACGACCGAAGAAAAATCAATAACAAGGAATATAGAGAAAGGACAAAAAAGAGTCTGGTAAATTAGCGTTTTGATAAGCGCTGAGATATTGAAGGATTGGAACAGATTTGGTTTTAGATGATCGGGGAATTCGCTTACAGTGGAACAATAAACGAAAGAATGAAGAAAGAATCGGGGTAAAAACAAAACTGGAATAGAATATCCAGGAATGGAAAGTTGGTAAGAAAGGAAAATGGGGGAAAGAAAAAGTCGTTTTATTGGAAGAAAGAAAATAAGTAAAAATTTAATAAAGAAAAAGAAGCTAAGAAGAAAATAAAACGAAAATGAATTAGAGAGAAAAAAAAGGGAAAAAAGAAAGACAGAAAAAAGAGAGAATAAATAAAAAAGTAAGCAAAGAAATGATGAAAGTAGGAAAGAAGAAAGAAATAACAAAAGGAAAAGAAAAAAAACTAAAGAAAGAATAAAAAATGAAATGAAGGGAAAACGAAAAATAAAAAAAGAGGAGAAAGAGAAAATAGTAAAGAGAGAAAGTAGAAAGAAATAATAAAAGAAAGAAAAGAAAGAAGGAAGAAAAGAAATATGAAAATAAGAAAGAAATGACAAAAGGAAAAGAAAAAAGAAGGGAAGAATGAAAAAGAGAATAAGAAATTAAAGGAAGGAAAGACGTTAAAGATAAAAAGAAAGAATGAAAATAGTAAAGAAAGAAAGAAGGAAAAATAACAAAAAAGCAGGAAAGAAAAAACGAAAAAATGTAGGAAATGGCAAAAGGAAAGAAAGAAAGGATGAAGAGTAGAAAAAAAAACGAAAGTAATAACAAAATGAAAAGAAAATAGAACGAAAAGGGAAGAAGCAAAGAAAAGAAAAGAACGAAAAATGTGACAAGAAATAAATAAAAAAGAATATATAAAGAGAAATTAAAAAGGAAAAGAAAGGGAAGTAGGAAGGAAAATAAGAAAAGAAAGAAAGAAAAAGTTGATAAAATGCGTAAGGAATGTAAAATAAAAAAGGAAAGAAAAGAATGAACCAAGTTCTAGGAAAAATAAAACAGAATATGAACGAAAAGAGTGGAAATTGGCAAAGATAAAGAAAAGAAAAAAAAAGAAAAAAACAACAAAGAAAGAAAGAAACAACGATAAAAGAAAAGACGAAAAAGAAAAAAAAGAGAAGATAGGAAGAAAGGAAAGAGATAACTAGAAAAGAAAACGCATTACGAAAGTGAAAACATTGAAGAAAATAAAATTCTATCATCGCAACGGAACGAAAAAAAACAGTTATAAAAAGTTTCATGATAGAAAAAAGAAAAAAAAACTAATGTAAAAATGAAAGAAAAAAAACTAAATAATAAAATCGGACAATTCAGTTGTCTTCCATTTGTTCTGGTAGTTCCTCTATTCCGTTTCTCCACACCATTCCACATTTTCTTTTTTGTCATCGCCCGTTTTCGAAACAATGGGCGCAAACGCAGAAGAAACGCCGTCGCGCGTTACCAACAAAGGTAGCAACATGGAAAATTTGAAGTGTCGTTGAGGCGGTAAGGAAAAACTAAATGCCTTATATTCCATCTGATATCTCTATTCTTGGACTGTACTTCGAAAGGCGAAGACAAACTATATTTGCAACTTTGCGGATCGGCGAACACTGGCGAAAAATCACTGGCGTAGTAACTGCACGTAAGATTTAAAGAGAAAAAAAAATATGAAGTTCGTTTTTTTTTGTCGTTTATGGCTCCACTGGTTTTAGATTTTTTTTTTGTCGATAGGTTTAACAAAAGCTTCATTTCGACGTCAGATTTACTTCACGCTTGTGGGTAGAACTAATGTCAAGTGTAATATTTAGAGGTATGGAAGTTTGATGAGTGCCGCGTTGTCAGGTCTTCGTACAACCAAAACATCTGAATTATATAATTAGTTCCCACCATGATATTTGTTAACCCATCTTTAGTACAGTAACTACCTAAAAATGTTTTTTTCTCTCTAATATTTACCAAGGGTCTAGTGAGGTTTTCATGCTTAATGGATTTCTGAATATCTCTGTCAATTAACTAAAAGGTGTTTCCGGCTTTAGTCATTTGCGTAAATGACAAACATTAAAAAGCAAAGACAGTCTCTAATAATTGTGGTAGAAATGTAAGCAATCACCACAGAAGACATCTTCTTTGCTTGAGAGAAACCAGTTGACGAGGTGTCAGATTGATGATAAATGATTATACGAAAATTAGCAGACGAGGAGTCAGATTGAACATAAATTGTTATAAAGGATTTTACAAAAATGCTATGACTGAAGATGATTCAGATAGATCATAAAATTGTTATAAATGATAATACAAAATTGAAAGAGCTGAAGAGGTTTCATATTGATAATGAATTGATATAAATGATCATACAGAAATGAAATAGGTGAATAGGTATCAGCTCAGTCATAAATTGTTATGATGATCATACAAAAATAAAATGGGTGAAGAGGAGTCAGATTGAAAATGAATTGTTATAAATGAGCATGCAAAAATGACATAGGTGAAGAGGTGTCAGATTGATTAAAAATTGCTATAAATGATCGTACAAAAATGACATAGGTGGAGACGTGTCAGATTGATCATAAAATTGTTATAAATCATAATACAAAAATGAAATAGCTGAAGATGTGTGAGATTGATCATAAATAGTTATAAATCATCATACAATAAATGAAATAGTTGAGGAGTCAGATTGATCATAAATTGTTATAAATGATCGGACAAAAATGAAATAGTTGAAGAGGAGTCAGATTCATCATGAACTATGATAAATGATCATGCAAAAATGTCAGATGACATATCAGATTGATAATAAATTGTTATAAATCATCATACAAAAATGAAATAGATGAAGACTCAGATTGATCATAAACTGTTATAAATGATCGTTCAAAAATGAAATAGTTGAAGAGGAGTCAGATTGATAATGAATTGATATAAATGATCATAAAGAAATGGAATAGGTGAATAGGTATCAGATCGGTCATAAATTGTTATAAATTATCATACAAAAGTTAAATAGCTGATGAAGAGTCAAATTGACCATAAGTCGTTATATATGATCATACGAAAATAAAATAGATGAAGAGGAGTCAGATTGACCATAAAATTGTTATAAATGATCATACAAAAATTAAATAGCTGATGAAGAGTCAGATTGACCATAAATTGTTATATGTTGTGGATCCCGGGAATGGAATCCTGTACAAATAAATAAACAACCCCAGTAATTGGGATAGAAAAATAAGTGTATTAAACGTAAGACTTGAAGTGAAGTAAGTGAAGCCGTAATTATCTCTCTTCTCTCTGGACTCTCGTATAACTCTCTGTGAACATAAAATTGTTATAAATGATCATACAAAAATGCAGCAGGCATCGGATTGAACATAAATTGTTATAAATGATCATACAAAAATGCAGCAGGCATCGGATTGAACATAAATTGTTATAAATGATCGTACAAAAATGCAGCAGGCATCGGATTGAACATAAATTGTTATAAATGATCATACAAAAATGCAGCAGGCATCGGATTGAACATAAATTGTTATAAATGATCATACAAAAATGCAGCAGGCATCGGATTGAACATAAATTTTTATAAATGATCGTACAAAAATGCAGCAGGCATCGGATTGAACATAAATTGTTATAAATGATCATACAAAAATGCAGCAGGCATCGGATTGAACATAAATTGTTATAAATGCTCATACAAAAATGCAGCAGGCATCGGATTGAACATAAATTGTTATAAATGATCGTACAAAAATGCAGCAGGCATCGGATTGAACATAAATTGTTATAAATGATCATACAAAAATGAAGCAGGCATCGGATTGAACATAAATTGTTATAAATGATCGTACAAAAATGCAGCAGGCATCGGATTGAACATAAATTGTTATAAATGATCGTACAAAAATGCAGCAGGCATCGGATTGAACATAAATTGTTATAAATGATCATACAAAAATGCAGCAGCTGAAGAAGAGTCTGATTTATCATATATTGTTATAAAAGATCACGTAAATATAAAATTGCAGAAAAGGTATCAGATTGATCATAAATTGTTATAAATGATCATACAAAATAAAATAGTTGAAACGGAGTCATAATGATCATAAATTCTTGTAAATTATCATACAAAATAAAACATATTGACCAAATTTATTATTTCAGCACGTGAACTTAACTCTCCTTGGGGGTGTCTGGGTACCCTAAAAATGCTTTTCCTTAATATTTAGAGAGTGGAAAATCAAATTTCCGTGATTATTCCAATTTCTTTCTGAATATTTCTGTCAAATAACTACAAGGTACTTCTAGTTTTAGTCATAATGGTAACATAAATATCAGTAATATTTGTTTACTGAAAATAAAATGAAACATATTTTGGGATATTTTAATTTTTGAAATATACAGATGATTTTTAATACTGGCTTTATAATATGGATTTTCAGTATAAAAGCATTCTTTTTCCTTTTTATTAATCCGATAAAACTAGAAAAACAAAACATATCAAGAAGATTAAGAAAATAAGATATAATTTTAATAATTTCTCACCAATCAAGGCGATAATGCCACTAGGACGCAAGAAGTTACAAGGAGTGAAAGTGGACGAGAAGACTTTAATGGTAAAGAAACAGGATTCAGGAAAAAAACAAAAAAAGATAAATGACATAAGGTTTTGACGATTGTAAGTGAAAGGAAATGACGAAATCGGGAGTGATTTCCACAGGCTATAAGTTCAAGAGAAGAAACTACTTGAATAGAAGAGATGACTACATCTAGCTAGTTCAACAGTATAACGGTGAAACCTAATTGCCAATCTAGTAGAAGGCTTAAATTTGTGCAGTCAGGGCACTAAGGAGAACTCATCAGAACAATTGCTATGAAATTGTTTATACAAAAGAGAGAGGCCACGTCAGGCCGGTAGAGAAAGTGACTGAGGTCGAGATGCCTGGTCAGGATCTATTACATTGCAGATCCTTCTTTGGAATTTGTCAAGAATCTCGAGATGTACTGCAGGAGCACCAGACATGATATGGCAACAGTATTCAGGGAAAACAGAAAACGATGAATGACGATTGTATGTGAAAGGAAAGGACGAAATCGAGAGTGATTTCCACAAGTGCAAGAAAAGAAACTACAAGAATAGAAGAGATGACTACATCTAGCTAGTTCAACAGTATAACGGTGAGACCTAATTGCCAATCTAGTAGAAGGCTTAGATTTGTGCAGTTAGTAAACAATTAATACTGCTTTTAATTTATGTTAACATTATGACTAAAACTAGAAGCACCTTGTAGCTATTTGACAGAAATATTCAGAAAGAACCTGGAATAATCACGAAAATTTGATTGTCCACTCTCTAAATATTAAGGAAAAGCATTTTTAGGGTACTCAATCACCCCAAGGAGAAGAGCTCATCAGAACAAATGCCATGAAATTGTTTATAGAAAAAACAGAGAGAAGCCAGGTCACGCCGGTGAGAAAGTGACTGAAGTCGAGTTGCCTGATCAGGATCGATTACATAACAGATACCTCTTTGGATTTTGTCAAGAACCTCGGGATGTACAGCATAGCATATATGGCAGCCGTATTCAAAGCACGAACGAATGGTGGATTTATAAATATGCAAGATGGATTCTGACGAGCAAAAAACTTCTGGCAATTCGATCATTCAGACAGTTCACTAGTAGATATTACAAGAAGATTAAGAATAATTAAGGAATTAAGATTTAACGGGTAAGAAGGTATTCAAATATAACAAGCAGATTAAAGAGACATTAATATGTAGATTATGAAGAAGTTAAGATATGAAAAAAAGCTGGATATTTAATAACAAAAGTGATAGACACATAAGCAAATGGAACTAAATGAAAAAGAAAAGAAAGGAAATCGGCTAGTTTATATACCTAAAATATGTTTAAAGAGCAATTTATTTATTTTAAAATTTTCAGCGTCTCCCATCTCCTTCATGCGCATGTGTAGTGTCATCAGCGTAAAAATCACTTGAATCTGATGAAGTGTTTGTTAAAGGATAAAACACATCGCACGAAAAGTTTTTATTTTCCAAAGTCGTCCCTAAAATTGCTTTTGATATATAAAAGTTTATATACCTTTTCCCCACAATATCATATGTTTACGCTCGTTTTGGAAATATTACTAAGAATTAGAGACTGAAATTTTCAAGGTGACTTGAAAACACACACACCCACGCACATACACATACACATACACACACATATATTTATATATATTCAAGTCTAGTGTTAACTGTTATCTTCCCCACCTATCCGCATAAAGTGTGCGTTGCTTTATATATATATATATATATATATATATATATATAAGTGTATGTGTATATATATATATATATATCTATGTGTATATATATATATATATATATATATATATATATATATATATGTGTGTGTGTGTATATATATATATATATATATATATCTATGTGTATATATATATATTTATATATATATATATATATATATATATATATATATATATATATATATATATATATATATATATATATATATATATATGAAGAAAGAACAGTAAGAGATATAATCCGGTGTTCTTATTGATATTTTTTATTTTTACAAAACAGTGCTCAATGTGAATTTACAGAGCATAAATATTATAAATTAACTGATTTAAAATATGGTTTCTTCGCTACACCGTAATAACCATGTTTCAAAACTGAAGCTAAAAACTTTAAATTTAATTATATAATTAAATTAAAAGCATTAGTTCTGTTTCATCTTCAAGCGAATTATAACTTATTTTAAAATTTACTGCGTATTAAACACACATATAAATTCATAATTTTCTCTTTCCAAGGATACAGAGAAATCCGATCATTCAGTCAGAAGCGGTAGCGTGTTCATTTTTATTAACTATCAATTATATCAACTATATATATATATATATATATATATATATATATATATATATATATATATATATATATATATATATATATTATGTCTGATCATGAGCTTTTCTAATGTTCGTATGTTTGCTTTAATTTCGGGGGAACATAACGACAAACATTGTCCTACATTTGGATAGTTTTTATTAAGTTGGACCTTGATCTAAGCTTTCGGTTAACATGAGCCATCTTCTGAGTGGTTATACGGACATTTTAACAAAGATATTCACCATCAAAGATAGTATTTTGTAATTTTGACATGGGAGATTGCTATGCGACGATGACGGTCGCATAGCAATCTTCTATGTCAAAATAACCTCTCCATGGCGGAGACATAGACGACGATGCAGGTCCCGTGCTCCCTAGACTCGGCCGTACCGACAAAATCCAAAAGAATACAGGGTATTACATTAGGGAACTGCTTACACGTAATGTATATAATGATTTACATATGTCCATTATATATTTTCCAGAGATTGTCATAAACGGGTGTTAAAACCAAAGCATTAGTCTAAAAACTCGCGTCATTTTCTTAACTAGTCACGTCTGATCAAGACTTTCATATGGATACCATCCATGACATTAAACCTGTTCGGAAATATCTAAACTTTCAGCTCTATGCCACTGCTTTCTGAGGTCAATGGTTACAAATGTCTTCGAGCGAATAAAAACTACATGTCTCGGCGAAGACTATCCATATTTACACCTTGTTTGACTGCAGAATCACAACAAATTTATTGTGCCAAATATTTGAAATGACATCACTTGAAGACTTTCAACAGTACATATAACTGGAAGAAAAAATAATGACATAATGAAAATACTGACATTACACACTACAGTGTAACTCGGATATAAGAGAGTTGTCGGGACCGGAGAAGAAGTATCTTATATCCGGGTTTCTCTTATATCCGGGTTTGGTCTATTTTGTTTAGGTAAGTATGGCTCAAATTTGGGACCAGAAAAATCTCTCTTATATCCGGGTTTTTCTTATATCAGGGTATCTTATATCCGGATTACACTGTACTTTAATTAGAAGGTTAGCAAGCAAACCTCCATCAATACGAGGAAGAGCGATAACAGCTAGTGAATCATGTTTTCCCGAATAGAAGGATTTTATGAATTTCCTCCGACATAGGTTACATGGTCTATGAAAACAAAATGTTTCCATCAAAGGAAACGGTTAATTTTTACCATTAGCAATACTATCGTTCAACAGTAAAATTAAAATGAAATATTGTTTAGAGCCACAAAAGATAAAAATTGGTGGAGAACCATGATCTCCCATGTCCTGAATCGATACAGCACATAAAAGATGTTACGTTTATTCATTTCTTTTTTCGCTTTTATTTCTCCCGTGATTCTCTCTTCCACTTTCTTTCTTTCTTTCTTTCTTTCTTTCTTTCTTTCTTTCTTTCTTTCATTATTTATTTATTTCTTTCTTCTTCTTCTTCTTCTTCTTCTTCTTCTTCTTCTTCTTCTTCTTCTTATTATTATTATTATTATTATTATTATTATTATTATTATTATTATTATTCTACATTTGATTTTATTTATTATTATGCCTCACTAGTTGCATCTCTTTTGCTTGACATTATTTTTTTAATTTCACAGGGACGTTTTTTTTTTACTTTTCTCATTCATTAGTTTTCTTTTATTATTATTAGTAATAGTATTATTTGATATCATGCTTGATAGTCACTTTTACAGTAATCTTGATTAATTTGCCACCATCTCTCTGTCGCTTTGCCCACATTTGTAGTTTAATTTTATAGCCTCTACTTTCACTTTTACTTTCACTTTCACTTTATCAAGTAAATTAATGAGGATTTTTTCACAAATTTTCTTTTCGCCGATGAAAGTTTAATTTGTTAGCATTTTTCTTCCTTCATTAAATCATCCTTTTATATAGTGTTGTTTTTCTTCTTATTTTTGTTAAGCAAACTTCTATTTTTTTTACGGTGGTGACTTTACTCCTCTTTCTGTGTTTACCATTTTATTTTCTAATTCAAGAATATTTATTTCACTTTCTGTTTCTTTTCCTTTAACAAAATTCCTTTAATCCATAAACAAGGTCTCTCCGGAAAAGATCAATCAGGAAATGGTGACTTAGTTCCCATTAGAATATTCCGTTTGATTTCTATCGGATCTCACACACACACACACCCCAGTGTCCATTCCACATTTCTAAACAGACTGCAAACATCATTTGAATAAAACAATCCAAAATAAGTGTGAGCTATATATGGGGGACATCAAAATCAATCACTCAGAGAAGTTTAACCATCTGCATACAGACAACGGAAATATGCGATACAGGATTTGGAAGACCCTTAGGAAAGTATGGCTAGCCACTCGCATCCGAGGATGCCCATTTACCAGGGCGGCTAGATAATCCCTGTTGCAGACGCCTGCCCAGGCACATTTGCGTTTGTCCAACACCCACAGAGACCACCTGCGATTTATACTGCAACTATGCTGAGCGGACCTTAGTTATAGTTTATGGGAGAGAGAGCGCGTTATCTAACGTGATCAACAGTCTGAACAAGGCTATCGCGCTAAAGACCCTCGGTCACGATGACTTGTGATTTCGTGCTAGTATGTAATCTCCTATACGGCAGTGAATGCCGGACGATATTCTCACGTAGTAAAATGAGACTTGACAGAGATGTAGGTTCTGCCAACAGATGCTGAGATTACCATGGACGGATCAGGTAAGCAACGAGGAAGTTTTAAGGAAAATCGGAATTAAAAGGAAACTTATATGTCAATCATGAAGATATATTTCACATTTCTGGTGGACATAATAAGGAAAGAGGGCTTGGAGAATTTAACATTCGCGGTGTATACTGAAGGCAGATGAAAAAAGCTGTAACGTGTTTAACGATTTTGTGCGAATACATAGCAGATCAGGGACGAAGAGGGACGGTAAAAGTGCAAATGATTCTTAGAACAATAAAAGACACATTTTATCATTCTCATTATTATTCTTCCTTTCTGCCTGTCTGGTTTCATTCATTCATTCATTCATTCATTCGGTCATTCTTTCTTTCTTTCTTTCTTTCTTTCTTTAAATCTTCATCTCTTTCCATTTTTCTTTCTGTTGATTTCTTTTATTCCACTATAGAATACTTGTTTCTTTTTTTCTGTCTCGTTATACAATTCTTTTTTTTCTTTCTTCGACAGTGATGGGAACCTTTCTTTCTTTCTTTCTTTCTTTCTTTCTTTCTTTCTTTCTTTTTTCTATCTATATTAAGCCTTCCTTCAACTCTATCCCTTTCCATCATTCATTGTTTAATATTTACTCTCTATGATTTCTTACTTCCTTTTTTCTTTCGTTCTTTTTTATGCCCCATTATACAAGACAGGTTTTCTTTCTTCAAAATAGATATACAGCCTCCTTCTTTCTTTCTTTCTTTCTTTCTTTCAATCTTCATCTAACACTATCTCTTTCATTTTTCAATTTTTGCTCTCTAAGATTGCCTTTTTGCTTTCGTTTTATTTCCCTATAGAACACTTCTTTCTTTAGTCGTTTGTTTGTTTATTTCTTTCTTTCTCATTTTTACTCACCATAATTTCTTTCTTTATGCCCCATTATACAAGACATTTTCTTTCTTTCTTCAGCATAGATGGGCAGCCTCCTTTTTCTCTTTTTCTTCCTTTCTTACTTTCTATCTCATTATACGATACTTTGTTCAACTTTCTTTCGGTCTTCATGTAACTCTATCTCTTTCATCTTTCATTTCTCAATTTCGTCCTCTGTCTTTCTTTTTATCTCATTTTACAAGACTCTTTCTTTCTTACACATAGATGTACAACCTTCTTTCTTTCTTTCTTTCTTTCTTTCAATCTTCATTGCTTTCTTTCTTTTTTCATTTCTTCTTTTTTCTTTGTTTTTTCTTTCTTTCTTTTTTGTTTGCTTCTTTTTTCTTTCTCTTCTTTTTCTTTCTTTCTTTCTTCTTTTTTCATTCCCATTTGCCTCAAACATTTTTCTTTCTTTTGTGTATGTTTCTTTTTCTTTCTTTTTTTTCTCTGTTTCTTTATATTTCTTTCTTTCTGTCTTTCTTCTTTTTTTCATTCCTTCTTTCCCATTTTCCTCAATCAGTTTTCATTTTTGTTTGTTTCGTTTTCTTTCTTTTTTGCTTATCTGTTTCTTTTTCTTTCTTTCTTTCTTTCTTTTCTTTTCTTTTTCTTTCTTTCTTTCTTTCTTTCATTCTTCTTTTTTCTTTCTTTATTTCCCATCTGCATCAAACATTTTTCTTTCTTTTTGTTTGTTTCTTTTTTCTTTTTCTTTCTTTGTTTCTTTCTTTGTTTCTTTCTTTCCCATTTGCCTTAAACATTTTTCTTTTTCGCTGCATTGCTTCTTTTCTCGTTCATCTCTGAAGCTGTTATTCCTTTCATTTCAATTCTTTCTTTTTTCATTTCCTTTTTCTTTTTCTCTCATAACAATGTTCTCGCCTTTTTTTTAAAAAAAATCGTTTCTTCATTCATTCGCACTCTTTCCTTCTGAATCGTCCATATCTTCTTTACGATTCGATTTGTTAAAACTTCTCAATTTCTTTATTTTTACATTACATTTGATTTAACATTTAAGCAAAAATTATTTAATTATCTCTTTCTTTCTTTAATTCATTCCTTTTTCTTTCCCTTCCTTTCTCATCCGTTTGCTTTGTTTTACTTTTTAAAAATCTTTTTTTTTTTAATTTAAGGACGTTTTATTTTTCCCCTTCTGCAATGAACCTTTTCTTACCATCTTTTTTTACTTCTGTTTTCTTGTTCTCTTTATCTCCACTTTGTTATTCCTCAATGTTCACCTTTATATGCATTATATTTTAATGTTCTTTACTAACTAGATTTCCCGATCCGCTAAGCTTTTAAATTCTTCATTGTATTATTTATAGGGTGCTACATTCAAATGAAACAAAAGTAATCAGCCATCTAAAAACAACGTTGAAAACTATTCCAAGAAATACAAAAAGAGGGGAAAAAGGAGAAATCGAAAACCTGAAAAGAAAAGACGGTGCATAAAAATTTCAAAACAGATAAAAAATGCGGAGTAAAAAATATGATACGTTAAAATGAACTCCCTGAAAATAGCGTGAAAATAGCATGCGATTGCAGCATAAATATTTAACTCAGTACATCGATATTTTATTTTTGGGCGAGAATCTAAAAAGAATATAAAATAAAAATTAAACACTGAAAAGAATCATGAAAAAAAATGTAAAATAAAAACGAATAAAAAAGAAAGCGCGAAATAAAAAAGAAAACGGACAAAAAAGAAAAAAAGAATAAGAATGAAAATTCCGAATAAAAATAAAATATAAAATAAAAAGAAAACACGAAATAAAAAGAATGAGAAAGAAAACGAAATAAAAAGAATGAGAAAGAAAACACGAAATAAAAAAGAAAATGCGAAAAGGAATAAGGAGGAAAATTCAAAATAAAAAAACAATAAAAAAGAGCATGCAAAATACAAAAGAAAATACAAAATAAAAAGGAATAAAAAAGAAAATACAAAATAAAAAGGAATAAAAAAAGAAAATACAAAATAAAAAAGAAAATACAAAATAAACAATAAGGAAGAAAAATACAAAATAAAAAACAATAAAAAAGAAAATAAAAAAGAAAAAGGAAAAAGAAAATACAAAAAAGAATAAAAAAGAAAATGCAGAAAAGAAAATATAGAATAAAATGAAAGTATCTCCATTTCAAGCCTTTGTTGCTATGTAATTTATTTCACGCGCATGCGTCAAAAGAAATAAGCCCACGTGGAAATTCCAGACAAACCGAAGAAAGATATACGATCAGCAGGAGCGGAAAAATTTCAAGCCCATTTCAGCCAACCACGAGAGACGTTGGATTTTTAAAAAATATGACATCGAAGTGAATGCTATTTATAAATAAAATTAATATTAACCGCTTCTTTATAATGCCATACTTTACAGACTTGGTAAGCACCCAGTGGTTTACATAGAAGGAGGTCGGTGGTTTGGAGGGGGCGCTCCTTCCCGGGCAGCAAGTTTGGGTCTGCGGTATTAAGGTGAATTTGTATAAATAATTAGTATTGATTGTGCAATTTGTTCATCTTAACCTTCTCGCGCTATTTTGACCTAAACGAATGTTACAAATACACACAAATTCAGAAGATAGACGCGTCTCCGTCTCTCTCTCTCTCCCTCTCTCTCTCTCTTGTGGGTGTGCAGGTGGTGTAATGGATATACATTCGGAATGATAATTCGAAGAGCTGAGTTCGAATTCCAGTCGTTGCATTCACTTATGCTTAAAAATATCATGAATGATATGAATCTATCTTTTCTAAGCTATAGATAAACAGCAGAAAAGAACTATAGACTTAGCTATAGATAAATATCAGAACAGTACTATAGCCTTAGCTATAAAACAGCAGAACAGTACTATAGCCTTAGCTATAAAATAGCAGAACAGTACTATAGCCTTAGCTATAAAATAGCAGAGCATTACTATAACCTTAGCTATAAAATAGCAGAGCAGAACATAACTATATCCTTAGCTGGTAACCAGTCTAGGAGAAGGATAACTCAACCCAGATTGGAAAGGGTTGAGCATCGTCAGACTATCTTGGCCAAGGCACACCACTGTGACTGCTATAAATATGGTCCCCTTACGACCCTCAGTGGTTACGGAATTCTGGATCAGGGACAAATGCACCTATGTTTTATAGATTACGCAGAAACACAAGGTACGCTAGATCTAATCGAAAACCATGTTAGAATTATTTACATTGTTTGTCCGTTGTCCACATCTTTGTTGTCATATTCCTGAGTTTTCGGCCGTTGTACGCTCCGGCTTTCATCAGGTGATTGGAATTTCGAAACGAACCCTTTATTTCGTCCACCTGGGTAGAGTTTTCTAGTTCCACGTGCCATGCCTCTTCCGGATATCTCAGTTTCAGTTATTTCCCTTCAGTAACCCCATTCGCCAAGTCATGGCCAGGTAATGAAATCACAACTTTTTGGGGCCAAGTCACTGGATTACTTCAACCAAGACTTTAACCATTGGGAAGAGACATGACACATGGAACTAGAACAATATACACCTGTGGATGAAATAAAGGGGTCGGTTTGAAAATCAAACTGCCTGAAGAAGCCCGGAGTGGCAGAAACATTCTGAATATGACAACAATGACAACAGTCCGAACAATGCAAATAATGTAAATATAGTGTGACCTTAAAAAACGGGAACTTTTTAACAATCCAATAAAACCAAGAGTGATGGAATAAAAATATTTAATTTATAGTAATTGAAACCTTAAAACATGCCATTTAAGAAACAATGATGGAATTTTCATTTTTTTAAAATTACGTCCTGTAGATGGCGTCCTCCTGTACGAATGCATTCTTGAAATCTGCTGTTGAGATTCCTCATTGACTGCTGCAACATCTCAGCTGGGATACTGTGAATTTCATTCTCGTTACTAAAATGGCGAAATGTTTACTTGCTCAAGGTCACTGTCACGCAGTGTTGCCACCTTGCTCATGTCTGGCAATACGCACTTAAAGAATTCTCGTTTTTTTGGGGTCACCCTATAGTTACAGTACCTCATCTCAAAAATAAAAACAGATATTAGAATTAACCGGATCTTATAGTGGGGACAAACCTTCTGCGGTCAGATCAAAAATGAATTATGTACGGGAAAACAGAAAGGGACAATGGACAAGGATGCGTCTTTCTCCCCAGGTGTGTACAGCCTCTACATCAAGGCTATCATAAAGGAGCGAAAAGCCCTAATAGCACTTATTTTCGGCGCGTGAGGGGCATAATATTAACAATATAAGATACGCAGGTGACACGCTATTGATGGCTGGCACAGAAGGTTTGGTTTGGTTTGTTTTGCTCTGCGGTATATCAACCTCAGTGGGTTATGTAATGCTGACAAGATTTTTATTGCTGGTAATATTTTCCCCAAAAAATGTATTGCTGGTAATAATTTTTTTACAAAAATGTATTGCTGCTATTAAAACCTATTTTTACACTTTCATAAGGCTTTGATTCCAGTTTGGGCGTTAACTATTTGCCCATACCTGGGATCCTAACAGGTGCTACTCTCCACCCGAGTCAGGGTGGACCTGGGAACAGCAGTAATTAAGAGGTGGTTCCCCGTTCCTCAAAAAGCTCCTGATCAGAAGCTTTACTGTCGGATGTAGTTTGTCGTCTTCCCCAGGATATGTATGTAGTTTATCGTCTTACCCAGGACGCGGATGTAGTTTATCGTCTTACCCAGGACGCGGATGTAGTTTATTGTCTTACCCAGGAAGCGGATGTAGTTTATCGTCTTACCCAGGACGCGGATGTAGTTTATCGTCTTACCCAGGATGCGGATGTGGTTTATCGTCTTACCCAGGACGCGGATGTAGTTTATCGTCTTATTCAGCACGCTGGCACAGATGGAAAATTACAGAACTTTCTAGACAAGGTGGTAAAAGTTAGCAGGAAAAGCATTAGACATCCACTGTAAGAAGACAGCAACCGAAAAGGCCAAAGATGAGAGTTGTTAATTGGAGATAATATCGAACAAGTATAGAAGTTTAAAATATCTGGGAAACGGACGACAAATGTGACACCGAAACCCGACGGCGTATTAGTGTTGCGAAAAATGCCTTCCAAAAGCTAAGCAAAGTATTTAGAAACAAGAAAATTCCCTTAGAAATAAAGGAAAGAGTGCTGAACCCTTATGTAATGTCAATCCTCTTGTAGGATGCTGAATATTTGACAATCTCTTTACAAATGGTCAAAAAAACAAAAAAAACGGAGGCAACGGAAAAGTAGTTCTACAGATGACTGCTGAGAATTCCATGGACGAAGTACGGAAGCAAGAACGAAGTCTTAAGGAAAATGAAAACAAAAAGAACATTCATACCCAGAATCAGAAAGAGACAGGTGAAATTTCTTGGAAATATGAGGAAAGACGGTTTGGAGAATAGCCTATCGAGGGCAAGAGAGACTTGGGAAAGCAGTGGAACAGTTACCTGACGAGCTTTCTGAATGAATGGCAGAACGGGGGGGGGGGTGAGAATTGGCAAAGGCACAAACATTGCCACGGGCCACAATGGAGAGGAACGTGTGGAGAGCGATGATTGCCCATGACATAAAGAGACACGGCACGTAGAAGAAGAAAAACAATTATTATATTTTGATCGGTCGAAAATCCACAGGGGATGCAAAAATTACTTTCGGCTAAAGCTAGCGTTGTTTTAAAGATACGAAGGCGGGCTATTGTCGCCTTCTTTTACCAGTGGCGCACATCTACCCACCCCGGTGAACAAACCAAACAACTCCCCGGCTCTCAAACATAGCGGTTCAGAAACAGTGAGCCTCAAGATCTGTTGGTGCAGTCCCTATTATCTGATCAAAACTTTTCTTCGGGCACTGCATTCATTTCTTTTCTATCCATGCCGACGTTTTCTGAAAAAAAAGAAAAGAAAGAAAAACAAATCTTAGGTGGCCGCTTACATCAGGTCCCACGCCCAGAGGTCAATTTTAGCAAAACGGTTCTGTAAATGAGCCCAGGGAAATTAGGCAGCACTTGGTTGATGTCCCGCTTAAATGGGGGACATTTTCGACGTTTTAGAAGAAAAGGAATTGGCGGGGTTCTTTTCGTTTCCCTTTGGTTTCTTGATGCAATGTTCCAAATAGAAACTCTGAGTGAAAACGATCGTCCATTCGTATTGGTTTCTTTCTTCCGTTTTGTTTTTTTAATTCTTTTTTTAAAGATTGAGTAAAAATAATGAATTTTTACCTTTCTTTAGCATTGGGCATGTACTTAATCTGTAAGTATATCAAACTATTAAAAAAAAACTACTAGTCTCCTGATTTTCAACTAAAGGTTTGGTTTATTTTGTTTAGCGGCAGATCAACATCATTAATATGTATCTATATTTCTGAGATGAGGCATTGTAATTATTTACAACAGTTTTGTCCTCATATCTGTTGTCATATTCAGAATGTTTCGGCCGTTGTAAGCCTCGGCCTTCTTCGGGTGATTGGTAATTTCGAACTTAGCCCTTTATTTTCGTCCACCGGGGTAGATTGATCTAGTTCCACGTGCCATGGCTCTTCTGGATGTCTCCGTCCTGGGTGTGACGATAAACTACATCCGTGTCCTGGGTAAGATGATAAACTACATCCGACAGCAAGGCCTCTCTGATCAGTAGGTTTTGAGGAGCGTGGAACCACCTATTAATTGCTGGTATTTCCAGGTCCACGCTGACCCAGGGTGGTAGAACCTGTTAGGGTCCCATTCTCTGGGCAAATAGTTAACCCACAAAGAGGGGTCAAAACTCTATGAAAGTGTAAAAATAGGTTTTAATACCAGAAATACTTTGATAAAAAAAATATTATTATCAGCAATACATTTTTGAAAAACAAATATTACCAGCAATACATTTTTTGAAAAAAAAAATATTACAAGCGAAGGAAAATTCTTACCTGAAATAGATTTTTGAAGGGAAAAATGTTACCAACAATGAAAAATCTTCTTGGCATTAAATAACCCATTGAGGTTGATATGCCGTAAAACAAAACAAACTTCTGAATATCTCGATCATTTCCCTTTGACCCAACACTCGAAGATTTTTTGTTCACCACTGACAGGTAATGAACTCACAACTCTCCGGATCAAGTCACTGGATCTAAACCACGCTTTTATCCACTGGACCATGTGTATTGAGGATATTCCATGCCGGAATCTAAATAAGTTGTATCCAATTTTATACTTCCAGAGTGAAATGTATTGTTGGGAGTGTCTAGACGTCGTGCAATGCTAGCCAGATTTTCTCGCTAGAACAGTTATGACTGACTGGTGAGTTCGATCCTCACTGCGCGCCCCTTACATTCGGCCTTGTGCCACATCTACGCTACGCTTAGAAAATCAACGTAAAATGTATTGCTGGTCATTTCAATACGGCAATGTATTTTGGGTAATTTTTTTTTATATAAAAAAAAGCATTACCTCTCAATATTTTTGTGATGAAGTATTTTAATTATTGTTCGGACTGTTGTCCTCATCTTTATTGCCATATTCACTACGTTTCGGCCGTTGTAAGTTTCGGCCTTCTTCAGGTGATTGGTAATTTCGAACTTGACCCTTTATTCCGTCCACCGTGGGCAGATTGTTCTAGTTCCACGTGCTATGCCTCTTCTGGATGTCTCAGTTATCTGCCTTCAACGCAGCACTCCACGGACACATGGCCCAGTGAATAAAAGCGTTGGGTGGATCCAGTCACTTGACGCAAAGTGTTGAGTGTTCAATACCCGGCTACTGCAGTGGTGACCAAAAACTTGGAGAGTTGAGTTAAATAGAGATAACTCATTATTATTATTTTATTTATATTTAATATTTTATTTAATTTATAGCTAATAATTATTCATTTTTAATTTAGATTAATTTATTTATTCATTTTTATTTATTTTTTTTTTTTTAAGCATTCAACCCCAAGCAAGGCGGGAAGCCACTAGTATGCAAGGGGTCACAGAGAGTTGGAGTTGAAGCGAGAACAAAGAGGAGTGATCGAGGAGAGGACGAAGAGAAGGGGATAGAAAGTAGTGCCGCGCCAGGAAATTTTTCTCGCCGGAGTAGATCCTTCAAATCTACAAATCAACCATTCGCCCTGGGCTGGACGTCCGTTTTGTCCTATTTTTAGTGCGCACCCACTACCGAGATTCGAACCCGAAATAATTATATATATTTTCATATATATATATATATATATATATATATATATATATATATATATATATATATATATATATATATATATATATATATATCACGATATGTTCATATACCTCCATCTATTTCTCTCTATCTATCGCAGCCTCTTCATACACATACACACGCACACATATATACCACTTCATAGCAATATATGTTCAAACATATATATATATATATATATATATATATATATATATATATATATATATATATATATATATATATATCAGAGTGTGAGAACATATTTCATCTTTTTATTTGTAACAATATGTTCACTCTCACATACGGAGACACACACCACACAGACGTACACATGTGCATATATATATATATATATATATATATATATATATATATATATATATATATATATATATATATATATATATAATATTTTATTCGAAAATTATAACATACATATGCTATAAAATCACTACAAATTTTTTTTCGAAACTGCTGTTATCTTATCAAGTGTTGGTGTTGAACACCAGATAAGATACCAGAAGTGTTGAAACAAAATGGCTATTTTTGTAGTGGTTTTATAACATATTTATGTTATAATTTTCGAATAAATTATATTTGCTTTACTCTGTATTGAGCACACGTTTAAGAATAGTATTTTTTGGTTATTGGAATTTACTTCGTATACACCAATCATATACTTGTGTATATACATGTATAGGATATATATATATATATATATATATATATATATATATATATATATATAACCACCCAATAGTAATCCGTATCGTGATCAGTATAGAGAATAGATATCCGTATAGTAATAGAGAATAGAATAGAATTGGTGATTCAAATAGTAATAGAGGATAGACTAGAGATCGTTTACACCTCACGCGACTTTCTATTCATGCGTTTCGTCTATGGTCACGTGATCCACTTTATTCCATAATGGGATCGCCTGTCTTTGCTCACTGGCGTTCTATGTTCAAGCTCAAGAGTCGGCCGCGACACTTTATTCCTATATAACATCATTGACCTGAGAAATCTGTTGTGTATAACCGATAATTGAATTATTTCTGATACGGCTGGATGTCATGCATTACATACGCATGAAACTAGACTTGACGATGCAATTTTAGAGCATGAGTCGAATTATCAATTCAGTATTTTAAACTCTGATCTTCAAGTGAAGTAGTCTTTACCAATTCAAGTTATAAAGGTTGTCTTGGAGAAAGGGCGTCCTGGGTATGACGATACACTACATCCGGTAGAAATGACTCTGATCGGGAGGTTTTGACGAACGTAGAACGAACTCTTAATTGCTGGTGTTCCCAAGTCCACATTGAGTTGAGGTAAAACAAGTGCTAGGGCCACAGCTATGTGCAAATAGTTAACCCCCAAACTGTGGTTTAAAACACCCAAAGTGTAAAAATAGGTTTTAATACCAGCAACACATTTTTGTGAAAAAATTATTACCAGCAATTCATTTTGGAAAAAAAATATTACCAGCAATACATTTTTACCAGCAATACATTTTTACCAGCAATACATTTTTGAAAAAAAATATGAGCAATATATTTTGGAAACAAAATTACCAGCCTAACATTTTTGAATAAATAAATATTACCAGCAATAAAAAATTTCTGGACATTGAATAACCCATTGAGGTTGATATGCCGTAAAACAAAACAAAGCAAACTAATATATACTGAGATAGATATATAGATATATAGATATATAGATAGATAGATAGATAGATAGATAGATAGATAAAAATATTACCAGCAATACAAATTTTGTTGACGTTAATTAACCCATTGAGGTTGATATGCCGTAAAACAAAACAAACCAAACTAAACATTGGAGAACTTAGACTTGAACAGGATAAGATTGTAATGATCAGGAAAACATCTTCCCTGTGGAGCCGACTGCCAAGAGGATGATTTCCTGATCACTACAATGAACCTGTTCAAGTCCAGGTCCAACCGTTATTTCCCCACCTATCCGTATAAATTATGCCTCTTATTTTGTAGCCCTCTACCTCGAGTGACTACCGGGTCTTGACCATGGTGAACCTCACCGTAAATAAAAAGAACCCCTTACACACACACACACACACACACACACACACACACACACACACACACACACACACACACAGACACCAACAGCCTACAGTTTTTTTTTATGGTGCCAAAGGCATTCAACCAACGGTTACAGAAGCCACATAATTTCTCCAACCTAAAAGAAACAGAACAAACGATGATAACGAGTGCTGGTCATGATCGAGAAATACCCGAATGGAATAAATACACACCTCTCCTTCTCTCCAGATGTTTAAGTACAATCTCACAGTTAATGATTAGTACAACACTTTTACTCTGCCGTTGGGTGAGGGTTTCGCCCCATCCACTAACATTCTTGATATCCAAACAAGCACAGAGTCCTGCCACGATACTGCTGACTGTCCCCTTTCTTTGACCAACATAAATATTACTAAAAAAGAAAAAAAAGAGGAAAAATAACCACATTGAGTATCAGTCCTTGCCTTCTTTCCATCTGGTAGTTCCGAGAAGCAATATTCTTTGCTTGCAAAAATAATAATGGCGAATGGAGCTAAATTTGAAGTAAAAACTCTTTTTCAATGTATTCAGTGTGGTCTGGTTGTGAAGTTGGTTGTGGGCGAAAAAAATACAATCAGTCTACTAAGTCGACCCTCAAGTAAACTGATTAGTTGTCCATTAGTCTATATTATTCCTGGGTGAGTTTAATGGAAATTGGAATCAGACTGTTAGGCGCAGTGATGATATTATAATTAGGTTTATTAGAACGCTAAACAATAAATAAATAAAAACCGGAACACGTCCAAAATTATATGTTTATATAATTTTTTTTTTTTTTTTTAATTCGATATTTCTTCCGTTCGGTGTAATGGCGAATGCTAATAGACGGTCCCATGTATCAATGAAGATAATTGAAAATTTCATTCGTTGTTCTTTGACAATGAAAGTGAATTGATAACAGCTGATAACTAGCCTATTACTAATAATTGGTTGTTGCTACACTGCAAAAACCTTTTTAAGAATGTCACTTGTGTTTAATTCCATTACGACCATTCGTATAAATACAAGATTATTGCCAGTATAAATACGTGGAAGGATCTGATGTAATACTTCCTATTTTGCTCCACACAAGCAACAACAGATACAGGGTGTACAATAACATCGTTGGTCGCCTCGGTGTGGTGTAATGGTTAGCAAGCTGGTCTTGCTAAAACTGTTACAACGGAATAGTGAGTTCAATCCTCACTGGGTGCCCCATACTTTCGGCCATGTGCCACATCTTGTTAGATTATTTTGTATACTAGTGAGCAAACCAAAATGAGCTGACTCATTTTATAGTACACCCATAGAAGGTTAAGCAGTCAGAAGATTAGAAATACCCGATGTGTATAAAGGCGGCCATTTTGTTTTCTTTTTCGGAAGATCTACTGCTAACCTGTCAAATGAGGAGACCTGCAAAAGTACGTTTACCTATTCTTTCCAAATACCCACTGCCAACCTCTGATATGGAAGACTTTAAGAATTCCTGAATAGCTACTACGAGACATTGGTGCTGTTACATTGGACAAATTACTTCCGACGTCGGATTGCTACATTCAAACTACATTAAACATGTATTATACATCTAAGCCTCGCTTAGAAAATCAATACAATAACATCGTTTGAGAGAGGAAGTTTTCAGCTTCGAAACACTATTTTGCCAAAGTATCATCGAAACGAATGCATTTCGCCGCGAAAATAATACTTCCTGTTTATTTCCACCAAAAAACTACATCAGATACAAGGAGCACAATGTCACCGGTGGATAGAGCACTTTTTTTAGTTTCGAAACACTATTTTCAAGTATTTTAAGAGGTAAGAAAACCTTTTGAACAAGAAGCCTAAAACACTAATGCGGAACTCTTATGAAATTATTGTTATTCAAAAAGATATTCCATCCTTATCACGTGGTTCGAGTCTTACAGATGCATCATGATCACCGAAGTTAAGCAACGTTGCGCTTGGTCAGAAACTAGTTAGATGACTGCTTGGGAATGTCGGGTGCTGTAAGCTTGGATTTGTGGGTGGTGTAATGGATAATGGCTCGGAATTGTTAATCGCAGAGCCGGGTTCCAATATCAGTTGCGTTCGTTATTTTCACTTACGTGTAAATACTCTTTGAAAAGGTATGAATCCACATCTTCTCCCCCAGCTGTTGGTTAATTAGTAAGACTTGTATCACTAAACCGTTATTATTTCCCAATATAAAATAATATTGCGTAGAAACCGTTTAGATTTCGGGATAAAATTGGTGTTTAATATGCCGCTAATCCAAAACAACCAGCCAGTCAATAGGTTCGATCGTCCCATGAAATACTGGATCATATGGAATCGCCCAGATAACGCAACAAAAATTATTATTAATTTCAGCATTTCGGAATCTTGGCTTTAGCTGCTTGCTTGTGACAGATGTTAGAGTAAAACCCCTTCTGATCACAGCTTACTTGTAGCTAAACAGTCAACGAAATAGCTCACTTCCGCTCACATAATCCGAGAAATTCACATAGGTATTACATCCAAGCCATTAATAATGAAAATGAATGTTTTGAATTCTCTAATAAAGGTCGGTCCACATAGCTCTTGACCAAAAGAATATAGAGGAATCAAATAAACTTCATTAGTCGAAGCGCGTGAGATCATTCTAAGAATAACTTGAAGGAAAAACATACTCCCTTAAGACGACAATCCTGAGTTGAAAAAAATTGATACAAGAAATAAACAAATACAAGAGGAAAAAAAATAGAAGGAAAAATTATTAAAAAATTGACAAACAAACAAACAAACAAACAAAAAAAAAAAAAAACAGACTGGATTAACGCACTGAGAAAAGAATATCTCCGAAAAACTGGAAACGAAATTAATGAAGCCAAGCAACGTGGACGATGTGTTGAAATGTGGAGAGAAGCGAAAAATCAAATTAACATCATATCATCAAAACTGATGTAATGGAACAACCAGTTCCCCATGAATGATTACACTATAGGCAGTAAGTACCTATAAAGTCAACTGTCTATGAGAGATTTCGGGAAGAGTGAGAGAGAGAATAGAGTTCTCTCCCGTTTCTTCACTGTCGAACTCTTTGCCTTGAGCAGAGAGGAACCCGGACGAGGCTTTGCCGAAGAGCAAAGTTTCGTCCGGGGAGGTAGACAGACCCTGAACCCGCTTATGCAGGTTCTAGGGGAATAGTTTTGGCCGATCCTATGGACTCGGACAACCCATGGTAAACTCGGCCTTGTACCACATACATCCCTCGTGTGTGTGGGGGGGTGGCTGCATTATGGTGAAAGAATTAACGAACTAGGCACTCATCGTTATTTTTTATTTTTTTTACCTCAGAAGCCAGTTTGATTTTCGTTCTCGTAAGAAGTGTAGTTATGTCATATACGCATATGTCTTCAACAGAAAGATGCATATCAACATGGTCTTCCGATAAAAGTGACTCACCTGATTTTTTTTTACTAAAAATACTTTTTGTCTATTGTTTTTGGGTTTAAAATAATTTTTAATCTTACTAATATAAAGACCCCTTCCCGAATACTAGGAAAAAAAGTTTATTCACCCTAAGGTATTCTATTGATAATTATACATTTGGATATAAATGAGATTCAAGAAAAAACACTGTGCAAAAATGTGACTCGGATATCACATTCTAATGATTAAACTGGTAAATTTAAAGAGCTTTTGACAAAATATTGAAAACTATTTTTCAATACACTCAGAACAATAGTCTAGAGAATTCTAGAACAGCTTAAATTACATCTAGAGTATTCCAGAATATTCCAGAAAGCCTCATACGGTATAAAAACAGCTTGAAATAGCCACTCAAGTCACTAACCAGAACAACTTAAGGCATCTATTATTGCCCTCTCAAAAGCAGGCAAGACTACGAGAGAAATTGTAGAAATTGCTATAACCTCACAATCAACTGTCTCTCGAGTGCTTAGGGCACATAATGATGCCACTCCTGCTCCAAGGAAGGAAACAAGGGGACGAAAGAAAAAGATTGAAGATAGAACTGGCAGGGTAATCAAGAGAGAAGTTGCAAAGAATAGGACTATAACTAGCCAAGAAAATGCAGCCAGTCTAAGCGAAGAGCAATGTGTTAGTCTTGCCTCTTCAACAGTCCGTCGATGGCTGTTAGTACAAGGCTACAAATCTTGTACACGAAGGTTTAAGCCGCTAATAAGCAAAGCCAACAAAGCCAAGACTGGAATGGGCTCACTATTACAAAAATTACACCGTAGAAGACTGGAAGAATGTTCTCTTCTCCGATGAAACGAAAGTTGAGCTAAATTCAAAGGATAAGGAGAGTCACTTTTATCGAACAGCACTGTACTTTGTCGCCAGTTTTTTTTTTGTTAATGATCATCACAGTAACACCCTCGTTCGTGGATTGCTTACCAGGTGTTTCGTGTCCAGTAAAGATATAGGAGAAAGTCATAAAGTCCTGCATATTAACAATATTGTTAGTGAAAAGAAGAAAACAAGAAGGCATTTATGTTTATCACATATCACTGAATGTCCGAGAAATCTGAAAGAAAATATGTATCCTACGACAGGAATCGAACCTGTATCCTATACGGAACCGTACTATAGCATTTCGCTACAGAGGAAGCGTCTGTTCAACAAGCTTAACTTACTGTAGCTAAATGGTTTAGCTCGTCAGGCTATATAACGGTTTCGTGAAGAATACAGGTTCGCTTCCTGTCAGAGGGCAAATATTTTCTTTCAGATTTCCCGGACATTCAGGCCGGTAAATGTTGTTAATACGGTTTATTATAAACAGAGTATTTACTTAAATATTTGTATCTGCAAAATAACGTATAAACAGAAAATATATTAAAATAATTGTCGGCATTAGTTCATTTTATAATTAATATATATATATATATAAAGTTGTATGGATATGAATTTGTGATCCTGGGTTACACGCTTTTGGTATCATCAGGCAAACTGGTTTATTTTTTAAAATTGGATCTATTTATGCTTGTTTGACTATATTTGGTGGTGGGAGGGGGAATATACTTCTGTGTTTGTTTTGGGTGGTACTATCATACGCATTGACACATACATGCAGTTGTACCCATATTAGTTCACGCCAACACATCCACATAAGCAATTCGTGGCTAGGCGCAATTGCATATCCGTGCGTTCGGGCATACATATATACGCAGTTGTAATTCTATTTCGGTGTCGGTTCCTTAGTTTTTATGCGTTGCGATGGTCACAAACTAATATCCATACAAGTTATGTTATCTCTATCACTCTTATTGAGCGCTTTCTACTAAGTACCGCGCATATAAAATAATATATATATATATATATATATATATATATATGTATGTATGCATGTCTGTGTGTGTAGTCTATGATTATAACTATATTATTATGCTGGACGTTTTCTAAACCTTCAGTTTTTATAGCTTCAACGAGTCAGCCAACACAATACTTTAAAATCAAAGAGAATGTGTACAGATTTGCCCATATAAATAAACCTACATTATTTCTCCATTAAGATATGAAAAAATGATTTATTTATTTTGCTTCTTTAAAGTTATCCGGTGTGGGGAGGGTGCGCTCAAATCGAAAACTTGCGTATGCATTTCAGAACGACCTGTAAAGAGAATTATGAATAAACGTATATTCTGGCAACAAACGCCTGTGCAATCAAGTGACACACACAAAGAGATGCACATATGTTGCACATGCAATTTTCTCTGAGTATCCACTCACGTCGACAGATATTGATGGTGTTTCGCTTTCAATTTTGAAAAGGTAATAGATAAAATTTAGCGAAACAGCTGGACTTATTACTGAGGCAGACAGCACAGTTAATCCAATTAGCCGGTTAAGCCGCGCACCGGTTAACCTAATTTGAGCCTCTAATTGCCACTTTTATGGATTCAAGATTGCTCTATGTTTTTGCCGAGATTGTCCTTGGAAATTGCGTTAGCGACCGCCGGGTTAGACCACAAGGCCGAACGGTTATGTAAACTTGACGCTGGTTGGTTAATAGACACGTTTCCAGAATATGCACATGCGTACTCACCTTCCTTTCTACAAGCTTCCCGTAGAAGGTACCATCCTTATGTCTCTTTCTATCAATCTTGCTCTGTGTGTAAAAAAAGGAATATATATATATATATATATACTTTCTTGTGTGTGTTTAATGTCATGTTTTGAGAATATTAAAATACATTTGCCTTATTTTCATAAGCGTCTGTCGTAAGCGGAAAGAGGAATAAATTCGATTATTTTGTTTTAGAAGCGTCAGTTGTAATTTAATCAGCATTTGGATGGCAGATCGTTTATTAAATTTCACAGATCTAAAATTATCGCGTACGTATAAATAAAAATAAACCGCTCTATCGATAAAGAAGAATTCGTGCAAATCGATCTTATACCGCAAGCTATTTATTGTAAACTTGTTGTTCGTCTTTTTTTCTTTATTAATAAAATCTGTTCATGTCTGTCTGTCTGTTTGGCTGGCTGGCTATCTATCTATCTATCTATCTATCTATCTATCTATCTATCTATCTATCACAGACTGTTCATATCTATCTATCTATCTATCTATCTATCTATCTATCTATCTATCTATCTCAGTCTGTTTAGATCTATCTCACTTCTACTTCATTGCTTTCTTTGTCCCAGTGAATTTTCCATTGTATATGTGGGCAGCAAACCTACTATAACCTCCCCCTCTCTCTCTCTCTCTCTCTCTCTACATATATATATTTATATATATATATATATATATATGTATATATATATGTATATATATATATGTATGTATATATATATATAGAAGAGGTTATACTTGTTCCAACGAGAGAAAAGTGTATATTTTAAAAAGAGGACAAACCGCAAACGTTTTTGGTTGAAATGTGCATTATTTATTTTAATTTTTTAATTTTTATTTTTTCATCTTAATTTTTAAAATATCTACTCTTTGCTTGAAGAAGTTCGTGAAACCAGAAAGACGTGTAGCAGAATTATGGAAAATAGAGTATAATATATATCTTAAAATAAAAAAAATCCACCTTTCAACCAAAAACGTTTGCGGTTTATCTTCTTTTTAATATATATATATATATATATATATATGATAAAATATAGTTTTAATGTATACTATATTTAAGTGTTAAGGTACTCAATATAAGGCCACAGCGTATGTAAATATAAAAGTAGACACTGAAGTCATCACCCAGTGGTGACAGTCTGTTTCATGATAAATGATATCGTCAAGGCCTGACGAATGCGTTCAATGCATGAAACGGACAGTTACTTCTCCAATGTTCACATATATCCAGGGTGCCATGGAATCTCCTGAAACTCTTCTCGAACTCAGAATACACCCTACATGAGAATAAAAATGGACACAACACAAATATCTACTTGTAAGTCAGTGTATCCTTTTACATTATTATAGATGAACGAAAGAATATGTCGAACGTTCAATAAGATTATTTATATCCAGGGTACGATGAATAAATTATCGTCTAAATGACGCTAAAATGAAAATAACACTGACGTCTCATTTTGACATATATATTTAACAAAATTACACAAAAATATCTTCAAATACTAAAGAGTAAATTTATTCAATAAAATCTCCATTGGCTTCAACCACGGCCTCTAGACTAATGTCTTGTTTAAGTTGGTCCATCCTGCCATAATCCTTGCCTTCAGTTCATGGTGTTTAAAGGAGAGTTGTAGGTCCCTCGTTCAACTGTGTCTCACACATAATAATCAAGGGGGTCACAGTCTAGGAAGTTACGTGACCAGATATAAGGGTTGATGTGGTCACAGAAATTGACTCACAGCCATGACTGGGTTCTCTTGCTTGTGTGGCAAAATTCCTCAAAATTCCTCAATGCAAAATTTAAAAAAATTTTGTAGTCAATTTTTTAAAAAAATATTAGCTTCAAAATTGTTGATATTGAACATTTCCATACAAACATTTGTAAATAATGAACCCCTTTACTATTGTGCCTTGTTAGGGGCCAGAAATAAAGACACAAAGAGAGGAATTGAGTTAAACAAATATATTAACAGAAACAGTAATACAAACGAGTGTTACGAGCAAGAATGTTCGGTTCGACTGTCAGAGCTGACTGCTGGAAACTTCCCTCTCCAAAAGGCAGTATCTGCTCTTATTTATAGCTGGGAGAGTCCATGCGTGCGTGGGTAAATTACCATAAAATTTACTCATACTTCTTTTTTAACAAATATACAGATTAATATTCAGATCCTCGTTCGGCTTATCACTACATTTCAGCCGATTCATTCTTCAGCCTTCCACATCTATTTAATTCACCAGTTTGTGAAAGAGTCGACGAATCGCCTATTTCCGACAGCATTTCACAATAACGACTCAAACAACTTAATACGTTACTCTATTAATCAGAGAGACTAAAGCTATACAATCTTCACGATAACAAAAAACAACAACACGCATCCATATATTAACAGGCATAAAAATGTTTCGATCTGTCATTGGTCAGAAATATTCATTATGGTAAGCTGCCTTAATAACAGCGGCCAAAGCTGTTGCGATACAAATGGGCGTGTCTAAGTCCTGAAAATATTTCAAAATTCTTTTTAATTCGATATTCACAAGACGTAAAAAAAAAACAAAAAAACAAGACGTGCCGTAAAAATAAATAAATATATAAATTATATTTTTTTTCTGTTTTCTCCAACATTTAGCGATAAAAATATTATCCTCTTTTGGTTACCCGGCAACATGGCTTCTCCGTTTGAACATAAAATACCCCAGTCACCATAATCAACCGTAATTAAGAAGCATAAAAGTCGAAACGCGCCACGTGTGACTAAGAGACTATAACCAGAGTGGCACGCAACGTACAATTATTCCAAAGATAGAATATGGTAAGGCCTGATTATCGAAACGTTCAAGTAAGTTTATGAAGTTTATACGTTTCCAGACTGCATTTCTTTATTCTGCTAAAATATCTAATAAATAACGATCGAAAAAATATATATGTTTTAAAATAAAATATACATATCAATAGACCCTGCAGTCTTTTTTTTTATTTATTTGGTGTTTTATCATTTTTCTTTAGTGCGAGTTGATTTTGACTATTTTTTTTTCTTTTCTTTTTTGCTTTTTCTAAATCGGATTGGGTGCTTCTCGGCGAATGCGGATCGGGCTCTGGATTTCTGTATTAAAGAAAAATTTTGAAAAATAATAAAACCACAAACAAACGCGACATGGAAATGATTTCAAGTTTTGAGTTTACGACTTTCAGAAACTGACGGATTTATGTGCGTTATATTATGGTGATTTTACTGTAACAATGAAACGTTATTCTGAAAAATATGAGGTCTGTCAAAAATTAGGCGGGAGTAATGTTGGCGAATAAGATGCAGAAAGAAATGAATGAGAGATAGATAGACATACATATATAATCTTGCACATGAAGCAACAGCAAGGGATAGACACACACTAACTGTCATCGACACACACCAATGCACACACCAACACACACACACACACACACACACACACACACACACACACACACACATACAAACCAAGTCACAATGACACAAACACAAGAGACACCAACAGATACACACACACACTCGCACACACACCAGAACACGCACACCGACCCATACAGCACAAACAGTAACACACATACTCACACCAATGTACGCACTCTAAAAGAAACACACTAAGACACACATATACTAACACACCAACGGAGACACACCAATAGAGTAAAACGCACAGCCAAAGAAAACACACACATATCAAAGTACACGCAAACTGGTCTACGCATACCAGCACATAAAGAAATGTACTTCAAACAACAGAAAGACACACACACACCAGCGTACGGGAAAACACACGTCAACACACAGCAACACAGACACACAGAACAACAAGCACAGGTTCACGCATAAACAAAAGCAAACACATCAACACGCAACAATAAAAACAAACCCACATAAAGAAGCACACACACGCACATAAACCAAAAACCGCACAGACCAATGTATACACATAGCAACACATAAACATATATATATAAACCAGACCGTCATGCACATTAACACACAGGTCAGAAAGTTAGAGGGTTAGAGAAGGCTAAGATCATCTTGAATAAGTTAGAAAATGATCCTGGAATAATATATATATATATATATATATATATATATATATATATATATATATATTTGAACTTTATTTCAATCTTTCATGAGCTTCCGATCCTTAGCTATGATTAGTTAATGACGAGCATGTCATTTTCGTTTATAATCGATTTCATTACGTTTCTTCTGTTAAGCTTGGAGAGTAATTATACATTCTTATTGCTCAAAGTAGAGTCCAGTAGTGTTATAAAAACCTCGGAGAATTCCAGTAAGATATCTTTAATCATTTCTAAGATACAACGGTCCGGAGCATAATCTAACAATTCGACAATTTTGCTGTTACATCCGGTATATATATAATATATATATATATATATATATATATATATATATATATATATATATTGTGTGTATTTAGGCAGCATTTTTTCATTCATACATGTTTCATTAAATAATATAGATAAGTGTTGTCTATATATGTTATATAAGTTCTTTTCATATCGTCTGATAAGCTTAATAACATTTTCATTAAACAATGAAAGAAAATCACAATATTGATACATATTTTTTAATCCAATCTAAGCTTTCGGCTTACATAAGCTATTATCGAAGATGACAATTACACAATATATTAAGCAATACACGAACAAGAAATTGATGATAGTCTGTTTTTGTTTACATGGATGATTTCCAACCAACGATAAACACGTGCATATAAGACGCTGAAAGCGAAAATCGCACAACAGCTCATGACGTCACACATGACCAGAGAGAGTGAATCCGATGAGTATTGAGTATGGAAAGCCGTTGGTATGAACCAATGTCTTCTGTTACTAATTATAGGCATTTAAGGATATTTGTGGAGATTTCATAGTTTATTTTGTTCAGGTTAGGTTTCAACTGTTTTATGTATATAGCTTCAAGAATTTTTAGTTTTTGTTTATTGTTTTCATGTTTTAGTATAGTTGCATTTTCGACGAGGATTTTCCGGAATTGTGTATGCGGCCAGGCATGTTGTTTTAAATGCCTAAAAATGTTAGAGTTATCATTCAAATATATATACATATGTAAAAGAACAAAGAATAAAATTGCAACGTTTAAAACCTTAATTTAAAACAGGGCTCAATACAAGAGTAGAGCAATAAATATTTATTATACACTGTTACATTAGAACATGTAAGTTGCTACAACAAAATTGTACGTTGTGTTTACGACGTTTAATAAAGAACCTCTCATCAGGTAGTTAACAATGATGGCAATATAAGATTTTATTTAAAAATGCAGTTTATGAAACTTCATTGTCCGTTTTTTGAAAATTTCCGTACAAGGTAAAAAGGATTTATATAAAGAAAAAAAAGGAAAGAAAACAAAAAATCAATAAAAGAAAAACTTAATCTCATACGATACCTGGTGCGACGTTCTTTATTAAACATCGAAACAAAATGTACAATTTTGTAGTAGTAACTTACATGTTCTAATGTAACGGTGTATAATATATATATATATATATATATATATATATATATATATATATATATATATATCAATGTAATAACAACGCAAAGAATATAAATTCAAACTTCCAAAGCATTACTTCAAAAGAGGGCACAATACCAAGAGTAGAGCAGTAGTCATTTATTATAATTTTTTAACATATGGATAAAAACAATTAGTCACAACAAAGATGCATTTTTGTTTCGATGCAGACGAGCATCTCGACGGGTGAGGAACAAAAATGTTTATGACCGATCCTATTTTAAAAATGTCGCCTATGGACCGTCCTTTCCTTTTCTCGTTATTCAAATTGTATTTTCACTATTATTATTTTGTTACTAATTTTACTCCATCTTATTATTGTTGCTTTTGAGATGAAGCATTTTCACTATTATTTTTATATTACTAGCTTTACTCCATCTTATTGTTGCTTTTAAGATGAAGCATTTTCACTATTATTATTTTGTTACTAGTTTTACTCCATCTTATTATTGTTGCTTTTGAGATGAAGCATTTTCACTATTATTTTTATATTACTAGCTTTACTCCATCTTATTGTTGCTTTTAAGATGAAGCATTTTCACTATTATTATTTTGTTACTAGTTTTACTCCTCTTATTATTGTTGCTTTTGAGATGAAGCATTTTCACTATTATTTTTATATTACTAGCTCCATCTTATTGTTGCTGTTTTAAGATGAAGCATTTTCATTATTATTATTTTATTACTAATTTTACTCCATCTTATTATTGTTGCTTTTAAGATGAAGTGTTTTTCAATTATTATTTTATTACATGTTTTATTTTATTCCATTGTTATAGATTTTTTTACATGACACATATTCATGACAAAAAATAAATGCAGTAAAAACAAGATAAAAAAAACAGAAGCAAAAAAACGAATATATAAAAAAAGATGATAGATAGGTAGGGAATTAGATAGGTAAGAAACATAAGTTACTAAAGAAAGAAAGAAAGAAAAGATAGAAAGAAAAAGTAAAGAAAGAAAAATTAAAGGTAAATTAAGGTAGAAAGATAGATAAGAAACATAGGTTAATGAAGAAAGAAAGACAAAAGAAAAAAATGAGAACTAGGTAGGTAGATAGATAAAAAAAACAGCTTAGAAAGAAAGAAAGAAAGAAAAAAATTAACAGTAAAGAAAGCGAAAAGAAAGAAATACTATAGATAGGTAGGTAAGTAGATCGATAAGAAACAGGTTAAGTATGAAAGAAAGAAAGAAAGAAACAAACAAACAAAGTAACAAAAAAGAAAAAGAAAAAAGAAAGAAAAAAGAAAAAATGAAGAAGGCTAATAAGAAAGAGAAAATGAAGCTAAGGAAAAGAATGAAAGAAAGAGGACAATTGGAAACGAGACTAAAGCAAATATGGGAAAGAGGCCGTAGACAAAAATGCAGGGATTTTAAACGAAGTAAAAGCACACAACAGTAGATAGCTGAAAATACAAAATGAAGTTAAGACGAATCTTGAAGGATCCTGAAGGATACTGAGTTCAGAAAAAGACCATCAAATATGGCCACAAGACCGTGATCACGAGTTACATTCACCGATGGAATCGTTCGTTTAGCTTAACGGTTTGGGGCAAGATTTGACTTATGTAAATCAATATTACTCAAATAATGGCCAAGTAATACGGGCTTTATTTTATTCGTTGACTCTCCGCTTCAAGTTAAATGGCTTCGATAAATAATTTGTACCACAGTTCATGAAACAATGGACAAGGAGAGAATGAATGGTTTTGATATTGGTTTTCAGCAGGTTTAACATAAACCGAAGAATAAAAAACAATGAATTCTTATGAAGAATTAAAGGTTGCTTACATTCTTTTCTGTTTTTCACAGATATAACAGTGTTATATACGGTAGCTATGAACACTAATGGGTATATCCCAATCCTGATAAATATGTTAGACACTATTGTAAGTGGGGGTAAGATGCTGTCTAAATAGTCCTCCACTAGCAGTGGTTTACCTAATTCACGCCGCTGGCGAGTATTGTATCTTGGTGATGATATAAAGATTACCATTTCATTTTTAACCTCTGTGTTGGTTATTCCTCGTTCAGTAATCCTTTCTCGATTACAACAAACAGCAAACTCTATTTTTTTTTGTCTGATCTTGTAAATATGGAGCGTGTGAGGTACTATAAGGTACTTTCTGCAACGGTATAAAGAACCGAGTTTTTTTTCCAACGTCTTTAGCGATGGATCGTATACACGAGTCCCACAAGGTCTGATTTGAACTTGTGTTCTAATGCAGGGTGCGGCAAAAATAACACTCTGCTTGTGTTTATTAAAATTTTATAGAGCAGAAATGTTATTGCATTAGTTTAAGAAAATTTGTAAGTATTGTCACATCGAAACAACAAGATTTATTATGACTAACGAACTATTTAACATGCTCAAAATGTTCCACTTCAATAGAAAGGCTGAAACCTATTAGTAACACTTCTACAAACCATTCCTACATTAATTTCAGAAAAGTTATCAGAAATTTCTTGTTTTAATTCAGGAATTCTTTTCGATTTGAGTCTTTAAAGAAAATCTTTCTTGTGCACCCCACAAGAATAAAGTCTAGTGGTGTTATGTTTGGTGATCTTGATGGTCACTAATTACTCCACGTCGTCCTCTCCGCTTCACCTCGAAATTAATATTCAGCCATTCCCGAATGCATAAGTCATCAGACAGTTATGTGCCATGCGTGATACACGTTTAGACGATCATGTATCTTTCGATACATGACTGACGAGTTATATTTTTCCCGCAGTAGGTTACCATTTCTTTCTGCAGTAGACCAGTTGCCATCCAAGGCTATAGAACCTGATCTGTCCTGCTACTTACCCAGAGGAGGAGCAGAAGAGGATTCATACCTTTCCCAAGGGTCAGTCAGTTATGTACCATGCGTGATACACGCCTAGGCGATTATGTATCTTTCGATACATGACTGACGAGGTAGATTTTTTTCATGCAGTAGATTGCCATTTCTTTATGCGGCAGACCATTTGCCATCCAAGGCTATAGAACCCGATCTGTCCTGCTATTTAGCCATAGCTGGGGTGGGGGGAGAAGAAGAGGATTCATACCTTTCCCAAGGGTCAGTCAGTTATGTGCCATGCATGATACACGCTTAGACGATCATGTACCTTTCAATACATGACTGACGAGGTAGACATTTCCCGCAGTAGGTTGCCATTTCTTTCTGCGGTAGACCAGTTGCCATCCAAGACTATAGAACCCGGTCTGTCCTACTATTTACTCATATCTGGGGGGGGGGGAGGATTCATACCTTTCCCAAGATTATTAGCACGTAAGAATGGAATTCGAACTCGGATGTCCTATTCCTTAAACCGAGCCACTATCCATTACTACATCGCGTAAGGCATAGTTTTTCTTAAACCGTCTTAAACTACTCTAATTTATTTTTGTCCAATAAAAGGTGATGGAAAATAATAAAAGGCGTTACTTTTACCTCAGACGTTCAAAGCGGAGCCTCTTTCAGGAGACAACCATTCATTGAGACCAGTGAATATGCATGATTATGAAAAGTTACTTGCTGGGTTTACGCCCACCCCCATTGGGTTGTTAGTGCTTGATCAGATGAAGGATTAGAGTCCAGGCTTTGGTCGTCTAGAAATGGGAGGCACACCCTTAAACTATCAATCTACACATATATTTTCTTACGATCTTTGGACATTTCAGCATTTTTAGTTGCTCCTTCAACTTTCGTCAGTCCTTGATACTGAATTTTGATTTACAGTATTTTCCCCGTCGGTAATGAACCGAGATATGTCATTTATGCACGCCATTACAATACCATATGCCGTATTTTCCGGCTTGCAAGACGCAGCGGCTTGGAAGACGCAACCTAATATTAGAATGAAAATTCTAAGAAAAAAAAATTCTCATAAATCATTCCCATACAACAACAGTTTTGCAGTGGAATTTAAAAGAAAGAAAACAACAGGTATCCATTGCTATAGGTGGAAAAATTTAAAAAAAGGCAAAACCGTACAACAATCACAACCATATTTGCAACCTCTGCCAACAGAAAAAAAATTAGCGATTATGACATCTCCGGATACAAAATCCTTTTAAAACAGAAATCCGAAGTCTTAAGTCCTTGGTTACTTATCAGAAAATTCTTGTGTACATATGAGGTTGGATAAAAAAAAAAGAAAAGTTATTTAACATGACCCCCACCCCCACCGATGAATTTACAATACACTTGCTCTTCTTCTTCTTCTTCTTCTTCTTCTTCTTCTTCTTCTTCTTCTTCTTCTTCTTCTTCTTCTTCTTCTTCTTCTCCTCCTCCCTTTCTATTACATCAAACGCCGTGCGTTTGTTTGTTTAAATTTGAAAACAATAATGTATCGTTCTTTAGTTTTTGTAAAAAATGAAAAAAAAAAGCGTTAGGTGGTCATTTGATAAAAAATCACCTGAGGAAAGCGTAAGTTTGAAACCAAGGTAGCGGATACAATTGAGGTCCTGATTTTTAAAGCACATATATATGCTGTCTCGTCTACTAGTATTTTCACGCCAACTCTTCCGAAGAGCTACTTTCACTGGTTCCCAGTCTGCATGAATTTAGGCGAGCTACCAGGCTGGCATCACGGTCCCACCCATTCACGGTCAAAACGGTTAAATGTAACCGTCTCTTCTACTCAAACAGCTTCTTCTCTCGCACTTCCCGCACGTGGAACTCCCTTCCCCTTGCTTGCTTCCGCGACGACTATAATCTTCAAATATTCAAGTGTAATGCCAATTGACATCTGACACCTTAAGCGTGTCCCCCGTCCTTCTGTGTATCCTTTTCTCAAACTCGCTTCTTTACTCTTGGGGTGAATTATATATATATATATATATATATATATATATATATATATATATATATATATATATATATATATGTCCTCCCTCTAAAGGGTCTATGACTCTTCCGCCTACTTTAAGATTAGTAAGCCAGAAGGCTTCCGGGAACAATGAATAGATTGAGCGATAGTCCGTTCGATACACTCTGATTAGTCGTGTATTTACTGTTGGATATACGATATATCAGCAAACATGGTTTTTTTTATTGCTTAACCATTTACATGGTCAAAACATGTATATATATATATATATATATATATATATATATATATATATATATATATATATGTAATACCAATGTGTGATAAAATCTTTCTTGTAATAAACCAAGAAAAAATCTTAAAGATCCATTTCGATGCTAATTTATTTCGTTCTTCTGTTAATGTAAGATATCAGTCCTGGTGAATTATGTCCATTTATGAAGAACCTTCAGTGTGAAGAGATTAACATAGCAATATTCACAAAATAAATTAAAACCGAAATGGGTCTTTAAGCTTTTTCTTGATTTATCATATATATATATATATATATATATATATATATATATATATATATATATATATATATATATATATATATATATATATAGGTGACTATACTCGTGTCGAAAAACCTTCGAATTCTTGATTTAACAATAGCCAAATCAATCTCGAAGGGAAAAAAAGGTTTTAAAAAAGAAAGAGCCAGGAACATGAAAGTGTCAAAAGTAATCGCACAGATACAGGTTCAAGGGCCAAAGAAAAAAACCTGATACGAGTAAACAACTAACTAAAGAGCTCAATACAAACGTAGAGCAAACCTAGTCAAACCTAAGGAGCCAGACAAACCTACCACGGTTTCACTTAGGCAGATCGTCAGGCCAGCTGACCCTGACGATCTGCCTAGGTCAGACTATATATATGTATATATATATATATATATATATATATATATACACACACACATATATATATATATACATATATATATATATATATATATATATATATATATATATATATATATATTAAAATCAATTAAAAAGAGTCTGTCATTATATGTACTAGAATATATTATGCAACAGGCTAACGCTTGTTGAAATCCTCAAAATATTGTTTGGCGAAATTGAACGAAACGCAGCGAATGTTAGCGATGATTTCAACGATACTAAATACTGTGAGGATTTCCACAAGTGTTAGGGTGTTGTATAAAAATCTAAATATATGCAAATCTACACATTCAGTTTAAAAATAAAAAGTAAAAAAAAAAATACATCATAGTAATATCAAATAACAAAACTATTGGGTCCGTGCATAATTATCAGGCGTTTTTAAACAAATTTATTATGTGAAAAGAAACAGGACAATTGAACAATAATATTTTTAAATGGGCATGATTATCGACACGCATTTTTAGAACCTGGAAGTAAAATAATATTTTAAAAAAAAAACCAAAAAAAAACCCAGAACAACCATTTTTATTAACAAATAACTCGCCTACAAAAACGCCTGATAATTATGCACCAAGCCAATAATGGTTAATATTATATATATATATATATATATATATATATATATATATATATATATATATATATAAAAAAATATAAAAGTGAACATTGAAGTCTTTTTATTTTATATTTACATACGCCCTATCTCTGATATTAAGCACTTTATCCCAAAAAATGGTACACCTTAAACTTACATTTCTTCATATACGTATTTAAGTCTAGGGTTAACCTATATATATATATATATAAGTAATTAGGAGGTTTCGAGAATTATAATTAACTCTAGAAACCTAAACAGAACGCACTGGAAAACCGTTTCGTCGTATATTTGGAACTCATCAGCAATGCGCATCCACTACCGAGAATTGAAACCCTGACAGTTAGGTTACCAGGCAAACGCCATACCAACTGTGCCAACGGGTTGTCGCTGGCGAAGAGGTAGCGAATCAGACTCGATATAGCCCCGCTCGATCACATATTCCGTGGTGGAACTCGTCTGAGTTTCCTTTTTTACCCATAGGATGGTGGCCCCCTCGAGCCACGACTAATATCACCAAGCCGCTCCAGCTAGAGCATTAGAAGCCGGTTCAAGCTTAAGACTGCACAGAGTGAACCCCCTGTTTATATTACGCGTTTTATCCGTTAGCATTTCATCAGACTGAGCTTTGTTGATGTTATCACCTCTACACATGCGCACGAAACGAGAGACGCTGGTAGTTTCAGATCTATTTCATAATGATGTTAGTAAATTCATTAAGGAAGGTGGCGTATTTTTTTTTTCATTTCTTTTATTTTCCCAAGTAATTTCCATCTCAGCCAAGATAATCTTCAGGTGTGAATTACTAAGTAATTGATCCGTGAATTTGAGAGGATTAAAATAAAAATAGACATAATATGTAGATTATTCGACCAAACCTACTTGAATGAAGATATACTGCAGATATATATATATATATATATATATATATATATATATATATATATTGTGTGTATTTAGGCAGCATTTCAATATTGTGATTTTCTTTCATTGTTTAATGATAATGTTATTAAGCTTATCAGACTATATGAAAAAAACATATAGACAACACTTATCTATATTATTTAATGAAACATGTATTAATATATATATATATATATATATATATATATATATATATATATATATATATATATATTTATATTTATGTCATCCACAGACAGACTGTTTCGCTGTTTCACAACTCATCAGTGTTGCTAGACGTCCGCTAGCTAGGATCGAAACCCGACTGAAATTGCGTCAGTCGGAACTTCTCCCACTAAGCCGTCGGCGCACAGGCAGAGATGAAGGTGAATTTTAGCGTGTTTATTTTTAGATTTAGATAAACACACAGTGACTGACAGTGACTCAATTCTGCCGAAGAGTCGTGCAATATTAGCTTAAATAGTCACTGTTTACAAATTCACACCTCAAACCAGAGAGCTCAACCGAAATTAAAAAGGCTTAAACACTAAAATTCCATGGTCATAATTTATTCCATTGGAATCGTAAGTACGATCCAATTCATCAGACCTACAAATTAAAAAAGAAAACAGAAAAAACAACTCCGGTAATAAAAAAATAAAATTTAGTGAGAGTTTTATGTATGGGAGTGTGGGACGAATGCTAGAGTAAATGAAAGCTATAGGGAGGGGTAACAGACGAGAGAAGGACAGGAAGGTCTAAAGATAAAGGGGGGATTAAAATTTAACAGAGAGAAGTTTTAAAGAAGGGAGTCAAAGACGGTTTAAGTGAGAGAAATATGAATATTTTCAAATGTCTAATACATATATATAAATATCGGAACAACATAAACGCGTGTGTATCTATGTGTGTCTGTGTGCGTCTGAATTAGAGTGTGAGAGAAAGTGAAAGTTAATATGAAGTCTATTTTGATCTTTATTTCGATGTCATCTGCTTGAGACCGAATTCGGATTTCTTAGACAAAGTCATAAGCATGCTTGCACCAACTCCCAGCACGTGTGCCAGTCAATGTGCGGAAGAAAAAAAAAAATCTTCGTGTAATGGTCGGCGGTCGGCTAATCGGCCAAAGATATGTCCACAGCGTGCCACGGGGCCGAATCCACTGTAAAAGATGTCCATTGGTTACGCAAACTATGTCCATTGCCCCGGGTGAATGTAGATCAGCAAGATAAGAAAAGGGGTGGCTGGCGAGCGGCTACCCCCACACTACGTCCAAACAGTTTTTGATATTCCTTCGGGGGCTAAGCATGTCACCCCCATCGGATGGACGTCAAACGCCTTGCGTGTACCCGGCAGGGTTCTCTCCCCTTTGGTATGCACAAGCGAATGGTTGCAATTATCGGCAATATTATGGCGCATTGTAAGGATGGAAAAACGGGCTGGGGTTGAATAACCATGAAAAGGCAAGAAGGACAGGAATCAAAGAAAGAAAGAAAAAAAAAACGAACGAAAAAATAAAAAATAAAGAACGAATGGAAGAAATAAGAAAGAAACAACGAAAGAAAGAAAAATGAAGAAAAAAAGAAAGAAATGAAGAAAAAAGAAAGAAGGAACAGTGAAAGAACGAATGAAAGAATTAATGCAAGAACGAAAGAATGAAAGAACGAACGAATAAATTAAATAATGAATGTAACAAAGAATCATAGAAAGGAAGATAAAAGAACCGAAGGAAGAAACAAAGAAAGAAAGAAAGAATAAAGAACAATAGAATGAAAATGACTGTAAGAAAGAAAGAATGAGTATAAGTGAGAATCATACTACTGAAGAGAAAGAACGAACCAAAGAAAGAAAGAAAGGAGCATACAATGAAAAATGAATGTCGGAAAGAAAAAAAGAAAGAAATGTATCCTAATGGTGAATAAAAAGAAAATAAATTTTTGATTGTCAGAGAAAGAAAGAACGAAAGAAAGAATGGGTATAAGAGACAATCATAAAACTGAAGAGAAAGAAAGAACCAAAGAAAGAAAGAAAGGAGCATACAATGAAAAATTAATGTAAGAAATAAATAAATAATGAAGGAACGAAAGAAAGAATGAATATAAAAGAGAAACAAACTATTGCAGAGAAAGAAAGAACCAAAGAAAGAAAGAAAGAAAGAAAGAAAGAAAGAAAGAAAGAAAGGGGCATACAATGAAAAATGAATCTCAGAAAGAAAGAAAGAAAGATATAAAAAATATTAACAAAAAAAAAAAATTGACGATAAACGAATGATAGAAAAAGAAAGAAAAAAGAATAGTAATGAAAAGAAAAAGAGAATGAATCAAAGAGAAAACACTAAAACCAATTTGAAAACATTATTAAAATAAAAACGAGAAAAAATACCAGGTTTTAAGAATGCCATGAAAGGAAATTAAAACAAACTTAAAATGCTAATAATAAACAAGAAATGTTGACTGACAATTAAAAAAAAAACTACTTGGTCCTGTTGTTGCGAATGTAAACAGAAAGTAAAATATGTGAACAGGGGGCAAATTATTCGAAAGCAACCAAGCTACCAGCTTTAAGTAAACATTACAAAGAGAAAGGATTAAGTTGTGCGAATAAGTACACGAAAAGAGTAACTTCAGTGATGAATGTAGCTCAATGTTGGATGGATATGACGGCTGGGCTAGGGGTTGCGCCCTTCAGGTAAATATTCACAGATAACAGTTTAGGTGACAAAGGAATGGGAAATAAGATTTTGGCCGAGGATTTTCGGCAGTCAAGTTATAGGTCCTTTCAAAGTTGATGTCAAAATAAATGCTGATATGTATTTTAAGTTCTTCGACAGGATATTTTTCAGTGTACATAAAGGTCTCAGAAAAGTAGCTTTAAATGATCATATTTCTTCTATACAATCCTTCTTCCTATTCAGAAATGTTCATTATTGCCCACCTTGCCCTAAAACGTTTGTTTAACGACATATCAACGACACATGGGTCATTTAATCCTAGAACACTAACCATGGGTATATAGTACCCAGCGCAAATTTTCCTATTTTTAATTACAATTTTCAGTACCTGATCTTCTTACCTAAATAATATGTTTTTCGGTTCCTATTAATATTAACTCAAAGTACAAAGTTTGAAGTGCCTGCATGTAAAATATTTCAAATAAAGATTTATATTTAATATTTTTTGTGATATTTTCAAAATCGGGTATCATATATCCATGGTTAGTAGTGGTGTGACTTTAATTGATGATTACTGTTCTAGGGTTAGTGTTGAAATTTAATTTTCTTGGGAGTATTAGTAATTAAATATATTGCTGTAATTTTTCTTTTTCAAAAATGTATTGCTGGTATTATCTTTTTTATTTTATAAAAATGTATTTCTGGTAATGTTTGTTAGTTCTCTATTTGGCCATAGATGGGATCCTAACAGGTGCTACCACCCCGGATAAGGGTGAACCTGAGGACAACAGCAATTAAGAGGTGGTTTTACGCACCTCAAAACTCCCCGATCAGAGGCTTTGCTGTCGGGTGTAGTCTATCATCATACCCAGGACGAACCCTAAAAATGTTTGAAAGCCATCAAATTAATGGAACAGATCTCAACTCTCCCGATAATAATTCAATAAAATAAACAGTGTGGGATATCGTTTAAAAAGATTTATATAAAAATTGAAAACAGTACCCAAACAAAGAACATGTTTGGAAGGCAATAAAAATTGCTGCGAAGCTGAAACAGTAGAAAAAAAATTAATACAATGGTTGAAAGACTGATGACGGATATATAATGTGAAGGAGTCTATATTAACACGTAAAATAAAATCTAATATACTTAAAGAAATTATCATTTTATTTTACCTGTTAATATAGACTCTGGACGAAATGCACATTGTATTAAGCAAATTGCGAACGGTAGTAGTTAATCGACAAGGTCCAAATTTGCTTCCTAATAATACTCGGTCATATGTTGCCACAATGACACTGCAGTTCACCAACTTGGGATAGGAAACTTTTGCCCATGCAATCTCTTCTTCAGGTCTTTCAAACATTAACTGACCATTTCTCAATCATCTAGACAATGTTTTGTCAGAAACTTAGAGATGTTCAGGTTTCCCTTTTTGACTGACTTAAATTAATTAATTAATTCAGGGATGATAATTGATTCTAAAATCGGACATTATATTCCAAACAACCCAATAAGAACAGACCCAGATAGATAGATAGATAGATAGATAGATAGATAGATAGATAGATAGATAGATAGTGAAAAGACTGGGATAGATAGATAGATAGATAGATAGATAGATAGATAGATAGATAGATAGATAGATAGATAGATAGATAATGAAGAGATGTAGGTAGATAAATAGATAGATAACGAAAAAACTGGGATAGATAGATAGATAGATAGATAGATAGATAGATAATGAAAAGACTGCGATAGATAGATAGATAGATAAATAATGAAGAGATGTAGGTAGATAGATAGATAATGAAAAGACTGGGATAGATAGATAGATAGATAGATAGATAGATAGATAGATAGATAGATAGATAGATAATGAAGAGATGTAGGTAGATGAATAGATAGATAATGAAAAGACTGGGATAGATAGATAGATAGATAGATAGATAGATAGATAGATAGATAGATAGATAGATAGATAGATAGATAGATACATACATACATACATACATACATACATAGATTATTTTTATTAAATAATAAAGCACAAGTATGGGGTACCTAGTAGGAATCGATTTCACTTTGCTAATCTTGATTGTTAGATGAACTTGTTAACCATATCATCATTTTTCTTTTCCATATCTATTCTCATATTCTGCCAGATTACTTTAAAAAATCACTGACATAAAAACTAGAGAAGCCACATCAGTAGCTAATCAATATCGTTAATCCTGTGTTGGTGAGGTTTCTGTAGTAAGAATATTTTTCATGTCCTGGCATTAATAGCCACTCACGCACCCGGTTCTGGATTTAATTCTCTTTCATTAGACTAGTTGCCAAACAAAGAAAGAGGGGGGTAATCAGTCTTGCTGTTAAACCCTAACCAATAGGCGTGGGTAAGAGATGGATTCATACCTTTCCAATAGTATTTGTACGAAGCGGAAAATCTATAAAAAATTACCTTTGAAATGAGACAACATTTTAAAAAAAATATTTTTCTTCTATTATTAGGTGCTTGTAATTGTTTTAAAATATCTTTAAAAGTTCCTAAAATTTTGGCGGCAAGTATATTTGGCTTTAGTGGTTTGCTATCAAAGCTAGTCATGTTTTTATTCGTCATATCTAAGGATTATTAATGTTTGATCGCAACACCCTCGGTTTGAATTCGAACTTGACTCGCCAATATCCCTTTCGCCGAAACCCCCTACGCTACAAACACATCGTCCTAGTGATGCTGACTCGAAGTGATGCCAAAAGAGTAAACACGTAATCAGGAAGAAGATTCCATGTTTGCACATCATAAATGACAAATGTCATTTCACAGCCACCTTACTACTCCAGGTTATAGCCGCCTCCCAAACCCAAATATATAAATGTAAAAAAATAAATAAAAGGAAGGCAAAAGACGAAAGTGCTTGGCAGCAGATAGACGTCAGATTTCAATTGGACCAACTTGTAGAACAAAAGTAGCCTTAAACATGTTAGCAAATAGGATCGTTGTTGGGCTCAAAATTGGTCTCTGCGTTTTAGGAAAAGAGTGTGAAATAGTTTCGCGTTGCCTTCTCCACGTTTTTGAATTCAAGTCTGACTTTCTCTTAGATTGGTTTTCTATTATTTTAATATATATATATATATATATATATATATATATATATATATTATGCAGTGTTGCATTAGAACATGCACATACCCGCGACAAAACTGTACATCTTGTTTCAACCGCAAAAAAAATTTTAAACATTTCATCAGATGGGAAATCACGATGCTACTAAAATATTTTATTCCGAAATGGAGTTATCGAAGCATATCTTCCACTTCCGTCATTGGAAAGTTTCCCAAAGAAGGTAAAAAATATTTTACATGTGGAGTAATCAAGAAAGCTAAGTGATTAGTAACAGCGAGAGTTAGAAGAGAAATAAATTTGCATATATATATATATATATATATATATATATATATATATATATATATATATATATATTAATGTGCTGGTCAATAATCCAAGTGAATCCTAATAATATGAAATATTAAAACTGATCCACAAAAAGAGGTCAATGTATTTATTATAACAGACCATATAAAATACATAGTTTGAGGTAACTTTGGATTTTTATACTATGTAATATATCTTCGGCAAAAGCGAATTGAGTCCTGTCGGTCAATGTGTGTTTATCTAATAATAAATACGCTAAAATTCACCCTGGTCTCCTCCGTGCCCCAGCGGCTTAGTGGTAGAATTTAAGACTGACGCCAATTCAGTTGGGTTTCGATCCTTGCTAGATGCAACCGGAGGTCTAGCCACACTGAAGAGCTGCGAAACAGTCTGCCTGTGGATGATATATATATATATATATATATATATATATATATATATATATATATATATATAGTAATTCAACGAGCCTAGAATAATCATCTGCAGAAAGCACTGGACCGCCGTTTCGTCCTATCTAGGCCTCATCAGCAGTGCTCATCCACTACCGAGAATCGGTACAACGCAAACGTCATGCCAACTGTACCACGGCCCTCGGTGAAGAAGAAGACACAAAATAAACTCGATATAGCGCCGCTACTCACTCAGTTCCGCAGCGATACTCATCCAAGTAAAGCGATAACTTCGGAACAGTGGACCAAGAGACAAAATAATCTCTTGTATATCCTTGCTAGACCCAGCTAATTCTCTGTGATGGAGCGGTTAATTCTAGGCTCGACGAATTACTATATGATTAGCCTAAATCCCCCAAATAATTACTTATATATATATATATATATATATATATATATATATATATATATATATATATATATATATATATATAGGACAGACTGGGTTCTATAGCCTTGGATGGCAACTTGTCTAGGAGAAGGACAACTTTGAATTCAAAACCTGCGGAAGGTCGTTTGGGGACCTTGTGGCATTCGTTGCACCAGGTCCCTGTATTCGTCCATCCAAAAAGTGTGGATGGCCCTGCACAAAACCTTGACCACTATAATAAAATCCTGTGTGGGTGTCGGGCTTTCAGTTTCTGGGAACTGATCTGTCTGACCCTCATACGTCGAGTTCGACGGGAGAGTCCATCATATATATATATATATTTTTTATAATGAGAGAATTTATTCTGAATTAGATGGTTGTATTCAGAAGGATTAATCTTGTAGATATTTTTGGATATATATATATATATATATTTTTGGATATATATATATATATATATATATATATATATATATATATATATATATATATCCAAAAATATCTACAAGATTAATCCTTCTGAATACAACCATCTAATTCAGAATAAATTCTCTCATTATAAAAAAGATAATAATTCCAGGCACCTATCCTCCATACAGAGAAACTGCTAAATTCGCATTTAAATATAATATTGCTGATAGAATGGGTACAACTCATTTAAATGACGCCTACCTATTTTTTAAAGACCATAAAGCTAATTTTCAGAATAATCTACATTCCAGACTAATAAATCCCTCCAAATCAGAATTAGGAATAATTTCCAAAAACATCCTAAAAAGAATAAACACATCTATATTAGAAAAATACCCCGTAAACCTTTGGAAAGATTCGTCTGACGCTATTAACTGGTTCCAAAATCTAAAATCTAAAAATAAAGCCACTTTTATCCAATTAGATATTATCGATTTCTACCCCACCATTTCTAAAGATTTATTAGAAAATAGCTTAAGTTTTGCTAAAAATTATACTAAAATTACTGACGAAGAAATAAAAATCATAATGGACTCTAGACAGTCTATACTAAGACTTAATGACACTACTTGGATTAAAAAAAAAAACAGAACAATTTCGATGTCCCAATGGGAGCATTTGATTCAGCTCAAATAGCGGACTTAATAGGTATATATATTTTAGACATCCTGAGCAGATTCCATAACCCCCAAAATGTAGGGCTATACAGGGATGATGGACTTATTGTTATACCTAATACCAATGGTCCTTTAACATCCCAACTACAGAAGAAAATAATTAAGGCCTTCAAATTTCTAGGATTTAAAATCGAAATTTCTTCTAACCTAAAAATAGTAAATTTTCTAGACGTTACATTTAATCTCGACAATAACACTTATAAACCCTTCCAAAAGGAAAACCAATCGCCCATATACATAAAAATGAACTCAAACCACCCGAAATCAATTATAAACCAAATTCCAAATACTGTAAATACAAGAATAAACAAACTGTCGTCTAGTAAAACCATTTTTAACCAAAATAAATCGACATATAATCAAGCCCTATTAAACAGTAGATTTAAACAAACATTAAATTATATAGATAAATCAATTGATAACACATGCACTAAGTTCAAAAATAGGAAAAATAATTTTATATGGTTCAACCCGCCTTTTTGTAGACTTTTTAGTATTAATATAGGGAAATACTTCCCCAAACTAATAGACAAACATTTTAGTAAAAATGAACTATTGAAAAAGATGTTCAACAAAATGAATTTAAAAATTAGTTATTCTTGCATGAACAATGTCGAAAAAATTATTAGCTCTCACAATAGCAAAATTATGAGAGAATTTCATAATAATCAACTACAGAAGGATCGTAATGCAAACCAAATGAAAACATCTACCTGTAATTGCAGGACAGGATCCGATTGTCCAGTTGAAGGAATATGCATGGCAGAAAACGTGATATATGAAGCTACAATTTTCCCCAAGGAGAATATTGAACAGAAAAAGATATATATAGGAATATCGGCGGGAAATTAGAAGCAAAGGTTTTATAACCATCGCCAGTTCTTCACAAATAGATCTAAAAAAAAAACACCAAACAGTACTGTCGAAACATTATTGGGATTTGTTGGAGAGCGGTTTCACCCCACAAGTAAAATGGAAAATCATCTCGAGAGCCAGAACTCCAATAAATTTCAGAGATAGATGCGACTTGTGTATAAAAGAGAAGATTCTAATAATAAAAATAAATATCCGGATATATTACTGAACGAACATAATGAGTTAATTTTTAAATGTAGACATAAAAACAACCTCAATCTAACTAAATATATTTAGAAATACCTATATAGAATGGGAAAATATTATGGTATTTTTGGTTTTGGAAATGATTATATGCACACATGGATGCGAACACATAATTGTGTGTATACAAATATGTAGATGAACTTGAACATTGATATGTGGTTTTATGTGTATATGTATATGCATTTGTATAGGGGTGTATGTATGCATATATATGTATATATGTATTGTAGGCGCATATGTATGTATATATATGTATATATATATGTATGTGTGTATGTGTGTGTGTGTGTGCATAGATGTATTCGTAAATTTAGGTAGGTATGTTTGTATATATATGTATATATATATGTATATGTGTATATATATATCGTGTCATGTATATAGGATTACATGTGGTCTGTGTATGTAGATTTGTGTATTTATAAATGTAAGTACTTGTGAGTTTGTATATGTAATATGTGTGAATATATGTAAAATATAGTAATATAAATACGTATGCAGGTGTAGGTATTTATGGTTATAGATCTTTTTTGTGTATTCATATATATATATATATATATATATATATATATATATATATATATATATATGGAAAGTATTCTAAGGGAAGGACTTAAAGTTCTTTTATTAACGTTTTATGTCATTTTCTCTCAATATTCTCTAATGAGAATTGTGTGATTGAATTTTTTTTTAGTCATCTGGAGGTAATTTCAGTTTAAATTGATAAACTAATTTAAATTTAAATATATTACTCTTTAACTATCAATATTGATAGTAAAATGTTAAATTTAGAAATATTTGTTTTGATATTTAAACACCTAAGTCATCACCTGACGTTAAGCATTAACTGTGAAATTTAAAGAAAAAATTAAATAGATATAAATATAAATATGTGTAAAGATTTGAAAATATAGGTGTAAGTATTGATATATGAATATACATAGGTACCTGTGTATATCGATACGTGTTTATGTTCCTATGTGTGTAATTGCACATGTATATGAACGTATGTATATGTGAAATTTACGTAAGTGTATGGGTGGTATATATATATGTATATGATAAAACAAAATCTTTAATATTGCCTTGAAATATTACTCCATCTTAATTTAAAACTTAAACTTTAAGTAAAAAAGATTACCCATCTAAAAATAGTCACAAATTACATTCATGAATTAGATTCAAACTGATAGAGATGTTACCTTAACCATCATTTACAATATTAAAAGATTACTTTCAGTAAACTGTTAAATTTTAAATAAATTTTTTAAATGTATTTTCTATGAATGTGTTTTGAAATATACTATTTAACTCATATTAAATCCCTAAATTATGTGTAAAAGGGTTAAATATTTAAATTGCTAGCAAACATCAAATTATTTTCTTCGGGGATTTAAAAAAAATTAAATTACTATCAAACATTAAAATCTCTTTTTTACATAAATTGCTAAAAATTACCACTCCTCCTCTCGCTTGATAAAGCTTAATTACAGCTTCTTTCTCTTTACTTCCCCCTTCTTTCTTTCTTTTTTCTTTTTCTTTTTTTCTTTCTTCTCCCCTTTCCCTTTCAATATATCACTTCCGTTAAGTTAACCGATTAAATAGGTCAATGTCTGGTCCCTCCTCCCCTAATACTAAGTACGCTAGATAGAAATATTAAAATAAACCCTCTCTAAACTCGATCATGTCTCTCATACCACTCTTCACTACCCTCTCTGTTAAATTACATAAACTTAATACTACCCGTCAAAAGTAAATGTTCATTTCATTTTTTGTTTCACTTTTTGGAAGTGTAGTCTGATGATCCAACGTCCTTTAAAAGGGCTATGGTGAAATAAATTATTACATGGAGCCTTATAGTGGTTTGTTTTCTTTAATATATATATATATATATATATATATATATATATATATATATATATATATATATATATATATATATATATAAACCCTAGGAGAGAGAGATAATAAGATCTGGAAAAAACTCTAATATCTATTTATATGTAATATTTATAATAAATGTATTTTTTTTACAGAGAAATATTAAAAATAAGTTTGTTAGAAGAAAAAAATTGTTTTACTTTTTTACTTTAAATTGTTTTACTTTCTTTTACCTTAACCGGTTTCGCTTTTAGCTGTTAAAAAATTTTGTAATTGTTTCTTTTCCCACGTGTTGACGCTTGTGTTTTGAACAAATGAAAAAAAAATCAAGGGACGTAACTTGTTTCATATGTCTCTCATGGTAAGGAAAATATGGTAGAATCTATTTTGAAGGACATGCCTCTGGTTTATGCAATGGAATCGAGTATTGGTTTAAACTTGTTGATAAAAAATGTTTCTTAATTAATAGGTTTTGTTCGGTGGTTTTGTAGTCGCATTGATCGGATTGGAAGATATCAAAATTTGACACATTTCGTCTTCCGCATTACTCTATATGTTGGCTAAGGGGTATTTTTCTGGTGTAGAGATCCTTAATTTGTTGGCGATGAACTGTCATTCTTTGCCGGAATGTCTGGTCGGTTTAATGTTCGTGGAAACCTTTGCATCCTATTATGTATATTAAATTCTCTAAGTGGCACGAGAAATAATATTGAATTTTGAATTTTATATTCCTCTTTGAAGTGAAATTCCTGACCTTCTAATTGGTAGCTGCATATTCAGCAAAGGAGTCAGTTGCATCTTTTCATCTGAGGCACTTTAATTGAGTTCTGCAGTTTGGCACTCGTCATTATCTTTTAGAGTGAGTTTCGTTGTTTTACTTTTTATAATTGGGTATTTTTTAAATAGTGTTTTATCTTTGCCATTTATTAGAATTCGTAGATGTAGTTATATTTCTGTGCTCTTTGGCTTGGAAGTTAAGATATAAGAGATGTTCTTTTTAATCTTTTTGTTTGAAATAAGAACACCGGATTACATATCTTAAGTTACTCCTATTTTTTTACTATATATATATATATATATATATATATATATATATATATATATATATATATATATATATATATATATATATATATATATATATACCCAAGTGTGGGATTGGTATATACGGAGTAAGTTCCAATAACCAACAATTATTATTCTTTAAAGAGTGCTCAATACAAGGTAGAGCAGGTATAATCATTTATTTAAATATTATAACATAAGTATGTTATAAAATCACTACAAAAATAGCCATTTCGTTTCGACACTTCCGTGTCTTTTCAAGTGATGGTGTTGAATGTAGAATAAATGTTTTTTTTAATAAAAACAATTCCAAATTCCTTAACGGTCCTTCTCTAGGGGTGAGGGCTGTAGCATAATTCCGAATGACCAATCAGAACGCGAGTATATGGTGATTCAAAGAGCCTGACCACGAAAAAAGGTTATCGCTGGGAGTGTGAGAGGGGGGGATTGAGGGATATGGTTGAGCTAGACATGGCACTTCGACTCCTTCCTTCCACGGAAGTGTCGAAACGAAATGGCTATTTTTGTAGTGATTTTATAACATATTTATGTTATAATATTTAAATAAATGATTATATATATATATATATATATATATATATATATATATATATATATATATATATGTATATATATAGATCCGACGGTATGATGAAAAATATGGAAAAGACAAAACAAAATCCGAATATGCAACATGAATTTCAGTTGTTCTGTTTCTAACTAGTCTTGTGTCTATCGTCTCTTCATGTTGACTTAAATATCGTCTAATCCTAAGTATGTTTCTAATAACCATGTCCTGAAGATGGTCTACTAGACCGAAACGTCTGACGTCGAGAGTAAAACAACATTAAAACAGTAAACTTGCATATTCGGATTTTGTTTTGTCTTTTCCATATTTTTCATCATACCGTCGGATCTACATCCACATATTTGCTTACATATATATATATATATATATATAGATGAAACCTTAAAAGTAGTTGTTTCCGTCTCGTATATATATATATATATATATATATATATATATAGATGAAACCTTAAAAGTGGATGTTTCCGTATATATATATATATATATATATATATATATATATATATATATATATATATATATACGAGACGGAAACATCCACTTTTAAGGCTTCATCTATTATACACCAACGTAGGCGTTGTTTCTTCTTGTTTTGCTGCGCGAAATTTTGTCTGTTGCTACGGAATCTCTTTCGTATAAAATTATCCGTTCCGCTTTATACACGAATATACAGTCAACAATAACAGTGAGAAAATTGCATTTAATGAAGTAAAAAATCCAATAATATTGTCAGAGAAAACGTTTTTACATGAGTCAATTTGGTTCGTTTAATAAAATTTCCCCCTCCATTTTTTGCTATGTAACACTGACTAATCCTTTCTTGTCATCGGTGTGCTTCGTCTGGCTAAAAAAAAAAAAAAAAAAACAGCCGGCAGGGAATTCCTTTAAACGTCAACAAATGATATCAATAGAAGAAGAAGAAGAAGAAGAAGAAGAAGAAGAAGAAGAAGAAGAAGAAGAAGAAGTGGTGGAGGTGGAGGAGAAGGGCAATGAGAACAAGAGGAAGAAGGAGAAGGGCAATGAGAAGAAGAAGAAGGAGGAGGAGGAGATGGGCAAAGAGAGTAAGAAGAAGGAGGAGGAGGAGAAGGGCAATGAGAAGAAGAAGGAGGAGGAGGAGGAGAAGGTCAATGAGAAGAAGAAGGAGGAGGAGGAGGAGTAGGGCAATGAGAAGAAGGAGGAGGAGAATGGCAATGAGAAGAAGAAGAAAGTGGATGAGAAGAAGAAGAAGAAGAAGAAGAAGAAGAAGAAGAAGAAGAAGAAGAAGAAGAAGAAGAAGAAGAAGAAAGAGGTGGAGGGGGATGTGAAGGAAGAAGAAGATTAGGAAAAAGAAGAAGAGGACGAAGAGAAGAAGAGGAACAAGGAGAAGAGGAGGAAAAAGAAGGGGAAGGTAAGAATAGGAAAGGGAAAATGGAGAAGTAGAAAGAGGAGGAGGAAGAAGAAGAAGAAGAAGAAGAAGAAGAAGAAGAAGAAGAAGAAGAAGAAGAAGAAGAAGAAGAAGAAGAAGAAGAAGAAGAAATCAATGAAGAGAACGAAGAAGAAAAGAAAGGAAAATCTGTTCACTGAAATGACGACAAAGACGATGAGAAAATAGCCATGATGACAAGGATAAAGTAATCAAGCTGAAAAAAAAAGATCAGCCACGAAACAATAAAAAAGAGGGTCGTTAAGAAGGTGTGGAAGAAGAAGGCAAGCAACGGAAAAAGAGAAAGAGGAAAAACAAAGCGACGACGACGAGGAAAAAGAAAGACAGAAAGAAAGAAAGACAGAAAGAAAGAAAGACGACGACGACAAAGGAAAGTGGAAAGTACGAACAAGAAAAGATGAGTAGAATCGGGAAAAATATGGTAATCAAAAGAAAGAAAGAAAGAAAGAAAGGGAAAATGAAAGAAAGCGAGCAAAAGATATGGATGAAAAAGAAAAAAAACTGTAAAAATAAAAATAAATAAACCAAAACTAAAAACTAATGAGGGAGAAATGAACAGGTGGAGAATAAAATATAAATATAAATAATAATAATAATAATAATAATAATAATAATAATAATAATAATAATAATGATATGAAGGAGAAAAAAGAAGAAGGATCAAGTAAGGCTGGCCACAGTCGGGATCATAAAGTCATTGTAAACTCCACGTTCATTTCTGTCAGGGTTACTTGCGCTTTTGAATTCAGAGTTTTCCCCTCTGACAAGAGAAAGATCCCAAATTTGTCTACTTTTTAGCCCATAACGGGGGTATTCATATACCCTTCCCAATTATATCTGCACGAAAATGAATGAAACGAAATTTGGCTGGAATGGAAACTCATCTTTCGATTTCTCGTTTCGACTCGTTAACCATTACAAATAATAATATTAATAATAATAATAATAATAATAATAATAATAATAATAAGAAGAAGAAGAAGAAGAAGAAGAAGAAGAAGACGAAGAAGAAGAAGAAGAAGAAGAAGAAGAAAAAGAAGAAGAAGAAGAAGAAGGAGAAGAAGAAGAAGAACAACAACAACAACAACATCAAAAACAACAAAACAGGAGAGGACAAAAATGACAAAGACGAAGAAAAGTCAGGATCAGGAAAAGATGAATGAATAGAAAAAGAAGACCGAGAAAGCTGTAAAAAGAAAAGAAAAAGAAAGCTAAAGAGTAAGAAAGAAACAGCGAAGAATTTAAAAAAAATAAAGACAAGGAATAAAATATGAGAAAAAATAAAAGAAAGAAAGAAAGATGTAAAGTGAGAACAGAAGAAACAAAGGACTTGATGCAATATTACGAAAAACGTAATACGAAAAAGAAGACGCAAGAGTAAGTAAAACATCAAATTAGAAAAAAGAGAAAGAGAAAAAGATTAAATAACTGAAGCAATTAAGCAGAAAGGAAAAGAATCATTAAGAAAGTCTTTAAAAAGAAGGAAATGAGTGAAAAAAGGAAAAAAAAGAAAGCGAAAAAACATAAATAAAAAACGAGCAAAACAAAGGACGAAGGAAAACTGAAGAAGAAAGTTGACAAAAATGGACGGAAAAAGGAACAAACAAACTGTGTAGAAGAAGGCAATACAAATGAAGACATGTGAAAAAGACGAATGAAAAGATTTTAGAGAAATCTTCTGCCGAAAATTAACTCTATATTAGATCACCTCGACATAGGAAGCTTCTCTCGCTAGAACAATTACGATTCAGGGGTGAGTTCAATCCCCAAAGTGTGCTGCATATTTTTCGACCCTGTGCCACATCTTAAGCCAAGCTTATAAAATCACTTTAACCCTCCATTAATACTCATGACACTGTCACAGCTTCAATACAAAGGTGTTTTAAAAATCCCCATTTAAAATGTTATACACAAATCCCATGGTTTAGACATATCGACGTGGTGTAATGTTAACCGATCTTGTCTTGATAGATCAATCGCAACTGAATAGTGAGTTCGATTTTCACTGTGTCGCCCAGTTTTTCGTCTATATGTAAGCTATGCTTAGAAAATCACCATATATCATTTAGATCTTTTTTTTTTTTATTGATATTGTCTTGTGTGACGGGCCTGTTTTTTTTTTTTTATAGAAGACATGAAAGCAGAAATAAATAAATAAAAAAATAAAATAGAAAACGTGAATAAAATAAATAAAATCGATTACGACCAAAGCAGAATTCCGAATGAATAACTTTTGGTGGGGAAAAATCCCTGAATAACTGATCGGAATACATTATACACACGCACACACGCATACATATACCGGACGTAACAGCAAAATTGTCCAATTGTTAGGATTAAGCTTTCAAACATTGTAACTTAGAAATGATTAAAGATATCTTACTGGCAAACTCCGAGGTGTTTTTATAACACTATTGTACTCTACTTTGAGCAATAAGAATGTATTACCAGAAGAATCGTGATGAAATCGATAAACAAAAATGATATTTTTATCATTAATTAACCATTGCTAAGGATCGGAAGCTCATGAATGATTGAAATGAAATCCAAATACACACACACACACACACACACACACACGTGCACACACACACGTATACACACACGTACACACGTACACACACACACACACACACACACACACACACATATATATATATATATATATATATATATATATTATTCCTGGATCATTTTCAGACTTATTGAAGATGATCTTCGCCCTCTCTAACCTTCTAACTTTCTGTCCTGGAATAACAATGTGACTCACAGGTTTCACGTACGATTTCATTTTCAAGTTTGTTCCTTGGAATGTCATACGCGAAACTCCTCTCTCACGTGACAAATGTCTTATGAATTGAGTTGGATCTTTTCTAATTGTTCTCTTTAGCTCTAAGTTGAAATGATGATCCCTCTTCCGGTTGTGACCTCCTGATCCTGTTTTCCTCTCTACTGTTCGCTCTTTTTAAAATTTATTCACCGTTCTCATGATGGTTCTTGAATGGACTTTGAAGATGGAAGCCAGAGTATGAATGTTGGTACCATTACTGAAGGTACGCATGATCTTTTTCCTCTCACCATTGCTCAGTTAGGAAGACAGTCGGGCTGACCGAAAACGATTTTAACCTGTTCTCTTTCTAGCTGAATAACTCAAAGAGTTTTTCAGTGATTCTAACGAAAAATGTCCTTAAGATGGCTAAACATCTTATCTGAAAACCTAAAAAAAGAAACTCAGTTAGTTTCGTGTTTGTCTTTTAGATATTAAACATTTTGACGAATGGATAATTATGATGTTACACGATTTGGTCTATTTTTGCTGTTACACTCAGTACATAAGAGTATCTTAGATGTGATACAAGGCCAAAAATATGGAGCACCTAATCGGTCGTAATTGATCTAGCGACACAAAAATGCTAAACATTACATCACGCCTAATTGACCAATTATTCAGTAAACATAGCTTACTTGTGGCACAAGGCCGAAATTATGGAGCACCCAGTGAGTATCGAACTCACTATTTAGTTGTAACTGGTCTAGCGAGACAAGCTTGCTAACCACGTCAAAGTCCCCAATCATTGCTTAGGTGTGCCACAAGGCTGAACGGGCCCCCAATGAGGATCGAACTCACTATTCAGTCGTAACGGATTTGGCTAAACATTACACCACCAGGACGCGCCCCAAACGCATGTATATATTTTTCCAAGGAATCAATGGATGCTCTATCCGAAAATATATCCTCCTACACTAAACGTTATTTTGTAGATACTCGTGTTTGAGTAGACGTCCTGTTCTTTTTTTTAAAACTATGTGAATTACGCCTACCGACTAGAGTAATCTCGAGATAAATAATAATAATGAGAATGTGCTCCCCGCTTCTACAAGAGGTGTCAAATGATTGCATTATATATAAGTCAAAAACGGTTAGAATGAATAGCCAATTTCTTCTATGCGCCGTGATCCCTCAGGACGTGGACTATCGAGGCTGTCCAGAACTTCAGGTAATTTTTAACTCTTACTTGTCTTTTTACCACCCCTCCCATTCTCCAGTCATCCATCCGATCCTGTAAGCTCTTTTGCATTTGATATGTCTTGTGAGTGTCCAATTTTCCAAGCCTGCTTTCTGCATCATTTCTTCAAGAAATAACATCTGTCTCTTACTTATTCTAAGTATAACTGATCTTTCTGCTTCCATTTTCCATAAAACTTCCTCGTTACTTACAGGCCTTATCTAATCTCAGCATCCTTCTGTAGAACCATATCTTTGTTTTCTCATATAGATTTAAAGAGAAACGTCTTGCTTGAATATAATGCCCCCCCGCAAAAAAATTAGCAGAAGTACTCTGTCGATCATTTTCAATAACACATGCTTTACAGGAGGACTGCTGCATAAAATCACAATTATATATATATATATATATATATATATATATATATATATATATATATATATATATATATATATATATACCTATATATATATAGGTAGTATATCTTCATTCAAGCAGGTTTGGTCGAATAATCTACACATATTATGTCTATTTTTATTTTAATCCTCTCAAATTCACGGATCAATTTCTTAGCAATTCCCCGCTGAAGATTATCTTGGGAGAGGTTGAAATTACTTGGGAAAATAAAATAAATGAAAAAAAAAATACAGCACCATCCTTAATGAATTTAATAACAACATTAAAAAATAGATTTGAAACTACTAGCGTCTCTCGTTTCGTACGCATGTGTAGAGGAGATATCATCAAGAAAGCCCAGTCTGATGAAATTCTAACGGATAAAACGCGTAATACAAACTTTTTTCAATTTGTAATACTATTTTTCTAAACACAGTTTGTTGATATATGAAATTATCCAAACTTACATATCGTTATATTATATATGCATATTAAATAGACCAGTTAATGAAATTTGGGAAATAAAACGACAACAAAATGATAAAAATATTGGCAATAAGATTGATTATATGTATTATATATTAGCGTTTAGACTAAATTGAAGCACGGCGAAATAGATTTTAAAGTCGGAATTTTTGGACACCACTGTGTTCTTTTTCAACGAGACGAGGGCTGAATGAAGAATCTGAAAGCATGCATCAGATGTCATCAATGGTACGAAAAGGTTGGTTGAACTGTACAGCGTTTATGGTTGAACTATATATATATATATATATATATATATATATATATATATATATATATATATATATATATATATATATGAATATATATATATATATATATATATATATATATATATATATAATTCTTCTATGTTTTACACTGACCAAACTGTCAGCATCGAACTTACAATTACATTTAGGCATACACACACACACACACACACACACACACACACACACACACACACACACACACATACCTATATATATATATATATATATATATATATATATATATATATATATGGGCGTGTGTGTTTATGTGTGTACAGATAATTCCATGGATCCATGTAAATATTTTAAAAATCAGTGATAGCCTTCGCCCAGAAAATTTATTCTAAAAAACATTCTATTATTTAATTTCAATTAAAATGTTGACAAATTCTCTAATTGCATTCCAGAAATATTTTCTTCTTGTGCAAGACGCTCGTAAAATAGGTCGATTCCGTTGTATTGCCCAAAGGCGTATGCATTGCAGGATATAGTGCCAGAAGACTAGTGTCTTATTTTCGACAAGGGGCCTTGCCCACCCGGCACTCATTCGTAATTCCAACGATTCTTGTAAACGCAACTGCTGTCTTCACACGCCCTTGTTCCGTTTCGATTTGAGCTTTTCTTTGCAGAGGTGGTTGGTCGGGAGGCTTTTTTCGCAAATATTTTTCAGCGTTTATAACTGCATCATACTTTTTTTTATCCTTGTCTGCTTAGCCAATTCCAAAGAATTTGTGAAACAGGACCGCCGGGCACATGTTTATAACATTCTTACAGTTAAGATATTAATTGATTTGCTAATGAAAAACTGTCATTAAGCTTTCACATTATGAGGTTTTGTCGTTGATGTACGCTAGAGATATTTACAGTTAGGCGTTTCTTACTTTCTCTTTTTCATATTAACGTTGCAAGAGATGCATCGTCAGTTTTGAGACTAGAATGTTTAATGATATAAAAACAGGGAAATGATTTATTTTCTTGTATTTTTATTATTTTTTATTTCATTTTTGGACAAATGCTTGTAGATGCCAAGAAAGGTTATTTCCACCGGTCATTCTGTGTACAGTTCCTCGTCAAGGCATGTCCTTCAGTGAGTAGTGTCAGCGGCCGAAAGTGTCCCCCGTTGCATACGCGAAGGGCCGCCTTCATGGTCCACATTTCTGCATGCGATAACCCGCAGCGCAATCTGTCCCAGAGTAAAATGTCTCAACAACAATAATAACATTAACAACAACTATAATAATAATAATAATAATAAGAAGAAGAAGAAGAAGAAGAAGAAGAAGAAGAAGAAGAATAGTCAAACAATATTAAAATGACCGAACGAGAACTACTCCCAAAATGACAACCAACAAAGTATAACCTCAAAACTACTATACTCTACAATGCAGCACTCAAATTAATTCTGCATGAAGCAGAGCCACATATAAGTCTGAACGTAGCTATACATGCATTAGAAGTTGTTGTGGATCCCGGGGAGGGAATCCTGCACAGAGAAATAAACAACGCCAGTAATTGAAATAGGAAAAATAAGTGTATTGAACGTAAGAATACAAACTTGAAATGAAGATTAGTAGTCCAGGAATGCGGGTTAGTAGAAAGTCTAGGTACAAGTCTCTGTAAGTGAAGCCTTAATTCTCTCTCTCTCTCTCTCTCTCTCTCTCTCTCTGGAATCTCCATATCTCAAACTTGTCTCAACGTATCTCCTACTCTGTCAGTATAAGTATACTTTAGACGAGTCCATCTTGTGTAAAAGGGGAGAGCCCCGCAACAGAAGTAACAGCAAATAAAACATTAAACACCACAGTAAAAAAAGGTAGTCATACAGACATAAAGATACGCCTTGGAAAAGAAAAATAGAGAAAGAAATTGAACAACTTAGAAGTGAATTATCGCTACTCGATGAACAGGTAAGAGAAACAAATGCAACGATTAAAAAAAGGCAGAAAAGCTAAAAGAAAATACAAAATTAGAATGGAAATGAAGTTCCTATCAGCTATAGAAAAAATAAAACAAAATACAACTGAGGGCTCAAGGAATCAGACGCTATGAAAAAAGATCAAGATTGTGCAGACAGAATAAAATCTTTCAAACCGACCCGAAGAAATTTTACAGAGAAATAGGGAAACAAAAAATTGAAGTGACAACCCTTCTCCTCAATGTAAGAGGTTATACATTTCTGGGAAAAATATGGGCTTGCCCTTAAAAAACATAACAAAAATGTAGTTTAGATGACGCAAGAATCATAACGGACTGAAAATCAACCAGAATAAACATGGGCGAGAATCACAGAAGTCGATGTTGAAATGTTGAATGTGAACTGAAAAAAAAGCACACAACTGGAAATGCCCAGGAATAGATAAAGTTCATAACTTTTGGTTATATTATGTAAATACAGCACACAAAAATCTAGCTAAAATCTTTAAGAAATGGTCAATGATCCTACAAAAATGCCGGAATAACCAAAGGAATTACCTTCTTTCTACCCAAGAATGGTGACACAAATGTTCCCAAAAACCCAGATTAATTACATGATTCTCACTAGTTACAAATTCTGCTCTGAAAAGACAGATATATTCCTTCTTAAAAAAAATGACATACTACGTCTTGAACAAAAAGGGTGCAAACGTGGCTCTTCCAGATGTAAAAACCAATTACTAATTAATAGGATGATCTTGGAAAACGCTTCTATAGAAAGAAAAATCTCAGTACTGCCTGGATAGATTACCGTAGGGCATTAGATAGTGGACATCAATCCTGGATCTTAAAGTTTTTAAATATATTCAAGGTATCACCTGTCGCCATCACTATCATCTGACGAAGTATGTCGATATGGAAAACAAAACTTCACCTCGATCATATAAATGGATTCTATAAGTCTGGTGAAATAAACATCATCAGAAGAATATCTCAAGGTGACTCTCCCTTACTTTTTCTATATCCCTAATAGCATTAAACAGCGATCTTAACAGGACGGAATATGGCTATAAGATATCTCAAAAGAAAAGAGGCCATCTGTTTTCTAATGCCCATAATTTTAAAACCCTTTCCCCTCCCTTAGAGAGAGAGAGAGAGAGAGAGAGAGAGAAAGAGAGGGAGAGAGAGCTTCTTGATTTTGTCGGAAGACAGAATTCAGCGACAACATTGTATACGGCAACATACCTTTTTGAGGTGTAGGCGGGTCTTACTGACATCTTTCTTTTTTCACCTTGTTTTCGGGGTCATTATCACCCCCTATCATTTCATAATATTAATGGGATTTTTATATGTATTCTTGCATGCACAATTGTACATATTGAAATTTTTACGTCATGGGCTGTTTTTCTTATTTCGGTGAGCATGTGAGGGTATTTTGGTGAATGTAGGAGCGAATGGCGACGGATAGATTCCTATAGTGAATAAGTAAATTGTAACGAAGGAATGGGCGGTGAATCTGATTAGCTAGGTATAGGATAGTGTCGACCAGCGTTAACCCATCCCCCCTCTTTCTCGGCCTAGTGTCACAATTCCTGTATTCAGCCAGAAATAAATCGTAGACAAGCTACGTTTGTACAAAGACTTATAATTTGTTGTAGAGTTTTATATATTTATACTTGAAAAAATTGTTTAAACATAATTTGAAGAAGACAGACATTCAGTTGAAATATTGTTTAATATTGTCAAACGCTGTGTGATTTCTTTTCTTTATCTTTTCTTAAATCACGCTCTTCTCTTAACTGATGTAATTATAATAATGATAATAAATAATAATAATAATAACAATAATAGTACTAGTAGCAATCATAATAATAATAAATAATAATAATAATAACAATAATAGTACTAGTAGCAATCATAATAATAATAATAAATAATAATAATAATGACAATAATAGTACTAGTAATAATAATAATAATAATAAATAATAATAATAATAATAATAACAATAATAGTACTAGTAGCAATCATAATAATAATAATAAATAATAATAATACTGACAATAATAGTACTAGTAGTAGTAATAATAATAATAATAAATAATAATAACAATAATAGTATTAGTAGTAATCATAATAATAATAATAATAAATAATAATAATAATAACAATAATAGTACTAGTAGTAATCATAGTAATAAATAATAATAATAACAGTAATAGTACTAGTAGTAGTAGTAATAATAATAATAATAAAAATAATATTACTAGTAGTAATCTTATATAATAATTATAATAATAAAAAATAATAATAATAGTACTAGTAGTAATCATAATAATAATAGTAATAATGAATAATAATAATAAATAATAATAATAATAACAATAATAGTACTAGTAGTAATCATAATAATAATAATAATAAATAATAATAATAATAACAATAATAGTACTAGTTGTAGTAGTAGTAGTAGTAATAATAAATCATAATAATAATAACAATAATAGTACTAGTAGTAATCATAATAATAATAATAAATAATAATAATAATGACAATAATAGTACTAGTAGTAATAATAATAATATTAATAATAATAATAATAAATAATAATAATAATAACAATAATAGTACTAGTAGTAGTAGTAGTAGTACTAGTAGTAGTAATAAATCATAATAATAATAATAACAATAATAGTACTAGTAGTAATCATAATAATAATAATAATGACAATAATAGTACTAGTAATAATAATAATATTAATAATAATAATAAATAATAATAATAATAATAACAATAATAGTACTAGTAGTAGTAGTAGTAGTAATAATAAATCATAATAATAATAACAATAATAGTACTAGTAGTAATCATAATAATAATAATAAATAATAATAATAATGACAATAATAGTACTAGTAATAATAATAATATTAATAATAATAATAATAAATAATAATAATAATAATAATAATAACAATAATAGTACTAGTAGTAATCATAATAATAATAATAATAATAATAATAAATAATAGTAATAATATAAATAATAGCACTAGTATTCATAATAATAATAATGTTTTTCATAAATCGGAAACTAGAATGGTTTAATATGAAAAGATGTAATCAGGCATTGACAGAACTTTGCTTCAAAAAGCAGAAAAGGAACCAGTAAAGTGTCAGACTCGGAAGTTCAGAGGCATGTTTCCTGGAAAGGATTGCCCGAAAACAGAGAAAACTCTTTTTATCCACCTGGCCTTTAATATTTGAACAGAGAACCAATCTGCCTCATATCTGATGAACGAAATCTCTCTGTAAATAACAAGCATCGGTTTGGAATCTAACGATACGGAATAATAAAGTAGGCAAGGAGTGGCTCGAATATGAAGTTAGGATAGAGATTCGTTTGTTTTTTTTTTTTCAAATAGCTGCATTGATTTTGAATGCAGATTTGATCAACTAAAACAAAAAGAGAAAAGGGCGTAGTTCAGGAAAGCGTCGCCCCACAGGATTTATTCAACCCACGCAGCAAACCGATCCTGCTATGATTTATGTTTTTAACGATGCATCTTAAGATACGCAAATGACATTCTGTGTTGATGGCAGATTCTTAAAGGAAAGTTAAAAGATCCAAAGGCAATGTAGCACAGGAAAGTGAGGACTAATTATTAACTGCAAGGAGGCGGGAATTATGGTCTTCAGCAAGAAAGTGGGCCTAAGGTGGAAGGCATGAAATGAAGATATAGCATCAAACAAATACAGGAATTCAACAATCTCAGTCGCGTTGTAACAGACAACATGAAAACTGACGCAGGAATCCCAAGACCAAGAATAGCGAAGAACGACATCCAGAAGTCAAATATTGTTATTATAAGATAGAAAAATGGCGTTAGAATATATATATATATATATATATATATATATATATATATATATATATATATATATATATATATGTATTCGATGTGATGAGAACGAAAGTAATATATAAATTCAAACGTTCACAGCATTAATCCAAAAGAGGGCTCGATACCGATAGTAGAGCGATAATTATTTATTTATTATAATTTTATCATATAGACAAAACGATTTTACTCACTACAAAGATGCAACTTCGAAAATGGTTCATTTTCGATTCTCACCCGTCGAAGTGCAGTTGAAATGCACTGAAACGAAGTTGCATCTTTGTAGTGAGTAAAATGGTTTTGTCTATATGATTAAATTATAATAAATAAATAAATAAATATTTGTATATCAAAGTGAGAAGATTCTTCTTCTTCTTCTTCTTCTTCTTCTTCTTCTTCTTCTTCTTCTTCTTCTTCTTCTTCTTCTTCTTCTGTAACGGTAGTAGTAGTAGTAGTAGTATTTGCAACAGTCTTTTATCGTTCCAGGTTACAGCTTTTCTTGCCTGGGGTGGTCAAATTCTTCCTGTCCAGATCACAGTTTCTCACACG
>OZ038501.1:67329258-67399258 GCA_964036315.1 Acanthosepion esculentum
CTATTTTATGGGATTTTGCAATAAACACAGACACACACATAGCTAATAGCCCAGGTATCGCTATCGTTAGGCGTGTTCTTATTGGCATAGCAGTTCCTGCAGATTGTATTGTATCTTTGAAGATCTTCAAGATACTATCAAAATACAAGGATCGTGAGTTGGAAATTTAACAAATGTGGCACTTCAGTTGTAATTTGAGCCCACTGATTGATTCGAAAAGGCCTCGATAGACTCACTGAAGGGATTCCTGGTAGCTCATGCTGTAAAGAAAAAACACTGTACTCATAATTAAAGTTAATATATTAAGAAGAGCTTTATCCTTATAAAATGTGAGTAAACTTCTTTTTTTTTCCTTTTGTTTTACAAAAAATTAACAGTGGAAAATGTCATGAAACCATTTCTGACATTAGGTCTCTGGTTAGGACACGGAAGGAAAGTTTTACATAACAAAAATTAAAGGAAATAATAATAATAATAATAATAATAATAATAATAATAACAACTAGGCATTATCAAGCACATATACTAAAATACTGTGTTAGCCCAAGATGCAGATTCTGTGACAAATATCCAGAAACCATTGTATCAGGTTGCACGATATTGGCACCCACGGAATATAAAACCCGGCATGACAGAGTGGGCCAATATCTGCACTGGAAAATTTGCAATTTCTACGGGAAGGAAACTGAAAGAAACTGGTACGAACACCACCCTGGCCCGGTTACGGAGATAGGATCTGTTACAATTCTATGGGACTACACAATACACACTGACAGAACAATCAAAGCCAACCGCCCAGACATTGTTATTAAAGACCACAAACAAAATAAGTGCCTCCTTATTGATATGGCAGTCCCTGCAGACTGCAATGTATCTTTGAAGATATTCGAAAAACTGTCAAAATACAAGGACCTTGAAATAGAAATCTCAAAAATTTGGCACATAGGAACATCAACAATCCCTGTTGTAGTTGGAGCCCTTGGACTGGTTGGAAAATATTCCAGTAGGCTGATTGAAGGGAACCCTGGAAGTCCATGCCTCAAAGAGATACAAAAAATTGTTCTGACAAGTACAGCCCACACTTTACGAAGGGCTTTATCTATGTAATTATTTTTTATTTTATTTTTTATTTTATTTATTTTTTTGCAGTGGAATGTGTCATGATGCCATTTCTAAACTTAGGTCCCTGGGAAGGACCTGGAAAGAAATGTGTAAACGCCAGATATCAAAGGAAATAAAAATTATAATAATAATAATAATAATAATAATAATAATGGGAGGAAATGGTGCTGGTGAATAGGATGGAAAATTAGAAAATGAAGAAGGTTCGTTGCCAGTAGAATGAACTCTTATAGAGTTAATAATAATAATAATAATAATAATAATAATAATAATAATAATAATAATAATAATCGACAGTTAAGAGAAGAGCTCGATTTAAGAAAAGATAAAGAAAAGAAAAACACAAAGAAAAGAAAAAAAACAATGTTTGAGAATATTAAACAATATTTCAACAGAATGTCTGTCTTCAAGTTATATTTAAACAATTTTTTATGTATAAAAATATGAAAATCTACAACAAATTATAAAGTCTTTGTACAAACATTGCTTATCTATCATTTATTATTGACTGAATACAGTAATTGTGACACAAGGCCGAAAATGGAGGGAGACGAGTCCGGATATGAGGGGTTATATTTAGACTGAAATAAAAGAACCGAAATAAGGTTTACCATTTATTTTCAATGTTTTATAGTAAAGAAAACATGCAAACGACGAGAGAAATATAACGTTATAGATTATAAGGAAAAAGAAATAAATTATGTAATGTTAATGAAAATTCATTAAATTAAGTATGCCACACATGCAAAACGAATAATCGCTGTTGCATGATGATTCTTTCTCTTCTAATGTCATTCTCAACTTTTTCCGCATTTTGTTTTCCCTTTGTTCTTGAAATGTGTTAAACGAAAGACACTTTTTAACTCTGTGTGCGTTCTTGCAATCGTCATAGCTGAATGTTGGCTTTCTTTCCATAAAACTGAAAACCAGTTTCCATAGCTTTTTCAATTTCAGTTCAGGTTTCATCGCTATCATGATTTTTATTTCCTTGTTCATTGTGACTGTGTGAACGCTGAAGAATAATTTCTTTGGAAGATTTTATATGATACAATGTTGACTTTACTATGTTGAACTCAGACATTAGTTACAATGAACTTACACCAGCGTCTAGCCTGTTTAAAATTTCCACTTTTTGGGATAACCCCAAAGTTGTTCTTTAACCCTTATTCCCATTATCTTTTGTACCAATAGAAGCCATTAGGGTGAAATAAGCTTAAGCAATTATCCAAAGTAAATTTCCTGAGAAATAGAAATTTCAGATCAGTTACATATCGCCCAAATAGTCCAAATATACACATCAAAATCATGTCCGGATATGCGGAATTCCGGATATGAGGCATTTCGGATATGAAGGATTCCAGATATGAGGGATTCCGGATATGCGGAATTCCGGATATGAGGCATTCCGGATATGAGACATTCTGGATATGAGGGATTCCGGATATGAGGCATTCCGGATATGAGGGATTCCGGATATGAGGGATTCCGGATACACGGGATTTCAGATATGACGCACTCCGGATATGAGAGATTCCGGATATGAGCGATTCTACTGTATATAAATCTCTAAAAAAATATAAGTCTTTGCAGAAACGCTGTTTGTCTTGTAATGAAAAACGGCTGTACAAGACAAGCAATTTTTCTTCAAAGACATTTCTTGTAGATTTATATATTTTTACACTTTTTTTTTTAAAGCTTATCACCCCAAGCAAGGCTGGAAGCCACTAGCACGCAAGGGGTTACTGAAGGTTTGGAGGGAGAGCAGATAGGAGTAGTAAAGGAGAGGATGTGGAGAAAGATAGTGGATCGATCAAGGCAAGGGGGTTACAGAAGATTTGGAGCGAGAGCCGATAGGAATGAAAGGTGAAAGGATGTGGAGAAGGGAAGTGGATAGATCAAGGCAACTTGAGATGTCGATTGACGTTACACTTAAATAGTTGGAAATTGTATTTGCCAGGGAAACAGGAATAAGGAAGGGAGGTCCACAGGCGAGATGTGCGAGACATGAAGCTATTGCAGTAGAAGAGACGTCTACATCTAACAGTTTCAACGGTGAAGGGGTGGGAACGGGATGCCAGCCTCGTAGGACGTTTAAATTCATGAAGCCTAGGAACCAGCGAAAGCAGCTCCTCGGAGCAATTACCGTGAAAGTATTTGTAAAAAAGACAGAGCGAGGCAACGTCGGGTCTGTGAGAGAGCGACTGCAGACGAGATGACAGATCAGGGCCAATTACATTGCATATCCGTCTCTGGATCTTATCAAGAACCCTGAGGCAAACAGCAGGGGCTCCAGACCATATATGGCAGCAATACTGCATGCAAGTTGAAAAGAATTGTTTAAATATGACTTGAAGTAGACAGACATTCTGTTGAAATATTGTCTAACATTGTCAAATATTGCGTTTTTTCTTTATCTTTCTTAAGTCGCGAACTTCTCTTAACTGTTGAAAGATATTGGGAAAGTTACGTTATGTTTAATTATAATAATAATGTTTTATGAACAACAGTAATAATAATAATAACAACAACAATAATAATAATGAAATAAGTGGATAATACTAAAGAGAAGACAAATAAATAATGAAGTCGATGATGCAAAAAAAAAAGGTCATCAAGTAATGGAACAACCTAATCTCTTTCAGTGAATTAATAAATGGACATTGGCCGATCTGTACATACATTATGCCGCGCGTTTACATCGTTGTATTGTCAAAGCATAGCATCCCTTAAATGAATGGATTCAGCTGCTGACGCAAATGAAGATGAATCAAACGGAGGTGCAAGGAAATGGGGGGGGGGGGAGACCGTTGCAATTACCGCTAAGGGACAAGTGACAAAGGAAATATGTCCGTCTCAGGCGAAAGCCTCCAAAGAAAAGGAAAAAAAAAAGCATTTTCCCGATGAAGTTAGACGATCAAACATCGTAGTAAGGCCAGGTGGTCAGCAATTCCGAAAGCCGATACCCATGTCCGGTGGAAGAGATGAATCGGGTGGACACCTCCTTCGTGTAAGTGATTCATACGCAGTGTTTAATAATTGATATAACTAGACAATATGAGCTGACGGGGTCGTCATGCATGGCTGACATATGAAGTGTGCACCCGTTTGAATAAACCCGGTTAGTGTTTGCGTGGTCAGGACAAAGGTGCTGAATAACTACAGGAGAGAAAAAAAAAAACGTAGCAGAACAGCAAGTTTATTTATCATCAACAGAAGCGGGAATAAGACTGCACTGGCCCGGAAGAAAACCGGAAACCGGTTTTTACCAGGGAGCGTGACAGATGGGTGGCTGATCAGGAAAAAAAATAAAGAAAATGGCCTAGTGGCCGTTTGTTTGTCAATTTGGGGACATTGTGATTGTGCGTTCAATCCTTGGGTCAGGTCCTGTGTACTTAACTTGGTGGAAACTGGCGGGCAATAACTCAACTGTACTAATAGTATTTGTTTGTTTAGCGGCATGTCGACTGCCTATGGGTCGTTTAATGACGGAATTTAATTTTCTTGGGAGCATTAGTAATTTTATTTACAAAAATGCATTGCAAGTATTTTTATATAAACTATTTACATTGTTCGGACTGATGTCCCCATCTTTGCCGTCATGTCCGCGACGTTTCAGCAGCTGTACGCTCCGGTCTTCTTCAGGTGATTGCAATTTCGAACCGAATCCGAAGAAGGCCGGAGCGTGCAACGGCCGAAACGTCGTGCATATGACAACAAAGATGAAGACGACAGTCCGAACAATGTAAATAGTTACAAGACATCATCTCTGAAATATAGACAGATATTGTACTTTTATATATTCATAGTGTTTCCACGCCATTTTGGGCGTTCACTATTTTCCCATAGCTGTACCGTAACAGGTGCTAGCACCCCGAGTCAGGGTGCATCTAAGAACAACAGTAATTAAGAGGTGGTTCCACGCTACTCAACACCTTCAATCCTCCAGACAGAGGCCTTGCTACCGGATGTTTGGGTCAGTAGTCGTGGCTAGCTAAGTTTTTAGTTAAGACACATTGACGACCAGCCTTCCCTCATCCCCCCTTTTGGCCTTGTGCCACATTTTTATATTTTTCAAAGTAAATAGTACGCTTCTCTCTAGACGTTATGTATTTAAGCGCAGTACTAGAATGGCGACAAGATCACATCATTTTACAGTTGAAATGGTTAGACGTAACCGTAAGTTCTATGCTAGCAGTTTCTTCTCTTGCACTTCACGCACTTCCGGCTACTTGCATCCAAATCAATTTTGTTCTTCAAAAATTAAATGTATGTCAATCGTTATCATCTGTTTTCTTAATTTTTGTTCTTTTATTCTTCTGTCTCCTCGTGTATTTTCTCGTATTCTCTAACAATTAGTAGCCCTTTGCGTCGTCGTGGCTTTGGGTAAAATGGTTACAAAAACACTGATATTATTTCATTAGCCATCTGAAAATCATAAGAGATTCTTAACTTATTGTTATTGGTCCTTACCTATAACTACAGAATTAACTCTTCCTAACACTATGTATACTACGCCTCCCAAGAGAGAGAGAGAGAGAGAGAGAGAGAGAGAGAGAGAGAGAGAGAGAGAGAGAGGGGACTCGAGTCGAGCCGATAGTAGTTCACTCCAAACCAGACTGACAGTCATACTAACACCTTCTACATCTTGTATTATTATTCCGTGTAATATATCTTCATTATTTCTACTCTTGTGTTCATGTTGTTCTTCCTTGGTCCTAACCTGGACCATAACACTTATCAAACAATTTTGTATCATGTTTCAGACTAGTACAATTTAGAGGAGTTTTTTCTGTTGTCTGGAGCGTCTAGTGAGATTCAAGCTCACTCCAAAACTCAAGTGGAACTTGTATATAGTAAGAATGTTCGAAAAATGATCGGTTCTTTGTAGCAGAAAAGATCTTACTGTTTCTGACATGCTCGATTCTTATAAGAACCATATCAGACCAAAGTTTTGCTGTCAAATATGTGATGATGTTTCTTCGTTCTCACTTTCCTGTCGCGACAGGGTTCAAAAGCGTTTGTGCCGCCTTGTGGGTGATGACTGATTTTCTACCCGTCAACCCCTTTCCCACAGACGAAATGTTCCTAGCCTCTTGCTACTCTATCGCTAGATATTCGGCTGAACTAAATTCCTTTGTTCCACCAGTCCTTCCCAGTTCGCACTCGCCAGGCCACGTACACTGATTCCACTCAGCCTCATTTCCTCTATATTCCATTGGTAAGGATGAAGTTTCACTCAGTTTCTACACCAGAAACGTTTCTAAACGTTGCATTGTGGTGCCGATTTCTGAGAGGGCGCTTCCCCGATCACTACACAATTAACTTCTTCAAATCTCTGGTTAACCTCGTATGTCTACTACCTCCTTGTACGCCCTTACAACGAACTTGTTTAGTACAACTCTACATTTAGTTATTCTCAGGGCCTTTTCTTAGGTGAACAGTAGTAAAAATAAAGTACCAAAATTAAATTTAAAATTAAGAAAAGCTGAATTAAAGCAAAGATAGCTCTCTTTTCTTGCTCTCCTGCTTGAGATAAAAAAAATAAATAAAAAAATCTGAATTCGTTTACCACTTGTGTATATTGCATGGAAACACGTGTGACAGACACAAAAATTGGTTTAATCAATCACCACGGGTTAATGAGGGATCGTCGTTAGGGCGTGTTGGTCGAACAGGGTTCCTTAGTTATTATTTACCCCCTCCCCGCGCGAGGAAACAAGGTGACACAAGATCGTGTTTAATGTTAGGTTCCGCACGTGCACATGCAAGCAGTTACCAGAAATTGTCCAGTTCCCTCAGCACTTCCCCTTTGGGACTCTTCAGACATCGGGAACTGACCCTAACCCGTCTTCCTTTTTAGTGCAAAGTGTGAGCGGAGCGGTACAGTTTCCGAGGGTGGGGATAGTGGCGGCTCACTGGAACTGGACTTTGGTTAATTTTTTTTTTACTTCCGGTTCCGTAAAGGAGCCGAAGGGTGAGAAACGAGAAGCGAGTCGAGTTTTTCTAATCTATTAAAATGTCAAGGTTCCGCCGGGTGCTTGAGCTTTGGATATACGTCACAAAGATTAATGGGACAGTCCGTTTTCGGTTGGCCGATTTTTTTTTTCCCTTTTTTCCACTTGTCACAAGAGAGCATGCACACGTGATCCGGACTCCTTTGTTATTTTAATTCTGATTATTGGTTAGCCTGTCTCGTTCCTGCTTCCGTTACCATTGTGAGATTGATCTTCTTTGAATCCGTTTCTATTATGACGCTAAACAATCTTCTTTTATTTTTCTACCTTACTATTTAATACTCAGCTTGGACAACATTCAGTGACTTGCTATGTGGCTAAGATAGTTTCGTCTTCTTGTCACTAGTGGTTGGTAGTCATGCCCTGCTTAAATGTACAAATCTCAATGCTAACTTTATAGATAAACATAACCCTCTCTAACTAGCATGTTTATTTCTTTTACGCCCGATTAATGTCCCGATGAGCTTCACTCTTTAGTTCCACCAGTTCAGAATTTTACAGCGAGGGTTCGCCATGCTGCATCGAATTACTAACATATCCTCCATCATCCATTTGTAAGGATGAAGTCCTACTCATACATTTCATCCCGAGGACTGGTACTCTGTGGAACAAATTTCTCTGTAGATGTTTGAATCCTGGAAACTTACTCAGTTCAGTTCAATGGCTATTTATCCATCTTATCCTGATGATCTTCATACTTATTGTCATATCACAGTCCTCGTCAGTAACGCGCTATCATGAGTGGCTCCAAGAGACTTGTATTGAGTATGAGTATGAAAAGAAAATGTCCAGTCTAACTCTGGAAAAAAGCAAGGAATTCATGAAAAGTTCTCGGTCGAACCAAGAACGGGTTCCAAAACGAATTCCGATAATTTCTGTGTGAAATTATAAAATGAAGAATGGTTATTTACATTATTTACGAATATCATTATCTTTGTTATTTCTTTGGCTGTTGGGCTCTACGGCCTTTTTTCAAGTACGTCTGTAAAAGGAAATGACATAAAGAAAGAAAGACATAAAGAAGGAAAGACATAAAGAAAGAAAGACATAAAGAAAGAAAGACATATGGAAAGAAAGACATAAAGAAAGAAAGACAAAAAAGAATGTCATAACGAAAGAAGCGAAGAAGGAAATGCATTTTCAGCAGTTGTGTTCTCTGGCCTTCTTCAAGTATGTCTGTAACGCCCGTGTAACCTAATTGCGAACGGAACGGATTAAATGGAAAGTCATAAAGAAGGAAAGACATAGAGAAAGAAAAACGGAAAGAATGAAAGGCATCAAGAAATAAAACCAGAGATAAAGAAAGACATGAAATAAGGACATAAAAACGAACGTCAAAAAGAAAGACAGGCATGAAGCAAGAAAAAAAAAAGGAAAGACATTAAGAAAGAATAACATAAAGACATAAAGGACTAAAGAAGAAAAGACATGAAGAAGGAAATACATAAAGAAAGAAAGATATGAAGTAGGAAAGTCATAAATAAAGAATACCCGAGAGAAGAAAAGAGATAAAGAAGAAAGGCGTAAAGAAATAATTATATTTGTTGAAAGAAAGACATAAGGAAATAAAGACATAAATATGGAAAGACACAAAGAAAGAAAGACACGATGAAAGAAAGACACGATGAAAGAAAAACACAAAGAAAGAAAGACACGAGGAAAGAAATACACAAAGAAAGAAAGACACGAGGAAAGAAAGACACAAAGAAATAAAGACACAAAGAAAGAAAGACACGAGAAAAGAAAGATACAAAGAAAGAAAGACAAGATAAAAGAAAGACACAAAGAAAGAAAGACACCAAGAAAGAAAGACACGAGGAAAGAAAGAGACCAAGAAAGAAAGACACAAAGAAAGAAAGACACGAGGAAAGAAAGACACAATGAAAGAAAGACACGAGGAAAGAAAGACACAAAGAAAGAAAGACACGAGGAAAGAAAGACACCAAGAAAGAAAGACGCGAAGAAAGAAAGACACGAGGAAAGAAAGACACAAAGAAAGAAAGACACGAGGAAAGAAAGACACCAAGAAAGAAAGACACCAAGAAAGAAAGACACGAGGAAAGAAAGACACCAAGAAAGAAAGACACAATAAAGACACCAAGAAAGAAAGACACAAAGAAAGAAAGACACAATAAAGACACCAAGAAAGAAAGACACAAAGAAAGAAAGACACAAAGAAAGAAATTCACGAGGAAGGAAAGACACAAAGAAAGAAAGACACGAGGAAAGAAAGACACAAAGAAAGAAAGACACGAGGAAAGAAAGACACCAAGAAAGAAAGACACAAAGAAAGAAAGACACGAGGAAAGAAAGACACAAAGAAAGAAAGACACGAGGAAAGAAAGACACCAAGAAAGAAAGATACAAAGAAAGAAAGACACCAAGAAAGAAAGACACAAAGAAAGAAAGACACGAGGAAAGAAAGACACGAAGAAGGAAAGACACGAGGAAAGAAAGACACAAAGAAAGAAAGACACGAGGAAAGAAAGACACCAAGAAAGAAAGACACAATAAAGACACCAAGAAAGAAAGACACAAAGAAAGAAAGACACAAAGAAAGAAAGAAAGACACAAAGAAAGAAAGACACGAGGAAAGACACCAAGAAAGAAAGACACCAAGAAAGAAAGACACAAAGAAAGAAAGTCACGAGGAAGGAAAGACACAAAGAAAGAAAGACACGAGGAAAGAAAGACACAAATAAAGAAAGACACGAGGAAAGAAAGACACCAAGAAAGAAAGACACAAAGAAAGAAAGACACGAGGAAAGAAAGACACAAAGAAAGAAAGACACGAGGAAAGAAAGACACCAAGAAAGAAAGACACAAAGAAAGAAAGACACCTAGAAAGAAAGACACAAAGAAAGAAAGACACGAGGAAAGAAAGACACAAAGAAAGAAAGACACGAGGAAAGAAGGATACAAAGAAAGAAAGACACGAGGAAAGAAAGACACCAAGAAAGAAAGACACAAAGAAAGAAAGACACGAGGAAAGAAGTACATAAATAGAGAAACGTGAAGAAAGGACGGAAAGAAAGAATATATGATGAAGGAAAAACATAAAGATATAAAGAAAGAAAGGCATAAAGAAAAATATAAAGAAAACAGATAAAAATTAAGTAATAAAGAAAGAAAGACCTAATGAAGAAAAGACAATAAAGAAGGGAAGACATAAATAAAGAAGTACAAAAAATAACTTCATAAATAAAGACATACCTAATGAAAGAAAGAAAGACAGAAAAAGAAAAAAACTATAGAAAAACGACATAAAGAAGAATGTCATAAAGAAAGAAAGAAAGAACAAAGAAAGAAAGAAAGAATGAAAAACATAAAAAAGAAAGACATAAAGAAAGAAAAAACTAAAGAAAGAAAGACATAAATAAGAGTAAGAAAGAAAGAAAGAAATAAGGAAGAAATGACAAAAAGAAAGACATAAAGAAAGAAAGAATGAGAGACCGACAATGAAAGCGATTATCTCTGTCGTCGCTTTTGCCTGAGATAAAGGTAAGTTACAGTTGTCATCGAATGTAGGGAAAGACTGTAGAATAAACCAATTAATATTTGATCGTCTATTCATATTAGCATCTACCAAATCAGAACTGGCAAAACCACTGCGCATGCGTCGTCTTTTTAAGGCAATGATAAGGATTAAGAATAAAATAATAATAAAGTACAAAAATATATTGGTGATAAATGGAAATTAAAAAAATAGATCTATGATACAGTGGTAAGTGTCTATTCAGGAAGTGGATTAAAAACGTCTTGTCAAAAAACAATAATTGAAATAATGTATTCACATATACAAGAGGGGATCAATAAGTCTAAAGCCTGTCACGAAGTTATTAAATGAATTTCAGAATGAAATTTCCATTGCATAACATTCCAGGAAGGACACTTATACTTAAAGAAACATACTTATCATCTGAAAGACACAGTTGAACTTTCTAAGGCACATAATGAGGAAAGACGGCTCAGAAAACTCACACTCACAGGACATATTGACAGCAAGACGGACAAAGGAAAACAGCGAATAAACTACCTAACAAGACTGTGTAAATGGTTGGCAGAAAAGGGTTTACGAGAGATGGCGAAAAGCCAAAAATTATTAAGAACTACAAAGGGCAGGGAAGTGTGGAGAGCCATGATCACCCATGTCCTGATGGGACATGGCACATATTAAAAGAAGAAGAATGTTTGAGCTGGGATTATGATTCACTAATGAAATAAGTGTATGGGCAAGGATTGAGATTATTTTGGAAGATAATGATTTTTATCCAAGGCTTACCGCTACGCAGAAACACCAGTTCGGCTACGATCGCCAACGTTAAACAAGGCCGAGCCTGGTCAATACCAAGATGGGTGACTGCATTGGAATACCAGGTGCTGTAAGCTTGGATGGGCGGGTGGTGTAATGAATAATAGTTCGGAATTTGTTAGCCGAGTTCAAATTCCCATTGGGTTCGTAAACATTCAATTACGAGCAATTACTCTTGGAAAAGGTATGACTAAACCTTTTCTACCCCCAACTACGGGTTAATTAGTTAGACGTGTATCCTAAAACCATTATTATCGCCTCATCTTCACCAATTCAGAAAATCTAAAATATTTTCTGACTTTAAATAATCTCGAATGGGTTGATAAACCGTAAAAAACAAATCAATATTTTAGTCCAAAGGTTTTCAACATTATGATACAGAACACATTGATTGATCCCTCCTGTATATATATATATATATATATATATATATATATATATATATATATAAGGCAGGATGTGTAAGTGTGTGTGTGTGTAACGAATGCACAGCCGCAATTTTCGAAGGATTTGCACGAAAAGTTACATGCACATGCTCCAAGTTAGTGGAAAAAGCCAAGACCGACTTAGCATTTCCCAACTCCCATCGATATTGGAAATAATCGATTTTTTCCATGCTTCTGCGACAGTTTTCATGTAGTTTGCGGCCATTTTCTACTGGCCAGAGTGAGAGCCTATAGCTGGCTGCTACGAATAGGTAGGAAGATTCTATTGGCCAGTGTGAAAGCCAACAGCTAACTGACACGAATGTTAACTAGCATGCTATCATGCAAAAAAAATCGATAGCTGCATTCGTCACAAGTCGGAAAAATTTAAATCTGCATGGCACTTTAATCCAATTGGCTCATTCACTTGCTTAAACTCAACGTTGATTCTGATTCCGCAGAACTGGGTTGGACGTGAAAAAGTTTTTGTTGTTAACATTCTTTTTTCATTCGGTTTTTCCAGTTACGAGTCCTTTTTTAAAGCTGATCGTTTTGTGCTCATTTTGTTTAGTTCTTTTTCGTAACAGATTTAATGTTTAGTATAGAGCTTAGAAAAAATTCGCAGTGTAAGATAGGCAAGAAGTAAGGCATGTAGCAACATCAGCACGGCAAAGTGCACTCCTTTAAAGGCAAGCAAAGTCAAAAATATTTTAAGTCAAGTGATAGCGATTGCTGTATGAGTCGTACGATTTTTGAATCAAGCACGGGCAACGCCGGGCCATGCTGCTAGTATATATATATATATATATATATATATATATATATATATATATATATATATATATATATATATATATATATATTATTGTTACTACAAAAACAAACGGGCAAGAGAATTCAGTGGCAACATCGGTTTCTTAAAGTCGTATCATCTATGGTGAGCATATTGGTGGTTTTAGTTTTATTGTAACAATAAGTCCTTACTGCGAAAAATAAACATGATTACCACTAAAGAAACAATAAAAATCTAAACTTTAAAAAATCAATGTTGACTATCACTCCGCTTGCTCACTTGGAATATCTCCTTATAAAATCAATAAATAAGATTTATCGTGTCGACCAAGAAGCCTTTCACATATATTATTTTATTATTTTATATTTACATATATATATATCCCTCCCTCTTTATAGATAGATAGATAGATAGATAGATAGATAGATAGATAGATAGATATATAGATAGATAGATAGATAGATAAAAGTGGACATAGATAGAAACAAACAGATATAGATAATGAACCTAGATATATAGACACACAGCTAGCTTACTAGATAGATAGATAGATAGAAAGAAAGAAAGAAAGAAAGAGCGATAGACAGAAAATGAACATAGATAGATATACAGAAACAAATAGATATAGACTATGAACCTAGATAGATAGATACAAAACGACATATGTAGATAATGAACAGTGGTATATAAACAGATAGATAGAAACAAAGATGGGTAAAAAATAGGACGTAGAGAAAGAGATAGCAACAGATACATAGAGATAATGAGCATAGATAGATAGATAAATGTTTGTATGCGTATTTATGTATCCTATTCACCATCATCTTTCTTCTCTCCGTTATTATTATTATTATTATTATTATTATTATTATTAATAATAATAATAATAATAATAATAATAACTTCTGCTTTTTTCTTTCTTTATCCTCTTCAATTCCAACTTCTCCAGCCTATGACATCCGTTCACAAAACTAGTATTTATGATTGCTTTGTGCAACAACCATTAATATCTGGTATATTTCCACCATTTAAAATGCAATTTCTGATGGAAATCTGCGATGACAACAGATTTGCAGTTTTATCATTCTCTCTTTGCTACCCTTGTTCATGTATTTATTCTTCTCTTCCTTTCTGGCTCATTCTTATAATTTAATCCGATCGGCTATATTGCAAACTTGAATCATCCCATCATCATAATGACACGCTTCGAAAAGAATTTCTCGCCTTTCGACACAGATATGAATGAATTAACGAATAAAAATATATAAAAAGACATCTCTTGTGTATATTTTATTATGAGATTATATATATATATATATATATATATATATATATATATATATATATATATATATATATATATATATATATTTAATCGGGCTTTGGATTTTGGAATAATAAAGGTTCATTTACGAATCAAACCGTAATAAAAAATAGTATGGCTCGAGCAAATATTTTCGTTCCTCCGAAAACTCCTTTAAGATAAATTGATGACGACTGTAATCAGACGATAAACTTAAGTTGAGATTGAAAGGAAACGGAAGAGAGAAAAAAAAAAAAAAAAAAGAAAAAGAGAAAAGTGAAAGAAACAATAAAAGTTAAATTGTAAAGAGTGAGAGTGATGAAGGAAGAGGAAGCGGGAAAATAATCGAATGAAATGGCTGAAGCAGACGGAGTGATATGAAAGGAAGATAATTTTTTTTAATTCAGTTAAAAAATAAAAATACGAAAAGAATATGGTGAAGTACAAAATGAAGAAGATGAAGAAAGAAGAGCGTAATAATAATAATAATGGGATGAAGATGATGGTGAATAGGATGAAGAAGTAGAAAATGAAGAAGATGAGGATAAAGAAGAAGGAAAAGGCAGAGGTGAATAATAATAATAATAATAATAATAATAATAATAATAATAATAATAATAATAATAATGGGAAGAAGAGGATGATGGTGAATAGGATGGAGAAGTAGAAAATGAAGAAGATGAGGAGAAAGAAGAAGGAAAAGGCAGAGGTGAATAATAATAATAATAATAATAATAATAATAATAATAATAATAATAATAATAATAATAATGGGAAGAAGAGGATGATGGTGAATAGGATGGAGAAGTAGAAAATGAAGAAGATGAGGATAAAGAAGAAGGAAAAGGCAGAGGTGAATAATAATAATAATAATAATAATAATAATAATAATAATAATAATAATAATAAGAAGAAGAAGAAGAAGAAGAAGAAGAAGAAGAAGAAGAAGATGGTGAATAGGATGGAGAAGTAGAAAGTGAAGAAGATGAGGATAAAAGAGGCGGAAATCAAGTACTATATAACAATATGTTGAATTGGAGAGAGAGAATTAAATAAATATTATATGTCAAACGATCAGTTACAGTAAACTGTTTATAAAGTAATTGCACATTTTTGCTTCCTTATTAAGGGATTTTTTAAAATAATATTATTTCCGGACATTTTATTGGTGTGATTTCGAAGAATAAATTCATCATTTATTTAAGTGTATGAATGAAAGCTAAGTTTTCAATACTGGAAATATAAAAATAAATTATACGTTATGTTGTAAAAGATTCGTGATTATTGCTTGAAATGACGTTTTTATTTGAAAGCATACTTGAGAAATCTAATTTGGTTTCAAATCTTCTCTTTACACTGATTCGATCTATCCGTCTCACTCTTTTCTTATCTATCTATCTATCTATACATACATACATACATACATACATATATATATATATACATGTGCGTGTGTGTGTGTTAGGTTTTTCATATCTATCCATCTATATACAGATATATATATATATATATATATATATATATATATATATATATATATATATGTCATAGTAGCTGTCAGTTTCACGACTCAAGCAAATTTTAAGCAATATCTTTAACAATTTTTACAATATCAAAATCATTACAACCCAATTTGAAACAACTGTGAATAGATTGGTCTGTTTAACGGCATTTCAACCTCAATGGGTTATTTAATGCCCATAAGATTTTTATTTTCCAAAAATGTATTGCTGCTAATATAATTTTCTTCAAAATTTCATTGCTCGTAATAATTTTTTACAAAATGTATTTATGACATTTATGTATTTATGGTATTTATGTATTTATGGTAGTTATGTATTTATGGTATTTATGACATTTATGTATTTATGGTATTTATGTATTCATGGTATTTGTGTATTTATGGTATTTATGTATTTATGACATTTGTGTATTTATGGTATTTATGTATTTATGGTATTTATGTATTTATGGTAGTTATGTATTTATGGTATTAAACCCTATTTTTACACGTTTTGACCCCAGTTTGGGTGTTTACTATTTGCCCAGAGCTTGGAACCTAACAGGTGCTACCACCCCGGGTCAGGGTAGACCTAGAAACACCAGCAATTAAGAGATGATTCCACGCTCCCCCAAACCACCTGATCAGAGGCCATGCTGTTAGATGTAGGTTATCGTATTACCCAGGACGCGGACGCCTCATTTGGGGAGGGAATGTCATACCCCTCTGCAGAAGTGCAGTCAGCCTATTCTGAAGCCCCATCCATCGGCCTCTTGTGTATATGAACGAAAACAAATCTGTTATTTTTACGACTCAAGGTATCTTCTGAACATGTAAAACAAATTGTCTAAAGACTGCTTGTGTCGTGAAACAGTCAACGTGCTGAGTTGATTTCTATCTCTATACTGTCTATATCGGTCCTCGAACAGGCGAAAGTCATCAGCATTGAAGCCATGTTGCTGAAGTCACAGCTACGCTAGGCACGTCTCCAGAATGGGGGACCATCGCCTGCGCAGAATAGCCCTGTATGGCATACTCTCCATTAGCCACCGTGAAAAGTTATAAGGACTCCCTCAAGATGTCCCTCGGTACCTATCAAATTGATCATCGCCAGCGATCGACACTTGCTGCTGACAGCCAAGCCTGGCGCTGCACCGTCCACCAAGCAGTTTTCTTTCTTTTCTTTGAGGATTCTCGCAGGGCCAACCTAAAGGAGAAACGCTGCGGGAAGAAGGACCGGGAAATCTCAGCAGCTATATCAGACCAGACCTTTAATTGCAGTCGCTGCGACCGGATTTGCCTGTCCCGCATCGGCCTAGTCGGCCATCAGCGTGCCTGCAGTCAATGTGGACAGCCCACTTCATAAATCTTTGTTCGCGAAGCCAAGAAGAGACTGTCTATATCTGTAATCATTGTATCTTCTATATTAAGTCCGCTACCCCTATAAACATAGCAAATTTTAAGTAATATCTATAACAATCTTAACAATATCAAAATAAAACCAGATCCAAAGCTATAATGGATATAATCAGAACCAACGGTATCTATGATAAAAATAATCCTGATACCGCTATATAAAAAAATAAACTGTGACAACTGTTCCTTATAATATATTGGTGAAACTTGCAAAAATTTGAAAAAAGTTTCTATGAATGTCAAAAACAAATTATTAAATTCGTTAGTCATACATAGAAATAAGCAGAAGCAGAACTTCGATATAAAGAATGCCACACTTATTAAAAGAGAAAATAACTTACTTAGGTGCAAAGTTCTTCAGGATGTCACTGTCGGATCTAGCCAGAATGTAAAACTGTGCACCGAAGTTTTTTCAAATATCTGTTTTTCTAAAAGATATACCCCTTTTCCAAGCAAACATACGTGACCATACAGATTTTTAAAATATGAAAGGAAATCGGTTAAATAAAATTAATAAATTCCTGAAAAATTTATCAAATAATATTAAAATAACTATGATAACCTTAACTCACTTTCGTTTATTGTGCACTAAATTATATCACTTAGCATCCTCCATAGTTTATCTTAACTTTCTCAGTTAGTGTGAAGAATATTTATGAGCGTTCTTAAAATTTAAATATTTTCAAAGCATATTTTCACTTCGGTTTTTAAATACATATTGTAAAATAAAATCCTTACATTTGCCTTGATGAAGTCCATCAGAGGACGAAACGCGTCGGCAAAGAACAGTTTTCCTTTTTTCTATTTTTTTATTTTTTTTGCAAATGCCTTGTAACGTGGAAATACCTGGGTTGGTGTCCAGGCGTGCTGTTAGCCCACTCGGAGTGATGAACCTTGAACCTTTGATAAGGATACCTGTCTAGGAGAAGGAAAACTTTGATGAAACAACCGCCTCAATACTAACCTGCATATCTCGCATCTACTTCTCTCTCATAAAAGATAGCAATGTTGGCGTGTCGTTGCGATTGTGTGTAAGACGACTATGGTCTCAATACGGGGATTGCTGACATCGTAACATCTTCCTCAGTTTCCTGAATAGGAAGGTTCACTGGGCCCTGCTGGGTTTTTTTTTCTTGGTTGAAATAAATACTAGTAAAAATTACCAATCGTCAACAATGCTTCAATTAATTTTAAAAATAAGATGAGAGTAAACTATTTTATTATTATATTAATGGGCCGAGCTAGCTCTGACATTCATGAGTCTACCACGGCAACCCTCACGGTCCTGCATCAAGGTTGGACGGTTGTTGGGATTGCATTTTGTGTCATAACATAGTTAAGCAATGTAGGTGGTTACTGGGCAACCAATCCGTCTTGCACTAGGTGCTCAGAGCAGTAGATCACTCGAACATTCTTGTTTTTCGCGCCGGCAGTGTCCTTCAAAGCGCATTCTGCGTTCATGTAAAACATCAGAGATGGGTCCATACAGCTGTGATTTACTTGGATGCTGTCTCCAAGAGATATTAAGTATAGCACTCAGCATTCGTGTAGGTTCCAACAAACTTAGACTCAAGGGTTTCATTTAATGTCCAAGTAGTAACACCATACATTAAAACCCCTTCTACACTGACACAAAAGAATCTCTATTTGAGGTTGGTAGATCAGATTGTATCCATTTTATTTAAGGCGGCCAAGGCTTTAGTCAAACGAATTTTCACATGCTTTTCAATAGAATTTATCTCGCTTTCTTGATATGTAAATGTTTCGACATATTATCTTTATTCTCCTGAAACAGTTTGTATTGAGCCTTGCTGGTTGAAGCTTATGAATTCAGTTTTAAAAACAGCTTTTAACATAGAGTCCGGCAGCATTTTCTAGATGTAGGACTACTATGACGGTGTCTACTAGGTTGACTATAGAGATGACCTAGATGAAAACAAATACTAATTAAAAATAACCATAATATTTAACGATTCATCTAATGAAATAAAAACATGATAATATTGCAAAGTAAGGCCATATACTATAATAACGAAACGATGAAGATACTGATAAAATTAACTAGGGAAGTTCATGGTATTTTGTTTTGATTGCTTAATGGGAAAACCGAAAGAATTTCAAATTACATAAACTAACGTTACATCTTGATTAGTGAGTCTTCAACGATAAATGCTTCCGGATTAATAATTTTTTTCCGAATAGGCTATTTTTCCGGTCCCGGTAAAATAAATACTGCTATTTTCCGGTCCCGGTAAAATAAACACTAAGGCTATTTTTCAGGTCCCGGTAAAATAAACACCAAGACTACTTTTCTGGTCCCATTAAAATAACCACGATGGCTGTTTTTTCCGGTCCCGGTAAAATAAACACTAAGGCTATTTTCTGGTCCCGGTAAAATAAACACTAAGGCTATTTTCCGGTCCTGGTAAAATAAACACCAAGGCTATTTTTCTGGTCCCATTAAAATAACCACGAAGGCTATTTTTCTGGTCCCGGTAAAATAAACAACAAGGCTATTTTCCGGTCCCAGTAAAATAGACAAGTTTATTTTTCCGGTTCCGGTAAAATAAACACCAAGGCAATTTTTCCGGTCCCGGTAAAATAACCACGAAGGCTATTTTTCCGGTTCCGGTAAAATAAACACCAAGGATATATTCCAGCCCCGGTAAAAAAAAACACCAAGGCTATTTTGCCAGTATATATAAATAGTGTTTTAGAACTAAGAATATATTATGTTTGACATCATCAACTCAGTGGTTGTCTGAGCTGCGTAGGCAAGATGTGAACAACTTAGATTCTGTGATCTGTGAGTGTTGTCTTCAATGGATGAACTTGAAGTGTGCAAGAGAACCAAGCCCAAAAGCAAGTTTCGGATTTTCAGAGACTATTATGCCTGGAGTGCTTAAAATATCCAGGGACTTCTATTATTTTTTTTAATAATTAATTATGAATAAATATTTTTAACTTGTTTTAACAATTGGTGGTGAAAAAGATTCGAAAATGATTTAACAATTCACGTTGAAAATAAATAAACTTCTATGTGAAATCTGTGTCTTGTTATTTTAAACATTACCTGCCTTCATAATAATAAAAATATTTACCGGCAAAATAGACCTGGGGTCTATTTTACCGAGACCAGTAAAATAAGCTTAAAAGGATCTTTCTCTATTTTTCTTCCTTTTTTTTATCAATTTTGTTTTTCCCTTTAGATATGTGAAAAGATTACATTTACGAAACCTGCTAATCCGGCAATGGAAGATTAATTCCCAATCCTTTGAGCTAGAAAAATAGCAAAGCTGGTACCTAACCTCCAACATTCATAGACTTTTCCCTAAAACTCGTCCCACTGAGTTGTATCTGCAGGTACTTCCGTGTTGTAGTGACACAATTGTTTCTGCGGGGTTATAACGTGAAATATTTTTTGGCGGGAATTTTCGCATGACTGACCAAGCGCCTTGCAGCTTATCAACTTACGGGTCTGTCATTGTAAGGACAATTGTACATGTTTGCGTCACGTGGATGGTGGTAGGTCACCAGTATTAGTTCCCTGTCTGGTTTGACAACCGGTTTGTTTATGGCGATTGTTCAAAGTTTAACGTCATTCACAATAATGCCTTATATTAAAATCAATATTATTTTTCTCCTTGTCTCATCCTTTCCTCTGTGTCTGAGTTTCGACTTTATTGTATTTTTCGGCGTCGAGTTTATGAAATAAAATATCCAAATTTTTTAGTTTTTATATTACTTTTAAACTAGATGCTAACAGTTTATCTTGTCACGCTTCTCCCTTGTGGAATTCTCTTCTTGCTTCCCTGTCAACTCAGTGTAATGTTAGTCGTTATCTTCTGACCTTCTTAAACCCTGTCCTTTTATTTTTCTCTCTCATTAATGTTTTTTTTTCATATTCTATTCCACTTGAAACTGCCCGATGTAACCGCAAGTTCTATGCTAACAGTTTCTTCTCGTGCACTTCTCGCTTGTGGAACTCTCTTCCGGCTTCTTGCTTCCCATTCAACTTTGATTTTCAAAAATTTAAATGCAATGTCAATCGTTATCTACTGTCTTCTTAATTATTGTTTTTAATGTTCTCTCTTTAATAATATTTTTCTCATATTCTATAACACTCTGTAACCGCTTGCGTCTCAGTGGCTTTATTACCTTGTTTGGGGTGAAATGTTTTTAAAAAATAAAAATGGAGGAATTGATTATGTATAAATCGATACTCCTTGTAGTACCGGTGCGCTCGAACTGGTGTCAAACTATCGATTGTTAAGAAATTTCCGATTTAGATCAGAATGTAGTATCTGTTCCCTGTCGCGTTTTTGCCCTCAGGTAGTTCGCAGGAAAGCAATGAGTCGTGCAGGAAGTATCAGGCTAGTAACAAATTCAGAGTTTCGGAAAAGCGTCGTATCTGCTTTTCTCGACATTTCTGAGGAAATTTCAACAAAAACGAGGAAAATGACCTATACATTTTATTTGTAGTTGGAAGCATACAATTAAGTTCCAAATATATTTAGTTGAAGCCATAAAATTAGGTTTAAAATATTTAGATTCCGGCATTAAATAACCCCTATATGACACTAAACACAACCAACCAAGAAACCAACGCTAGATGGAGCAAGTTAAGTCTTATCATCTAACGTAGAATTACAGTAAAGTTGATAGAAAAAGCCTTGCTTTGTCTGATGAGGATGAAATAACCCGAGGGCTATTTATAATAGTTGGAACGGACGCATTGCCTTTATTGTGAATTTTATCCGGGATTTTCCAGAACTCACAGAAATCAAGACTATTGTTTGTTTTTTCAACCATGGCTATTTTTCTGCTCTTTGCTTTTTCTTGAATTCTGTCTCAGTTATTTCCCTTTAACTGAACTCTCCAAGTTTTTGGTTCACCACATTTGTATCCTGGTAATGAACTCACAACTCTTTGGGTCTAGTCACTGGATCTAACCAACGCCTTTATCCACTGACCATGTGTCCTTGAGGACATCACTGTATGAATTTCTGGGACTTATAAACCTAATGATAAAGACGTTGGTTAGATCCAGTGACAGGACCCAACGAGTTGTGAGTTCAATACCAGGCTACAGCAGTGAACTAAAAAAAAAAAACTTCGTGAGTTAAGTTAGAGAAAAATAACTGACACATCCGGAAGAGGCATGGCACGTAGAACTAGAACAATCTACCCCGGTGGACGAAATAAAGAGTTCGGTTCGAAATTCCAATCACCCGAAGAAGGCCGGAGCGTACAACGTTGTAAATATAGCAATGAAGATGAGGATAACAGTCCGAATAATGTAAATAATGTAAATAATGAAAACACTATGAACGAGAGATAATCAGGGTTCTTGTTTTGGTGGTCCCTGCCACATGAGAACACATCTTTAATATAGGTGCCGTGTTCCATGACCATGGCGATTTTAAGGATTTTGTTTCTAGTAGCCCGGGTTTTGTAAAATCCTGCACCTATAGCCTAATATCAGGGTTCGACAGCATCATATGCTCGGATTTGACTGAGTGAGGAGTGAGTTCAACTTCTGGAAAGTTCGATCGTAGACCCCTCACATTGGTTTAAAAGTTGCGAAATAGCCACACCCTCAACAAATACATGGCTCACCTAACTTGATTAAATTGTCTGGAAATACAGCCGAAACTACAATTCAGCATGTCATCGTACTGCAGAGTCAGGATCGCATTCAAAAAGAGCAATAAATTTCCCCAGTAATATACACATGTTAGTAGGATAGCCTTCACAGAAGTTAATTTGATATTGAGGCCCTTGACTACCAGGCAGATAACGCCAACCAAGAAGACGTTTACCTACTAGTCTTACTAATTAATCCATATATAGAGGTAGAATAGGTGGATTCCTACCTAATCAGTATTTGATGGACAAAAATTATACCGAGGATAAAAAGTGGGAGATCAAATCTATATAAAAATCAATATATAAACTGATCCCTCATTTTGTGGCCGCTGTAGTCTTTATACATTTATGTTCCAGAGAATGTAAATAAAACTAAAAGACATGCGTGTAGCTAATCAGTATTTGATTGATTGATTGATTCGTTTAATACGGTTTATCAACCCTTTGCAGGTTATTTAAAGCCAGAAAATATCTTTAGATTATAAAAATTGCTTCTTGGGAGGTGGGATATAATATGGGTTTAGTGATAAAAATCATACTAATTAACCCATACCTGGAGTAAGAAGAGGTGGATTCATGCCTAATAAGAATTTGATAAACAAACAAGAAATTATAACATGGATATAAAAGAGGGATTAGTTCTATATTACAACAAGTATATAAACTGATCCCTGACTTTGTAGCTTCGGTAGTTTATAAACATTTATATTTCCAGAGAATGTAAAAAAATCTAAAAGATATGCCTGTATAAGCTAATCAGTATTTCACTGATTGATTGATTCGTTTTTTTACGGCTTATCAACCCTATATTCGAATGTATGTTGCTGAGTGTCGACACCTGTTGCAAGACCTGTTGAGTGCTGGTTCAAGATTATCAACATTCAAGGCGACAAAATACCCAGAAAATGGGGAAAAATAATCACGATCTCATCGACAGGGACCCTCTCTGAACTATAGATTTGATCACTTACTTGATAGAATTCAAATAATGGGGTCTGCTAGAAGATCCTAGTTCGGGATATTTCAAGAAATACCTCGTAAATGCACATTCGACATATAAAATGCAGGTGTTAATTCAGTATGTGCAAATATGTGTCGCAATAATTGGCAAAATTTGAAATAAAATTTTAATTCTAAAGAAAAAAGACACCGCTGGAAGACTTTCGTTTTGTTTTGTTTTGTTTTACGACATATCAACCTCAGTGGGTTATTTAATGCTGTCAAAATTTTCATTCTTGGTAATATTTTTTCCTTCAAAAATCTATTTTTGGTAAGAATTTTCCTTCGCTGGTAATATTTGTTTTATAAAAATGTATTGCTGGTAATAATGTTTTTTTACAAAGTATTTCTGACATTAAAACCTATTTTTACACTTTCATTGTGTTTTGAGCCCAGTTTAGGGTTTACCTTTTTGTCCCTAGCTGGGATCCTAACAGGTGCTACCACCCCTGGTCAGGGTAAACCTGGGAACATCACAATCCTCAAAACCTCCTGATCAGAGGCATTGATGTTGGACTTAGTTTGCCGTCTTACCCAGGACATGGATGTAGTTTATCGTCATACCAAGGACGTGCTGTTGGATGTAGTTTACCGTCTTACCTAGGGTGCTGGAAGACTTTAGACGATGAAAACTGATAACTTACTTTTGATAGGACATTCAGTAAAAAAAGCCCCAAAAACATGAAGATATTTAAACAGATTAAATCAGTCATTTCGTTTGCATAACGCATTGAAAAAGAAAAAGACTTTCCTTCCTGGACAAGGAAGTTTGATGATTATTTAACTATGGGACAACCTTTGACCTCGTTTTAGAAATAAGATACAGTATACATTCATGCCTGGGGAATAAGTTTATTTGCGTGTTTTTTGTTGTTGTTTTTTTTTTTTTTGCATTAAGCGTATTCTTCAAGCCACGACAATAAAGGAAAAAACAACGAACGGCCTATATAAAGAAAAGTGATGGGATCAAAATTGCAGTTGATCTCATTTCTCAAAGAAAGGTAGGTAGTAAAGCAACAAAACGATAGTAGAAACATAGACGAGGTGATGAAGAACGAGCAGAGGATGCTGGAGAATTGATAGAAGAAGAAGAAGAAGAAGAAGAAGAAGAAGAAGAAGAAGAAGAAGAAGAAGAAGAAGAAGACGAAGAAGAAGAAGAAGAAGAAGAAGAAGAAGAAGAAGAAGAAGAAGAAGAAGAAGAAGAAGAAGAGAAACGATGCAAATCGGGTCGAAATGTGGAGATAAGATAAGAAGAAGAAGAAGAAGAAGAAGAAGAAGAAGAAGAAGAAGAAGAAGAAGAGAAACGATGCAAATCGGGTCGAAATGTGGAGATAAGAAGAAGAATATAAATAAATCAAGGGAAAGTCAAAAGAAGAAGACTGAAAGAGGAAATACTAGAAGAAGAAGAAGAAGAAGAAGAAGAAGAAGAAGAAGAAGAAGAAGAAGAAGAAGAAGAAGAAGAAAAAAAAAAAAAGATGGGGAAATGATTGTAGTTCATTTTGACAACTGAATAGGGCTGAAGGACGGAGGCAAGCTTGTGATCTCTGGAAACAAAACACGCACTACAAACTGCATATATAAACAGACGCATTGTGACATGAAGAGTATTTTGATAACAGTATATATAGAGGATTATGATATATATATATATATATATATATATATATATATATATATAAGATTTTTTTATCTTATTACCTTGATCGGTTTGTAAATCCTTGCGACTAAATCTTTATTCGTAAGGTGAAATGATCTTAACATGAGGTAACTTCAGATTCCTTGTCTTTGTAATTCATATGCTCTGTTAGACCAAATACACTGAGTTTTCTTTGTGGATCAGTTTTAATATTTTATATTATTAGGATTCACTTGGATGATAACCAACGGACTACTACCTATATATATATATATATATATATATATATATATATATATATATATATATATATATATATATATATATATATATATATATATATATATATATATAATAATCCTCTCTATATAAATACTCTTCATATAATGGTCCACCCTTAATTTGTTTATTCAGTTTAAATATTGTTATGTATTGCCGTCCAATTAGTATTAATATCTTATATAGATGTTCCACATTTTTAATTTTATTTACAGGCCCCTTTAAGAATCTTCCTGAATATAAATGTAAAAAACAATCTGTTAACTTTACATCTGATTGACCCATCCCTCCCTTCAACGCCCTTTCAAAAAACTGAACATGTCATATTTGTCTCCAATTACGATATATTTGTCGCGGGCATATTTTCCACAATCGTCAACGATGGTTCTGTCTATATTCCGGGTTATCGTGATATGGAAAAATAACTCACCTACCTCCACCCATCTGAGCTTGCTTTTCTATTTGCGTAGATCTGGCATTTAATTGGTTAATCTAGACATACCCTAAAGTCTGTTTTTAATTCGGACCTTTAACTTTCGGAAAAGAGGTAACACTTTGTTTTTAAATTTCCTTAAAAATCATTTTATCACCAGTTACTTACCATCGCCTGATGAATTGAAATCAAAGTATTGTAACATGAAAGCTTTTGTGTAGCCATTTTAACATGTTTTTATTATAATCTCTTATAATAAATATGTAATACACACACACACACACACACACACACACACACATATATATATATATATATATATATATATATATATATATATATATATGTGTGTGTTATAAAAATGTTCTATCGCGACACAGAAATTTTCCATGTTTAAAAACTGAAACTAAATTTATAAATCTAATTAAAAAAAATTGAACTTTTATTTGTAAAAATACCGTATAGTCTATTAGTTATTACAATGTCGAATGGTACTTTAAGTCCGTAAGATTAAAATTGAATTAATAAAATTAAAATATTAAAAATAAGTCTTGCACATATTTAAATGAGCCTTTTAGAAAACCTTTTCATATGAAATTTATGATTTATACGGATGAATAAAAAGGCCAAAATTTTCTTTCCCATCGAAAACCCAGACGACTCACTGAATAACGGAAGTATAAATTTGTTAACAGACCCCCCCACCCCACCTAAACTTAACCTGACTTTGTAAGTAACATGTATTGCATACATAAGCTGTCTGGGGAAATGAAACCCCAACCACCCCTAAATAAAAATAGATTTTCTTTAACCTAAACAACTCATAATATCAATATTTCTTGACAATGGAACGAAACTATGGAATTTAAGTTTATTTTTTATAATTAAATTTATAAAGTTAGTTTCAGTTTCGAAACATGGAAATTTTCTGTGTCGCGATGGAATCGTATTTTTAAAAAGAAAATAATTATAATATTTCGGTCTACTGTTTGTATCCAATGGTAGACTTAAGCAAGTGGATGACAGAACAGGGTCTGGGGGAAGTAGGAAAGGTACAAAACTTATTGAAAGCTGCAAGGGAGAAGGGGTAGTGGAGAGCCATGATCGCCAATGTCCTGAAGTGACACGGAACATAAAAGAAGAAGCTGTTATTGTTCTTCCCAGTATTGATGGGAGTTTCCTTCCTAAGCTTTTATTTCAAGTAGTGTGGAATGTCAAAATCTTGATTATATTGTTTTCTACATTATTTACATTATTCGGACTATTGTCCTCATCTTTGTCGCGTTCCTCTGTAAGGATCTGATCGCCAACCTCTCCAGTTTTGTTATGTTAGACCTGGGCGGCTTGTCTTTTTCCAAGGTCTGTCTCACCTTCCATCTCAGTTCATCCGCCTGAGCCTGAGGGGGTGTTCAAGGCCACCTCTTCGATTCTGGAAATGATGTCCAAGTATGGCACTCGCCTGATGGTTGTGGCAAAACTGGAGAGGCTGGCGAGCAGATCCGTACAGAGGAACGCGACAAAGATGAGGACAATAGTCCGCATAATGTAAATAATGTACATAATACCTCATCTCAGAAATATAGACAGATATTGTTTTCTGTTTGTATTATTAGATGTGATATCCATTTTAGCTTGTTTGTATTGCTAAAGTTACGCCATTTCTCTTATTTCGTACAGTACTTTGTTTGTGATACTGTAGCGACACTCACCAACGTTCAAAGAATGATAGTCTTTGACAAGGCCTTTTTTTAATCATTGATCCTAGAATGTGGTTGGATAGAGCTGTCAGTTTAGATATTTCTGAACGGGTCTGGTGCCATTCATGGCATCCATATGAAAGTCTCAATCTGACGAGTCCCTTTAGATACAGGACTCAATTGTTATTATTAGTCACGTTAAAATAGCAACGATTTTAAGATGGTTTCCACTCAAACTAGAAACTCTCTAACAATAATTACTTTAATTGGCAATCAGTGTTGGAATTATCTCATATTGACAGAGTGGCACATTTAAAAGAAAAATTATACACATGATTTTGCTGTTATTACCAGCACTTAAGAATTGTGCAGTTTAAATTTAATAAATTTTCAAAGATGGCGTCTTAGGCTAAACAGCTTCTTGAAGGAAAGCATAGTCCGAAGAATGCGATTTTCAATAGCACTCCTCGAAAAGTCTCCAGATGATTGAGAAGGATTTACAATACTCGGTTAACGAGCGGCCGACGCACAATAATAAGTAGTAGGCTTCTTTCTTATTTTCTTTGTCCAGTTTTTTCTTTTCTTTTATGTATTTGTTTTTCTATATTTCGAATAAATTTGTGCTTATACTTTTTCATTTTTTTAAAAATGTCGATATCTAACAAGAATAAATTCATGCGTTTGAGAGGTGAAGAAAGAAAAAGATAGCGAGAACAACGGAAAACATGACGAAAAGAAATTATGGGAAGATATCAAGGAGAGTAGAGATCTGGTTATCGTAAGTAAAGGCATTTATTTTAAATAATTTCACCCCAAGCAAGGTGACAAAGTCACCAATACGCAATGGAGCTACACATGAAAGAAAAATAAGAAAATTTAAGAGAAAGAACCTAAAAACCAATCCTAAACGGCGAACAAACGAGGACCCTCTATTCATAATCAAATGACAGATAAACAGAGTGAAGCGTTTATGAACACATGACACAGTGGATAAAGGCGTTGGTTAGATCCAGTGACAGACCCAAAGAGTGTGAGTTCAATACTCGGTTAAGGTAGTGGAGAACTTGGAGAAGGGAATTAACAGGAGATAACTGATAACTGACATCCATTAAACATGGCACGTGGAACTAGAACAGTCTACCCCAGCGAGCGAAATAAAGGGTTCAGTTCGACATTCCAAGCACCTGAAGAAGGCTGGAGCGTACAACGGCCGAAACGTTGTAATAAATATGGCGACAAAGATGAGGACAATAGTCAGAATAATGTAAATAGTGGGAATCTATCTTGCATATTCGTTCATGCTTTGAATATTTTTGCCACACATGGTCTGGTGCTCCTATTATATATTTAGAGATTCTTGATGAAATGTAAAGTAGAATCAGCAGTATTATTGGTCCTAACATGGCATCTCGGATTAGATCACTCCCCCACCGTCGTTACGTAGATTTCCTGTGTCTTTTCTATAAATACTTTTATTGTAATTGTACTGATGAACTTTCCATTTTGGTACCTAGACTATACGAATTTAAGCACAGAACTACATTAGCGGCAAGGTTTCATAATTTTACAGTTGAAATGGATCGATATAACCGTAATGTCTACGCTTCTTTCTTTTCATATGCCGTGTCCCTTCAGGACGTATGGCTCTACCTTTCCCTCTATCCCTTGTAGATCTCAACAAGTTCCTTCCCTCTTCTACCTCCCCTGACCTCGTTTTGTTATCCACTTGCTTAAGCCCGCCAGGTATGTCATGCATTGTTTTCCCTTGTCTCTCTTTCCCTCTATTCGACCCGTGAGTATCAGATTCTCCAGGCCCTCCTTCCTCTTTATGTGTCACAGAAACTTCAGCTGCCTCTCTAAAACTTTATCGTTGCTCACACGCTCGGTCCATGATATCCTTAGCATCTTTCTGTAAAATCACATCTCCGTCGCCTCGAGTCTCTTCTTCATCTTTGAGGAATTCGCTGCCGTAAAGAAGGACATATGTCACGTAGCAGCTCATTAGCCTTCTTCCTTACCAAAGAAATCCTTCTGTCTTGCAATACTCTGCCCAGCTTTTGGAATGAGTCCTTGGCCATCCCATTACGTCTACGGATCTCAGTGTCGCACTTACCGTCCTTTGTATGCTGTTTCTTTTCTCTCACTTCCCGCTTGTAGAAATCTCTTCCGGTTTCTTGATTTCCAGTCAAGTTTAATCTTCAAAAATTTAAATGAAATGTCAATCGCTATCTTTTGCTTTCTTAATTCTTGTTCTTTTATTGTTCTCTCACACTCAGTGACCACTTGTGTATTTAGGGACTTTTTTTTGCATTGGAGTGAAATCATTAAAGACCAGGGAAGAATTTGGTTTCCTTTCTATCTTAAATGATTTTCTTTGCAACATAATAATTTCATTTGATTTTCAATGCAACTACTCAGACCGTTGATCTACGTCCGTAAGTAAACAGAACTGATCATAAATAAAGAGCAAACAATATTCAAACGCGCATCGCTAAGCCTGAATAGCTTTTATGAAAAGAAACAAGACAGAAACAATATCAATCAATTTTTTACGATGATTCCTCTAATAAAATATAGTAATATTACTGATATCAACGCCTGTAGGTAGTTAAATGTCTTCCCACAGAGATGAAGGGTGGCACAAGGCATTTATAAGAGTGATATTTTTACGAAGATTTACAGTAGCTGATCTTTGTTCAGTTCCTTCAATATTTGCAATTGAGAGATCCCAGGCCTCAGGCATCAGGGACTGACTTTGACCATACATATTTTAGTACAGTGAGGAGATATTGCTTGGAAAAAAAGCCCCAACTTTGGAACTGGGATATTTTATATCGGTTAGGATTAATCAGGATTCTTGTCAGGCCAGTAAACTATAAAAACTAATATTTGTTATAACAAACTATAATATAAAATATGAGCGATCGAGGAAAATAAAAATGTTTATATAGTTAGATGTGATCTTCTGAAGTTGTCTGGATAACGTTGTCTTCCCGATGTAACCGTTATGATTTCGATTCCATTCAAGAGGTTTTCCTTAACCCAAATTCACCTGACTTCCTGACGGTCGTAGAATGGTTGTAGTAGATGAGGATATTGATAGATTTCGTTTTGTACGGATGATCAAACTTTTGTGGGTTATTTAAAACCAAACATATTTTAGATTGTATGCATAGTTCTTTTTAGTTTAGTGAATATTGCATGAAGAATTTTTGGAGATAAAAGTGATTTTTTTCCATATACAAGTCGTGATATTTAATCCATAGTTGGGGAGCAGAAGCTATGGATTTATACCTTCCCAAAAGATTTCTATTACACCAGCCGCACATCCAATGCGGTATGAAACAACTGAAATTAAGATGAAAGAAATACTAGACGAAAATTATAACATGTTTATAAAATTTAGAAATATGTTGTATAGTGACAATATCTTTTCAAATATAACCTCTTTATTTAAATTAATTTATTTTTGACCGTCAATTAGGAGCGCATTATTTTTATACTTGGTCACGTGACCGAGTGGTTAGAACGTGCGCATTCTGACCATTCTGACTCGGGTTCGAATCTCACCATGGTCGATTTGTCAGGAAGGAAACTTCCTGACGCTATCGGACTGGAGAGGTCGATCCCAGCGTGCGGCACCTTTAGAAAGTACCTGAAAACCATACCACGGGTTGACCCAAGTCTTGTGAGTGAAAATGAGTAGACGGAACCCTTGGGTGCTGTCGATAGATGTGCTAGCACGAAGTCACAAGTCATCGTGGCCGAAGGCTTGAGCGTGGTGGCCTTGTTCAAATTGTTGATCATGCTAGATAACATGCTCTTTCCCAGAAACTGTAACTAAGGTCTGCTCAGCATAGCTGCAGTATAAACCACAGGTGGTCTCTGTGTGTTGCATAAACACAAATGCGCCTGAGCAAGCGTATGCTATAGGGACTGACAAGCCGCCCGAGTAGAAGAGTATCCTCGAATATTAGTTGGCAGCTATACATACGTACATTTTTATACTTAAGGGAATTATTCTTGTCTCTACTTTACGTCTATTTTTTTTATTAAATGAACCGTTCTTTTTTTTAATTTGACATCTGAAATTGTTTCTCGAGTTCATTTTTAATCTATTCGTCGATAGCGGCCTTTTAAGCTTATCATTCCCTTGGGTCACGTGTCATGGATTTTTTTCAAGAATTAAAATTGAAATATTTTTTCTTTTAAATTTAATTTAATTGTTATTTTTACATCGTTTTTATTTTTCTTATTTTCACTTTTTCTTACTTTTTGATTCAAATATGGCGTCTTTCCAATTTAAAGTGGAACCGGATGTTTGGTAAAGTGAAGCATGCACAGTGTGAACTTCCGGCGCAGGTTCATAAAGTGGCAGTGGAAATTTTTAAAAAGAGGACGAAATGACGTAGTGGACCGAAACGTTTCCGCCATTTTGATTTTCTGTCATCTGCTTGTCGATAAAATAAATTAGTGAATGTTGACCAATATAAAATAGGACTGTGAATAAGTGACTGATGAGATTTTAGGTAGGGGTGATAGAACGAAGAAGAGGAGACGAAGGAAGAATTCGGTGATATGTCTTCAGAAAAAATGTTTTAGGAGAAGTTTCGATACAAAGTGTGAAGTGAAAAGAAGTGAAGAAAGTATCGTGGTTCAAGTGTTAAAAATTAAATGAAAATAACAAACAATTATAAAAAAAAAGAATTTTAAAAAAGCCCCAAAGGGAACTAGAATTAAATGCGTTATTTTTTGTTAACATTAGCGTAGACTGGCACAGGGCAACAAAAATGGAACAAATGTGGAAATCGAATTCATGGAAATAGTTAATCGAACCCCGAGATAAACAGTTCCTTTACAATGTTTTATATTAAGCTTTTGACATTGTAGATTAGGAACAAAAATAAACAAAAAAACAATGAGTTTGTGTGGAAAACGGTTGAAAGGTTTGTGGAACACCAGGAATCTATACTCGTCACAGTCAAACGGAGAAAAATGGCGTGGTTTGGATACATTACATGGTACGACAGCCTGTGCAAGACCATCATGCAATGCGCCGTCGTAGGTGGACGTAGGAGAGAGCGCCAATGCAAAACTGGTTGGACAAAAAATGGACAGGTATGACTGTACCAGAATTTCTGATGGTTGTTCTTAATAGACCGTTGTGTAAAAGAGTTAGTGTGGCTTCTGCATTCGGATTTGCCCTACGATTACAAAAGCCAAAGGGATATTGATTATGATGATGATGTTGATGATATTAAGTTTTATCTTTACAAGAGCCAGATCAGATCAAAAATGGTGTATTGCTCCTATATCTGCCCAGGCTTCATTTTCCAGTCTTAATAGAGTTCCAAATCGTCTACGCGGCCCTGTGGGTGATTAATTATTTTCTACCCTGCATTCATTTGCAAGCCTCCCTCTACTCTGTCGCTATTTCCATGGCAAATGTGCTGACGAGTTACATTCCTTTGTCCCACAAGTTTCTGACCTTTACAATCCAAAAGTCGACATGCTATGTAAACTGAGGCGAACTATCTCCATTCTCTTCATATTCCGTTTCCTAAGAACCGCTACTTTGTGGAACAGACTCCCAAGAGGATGCTTTCCTGATCACTAACATCTTCACCTCTTCAAGTCTTCTTCCCATATATCCTCATAAACTGCACTACTTACGCCCCCCTCTTACTTCCATGCAACCTCATTCACTAACTGTTGTGGCTTCGTTAATGCCAGAAATAAAGACACAAGAGAGCAATTGAGTTAAACAGATATATTAGCAGAAACAATAACACAAAAAGATACAAACGTGAGTGTTACAGCAAGAATGTTCGGTCCGACTGTCAGAGCTGACTGCTGGAAACTTCCCTTTCCAAAAGGCAGTACCTGCTCCTATTTATAGCTGGGAGAGTCCATGACGCTAACCCTCTACATTGAGTGGCTCTTGGGTTTTATATTATAGTCGTTGAAGCTGGGAATTCCATAGCAAGTAGGTTCTTACGTGGTACCGTTTCTCGCTTTCGCGTCCAACTTATCAGTGCCATTTGTATAAGTATTTTCACTGCAGTTTCTTTGATGAGCTTTCCTCTTTGGTATCTTGTCTTCACAAATTTAAGCACAGTACTAGATTGGCAGTTAGGTCTCATAACTTCATTGTTGAAATAGCTAGTTGGAAACGTACGTCCAAGAGTTTCTTCTCTAACACTTCACAGTTCTGGATCTCTCTTGCTTTCATGTGAAATGCGAGGTTTAAAAATATAAATACAATGTCAATCGTCATCTTCTGTCCCCTTGAAATCTGTTCTTTTATTGACCCCTCTGTTTCATTCTTTCATTGTTATCGCTCCATAACAATTTTTTTTCTTTTTCTTATATTCTTTTAAACTCAGTAACTTCTTACGCCTTAGTGGCTTTATTGCCTTGATTGGGGTGAAATAATTAAAAAAAATACTTAACAATACATTTGCCATATAGAAAGCCGACACCGAGGCTCGAACGTGACACTCTGGATTTATGAATATATGTTTTCCGCTTAGTGTATAAATAGCGGTGTGAGGCTGCTGACTGGAGAGTTGATTATTGGTTGCTTATCGAACTCTCTGTCTTCGGGCAGAGAGGATACCACACGAGGCTATGACGAAGGGCAGAGTCTCGTCTGGAGAGGTAAACAAACCTGACACCGTTATTACGGGGTCTACGGGTAAATTTTGCCCGGCCCTACGGGCTCAGAAAAACCCACCTCAAACCGGTCTTGTGCCACATCCCGCTCTGTGAGGTGGCTCGGGCAAATACCGAGTTTACTATTGGTCGGATTACTAGCGGACTACAGATTGCCTATTGGTCGGACTGCAATCGATAATTAGTTGAGTACTAGTTGCTTACGAGTGGCTTACTAGTTGAGTACTAGTTGATTGTTAGTTGTATATTGAGTGACTATCTATCGTTAAGCCTAGACGCACTACTAAGAAGGTATTCACAGAAATCGTTAATAAGTTTGACTGATTCTTCTTTTGTTTATGTTACGGTTAATTTGCAGTTTAGCACCCGCGCTCAGCTCGCATTAAAAAATTCCCGAATACTTACATTTATGTGTAATTGTACATTTACCATTCGAATCTGGTTTGACAAAATTTGATAAAATCTACCGTTTTGGAGTTATCGACAGTAAAAGTTCGGATTCATTTGCGTCGTTGGCGGCAGACATTACTGGCGTTGTTTGCATGCATTCGCTGCTGAATAGCTATAAATAGAATATTCACTTGTCTTGATTATTGTGCACGCAATATAGTTCTTTTGGGTAGTAACTTAGACAAGTAAGATCAGAAAACAAGCCCGTTAACTACGTTCCCTTCCGCGCTTAGCTTTCCGCAACGAATATATGTAAAATACACCAGTAATGGCTGCCGCCAACGACGCGATTGAATCCGAACTTTTACTGTCGATAACTCCAAAACGGTAGATTTTATCAAATTTATCAAGCCAGATTCCAGTGAAGCATGTACAATTACACGTGAATGTAAGTATTCGGGAAGTTTTTAATGCGAGCTAGGCGCGGGTGCTAAACTGCAAAGTAATTACGTATTTATTTGCGGTTTGTAATGAAATATGTTTATTTAGCATTGAAATGTTTGAGTTGTACTTTATCATTAACGGCCACCCATACGGGTCACAAAAATAATCTTGCTTATTACTGTATAATTAAACTCATTGCTAATGCGGGCTACAAAATCTGACACCCCACCCGACCCCAAAAAAAGAAAAAACACCCTGTTAGTACTGCTGGATTCTTTTCTACCCCTAAACAAAACCCCCCCAAAAAAATCTGTTTGAGATTCGCACAAATAGTTTAGCTAAAACCAAAAATCCCTTCTATCTTTCAAATCTACAAATCAACCATTCGCACTTCCATGGAGTATTGCTGCCATATATGGTTCGGAGCCCCTTCTGTTTGTCTCGATAAGATCCAGAGACGGATATGCAATATAATTGGCCCTGATCTGGCATCTCGTCTGCAGTCGCTCTCTCACAAACATTACGTCGCCTATCTCTGTCTTTTTTTACAAATACTCTCATGGTAATTGCTCCGATGAGCTGCTTTTGCTGGTTCCCAGGCTTCATGAATTCAAGCGTCCTACGAGGCTGGCATCCCGCTTTCACCCTTTCACTGTTGAAACTGTTAAATGTAGCCGTCTCTTCTACTCCAATAGCTTCATATCTCGCACCTCTCGCCTGTGGAAATCCCTTCCATTTTCCTGTTTACCTGATAGCTATAATCTCCAACTATTCAAATATAATGTCAATCGACATCTCCAGTTTCCTTGATCTATCCACTCTTCTTCTCCTCATCGTTTCCTCTATCACTCCTATCTGCTCTCGTTCCAAATCCTCTGTAACCCCTTGCGTGCTAGTGGCTTCCCGCCTTGCTTGGGGTGAAATGCTTAAAAAAAAAAGTTACTTTACAGAGGTATTCAGAAAACTACTTGACTAATCATGAGAATTTGACTTGACCCCTTAAGGAAATATCTGCGGGGTTCAAACACGCCACACTAATAAGGGAGCGTTAACTGTCACTGATTTTAAAAAAAATCACCGTAATTTACTTTGGGAGCATGTTTATTTTTAATAACTCCCCCCAGCAAGGCAATAAAGCCACTAAGACGCAAAAGGTTACTAAGTGTCAAATTCACTCTGGCTTCAAGTGGAACTCATATATACAATCCATTGGGGAACAAGCTAAGAAAAACGTTGGCTCATCCTATCTCCTCGGGGAAATACCTGACCACTTTTGTTATGCTTCATCTTTACAATAGTTAGATCAAACCAAACAGTATTTTTTCAGCAAAAGCAAGACAATAAAGCCACTAACACACAGAGGTTTACAGGGTGGGAAATAATACAAGAAAAATACAACATTATTAAGGAGCGAGAACAATAAAAGAAGAGGAATTAAGAAGACAGAAGATAACGATAGACATAGTATTTTAATTTTTGAAGATCAAAAAAGCTAGAAGAGAGTTACACAAGCTAGACGCGCAAGAAAAAAAAACTGTTAGCTGAGAAATTACGGTTATATCTAACCAATTCAAGAGTAAAATGATTCGACATTGTCACCAATCTAGTACTGCACTTAAATTCATAAAGTCTAGGTAACACAGAGCACTTTTCATCAGAAAAATTACTATGAAAGTATTTCTAGAAAAGACACAGGGAAGCTATGGTAGAACGGGGGGAAAGTGACTGGATCCGAGATGCCCGGTCAGGACCAGTGATATTACAGATTGTTCTTCGAATTTTATTAAGGACTTCTAAATGTGTAGTAGGAGCACCAGACTATAGGCGGCAACAATATTCAAAGCATAGACGAATAGCAGACTTATAAATATGTAAGACAGATTCGGGTGAGAAAAATTGTTTAGCACGACACCATTGACCAACTTTCTTAGTAGCAGACCTAGAAACTGATTCAATATAATCTTTCAACTTCATGTCAGCAGAAAACGTTAGTCCTAGAAAGCGCAAAGTCACTTTCTTGGAGGTTCGTCATACAAGGTAGAAATTATTTTCTCAGACGTTTCCGTGAAGTATTGTATTTAACACTGGGTTTTTGTTCTGGCTCAGTTTTCCTTTTATTTTTCCAATTTCTCATTGTTAAAATTTTACAGTTTCATTAATTTCCTTTTCTGGTTTCTCATTTATTCAGAAAAATCAATTCTAGTTGGCAGATGCGTCTAATGGGAGACTCGACTGGAGATGAAAATTTTGATGAGAGATATTATTTGCGATTGTAACGATTTTAACTAGCTCAGAGTACAAATCTTTTTCTGCAATCGGTAATTGGCCAGAGAAACTGGTTCGCCAATCATACCGCCATGGCCAGCACTGTAGATAATAAGGAACCAAAAAAAAGTATTTGAAATCTTTGACAAAAAGGAATAACACAAGAAATAATTACGATGAATATTGTTTTTAGTAGAAGTGAAAAACTTTCTTAGAGACAAAGAAAAGATTACTGAACTGTTACGCGATACCTGTCCTCCGATATGGCAGGGAATGCTGAACAATCTCCTCAAAGACGAGGAAGAGACTTAAAGCAACAAAAATGCGGCTCTACAGAAAGATGATGAGGATACCAAGGACCGAACATGTGAGTAACGACCAGAAAAAAATGAAAACAAAAAGAACTAATATTTAACATCAGGATGAGGCCTCGTCCTGGGTATGACGTTAAACTATATCCGCGTCCTGGGTAAGACGATAAACTACGTCCAACAGCAAGGCCTCTGATCAGAAGGTTTTGAGTAGCGTGGAACCATCTCTTAATTGCTGGTGTTCTCAGGTCCACCCTGACCCGCGGTGGTAGCACTTGTTATAGTTCCAGCAATGGGAACATAGTTAACACCCAAACTTGTGTAAAAATAGGTTTTAATACCAGAAATACTTTGTAATAATAAAAAAAAAATATTACCAGCAATAATTTTTGAAGGAAAAATTATTATCAGCAGTACTTTAAAAAAAAATAACATCAATACGAACACCTTTACATTCTTTGAAAAAAATATGACCAGCTATAAATTTCTTCAAGGAAAAATATTCCTAGAAATAGATTTTTCAAGAAAAACATAACCAAAAATAAAAATTTTGTCGACATTAAATAATCCATTGTGGTTGATATGCCGTAAAAGAAAAACAAAACAAACAGTATGAGACAGTTAAAATTTCTGGGATTCCTAATGAGGAAGGAGGGCTTGGAAAATCTGATAATCCCAGGACAGATTGAGGGCAAGTTGGACAGTATAACATACTTGATGAACATAAATAAATGAATGGCAGAACAGGGTTTAGGAGAAATAACAAAAAGACAAAATTTATTGAAAAGTACAAAAGAAAGAGAATGTGGAGAGCCATGACCGCCAAGATCTTGAGAGGAGACGGCGCATAAAGAAGAAGAAGAAGAAGAAGAAGAAGAAGAAGAAGAAGAAGAAGAAGAAGAAGAAGAAGAAGTAGGGCAAAATCATAGCTGGAAATATGAGCTCAGTTGAAAAATAAATAATTGTCCAACTCTAGGTTAATTATTTGTTCGAGGGGTTATGTCTGAAGCACGTACCCTTCAGTACTCTTGAGATCGTGTTAAACTATCAAAGTTCCCCTTCCCAGAATTCAATTGATAGCCTGGCCGCATCGGTCAATTAGCCTTCAGTTTTCCGCTTCGTCTTTTCACATCACTACATTCTATGGTGTACTCCACAGCTTCCTCTAGTGACCACTTTACTTGATGCCATTTTCTTATTAACGTCTGTCCCCCTCGTCTTATTTTTATTCCCTTTTTTTCTTCTTCTAATAGCCACCTTTTTTATATTTTTCTTTTGACTGTTGATATTTTTCTTCCTCCTTTTTGTTTCAACTGACCATCTCATGCTTCCCGCCCTTTTTTTTTGCCTTTTATGTAAAAATCAGTTGTGTTTCTATTTTTAATGACGACATTCCTTTTCAAATCTCCCCTCTCTCTTTCGCCTATCTACTATTTTATTTGTTCATCTTATTCTTCATGACTCTCTCCCTTTTCACTTTTTTTCGATTCTGTATCTTGTATCATCTTTTTTTTTTTACAATAACCTTTACCCTATACAAGCCCAAGAGCCACTCTAGGTAGAAGGTTACGGAAGAAAAGATACCGCCACAAGTAAGATGATAATGCCATCAAGACGCAAGGGGCCACTGGAAGTGAAAGAAGTTAAAAGATTTTACAAGGAACTCGAAACCCAGTCCTAAACAGGAAAAACATCTACACCTGTTCAAAATATTGAGAAGGTGTGTGAACCGGGTTAAAGACAAAGAAATCTACTCCTATTGATAAACAAAATTCTATAATAAAAATAAAGAGCAAATAAAAGTTCAGAGTTTTAAGAACACGAAAAAGGGATAAACCTCTACCCTTGTTCAAAAGATAAGGGAGGAGTGTGGACCAGACTGTAGGAACATCTATCTATTTCTGTTATCCTCTCCTTGGAGGATCAACTTATAACAATGCAAAAATGGAGAATAAGGTTCAGGAAGAGTGTGTAGCCTCAGCGTTTTGCAATAGGACATTTTACCATAGAATACCCGAAAAGTTTTTACCAAAGAATACTCGAAAGCCTATATCATCCACAGTCTTCTTCTTCTTCTTCTTCTTCTTCTTCTTCTTCTTCTTCTTCTTCTTCTTCTTCTTCTTCTTCTTCTTCAAGTCTTTTTCTTTTCTCTTCGTCTTCTTCAAATTTTCTTCTTCATGTTTTCTTTCTCTTCTTTTTCAGGTCTTCTTCATTCGCTTGTTTTTCTCCTTGAAGTCTTCTTCAAGTCTCCTTCTTTCTCTTCGTCTTCTTCTTCTTCTTCTTCTTCTTCTTCTTCTTCTTCTTCTTCTTCTTCTTCTTCTTCTTCAATTCTTCTTCTTCTTTTTCATCTTCAGATCTTCTTTCACTTCGTCGTTTTCAGGTCTTTTCCTTCTTCTTCTTCGTCTACTTCTTTCTCTTCTTCTTCAATTCTTCTTTTTCTTCTTCTTCAAGTCTTTTTATTCAAGTTTTCGTATCCTTCCTGTTATCATCATCTTCTAATCATCTTTTTCTTCTACAAGTCTTCCTCACCATCATCAAGTTTTTTCTTCCTCTTCTTCAAGCACTCTTTTTCTTCTTCTACTTCAAGCCTTCAAGTTTTCTTATTCAGATTTTCTTCTCTATATTCAAGTCTTCTTCATATATTCTTCAATTCTTCTTCAGGTCTTCTTCATCTTTTTTACTTCAACTCTTCTTCTTCTTCTTCTTCTTCTTCTTCTTCTTCTTCTTCTTCTTCTTCTTCTTCTTCTTCTTCTTCTTCTTCTTCTTCTCCAAGACTTTTTCTTCTTCTTGTCTTCTTGAAGATTTCTTCTTCAAGTCTTCTTTTTTTCTTCTTTTACTTCTTCAAATCTTCTTCCTTTTCAAGTCTTCTCCTTTTTGATCTATTTGTCTATTTTACGGCTTATCAACTTTTTGAAGGTTATTTAAACCCGGAAAATATTTTAAGATTGTAAGAATTTTGGGGAGTGCGGAAATAATAATGATTTACTGATAAAAAATCCTCCTAATTAACCCATAACCGGCGGCAGAAGAGTCGGATTCACGCCTTTCTCAAGAGACTCTGCGCATTAGGGAATATAACAACTCTGACTGGAATTAGAACTCTGCTCGCTGATTTCCAATTCGAGATGTTATTAAACCCCCAGCGCTTCCATATTGGCAGCACTTGATATTTCCAAGCGGTCACCCTGGACACTAACCAGACTCGACGTTGCTAAATTCGGTGATTGTATGAGAACTGTTGTTTCGACATAATATGACCGTAAGCAGCAGCAGCAGCAGCAGCAGCAGCAGCCGCCTTCTTCTTCTTCTTCTTCTTCTTCTTCTTCTTCTTCTTCTTCTTCTTCTTCTTCTTCTTCTTCTTCTTCTTCTTCTTCTTTCCATGTATACTACTACTTCTTTTCTTACTGCCGCCCACTTCTACTTCTTTTTCTCCTCCAGTTTTTCTTCTTGTTCTCTACGTCTTCTTCTTTTCCTCTTTTTCTTGTTCTCTACATTCCTCTTCTTCTTGCCCATCAGTTTTCTTGTTCTTTTTGTTCTTGTTCTATTTCTTCTTGTCACTCATTATTTTTTTTTCGTTACACTCTGCTTCTTTTTAAATTTTTCTCTTTTTTTTCCTTGTCCTCCACTTCTTTCTTTCTTTCTTTCATATTTCGCTACTTTTTAATCTACTCTTCTTCTTTTCAATATTAACAAGGTTTAACATGCCACTGCATACAGGGGGGGTGCGACACTATTTTGGGGTCACTTTGAAAAGTGTGCTTAAAGGTGTTTTTTGCTGCCGAGAGCTTTTGTGTTGATGAGTAGGTAGTTCAGCAGTAACTGTCCATTAATGGTGTGAACATTGATTGATGGGTTTTTCTTTGGTTTCATGTTTTCTTTATTTTTACTTCAACTTAGGCGACACTATTTTTCGGACATGACACAAATTCCGGTTTTTTTAATGATTTAGTCGTCGAACGTCTACAACATGCAAATTTTCTGCAGGTAAATTGTACCCTGACCATTACATTTGAGTATCTTTACCATTCACTGCGAAAACGTATTAAAATCCTGAAGAAGAATGCATTCAAAAGAAGTCACCAGTTTGGTCCAAAAGAAGAGAGAAGACGGGCTCAGCATCCGAAAGATCGCCGCTGATATGAAGCTACCGAAGTCAACAGTTGAATACATGCTAAGTACAAACTATTAGCGGAAGAAGAAGAAGAGGAAGAAGAAGAGAGGACGGAAAAAAACAATTTCCAAGAGAACAGAAAGAAGAATGAAGAGGAGTGTTACGAGGTTGTTATCATCTGGAGAAAAGGTGACAGCGAAGAAAGTAAAGGAGAAGTGTGAACTTGACGTCAGTGTTCGAACTGTACAAAGAAAGCTACACGAAATTGGACTTACGTATGCTAAAATCAAGAAAAGAATTACACTAACGAGAAAACACAAGTAGGCAAGGCTGGAAAGCGCCAAAAGATGGATAACAAACCATGTCGACTTCAAGAAAGTGATATTTACTGATGAAAAACGTTTTAAGTTCGATGGACCTGACGGGTGGTGTACATGGTCGAGAAAAGATGAATCTGTTATTCTCAACAAGAGACAGATGGTAGGAGGAGGAGTCATGGTTTGGGGTATGGTATTTCCGAATGGAAACTTGTGGCTCGAGTGGTTAAAATGACGTCAAAATAGATTGAGCTACAGAGAACTTTTGGAAAAGAGAGCCCTACCACCCATAGAAAAAGAAATGGGAAGTAATTTTATTTTGCAGCAAGATAACTGCAGCATCCAGGTGGCCAAATCAGTGAAACATTGGATGTGTGAAGCAAATATAACTACTCTGGAATGGCCTACAAGAAGTCCAGACTTAAATTTAATTGAAAACATATGGGAAATGCTTGCAGAGCTTGTTTACGACGGGCCAGAAATAACCAGAGAGGCTGAACTGTGGCAGCGCATAAAAGATGCTAAAAATAGACTGCTAGAAACACGAAGAAATGTTATTATCAATATGTACGAACATTATGAAGATAGACTGATAGAAGTCATTGAAAAAAAGGGTGCTGCCATAAACTATTAGCATTGTTTCTGCAATGTCCGAAAAATACTGTCGCCAGTGTAATGTGAAAATTTGTTAAAAAATAAAAATACTTCTAATTTGAATTCTGCTTTTCCATTTGTAGCATTGAAACAGTTTTTAAATGTTATTGCCATTACACTAAAACAGTACAGACTGCCTGTGCTACCTAAAACTGGAAAAAATAAAGTGTCTGAAAAATAGTGTCGGCCGCCTGTACAACCAAGAAAATGGAATGGTTTAGAAAGACTGTGTTACGTGTTTCTACGTCTAATCAAGTGCCTCTTTCTTTTTTTGGCTGTTAATTTATTTCCACTTCTTATTCCTATTCTATCTTTATTCATACTATTTTTTTCTCTTTCTATCCTACCATCGACTTTTTGTATCGTTATTACTACCTAATTGGAGAAAATGAATTCGTACACATGATTCCTGCTCACTCGGACTCTGTCCTGAAAAAAAAAAACGGTTCAAATGGCTAATTATTTGGGCAAAAGTAAGGTTTTAGGTTGAGAAGAAGGAGACGAGAATTAGGGAGCGCAGAAGACTTCGCTAAAAATAAATGAGAGCCCATAAGATTGGAAACGGTCGCAAGAATAAAAGTTAAAAACGAGAAGGCAATAATGGGTGACGACAAGGAAGAGTCAGACGACAACTCAAAACAAGAAAACGTCAAATCCTATAGAATGGGAATGAAGGATCAGACAACGATGAAAGTACGTATAAAAAAATCTGAGAGAATGAAATTAAATTAAAAAGCAGAAATAAAAAATGAAGAAGGATGGGAAAATACAGCCGAAGAATTATTGAGTACATTTTCAAAAGAAATTGAGACAAATGAACGAAGGGTGCGCCATGAAGATTAAAAAAAAAAATGAAGGAAGCTAAATTAAGAAGAGAGTTGTTCAAAACGAAGGGTTTTAAGAAGAGTTTTGAATTAAGAAGAGTTTTGAAACAAACAGCAGATAAAGAGAATCAAGATGGAGAACGATGGGATGAAATACATGAAAGTAATTTCAAAGAAAAAGAAAGAGAATATCGGAAATTAAGATATAAGGCAAAAACTGAAAGTCATGTTGAAAAAGCAAGATTTGAACTAATAAAAAAAACCAGACAAACTCTATGGTGATTGTAAAGTAACTCCTCATTTTAAAATATTCAATACTTATAATTTATCTATTAGCTATAATTATTAAAAGAAATGGATATTAGTGGAATGCGTTTGCATGAGTTTTTATTTAAAATTTGATATGGTCACCAGATTTAGCTTCCAGCTTCTCGAGCCAACCAGGAATCACATTAACTTGTTTCCCCAAGAACTCTTATGATATGGAAGACATAATTTCTTGTATTCACCCTTAAAGTTCTTCCAAAATCTTGGTTTGGTATAGTAGAAAAAAAGTCACAGAGTGTTAAGTCAGGACTCCTGGCTGGCGACTCATACATAAAACAGAGTTACTTTTCAATCACCCGGTAGAAAGAGGAAATGGGAACAGAATTTTAAAGAACGAAGACTGGTTCTGGTGACTATGATTAATTCTGAGGAATTATGGGAAGTTGTATTCGATCACATGACCGAAATATGTATGATCGGTTTTCAAAGCCAGGTAAAAAAGTTTTGTGTGCTCGGAATCTATTCGTATCTTTATATAGTCTTTCTTCTCCACTTAGCTAATAGAAGTAGATAGGCTTACCAGTTCACTCTCCTCCCTAGTCTTTTGAACAGGAGTAGGGGTTTGACCCTTGTTCCCTGTTTAGGACTGGGTTTTCGGTTCCTTCTAAAATCTATTCCAAATCTGTACTTCTGACGTCCCCGCCTGAATACTAAATTGTTTTTCACTAATTAATTTACCCCCCCCCCATCTCATAGCAGTAGATAGGCTTGCCTGTCGTCCGATTCATACTCGTCCCCGATTTTTTGAACAGGAGTAGAGGTTTATCCCTTGTTTCCCAATTAGGATTCGGCTTCCGGTTTTTCCAACTCTTAACTTCTGATGTCTCCGCCTAAATTCCGAAATTTTATTCAGTAATATTTTTTCTCATATCAATATTTCTTTTGAACAGGAGTAGAGGTTGATCCCTTGCTTCATGTTTAGGATATCTTCTAAAGTCTTCTTCAACTCTGAAATTTGAAATTTTATTCGGTAATTAAATCTTCACTTCTTCAAGTCTATAATTAGCTATCTATCTTTCCCGTTATTTTGCCCTTTCTAGCGCTAATACAACGCCACACACTAACTCTCTACCTTGAGTGGGCCTTGTGCCTTTTATTGGGTGAATATTGATAAAAAAAAAATTTTAAATACTAAATATCTTAATGAAGAATTGGAAACAACTATAGGAAGGAATAAAAAGAGAGTGAGATCTGAGGCGGCGAAAAAAGAAGGAAAAGTTTTAAATGTAAATAAATATGAAAAGGAGAAAAACAGAAAATTAACAACAAACATAACGAGGAAAAATAGCCAGAAAGAAAGAAAGAAAGTGCACTATTTACATTATTCAGTCTATTGTCCTCATCTTTGTCGTCATTTATTACAACGTTTCGGACGTTGTACGCTCCGGCCTTCTTCAACGGCCGAAACGTTGTAATAAATATGGCGACAAAGATGAAGACAACAGTCCAAATAATGTAAATAGTGTACATGATGCCTCATCTCAGAAATATAAATAGCGACAGAAAGAAAGAAAGAAAAAGAGAAAGAAAGACAAGATTTTTTTAAATTTTGAAGAAAGTATTAAAAAAGAAGGAAAAGTGTACAAAAATGAAAGAAAGAAAAGATTTAAAATCAGAATAAAAACAATGAATAAATCTTTGAAAGAAAGAAAAAGTGGATAAAGAAAAAGGATTTTTTAAAAAAATTTGAAGAAAGTATTAAAGAAGAAAGAAAAGCGTACAGAAATAAAAGAAAGAAAAGATTTAAAATCAGAATAAAAATAATGATTCAATCTTTGAAAGAAACAAAAAGCGAGTAAAAAAGAAAAAAAACAATGATTTGTTTTTACTTTTGAAAAAGAAAGTAATATATATAAAAGACGAGTACACAATTAAATAAATAAAATGTTTAAAACCAGAAAGAGAAAAAAAAAAAACAAACAAAACAAAGACTGAATAAACCCTTGAAATAAAGAAAAAGTGAAGAATAAAGAAAAAAGTTTTTGTTTTTTTTTAGTTTTGAAAAATAAGAGTGTTGGTAGAAAAGTTCATAGGCAGACTCCGAAGAAGTAATGCTAGAGCTGTGAAACCTTGCATTCCTTAATTTCCATTCTTCTTTTCTCTTTTTCTTTTTATAAATGCATTGTTTCGTTCCAGATAAAATAGTATTAAGAAGAATTGAAATATAATTTCTAACGACTTTTGAATATGGACAAAGTTTGGCTGCGTTATCAAATACCTGCAGAAAAAGGGTTTAGGCTCAAAAGTCCTTCATTCTGACATGGTCTCTGCATTGGGCGATGACGCCCCAGCATTAGTAACGGTGCAAAAGTGGGAAGCTGAATCTTGAAGATGACACAAAATTTAGATATCCTGCAATTGCCACCACCGAGGAAGACATTTATCGTTGATCCCCGCATGGTAATGGATGATATTGTGATTGACTATAAATCAAATAGTCAATGCTGTTAGCATATCCCGTGGGAGAATTGAGAATGTTTTGCACAATGAATTTGGCATGACGAAGGTTTTTGCTCGTTGACTGCCAGTTCTTTTGACACCTAATCATATGTCACCAGGCTGATGACATTGCGGGAGAATCTGACATTGTTCGAGGCAGATGCAGCTGGTTCTCTTGAACATTTCCTCGCCAACGTTGAGCGTTGTCTTCACCACTTTGAGTCGGAGAGAAAGAGACAATCCATGCAGTGTAAATACCCCTCCTCGCCCGCTCCAAAGAAGTCTAAGGTCATTTCATCTCCAGGGAAGGTGATGGCCTCAGTTTCTTGGGATGCAAAATTCATTGTGCTCATTGAATATTTTCAAAAGCTTCACACCATCAACAGAAAGTACTATGCCAACTTGCAGAGACAGTTACGAAAGGATATCAAGACTACTACCCCCAGGAAAAAAGAAACTGCTGAAAGAGTCTTGTTTCATGAGGAAAATGCCCCAACACACGTCCTTAGTTCCATGGTTGCTGTGGGTGACTGTTTGATCACCCTGCCTATTTTCCTGATTTGGCTCTATATGACTATCATCTGTCCCTAACATGAAAAGCCTTTGGCTGGTATCGCAGTAATATTGCCGTTGTGTCTGCTGTTCGTGACTTATTTAGCCAACAGGATTAAAGATTCGTCACCAATGAAATCCATGCGCGATAAAACAGATGGAAGAAGCGCGGGGCCCTCAAGAGGGACAATGCTGAAAAATAATATTCATTTGGCGACATTCCATGAGAGTATCTTGGTAAACATCTAGGCCGACTCTGGAAGAGTAATAAAAAGAAACAAAGGAATATAGATTGATAATAAACAATTAAGAAAGAAAAGTGTACAAAAAAAAAAGACAGAAGAAAGAACGAAAAGTTTAAAACCGGGAAGACAATGACAAAGCTATGAGTAAAAAAAAGAAGAAATCGAGAAAGAAAGAAAGAAAGAAAGAAAGGTTTCAAATCACGAAATCTCATGAAATAAATAAAAAGGGAAAAGGACGAGATAAGGAAAAGAATGAATATATTTTAAAAAGAGATTGAAAGAAAGAAATGAAAGAAAAAATAAAGAAAAAAACAGAAAGAAAGAAAAGAAGGAAGGAAAAACGAAAGAAAGTAAGGGAGAAAGACTTCAAACGAGGAAATGTCTTGAAAGAAAAAAGGAGAAGAAAAGGAAATGGATGAATGTATTTGGAAAAGAGAAAGGAAGAAAAGTAAAGTTGGGTAAAGAAATAAGCAAGGATACTGTAAACGAGTAAAAGAAGAACTTTAAAAGGGAGAAAGGAGGGAGAAACCTAAAGTGACTGAAGGGTGGGGGGAGTTTGAAATAGGCCTGTTCAGAATGATGAGACAGCAGTGTAAATGGAGAAAGATAAGGAATAAGATAGAAATAAGGAGAGTAAAAGAGAGTAAAAGTTGAGAAGACAAAGACGATAAATAACAACGTGAAACGGAAGAAAAAGTAAGATAGCAGGAAGAAGAAGAAGAAGAAGAAGAAGAAGAAGAAGAAGAAGAAGAAGAAGAAGAAGAAGAAGAAGAAGAAGGAGGAGAAGAAGAAGGAGAAGAAGAAGTAGAAGAAGGAGGATGAGAAGGAGAAGAAGAAGAAGAAGAAGAAGAAGGAGAAAAAATAGAGAGTAACAAACTGAAATATTTTAAACAAAACGATAAAAAAACTGGTAATGTTACTAACGATGAAGACCTGTATTAATGATGAAGAAGAAGGAGAAGAAGAAAGAGAAGAAGAAGAAAAAGAAGAAGAAGGAAGGGGAGAAGAAGAAGAAGAAGAAGAAGAAGGAGAAGAAGAAGAAGAAGAAGAAGAAGAAGAAGAAGAAGAAGAAGAAGAAGAAGAAGAAGAAGAAGAAGAAGAAGAAGAAGATGAAGAAGTAGAAGAAAAAGAAAAAGAGAGTGTAAGAAACTGAAATATTCTAAACAAAACGATAAAAAAATACTGGTAATGTTACTAACGATGGAGACCTGTATTAATGATGAAGGCGAGTAGATGTCATTTTTCTAAAGAAAGGTTTATGAAATGTTTTCTTGCCTTTTTATTCTTTTTCTTTTATTTTTCAGGGACATGTGCTTTTGACCCATAACCCCCCTTTTTTATTATTACCAAAAGAAAAAGAAAAGCAAAAAGGAAAAAGAGAGGAAGTAAACAAAAGAGAAGCAAAGGGGAAATTCATATCCGTTCGTCATGACACTGCCGAGTTGTTAGTCCTTTCTTAATTCTTTTGATTTCTTTTTTCCATCCTTCTTAACGAAGTAACTAGCACCTGCCACACCCGAGAGGTTTGCTCTTCAACCTAGCGTTACTGAATTGTCGAAATTAACAACATCTTCCCACCCACTTAAAAAGGCAAACTGACTGAAAAATGGATGGATTCTAATTTGGAAGGAAGAACATTTTTTTTATGTAAAAATAAGGAAATTTGTTAAAATAGACATAAATATTACGATGTACTTAAAGGGAACGAGAGAAAAAGAGAGGGCAGAAAAAAAGAAAAAAAAAGAAAATAAAGATTTAAAAGAAAAAATAAACTTATCTGACTGAAAGAAAAAGAAGACGAAAAAGAAGAAAGATGAGAAATAAAAAGACAAAGAATAATGAAAGAGATAAATAAAGAAAAAAAGAAAAAAGAAAGAAAGACAGAAAGAAAGAAAAAATATGATTCAAATGAAAAAGTGTGATAATCGAAAACAGTGAGGTAAGATTCATAAATACGCCCCAAATTATATTTCTCTGTTCAAACGTTATACTTACGTCGATATCAGTGTTTCAATTAGGTGACTTGTTTTTTTTAGCGGTATGTATTATGAGTATCGCTCTGCACACTTGAGAAAACTAAATAAATAAAATGTGCTCTCCGGCAGGATTTGAACCAGTGTCCCCCTTGGTAGGAGAAACCACTACTTAATCATAGCGTTCGGACACAGAAAACGTTAGAGCCCTTTAAAAAATGCATGTCCCCAGATTTCAATTTTCTCGAAAACCTATATCAGCTTCAATTCGTATCCGTATATATATATATATATATATATATATATATATATATATATATATATATATATATATATATATATATATACTCACGCAATAGAATAGAAAACACCATCAACATTTCAACAAGATGACTAATGAATCCTAGAGAGGCGAAACGCGTAATCTCGTCTACTTTCAATGAAACGGTTTTCCATTTGTCATATATATATATATATATATATATATATATATATATATATATATATATATTATTGTCATATTGTATATATATATATATATATATATATATATATATATTGTCATATGTATATATATATATATATATATATAAATATGACAAATGGAAATATATATATATATATATATATATATATATATATATATATATAAAGAGTGTTTCATTAAGAGGGATCAAAGTCAGCAGTAAATAAGTCAGTGTTATTGGTAAAACTTTTTTTATTTCTCTATTGGGTCATGATATTTAAGTCATGGCAATTATGTATGAAAAATAAAATCGCCCAAATGTCCGTCAATTCTTCGGCATCACAACTTTTTTTGATGACGTCTCTGCATAGTTGCTCCTCGATCTCACCAATATGCCTTATTATCTCATCCTTCAGCTGTTGAATTGTTGTTGGCTTGTTGGCATAGACTTTACTTTTGAGATGACCCCAAAGGAAAGAATCTAAAGGCGTCAAATCGCACGATGCTGACCGCCAATTGACTTTGCTGTTTCGAAAGATAATGCGACCTGGGAAATTCTCATTCAATAAAGCCATTGCAGCATTGGCTGTGTGGCATGTGGCGCCGTCCAGTTGGAACCACAAATCTTCGATATCCATAGTTCTTGGGACACCCTTTAAAGAAAGCAAACGTCTCAAATGTTTACCCACACGCCCACGCCTACACCACACACGGTCCCCTCCCACAGACGCGCACACACACAGAAAGAAGGAGAAAGAGAGAAAGAGATTGATTCTCATTTGCTTATTTGTATCTATCTTTTCAGAAATCAAACTGTATGTTTACTACAATTTCTCGTCAAAAGTCAGACCATTTTGATAAAATACTTCACTCCTAATGGTAAGCCCAACTCCTTCATAAACAACATTTAATATAAATACATACATATATATTCGTCAAGATTAGAATCCTCAACAGAATGCACTGGACGGCCATAACGTCCAATATCTGTGACTCTTCAGCAGTGCACATCCACTGAGAATCGAACCGGGATCGCTTCGATACAACGCGAACGTCATACCAACTGTACCACGGGACCCGGTGACGAAGTAGACATAAACTAGACTCGATATAGCGTCGTTACTCACTCAGTTCCGTTCACCGATACCCATCCAAGTATACTGAGTTATCCAGTGTCCCCGAATAACATAATATATATATATATATATATATATATATATATATATATATATATATATATATATATATATATATATATATATATATATATATATATATATATATTACACTGTGTCTTACTTTTTCAATTAATGAGACACAAATGTCTAACTTTCAATAGCTCATGTGTCTCACATGGCACAGTGGATAAAGGCGTTAGTTAGATCCAATGGCAGGACCCAAAGAGTGTGAGTTCAATACATGGTTAAGGCGGTGGAGAAATTGGCGAGGGGAATTAACAGGAAATAACAGATAATTGACATCCATTAGACATGGCACGTGGAACTAGAACAGTTTAACCCAGTGAGCGAAATAAAGGGTTCAGTTCGACATTCCAACCACCTGAAGAAGGCCGGAGCGTATAACGGCCGAAACGTTGCGATAAATATGGGGACAAAGATGAGGACAATAGTCCGAATAATGTAATGTGTCAGTTTTTTTTTCAACTTTACTCCTAGAGGCCGTAGGTCAACATATCATACCATATTCGAATCAGACTGACTCCGCGAGCCAATTAAACACATTCCGTGTCGATTCCGGACCAGAAATCCTGAAATTTACATTTCCTGCGATTTTTTTCGGCGATTTTTTGCGACAAATTTGTTTGTACGATAACAATTGGAAATGAATTTGGGAATAATCGATATTAATAGCGAAACCCAGCGAAAGTGACCAATGAAATACAAATATTTCTTGTACGGAATGTAAGGATCTACATACAGCAAATTATCTTTAAATTACGTGGCAACAGAATAATTATCGTTGGACTTTTAACAGAAAATGTAAATACGAATGCAATACTTAAATGCAGCAGTCAATTTTGAGTTCTTCTGTAGTTTATTGTTGCCTATCTCATACGACAGCAATATGCGTCGCACAAAAGAAATCTCCTCCAACAGAGGACCAGATTGCAATCAAAAGAGCCAAGGCTGCAGCGAGGAAAAGAAAGTCTCGTGTAAATGAAAATCCAGATGAAACGCCAACCAGGAGAGCTTCCAAGAATAGAATATACAAAGACTTAGGGACTCTGCAACTCCTGAACACGCCAAAAATCCCATCAAGAACTCTCCGCAGTAGCTAGCATAATTGACACGCGATAGGGCAGCTATTAAGCTAATATATATATATATATATATATATATATATATATATATATATATATATATATATATATATATATAAGCCAGTCAATATCCAGTACATATATATATATATATATATATATATATATATATATATATATATATAAGCCAGTCTATATCCAGTATATATATATATATATATACATATATATATATATATATATATATATATATATATATATATATATATATATATATATATATATATATATATACATATCTCAATCATGGAAATGCATGTTATCGTATTCAAAGTAAAAAGTAAAATTATATATGTGGTCGACTGAAATCAAGTCACAAGGTCAATGTATATGTATGACCAAGAGTTTTAACTATTAAAGAATCTAAATAAGTGCTCAGCTGACCACCATCCGTGTTTAGCCGCCCTTTCGTGATGTCTGAGGTCGTCGGACGAATTGGGTTCCTTGATGAACCGAAAAAGAAATCTCTTCTGTTGTTCAACCTAACATTCTCTCTCCCCAAACTGCATCCTGAATAAAGTGAAAAAAATGATTCAGTGAAAAAAATGATTCAGTGAAAAAAAAAAACCCAAAAAACCTGAGGATTTCCAGTTCGAGTGGTCCATCGAATCGTGACAAAATTTGCGGCTCATAATTTCAGACAGTAGTCCGGGAGATAATTGTTTCAAAAACCGACAGGGAATCTGGTTAAGTGGCTGCAAACGTATGTTTTATTCAGAGAAAAGAGATGGAAAATTAAAGAAGAAAAGGCTTTCGTTTTCTTCTTTGGCTTGAATGAAGGGCGATTGATTGGAATCAATTAAAATACTTAATAAATAAATAAAAGTACAGAATTAAAATTTCAAACAAAAAGAATGTAATGTTACTAAGATAAATGGATAAACTACAGGTAAACGAAACTAAATCGAAAAGCTTTAAGTGAAAACCAAACGCCATTCTTCATCAGATTATTCAGCTAAATGTCTATTTTAAGCCTACTTGTCGTATTATCTTCCTATAATATGTTAAGCTTTTAAAGCATCATTTCTCTCTAGCTGACCTCGGGTATTTTCTCCATTCTATCTTTTCTTCTTTCTTTCTTTCTTTCTTTATTCATGGCATTACCTACCGCCTTTCATTTATTCTTTCTTTAATTCTTGGTGTATTTCACCACTTTCCGTTTTACTTTCTTTCTATATGTAATTACCTAAAACATTACTTTTTCTTTCTTTCTTTCTTTCTTTCTTTTCATTTTAATTGCCTACCTCCTTTTCTTGTCTCTTTCTTTCTTCATATATTTGCCCACATCTCTTCTTTCTTTCTTTCTTTCTTTCTTTCTTTTAATCTTATTCCTGCATTTTTCTCTTTTCTATCTCATCCTGTTCAGAGATATTTATCTGAAATTTTGTCTGTCTCTATCCCCCTGTCACTGTCTGTCTCTCTGTTTACCTATCTGTCGCTCACTATATATATATATATATATATATATATATGTACGTTAAACGTCGCCCTATCAGGCTACGGAGGGCTCTTGATTGGGCCTTCATCACAACAGATAGGCAGAAGTAAATGCCATAGACAACAATAAACTACAGAAGAACTCAAAATTGATCGCTGCATTTAAGCATTGCATTAATATTTCAGCTTACCTTTTAAAAGTTCAACGATAATTCTTCTGCCACCACTTAATTTAAAGACAATGTGAATTACGTAGGTCATTACTTTCCGTACAAACAATGTTTTTTATTTCATGGGTGACTTTCTCTGGATTTCGCAATTAATTTCGATTATTCCCAAATTTATTTTCAAGTTATAAAAAATGTTATCGCAATAAAAATTTCGTCGCAAAAAATCACTTAAAATTCACCGAAATCAATCACAGTAATGAAAACTTGGGAATTTAGAATTTCAGGATTGCGGGTCTGGATCCGGTTCGGGATGTTTTAATTTGCTCACGGAGTAGGCCTGATTGCCAAATGATATGTTGGGCTCTAAGAGTAAATTTGGAAAAGTGTGAATGACACACAGTGACTGTCATTTATTTATATAGATATGTGTGTATGAATACGTGTGTGTGTGTGCGTGTATGTGTGTGTAAAAATCTTCAGGCAAATAAATTATATCTGTAAAAGCCAAATGTATATATATATATATATATATATATGTGTGTGTGTGTGTGTGTGTGTGTGTGTGTGTGTGTGTGTGTGTGTGTGTGTGTGTTTCATTAAAGACGATAGACAACTAAAGTATAACCAGAAAATATATTAAATAATTGTCGGACTTAATCCATTTCATTATATGTTGTCATTGTTTACGTTAAGATACATTTCGTGAGCAGATATGATCGATCGAGGAAAATCGTCGAAGATTCTGTGTTGAAAGTAATTTGGACTTTGCTAACCAGACGCTTCTCTGTAGCTAAACGTCAGAACAAATGACAATTTTCCATATAGAAATACAGGTTCGATTCCTGCCGGAGGACCCATATTTTCTACGAAATTTCTCAAACATTCAGGCCGGTAAATCTAATTAATACTGATTAATTAAAAATGGAGCATTCACTTAAATAAATTTATAACTATAAAAATAACAGAAAATATATTAAATAACTGTCGGACTTAATCCATTATATATATATATATATATATATATATATATATATATATATATATATATATATGTGTGTGTGTGTGTGTGTGTGTGTGTGTGTATTCAGGGCTAAGGCCGTTAAATGTAATGCACATTTTAAAAATAAAAACGCGGCGTCTGTTTCAAATACGAGTATCCACTAAAAATAACGTGTGATTTAATAAAAATAAATGCATTATATATATATATATATATATATATATATATATATATATATATATATATATATATATCGTCAGGCCTCACTTTTATATATATATATATATATATATATATATATATATATATATATAAAGTGAGGCCTGACGATTGCATCTAGCATGAAACAGACTGTCGCTTCTAAATGTTGACTTCTATGTTCATTTTTATATTTACACACGCTCTATCTCTAATATTGAGCACTTTATCCCATAAATATAGCACACTTTAAGACTATATTTCTTCATATATATGTTGCCTTAGCATATATAAATAGTCGAGCCAAAAGATGACATACACAGTCTGAAGTTTGCGTTCACGCATGAAACAGACTCTCGCCGCTTCGTGTTGACCTCACTTTCCAATTTTAAATTTGCATACGTTCTCTCTGTGATATTGAACAATTTTAAACGTAAATATAGCATACCTTAAAACTATATTTTTATCATATATATATATATATATATATATATATATAGTCAGACTCCTTCATTTATACATGTTTAAGTAAAGACAACACACAAGGTACTGCGGTTAAGCTTTTTATTTAATTTTTCTTGTATGCGAACAAGAGTTTTCTAAACTGGACGCAGTCTGTTGTATGGGAAATCCACTTAGCCCGTGCTACTCAAATTACTACATGTACCATGTAGAAAAGATGATATTTAAACAGGTCTGTAAACCTAAAATATACGTCCGCTACGTAGACGATATTTTTATTTTAGCAAAAACACAAAAGAAATCGATAATCTCAAAACCACATTTGAGAAAATCTCTAGGAACACTGTCGATAAAATAAACTCCCGCCTATAGAAGGTTCTCGTAAAATACACTTTCAACACCTCATTATATAAATATCCACAAACATAGACCCTTGCCACCTTAATTTTAAGAGTGAATGCCCATTTAGATATAAAATAGCAGTTATAAAAAATTCCTAAAGAGAGCACACAAGAATTCATCCTCTCGTCTACTTTTCTTTAAAGAACTCAAAAATGCAAAGCAGACATTAGTTAGCAATGGTTTTCCGAACTACCTCAACGACCACCAGATTTGACTATTCATTTTCAAAGTAAATAATGACGATACTGAAAATAAAGACAAAAACAATAACATTAACATCTTCTATAAAAGCCAAATACGCGTCAATTATAAGTAAGATAAATCTGCACTAAGAAATATCATAAAAAAATTACACTACCCCAGTTGACTTGAACGAAAAATTAAATTATGTATTTACTACAAAAAAATCAAAACAACTAACTACATGCTCAAAAATAACAACACACCTGCAAAATCAAAACTACAAAGAACGAAAATTATTTACGAGTTCAAATGCTTCTTAAGGAACTGTTTTCCTGATTAAGCCGAACACATAAATAATTACATCTGTCACACTATCACCTGCCTATCCAGACGACTTACATTACACCTTTCTGACCACAGCTTCATTAGAACCCATTTAAACCCACACAAACTTACTAGACACCATCTGAAACATACTATTAGAAAATACAAGCATAATAACCTCATCCATATGTAAAAAAGATAAAAAATAATGGAAGCCATAATATTAAAAAAGAAAACGCCAACATTAAATAGTATTAACTACGAACACGGCCACAATGTGCTGACTGTGTTCGGAAAATAAAACATCCCTGTAACTCTAGATACATACATGTGTGTGTGTGTGTGTGTGTGTGTGTGTGTGTGTGTGTGTGTGTGTGTGTGTGTGATAGTAACAGACGCACGACAGACGTTCAAATCATGAGGCCTGCTTTAAGGAACTCCCGTTTATTGTGATAGACGAAAATTGAGGCTCGGTGATAATGACCTAACTAGAGAAAACGAATTCATACGCGTGATTCTCGCGCACTTGAGAGCCCTCCTGAAAAGGCCGTGCTAGCTATTTGGCAAAAAGTTCACCCAATACAAAACTAGCGAGCCACTTAAGGTAGTATTGCTTTAGGTTGAAAAAAGAATAAATGAGATTTGGGGACATCAGAAGATTGACCAAATAAATGCTTTGCCCCAACGTTAAAAACGTCCACGAGAATAAGAAATGAGTTTGTACCTCACAGGTGCCAATGTTTCTAGCATCGAAACTAAACAAAGCCTAGTAAATAATTTTATTTATTTCGGCCTAGCTTAATGGTTAGCGAGGCTAGTCGGGTTATCCATTAATACTGCGCACACTAGATGCATCTAATGTGCAGTCCATAACCATTTCAAGTTAAGGTTCAATCTCGAGCTATGCTCTTCCTAATTTTCCTTTCCAGACACCGTTTTCATTCCTATCACACACGTAATCCATCAAAACAGTGTAACGGCAGCACTATCTTGAGTGGCTCGCGAGCTTTGTATCGGGGGAACTTTAGTAGTAAAAAAATGCTTTGATACATCCGTGTGTTTAACAGTGCATTAATGGTTAGTCTCCTTAAATATCCGTCCTGGGTATGACGATAAACTACATCCGACAGCAAGGCCTCAGATCAGGAGGTTTTGAGGAGCGTAGAACCACCTCTTAATTTAATGTTGTTTCCAGGTCCACCTTGACTTAGGGATGATAACACCTATTAGGGTCCCAGCTATGGGGTCAAAACTTTATGAAAGTGTAAAAAATAGGTTTTAATACCAGCAATAAACTTTTGTAAAAATTATTACAAGCAATAAATTTTTGAGGAAAAATTATTACCAGCAATACATTATTACCAGCAATATATTAAAAAAAAATATTACCTGAAATATATTTTTTTAAATATTACCAGCAATATATTTTTTGAAAAATTTTTTACCAGAAATACTTTTTGGAAAATAATATTACCAGCAATAAAAATCTTGTCGGCATTAAATTACCCATTGAGGTTGATATGCCTCTATCATCACTGGATATCACACACTTATAACATTGTGCTGTAACGTTGTCGTAATATCCTATTCGCTTGGGTATGTGGTTGTAGGGTCTTCTTTGGACGTCTGGTGATCGTCGTAGCAACTTGAAAAGGTGTTTAGCGACCACTGTCGTTGTTCAGACGTGGAACGAGCCGTCTGCTTCCACGGCTTTCTTGGGACCAATACACGAAAGTTGATCTGTTTCTATCTCTTGTTGAACATCGAATTAGATAAATTTTCACCGGGATATAGTCCTTTCTCGGGATATTAAATATCATGAAGCATATAGTCTGAATAGTTCTTAATACTCTTAGTAGGGAAATTTTACCGATTACTTTTCAGTGAAGGCGAGAGCAGAAGTGAGTGAATTGAGAAATAGAGAGGAGAGACTTCTATTTGTTGTTTTTGCTTGAGCATATCTAGCAGCTTCAGGTTCACGTGTTTACTACAAGGTGTAATTTTTACCGAAAAAAAATGATGGAGAATCTTCATGAATTAGGAAACTTTACGGTCGAATTAAAATGGCACTCAATCAATCAATTACTTTTGCTTTGATAAACATAACCGTTTTCTTCATTTTCTTACCCTTCCCTGTTGTTCTGCGATAACTGGAGCCAGTTCCGAAATCGGGACTTACACCCTGATCACAATGCAACCATTCGCTAGTCCTATCAGATCACGTCATCCTGTTTTGTTCTGATAACCAGTGATAATTGTTTTTATACAGAAATTGTCCATGGTAAAAATTTCAAACAAACGGAATTGGCAAATTTTGCATAAACAATAACAGAATAATAGAACAGTGCCTAAATAGTATAAAGAAAACAATATATATATATATATATATATATATATATATATATATATATATATATATATACATATATATATATATATATATATATATATATATATATACATACATATATATATATATATATATATATACATACATATATATATATATATATATATATATACATACATATATATATATATATATATATATATATATATATATATATATATATACATATATATATATATATATATATATATATATATATGCTCCTGAAAAATTTATTTCGGTTGAGCTCTCTGGGGAGGAAGTGTGGATTTGTAAACAGTGACTATTACGGCTAATAATGCAACACTCTTCGGTAAATCGAATCGAGTTCTCTTAGTCACTGTGTGTTTATCTAAAAATAAATACGCTTAAATTCACCTTCATCCCTGCCGTTCGCCAAAGGCTTAGGGGTAGAATCCCCGACTCACGCCAATTCAGTCGTGTTTCGATCCTAGCTAGACGCAACCGGATGTCTAGCCACACTGATGGGCTGTGATACAGCGAAACAGTCTGTCTGTGGATGACAATATATATATATATATATATATATATATATATATATATATATATATATATCAGGATTACTTAAAAAAAGAACCCCTTGAAGAATGGACATGACCAAGAAACTTCGAAGTTGGGGAAAACAACATTAATTGATATGTAATGTTAAGTAGTCGTTTTATATAATATCAATGCTTTATTTTTAATATTATCTTAATATTTTTAATATTGAGCACTATATATAAAATATCTGCTGTTTCTTAAGACTTATATACATATATATATATATATATATATATATATATATATATATATATATATATATATATACAAGACAAATGTCGGTAAAGCAACATTAATAAGGCAAAAAAAAAATCACAAAGTAAGACTGGTGTTAACACACAAAAGGGGTACAGGCAAGTGATTGCAGCGTTCTGACTTCAAGAACAACAATATGTCGGAAAAGCTCTCTTTTATTTTCTAGGAAGATATCCCAGCATGCATCTGTAGTATTTGTCTATACATTTAGGGAGGGGATAGCAAACATTCCTACAGATTGAAACAACTCTCTACCATTTTTCTGTTCACATTTCTCCTGGTGAGGATTTTCACATGTGGGTGAATAATCTGAACTCTAAAGTATTACATACTTGTATATCGTGGTTCAGAAATACGATGCACTTTCAACAGCACGGGTGGAACGTTTGTTAGTTTGAAGTTTGTTTATTTCTTTTGTTTTTCTTCTTTTCCTTCTAATTAGTTACAACGTAAATCCATTCTATGCTTTGTTCTGTTTTCATTTCTAACCTTTATTATTAAACTTATACAGATTAGGACGACAACAGAAATCTCTGACTTAAAAGTTTTCAAATTCTTATAGGCTTAGCGTACAAGCACATCGTAAATTATGTTATTAATTGATTTTATTTTTTACATGGTGAGAAGGTTCCCCATGGCTTCAGCAATTTGAATTAGCAGCCAAATTTTAAAATTTTATCTTCAGCTCAGAAAAAAAAATGTTTTAAAAATGCAGAAAATGCTAATAGCGTTTTAGTCTGATTACACACCAGCGTTAACAGTAACGGGGGTACATGCGCATGCGCACGTAAAAAGTACATGATAGGCGATTAGACATTAACAGCACTCAATTGAATATTTCGACAGGCAATGGACAACGTCCTTCTTTTTTTTTTTTTTACTTTTTTTTTTCATAAATGACACGTCTAAAAAAACCCGACAGAGAAAAGCGTTGACAATTTTCAAGGGTTATTTGTTGTATTACATTCGCCCTTTTGCATTTTGCCCATTGACAAGACGAAAATATATTGGAGACGGAATTCTATTTAAAAAAAAATGGACTTTGGAGGTGGTTTAAACTTCTCTCTGTATTTGGACAATTCCCACCAAAATTAGTCAAGTAGATTAACACCCACCCTGACACCCTTTTTAGTTCACTTACAGGAAAGGAAATAATCATCGTTTCACGCCTTGCTGCTTAAAATGGTCAACAACTGACAATGGGCGAATCTATTTGAATATCTGTTGTCACGATTCGTTTAACCCTTAGAAAGCACACCTCGCTCGATGGGATCTCAAGGCGCCCCAGTTCAGAATAGTCAAACTGAAAGTCTGATACCGATATCGGCATGAATTTGGAATCGACGAGCAGAGTTGAATATTCGCCCCAGCCTATTGCGTTTACTTTCACATTATTGCTCTTGGGAAGTCTATGAATCTGCAACCCACAACACACACATCCAATTCCGGGTTGACAGCAGAGGATAGACGAACGCTTTAGTTTTAGGTGGCAGCAATTCTAAGAGAAGGGTAACTCTGAATTGAAAAACCACGGTGAAGACAACGGGATACCACTTCTATTGTCTTTACCAAGATGACATGTCAATTCACGGATTATAAAGAAGAATGATATGAGGAAAGCCTATGTCATCAGTCCTGGGTATGACGATATACTACACCCGCGTCCTGGATAAGATGATATAATGCATGCGCGTCCTAGATAAGACGATATACTTCATCCGTGTCTTGGATAAGACGATATACTACATCCGCGTTCTGGATAAGACGATATAATACATGCGCGTCCGGGATAAGACGATATACTACATGCGCGTCCTGGATAAGACGATATAATACATGTGCGTTCTGGATAAGACGATATAATACATGTGCGTTCTGGATAAGACGATATAATACATGCACGTCTTGGATAAATCGATATAATACATGCGCGTTCTGGATAAGACGATATACTACATGTGCGTCCTGGATAAGACGATATAATACATGTGCGTTCTGGATAAGACGATATAATACATGCGGGTCCGGGATAAGACGATTTACTACATCCGCGTCCTGGATAGTTAAACTACGGCGTCACCCTTGAACCTGTTGCTACACTTGCGCATGTGGGGTCAGTCTATCCGGATTTAGTAGGAAAAATAAGATCTTAGTTTTGTGTCCACAAATACAACACAATTTTTTATGCAACTCGAAGATCATCGCAGAAAACGAATAAAACTAAGCTAATATATGACAGTAACATTTATACAGTCAGATACATGCATTTACATAAAAAAAAATCAGTGTTCTTTGTTGTGGGTATAAAGAGATCAATAGTTTGATTGTTCGAAACGGTTTCGAGTGGGGAAAATGAAGCGGTATGGTACGCCAATATATGTGTGTTTATGTGTGTGTCTGTGTGTGAGTGAATGAAGCAAATCTGTTTTGGTATCACAGTAAAAGTAAAGAGTACTGTGGCATTTGCGTATTATAGCTACACACCCAATGTGAATTGGGAATTGGTCACTAAAATCAATCCATTCCCAGGTAGGGGGAGACAGGTGCAATCTATGTTTATACGCAAAATTAACCAGTGAAATAGATGTTACGAACAGCGTCCAGGGTTCAAATTTTAAATTTTAAGCGTACTTCGATTCCCCTTTTTTTCTTCTCTTTTTTTAATTATTATTATTGACTGATACCTACAAATAATTTCCTGCAATAAAACCCCAGTATTGCTTTAATTCTATTTTTGTACTATTTTAATTTTGAACTATGAATCAGCGTCCATCCCATGTGCAACTGTATACTTTATTAAAATAAACAATAAACTATTACTCGTGCCCGATGAGTTGGGCAAACAACGAAACTGGAGACGCGCACCAAACGTCGGTATATGTGTATTTATTAACACACACACACACACACACACACACACACACACACATATATATATATATATATATATATATATATATATATATATTCCTTTTATGATTTAATTATTAACAAAGAAAACCATTTATTAGGTTTTCTAATAAACAGATAAAAATTTAAATTCTTAAAAACTTGTATTTATTTTATTTTTCTCTTTATTATAATTTAATATTTAATGAGATATCTTAGCTTGATATTTTCTTAGAATATCTTCTTTGCATGGTCAAATTTTGGATGGCCATAGTCTTAAATCTTTTTCTAAGGATTCTGGCCGTGATCGATTTTTGTTTTTAATATTGTTTATTGCAGAAAAGCTTGCTATTTGTATACTATTTTATATATTCTTCATACGTTTATATATTATGACAATGACGTGTGCATATTAGAAATTTAAAGCGTTTTTCAATTTTATATGTACACTTATTTCTAAAATAATTTAATTAATTACCTTTATAAATGTTCACGGCACCCCTACGGGTCACTCGCGTCACACTGGTGTCCCGCGGCTCACCGGTTAAAAATCACCACTCTTACGTATAGTTAGAGAGAATCATAGTAACTTATCGATGATTATTTCACTCCATATCTATTGCTATCAGTTTATTCTTTGTCTGTTTAAATCAGTTCATATCAATCATATATCCATATCTGTTTATTAATATCTATTTATTAGGAGCTTCCAAGGAACTGAGACATTTTATTTTTATCCAGAATAATCTTATTATTATTTTAAACGCTGTTTTATTGAGTGCACATTTTTTATGTAGACCTTGTTTTATTTTTTTATTTGATGTTTTTAAATTGTGTAAATTACATCTACCGGACCGTGTAGTCGAAAGACTTAATAAAAATTTATACATTCTCTATGACCAAGCGGTCTAAAGTACGCCAAATCAGAGGTAAATATGAAAACACTACAATTTAGTTCTAAAATGGGACCATTTTACTGTTAGAGAAGCGATTAGATACCGAAATGCTTTTGATAAAAAAAAAAAAACAATATGGAAGGGCTTAATCGAAACGTAAGTTCTCGTATCAGAAACTCGGGCAGAAATAAAGCCAGAGAGTATAACGGCTGAAATATTATAATAATATGAATAAAGACGTTATACCAGTGAATGAATGTGCCTTAGAAATTCCGAGTAAAATTTCAACAAGTCTTACCTCCGAGGATAATACGTCATCTGGTGTAAAGAAAAACTTGTGTCATACAAAAAAGTTGTTCTAGTCTTCCAAAATATCCATCCTCCGCTCTGGTTGTGATAACGAGACAATAGCCTCGAACGGGGGAAAAAATCGTACAGGAAGTCGGAAGAAAGACGGGCAGCAAGAGAATTTCCGATCTGTGCGGTGAAAGTTTATTTTTGCGTCAAGAAAAAAGTAATCAATCTCTCCCGGTCAACGACCGACACAAAAGTGATAAGAAGATTTTTTTTTGTCTATTTTTTTACCTCTTCTTTATTTATTTATTTATTTATTTATTTTTTGGCAGATCGAAGTTGATCTTATTATTTTGTCTGAAAGATAATCGCAAATGTTCGTAATCAAAGAAAGCAAACGTCTCAAATGTTTACCCACACGCCCACGCCTACACCACACACGGTCCCCTCCCACAGACGCGCACACACACAGAAAGAAGGAGAAAGAGAGAAAGAGATTGATTCTCATTTGCTTATTTGTATCTATCTTTTCAGAAATCAAACTGTATGTTTACTACAATTTCTCGTCAAAAGTCAGACCATTTTGATAAAATACTTCACTCCTAATGCTAAGCCCAACTCCTTCATAAACAACATTTAATATAAATACATACATATATATTCGTCAAGATTAGAATCCTCAACAGAATGCACTGGACGGCCATAACGTCCAATATCTGTGACTCTTCAGCAGTGCACATCCACTGAGAATCGAACCGGGATCGCTTCGATACAACGCGAACGTCATACCAACTGTACCACGGGACCCGGTGACGAAGTAGACATAAACTAGACTCGATATAGCGTCGTTACTCACTCAGTTCCGTTCACCGATACCCATCCAAGTATACTGAGTTATCCAGTGTCCCCGAATAACATAATATATATATATATATATATATATATATATATATATATATATATATTTTAAACATGTAGTATTGAATGTTAAAGACAACATAGTCTTGCATATTTTCTTTTGAATTTTCTTAGAGAATATGAGAAAATTCAAAAGAAAATATGCAAGACTATGTTGTCTTTAACATTCAATACTACATGTTTAAAAGAAAAGTTGCTGCCAAATTACACACACACACACACACACACACACACACACACACACACACACACACACACACACACACACACACACACACACACACACACACACACACTCGGGCATTCAGGCCGGTAAATGTTGTTTATTATAAACAGAGCATTTACTTAAATATTTTTATCTATAAAAAGAATGTATAAACATAAAAAATTAAAATAATTGTCGGACTTTGTCGATTTCATAATATATATGTATATATATATATATATATATATGTGTGTATATATATATATATATATATATATATATATATATATATATATATATATATATATATATAATTGAAACAAATTATATATATATATATATATAATTTAAACAAATTATTACACTTACGAACGAAGAATGAATAATTCCAGAAACTTCGAAGTCGGCGAAACAACATCTAAATTGATATTTTACAGTTCAGGGATTTTCTGTATATAATATTATATAAGGTCAAAAAGTCACTCAGTATAGAGTGCTACTGAATGGAGTTATTTTATGAACATAAGAATTTTAGACCATAAGGATAGGTAACACTATTGCTCCAAAGCAAGCTATATATACCCGGTACTAAGTAATATTCCGCCAAGCATAACAAATTTTATACGCACACACACACACACATATATATATATATTCAAACCACCTCGAGAATTAGCATGGGATGAACGTGACAGATGAGCGAAAAAATGACAAAAGGCCTTAAAGTAATTTAAAAGAAAAAATGGAATCAATCATTAAACTTATACTTTGAGAAACTTTTGCAACGAATGCCAAAAATTTCTGCTGCAGTAATCAAAGATAAAGGAGGATGTTTTCACGTGAGCAAAATTTAATCATGAGAACCTTTTTTTTCTTTTTGTCATAACAAAATTTCTAATAAAAATATTCTCTCTTACTTTATTCTAACCATATATAATATTTTTTCTCTTATTTAAAGTAAAATACTACATTTAGGGCAATTTAAAACATTACCAGGAGTAGCTTTAAACTTTTGAACTGTAGTATATATATATATATATATATATATATATATATATATATATATATATATATATATATATATAGATAGATAGATAGATAGATAGATAGATATATATATAGGTAAAAATATATGGGTAAGTAATCCAAGTAGATACTATTAATATAAAATATTAAAAACTGATCCACAAAAGAGAGCTCAATATATTTATTTTAGCGCATATAAATAAAATACAAACATTAAATCCAAATTACCCCATTCAGATGGCCATTTCGTCCCCGGGAGATTATTCTTGGGACTTGTCAATGCAAATAGTTTTGTTAAAGAAATGAATTCTAACGTTTTTTCTAAACAAATTTCTTTAAAAAAAAAACGTTAGAATTCATTTCTTTAACAAATGTATTTGCATTGATAAGTCCCAAGAAGAATCTCCCGGAGACGAAATGGCCATCTGAATGGGGTAATTTGGATTTCATTTTTGTAATTTTCACACACATATATAAATGACCGAAAAAATGACAAGTTCAATATATATATATATACGACATTTTTTCATGTTCATGCGTTCTTTTTATCGATACAAATATTTAAGTAAATGCTCTGTTTATAATAAACAGTATTAACAACATTTACCGGCCTGAATGTCCGAGAACTTTTCATAGAAAATATGCGTCCTCCAACAGGAATCGAACCTGTATCCTATACGGAACCGTCATATAGCCTGACGTGCCTTAACCGATTGGGCCACAAAGGTTCGTTCGGTTAGCAAGGTCGATTTTACTGTTTTTAAACTTTCTAAGCGAACGCTCCTCTTTTTTTTTAACTAATGTTCGCTTAACACGAGAGAGCCACTCCAGGAATATGCTTTTTGGACGAGGTTGTTGAATGAGCGGTTAGAGTAGAGTAGCGATAGGTTTGCGAGTTTTTCTTTTGCCGGAAAGAGGTTGGACGAGGTGGGAAATAATTCATTGCTCATGAGGCGGCTGTGTAAAAGCTGTTCAAGTGAGGATTGAGTAGATACAGCTCAGATATGCGAGCAATACTCTATTTCTGACCTGAAGTTAGAGAATAGCAGGAAGCGTCAGATAGTTTCTGGAGTGGTATAATTCTTAGCTCTTTTTCATCATCTTTGGCGGTAGATCGGATATATGTGTTCCACTTGAGATTTGGGGGAGAATATGAATCCCAAAAGACGTTCAAAGCTCGGAGCCTCTTTAAGAATTAATTGTAACTGGTACCAACAGAAAATTATGGTGAGTGTTGGTCCGCCACTGATATTGCTCATTACAGTTTTTGGAATCTAACCAGAGCTTCTTTGCAGAAGTTTACTGCCAACAACTGAATGAATATAAAGCGACGGTAAACATGTCCGTCAAAGAAAGCAATGAGTCAGTTTGGTTACAAGGATTTCAAGCCAGGTTAAATTGTGTCAAATTTGACCGACTGATTTGATTTTTACGGCTTATCAACACGTTTTTCAATCCGAAACATATTTTGGATTGTAAGAATAATTCTCTTTCTGCGAGTGGACATTACATTAACAATATTTTAAGAATAGCAATGATTTTTCTCAGATACTATTAAAGAAATAGATGGCGGAGAGATGGATTTATAGCTTTCCCATGAATATTTGCTTGTACGTTAATACAAGGAACTCGGCGAAAATTCGAACATGTCTTTCCGATTACAAATGGAGTCGAATAATAATAATAATAGTAATAACAATAATAATAATATAATAACAATAATAATAATATAATAATATTATATAATAATATATATAATAATATATATAATAATATATAAACACGTGGATATTTTAAATCTACATAAATATTTCAACAGTTAAAAATATTTCTTGAGATATGGTCAAAAAACCTTTTAAACAACATTTAAGACACTATCATCAGTCTTCCACCAAAAATTCAAACACAGTCGCATTCCACATCACGTGACATGCACGCTTCACGACAAACGCTGTAAACAAACACACAAACACAGTATCTCATTTGATTTCTGAGGAAAGACCGAGGTGGTCTGAAATATTAAATATATACAAAAAAAAACACAGAAATAAATACTTAAAAAAAAAACACCCAATTTTGTTTCATTTATTTTATCCAGATATTATATAATGATATATAACAATATATATAATAATATAATATATATATAATATAATAATAATAGTAATAACAATAATAATAGGACCACTATAACAAATCTCTTAGCTGAGAACCAGAGGTAACAACCAACGATTTAGAGCAAGAAGTTTATAAGTACCTCGGTGTAATTGAGAGATCAGGAATTCACCATAAAAAATGAAAGAAATAGTGTAAAAAGAGTTCTATAGAAGGAAGCGACTGATATTCAGAACTGAATTGAATTCTCAGAATAGAATTATGGCCATTTATAGCCTTGCCATCCCAGTGGTTCAATATAGTTTCAGCATCTTGAACTGGACTCTAAATGAAATCAGCTGAATGGATTCTAAGACAAGAAAGCTTCTTTCTAAGCAAAACATGCATCATCCAAATACTGATGCAAACCGTCTATACATACCCCGTAAAGAAGTTGAAAGACGTCTTATTCACCTTTGTCATACAAGATGACAACTATTGGCTTACTAACATACATGGAAACAACAAAGGACTGGATGAGACAATTAGTCAAACAACACGAAAACAAAAAAGAAAAATATTCACTCATGAAAGAAGGTTGCAAATAGAACCGAGATTAACATTTAATAGATCCTGAAGAAAACCAAAACATAATCCACAATTGAAATGTTGCAGCAAAAATTCTGAAAAAGAAAGCCAAGGACAAAGCTTTTAAACAGATGAAACAACGCTGGCAAGATAAACCTCTGCATGGGCAATATTCAGAACGTGCTAATAAAGCCGATGTTATTATTTATATGCATTTTAAAATACAAAATGTGTCACAAGGGCTAAAAATGGGGAGGGGGAAAAAGACTGGTCTTCTCTAGTCCTACCTGAAAACTATCTAGTCTCATTCGTTGACCCATTCGTACTTACAATTTTCCTTTCACCATAACAACACATTTACTTTCACAACACAATCACCAAAATACCACATTTTCTCGATGAAAAGCCCTAACATGAATTTTTATTTACAAAATCATCGAGGGATGGGGGAAAAAAAATCAAAAACCCAATGTTTATATACAATGTAAAATATGTATGTACAAGAAACTAAACAAAACAATATTAGTAGTAGGACCCTTCCAAAAATGTGGCAGAAATCTCTATTAACTGGGATGAACAAATCCAGAGAAGAGACACATCTGTCACCTAAAACGTGGGGAGGGGTGGAGACAAGAAACTAAAAAGGAGGACAAAAAAAACAGGACTTATGTACTTGCATGCTCTAGCTACGTTGAAAGGAAAATATTTAGCCCTGAGGAGGCCAAAACTAAACATGAAAATGTCCTATCTTACCTTAAAAGGCTGGGATGACTAATGTTTCGGTTCGAGGCCCAAAATCCTCTTGCTTAAGTTGCGTCCAACAACCACTCTAGGTCAGCACCTCTCACTCACACCAAGCGCGAAATTGTCACCCACCTTTTGCCGAAATTCCACGAGGAGAGACGCGCCCTCTCCGCCCTGATCTTAACCTTAAGCTGATGCCTAAAGAATGAGACCAGTTGTAAAGAGGAAAATTTCTTACCTGCGCGGAACTCCTTCTGTCTAGTCGTCCACGCCGCCATTCGCATAAAATGCCGAGCAGACACAAGAGCATATAGCCGATGTTGATAAAGTTAAATCTCATCGATTGTTATGAGCATCTGGATTAAACACTGAAACGGAAGGCTTTATTCTTGCAGCGTAAGACCAGATGCCTTTCACAAGAAAATTTCAGGCAAATATCATACATAATAATGAGCATCTAAATTGAAAGTTTTGTGACAAATATCAGGAAAACACGGACCATCTAAATCTTAGGATGTTCTGTATTTACGCCAAGTGAATATAAAGATAGAGGGGGGGGGCAACACTTACACTGGACAATGTGCAAACAGTTTGGAAAAGATATTAATAAATACTCGTAAGACTTCACAATTCTACCGGATTAAACCATCTGTACAGACAGGAAAATTGAAGCAAATAGTCCAGATATAATTGTCAAAAACCGAAAAGAAAACTAGTAGAAAATTCGAAAAACTATCAAATCATAAAGACCTGGAAATCGAAAACAGAATAGTACCAGTCATAATAGATACGCATGACATAATATTAGGTTGGTGCAAAAATAATGTCGTTTTCTCACATGAAGTTGAACGTCAAAAAACGACATTATTTTTGCACCAACCTAATAAAAAAAGGAACACAACAATACATTGACAAAAAATCCCTGGAAATCCCAGCTTAAGAGTCATACAAAAAACTATCTTGATAAGTCCAGCCCACACACGAAGAAGAACTTTGTCCATGTTACGCTAGTGATGTCATGGGAGTTAGAAAAAGAACTAATGAAATGT
>OZ038501.1:67404258-67439258 GCA_964036315.1 Acanthosepion esculentum
CGCAGTCCAGCTCTATTTTCTTTGTTTCTAACGGAAATTTCCTATCTTCTCAATACTTTCATCACCATCATCCTTCAACCTTCCTATGGTTGGTCGGGACTCCATTGACACTCCTTTTCGACACTGTTCAGTCCTGCATTGCTATCCCTAGATCTCCGTTGTCCAACGCTGAGTCCCGAGCTATGGTGTCTGGGAAAGTCAATTTTAGCGTGAAGACACTCCCAGAAGGAGTAAGGGTGAGACGATTTCCCTGTCTACTCGAAAATTGACACTCGGTAGCAGTGGCCAGCAATCTCTAATCATTTTTGTTTCAGCATTAGAGAGATTCGGTCTCAGTTGTCTGTAAATTGTGTTATGCTTTGCATGGGATCTCCAGCTGATGTTCTGGATTTTTCTAAGTAGATTTGTATATGTTTCACCCAGTCGGCTTTCAAGACGAACAGATAATGTCCAAGTTTCTGTTCCATGCAGTAGGACGGGTAAAATCAATGTTCGAAAGGTTTGGACTTTTAAGGAGGATGGAAGGTTCGAGCGCCAAATCTTGTGAATTTTATTAGACGCATCACATGCAAGAGCTTTGAGGATGTTGAAGTCTTTTGGGGAATCTATTCTGTGAGATCCAAGATATTGAAGTCCTTACATCTTTTCACGGACGTATTATTGAGTGACTTCAACTCGAATGTTTCCGGGGAAGTTGTGGTTTATTCTGTCTGACTCACGTTGCAATAGAGACCTACCTTGCTCAAGTGATTGTAGTAAGGATTCTGCATCCTTGATACATTTAGAAATTAATACACGATCATCGGTAAGGTTAAGGTCAGTCAGGTATTAATACTTTACTTAGCTTTTGATAGGGATATTTCGCTATTCCAATGAATCTTCGGAATTTTGTGTCTCATTTTTCATCGTCTGTTATAAAAATTACCAGATACTTGATTTCATTATCTTAATCTTACAATAGTATAAAGCCCTAGTTGTATGGAAAAAGATTAAAGTGAAACACAAAACTATACGTATAATAAAATTCCCATCTCTATATGACTGTAAGCCTTTATCTTAAAGTATCGTTTATTCTTCTTCTTCCATGTGCCGCGTACTTTTAGAACATGGGTGATCATGGCTCTCAATCTCTCCTATATTTTTGGTACTTAGCTGTCTTTTTATTTTGCTAAGGCTACTACCCCACGTTCCGCCATCCATTCAAACCCGTGTGAAGTGCCCATCACTAAAGAGAGTGCTTAATGCAGTTAACATCGCTAATCGTATAATCGGTATTTCAATTTTCATTATTTATTAAATTTTCTTTGGAAAACTATCTTCAAAATAAGGATGCGTCTTATACAGCGGTACGTTTTATATTCCGAAAAATACGGTCTATATCGTTCTTCTTCTTCTTCTTCTTCTTCTTCTTCTTCTTCTTCTTCTATGTGCCGCATCCCTTCAGGGAATAGGCTATCATGCCTCTCCACGACGTTCTATCTCGGGTCTCTCTTAGCAATTTTATTCCCTTTTCAAAGGCCCACGTACCTCGTTCCGACATCAATTGACACAAGCCCGCCAGGTAATGGCTCCCTGCCGACCGCTATCTCTCTTACCCTCAATACATCCTGGGTATGACAATAAACTACATCCCCGTCCTGGCTAAGACGATAAACTACGTCTAACAGCAAGGGCTCTGATCATTAGGTTTTGAGGTGGGTGGAACCACATCTTGCTTGCTGGTGTTCTCAGATCCACCCTGACCCGGGGTGGTAGCACTTGTTAGGGTCTCAGCTATAGCCAAATAGTTAACCCCCCCACTCAAACAGAGGTCAAAACGTGTAAAAATAGGTTTAAATACCAGCAAAAAATTTTGGTAAAAAAATCATTACCAGCAATACATTTTTGAAAAAAAAATTACCTGCTATGCTATATTGAAAAAATATATTACCACCAATAGTTATCTATCATATACAGTGTGCCCCCGCTTATTCACGTTTCAGCATTCGCGGTTTCACACATTCGCGGATTTTTCTTTAGAACATATGCACTTGTTATTCACGGAAACCCCGAATATTCGCGTGTTTTTCCGAAGAACATATGTACAAATTATTCGCTGAGAACTCCATTGATTAGCATATTTTTTTTGATAGAACATACTTAAAATATTCTTGTATTATTTTCTTGTTATTCAAGTGACTTAAAACATATAACAGTCCATTTTTAAGGATGAAAATTAGCAGAAATGTACATCTTCATTGTAAAAAACAAACGTAAAAACATGCGTAATGCTTGGGCTTTGTTCTTTGTTAGGGGCTGCGGCCGGGGGGGGGGGTCTTAAAAGTGGCTTACGCTAAGTCACAGCTCTGTTTTTAGAAAATGTTTTAAACTTTATATTTTATATTTTGTTACCCATATTTTATACAGTATTTTCAATGGTTGTATTGATCTATGGGTAATTAAAAATGGTTATTGTACGTATGAAAGAAAATTTACGCTAAGTGTATGGTCACTAATACTATTTTTCAAAAATGTTTTAAAAAGGCTCTGAAATGTTTCTAAAGTGTTTAGGATGAAAGTGTAAGGCATATGGGATTTTAACAATCAAAATAGGTACTTATAAGCAATTTTAGGAGGGGGTTCAAGTATTCGTGGATTCTAACTATTTGCGGCCAGTTCTGGTCCCTAACCTCTGTGAATACGGGGGACTCACCGTATATCCTCATGAAATGTACTTATTAATTCTTCCGTTTACGCACTTGCAACAACCTTGTTTACTAACCCTCTACTTTGAGTAGCTCTTGAGCATTCTATTGGAAGGGGGAGCGATCTCTAAAAAGAATGTGTTTCTGTAAATGCAGGAGACCACACACTGATGGCGATAACAGTGAACGGGTCGAGATATATACGAGACACTGGAAGTGTGAATTTATTTACGAAAACTGATAACTGAAATTTGGAAATGTGTCGAATTTGATATACAAAGAAAAGTTCTTGTTGAAGTGAATGCCGGTGTCACTGAAGGAAATTCAAACTGGGACGAAGTGTCTGCGTGTCTAACAGAATTAAGTGTTGATCATACAACATGGCCAGAAATAAAAACATACGATGCCAGAGTGTCAGGGACTATTTTATGAATAAGGAAGACCAACTGTTCTATAGGAATCAAAGTTGCTATATATTTGGAAATAATTCTAGTCTGCACTCTACATTATCAGTCATCAAGGGTAAATGTTAAAGTCAATTATCTACGTTGTTGATGCTATGGAATCAACTGTTTAACTTGATAAAGATTTTACTGGTGCATTTTCCTTTTATTTGATGATAATCATATTTTTCGTTTTCATTTTATTATTATTATTTTTTTTTATTTCCTTTGATATCTGGCGTTTACACATTTCTTTCCGGGTCCCGCCCAGGGACCTAAGTTTAAAAATGGCATCATGACACTTTCCACTGTAAAAAAAATAAAAAATAAAAAAAATAAAAATATATTTACATAGATAAAGCCCTTCGTAAAGTGTGGGCTGTACTTGTCACAACAATTTTTTTGTATCTCTTTGAGGCATGGACTTCCAGGAATCCCTTCAATCAGCCTACTGGAATCTTTTCCAACCAGTCCAAGGGCTCAAACTACAACAGGAATTGTTGATGTTCCCATGTGCCATTATTATTATTATTATTATTATTATTATTATTATTATTATTATTATTATTATTTCCTTTGATTTCTGGTGTGTACTCATTTCTTTCCGGGTCCCGCCCAGAGACTTAAGGTCAGAAATGGCATCATGACTTTTCCCACTGAGAAATTAAAAAACACACATATTTTACAAAGATAAAGCCCTAAGTAAGCTGTGGGCTGTACTCATGAGAACATTTTTTTGTATTTCCTTAAGGCACGGGCTACCAGGACTCCCTTCTTCTCCCTAGTCTATTGGAATCGTTTTCAATCAATCCGAGGGCTCCAACTACAACTGGAATTATTGATGTACTCATGAGCCATATTTTTGCGATTTCGATTTCAAGGTCCTTGTACTTTGATAGCTGTTTGAAAATCTTCAATGATACATAGCAGTATGCTGGGACTGCCATATCATTAAGAAAGCTCTTTTGTGTTTGCGGTCTCTAATAATGCTGTCTGGAAGATTAACTTTGATTGTTCTGTCTGTATGTATTGTGAAGTCCCATAAAATTGTTACAGGTCCTATCTCCGTTACCGGGTCTAGATGCTGCTCATATCAATTTCAGAAGTTGCAGATATTCCAGTAATTTTTTATTATTATTATTATTATTATTATTATTATTATTATTATTATTATTATTATTATTACATGGATAAAGCTCTTCGTAATGTGTGAGCTGTACATGTGAATACAATTTTTTTTTTTGTTATTTCTTTAAGGCTTGGGCTACCAGGAATTCCTTCAATGAGTCTACCGGACCATTTCCAATCAAACCGAGAGTTCCAACTAAAACAGGAATTATTAATGTCCTCATGTGCCACCTATTTTAGATTTCCACTTCAAGATCCTTGAAATTTTGGTAGTTTTTTTAATATTTTCAAAGATACATTACAATCTGCATGTCAATAAGAAATAATTATTCTGTTCTTTGATCACGATATCTGAGCGATTAGGTTTGAACTGCTCTTATCCGTGTGTATTGTAAACTGTTTATGTTATTATTAAGAGGAAAGACCAAAGCATCTTTTGATTATTTTATTAAATTTTTAATCCTTTAAGCATGTTCGAAATTTTGGTTAAAACTTTTGTTTTCCTTGCGTCGGTGGGTTGACCAGAGATTAATACTGGCGTTAAAAACATTGTTTTGAAAATTCTTGCAAAAATTAAATAATTGTCGGATTTTAATGAAATTTTCAGAACTTTTTCATAAATGAATGAAATTATTGTATATATATATTTATTTATTTTTTATAAAATCGTAGTATTTTTTTTTACCTCTTTTACCGCCCCCCACTTAATTTTATGAAATTTCGAGAAATTAAAATCTGCCCACTTCATATTAGGTCAAATGAAATGTATAATGTAAATCATTAATTTGTTTTTGTCAAAGAGAAACACCATTTACCAAAAATATGCTCTGAATACTAAAATAAAAAAATGCAATAAAACTAAGACATTATTTAATTAGGAAAGCTTTTATAAATAAAATATATTAAGGACACCATTGTCTTAAGAAAAGTATATTTTTTGATGAATAATGAATTTTTACAAGAATTGTTTTTATATTTTTTAAATTGTAATTAGAATAATTTATTAAGTTTTAAATCTTTTAAAGTTCTCTATTAATTCTAGCCATTTATATGATAGTATCATTAAGGGAAAGTTATATATTTACTAATCATAAATGGAAAAGCTTAGTACAAATTATGAAAGAATTTTGTATATGTATAAACAACCCATTTTTTTAAATACGGGTGCCCATTGTCAGAAAATAAGAGCTATATCTATAGTAAATATAAGACCTAAATTTCTAAAATTCAATAAAACATTTTTCTAAATTTTAAAGATTACTGAGTACTTAAAAGTTATATATAAAAGGCGCTCACGTCATTTTCTTTAATTATATCTTACAGATAATGTCCCCGTAGAACCTTAGATCTGTCATCACACTGTCAAAACGTCAGCACCTTAAATAAATAGCAACTTTGAGGTAAAATAAATGAATTTCTGCGATATTTTAAACTTAAAGTAAATAATATTTGTTTCAAATCATATTAATTATACTTTAAATCAGCTAATATTTCTCATATAATTTTTCAGAAAAGTATATTTTATTTTTAGAAGGTTTTTTTAATAAAGAGAATTACACTGTAATAAACCGGGTCTAAAAGATGTCGCTGCAATCAATGTTTTAGCCAAAAATATCCTTCCAGTCAATTTAAATTCGTTTTGAATTACAGCAAACTATTTTGCTTATTAGAGAAATTTAACCTATTAAGTTGGAATTAAAGCTAAAATAAGAGATTTGGGAAAGATTTTTCATTAAAAAAAATGCTATTTAATCCTTAGGCATTGCGAATTAGTGGAGGTACCAAGATTTATACTAAGCTGCTTGATTAATTCCTCTTAGTAACTAATCAAATTACGGACAATTTCAAGATGATCACGAATACCATCATATTACGCACGTCTCGGTATATCTCGTCCCGTATTATGGCGCCAAATTCACTAACCATTTACGCCAGTTGCGTTTAATTCGTTTTGACACCTTGATTAACAGTACATTTGCTTTCTCAAGACAAGCGACGTTTGTAGAAAAAATTATATTTTTTCGAGATGATTTTTTATATTTTTATACTCGTATACAATTTTTAACAATACCTTGAAGACGACAGAAATACTGTCGAAATATTATTGAACATCGTTAAACATTGTCTTTTTTACTTTTATTAAATCACCCAATTAGTTACGTCAATCATTTTGATTAATATCATTGATGATATTATTGTTGATGATATTAATGTTATTGATGATATTATTATTATTAATGATGATATTCTTATTATTGATATTCTTATTCTTATTATTGATGATATTATTATTATTATTGATGTTATTAATATTATTGATGATATTATTATTGATGATATTATTATTGATGATATTATTATTATTATTATTATTATTGATGATATTCTTATTATTGATGATATTATTATTATTGATGATGATATTATTATTATTATTACTGATGATATTACTATTATTGATGATGTTATTATTGATGATATTAGTATTAAAGATGATGTTATTATTATTAATGATATTATTATTATTGCTACTATTATTATTGGTCATATTATTAATGTTATTATTGATATCATTATTATTATTATTATTATTATTATTATTATTGATGATAATGATATTACTATTATTGATGATATTATTATTGGTCATATTATTATTATTATTATTGATGATATTATTATTATTGGTGATGTTATTATTATCATTACTATTATTATTGTGATATTATTATTATTATTAATATTATTATTATTATTGATAATATTATCATTATTATTTTTATTATTCTTATTCTTATGCACCTCTACCTTTTCCTTCTTTATCCTCACCTTCTTCATTTTCTACTCCCCTTTTTGAATCACCATTATTCTATCCTTTTTATTTCTTTCATATTAATGATCGTTTTTAGCATTTAAGTATCCAGTGTCAACAGCAAACTATATATGACAGTACTTGATGATGTAATAATAATAATAATAATAATAATAATAATAATAGCCCTGCCATTTCGTAGTGTAATTATTGTGGATATTAGTAGTATTATCTTCCCTTCATTTCGGGTATGTCTGAGACATTTGCCTGATAGTCTCGCCTGTTCCGTTCCAAAAAATAAATATGCCAGATTAATCCCGAAAATGGCGGGAAAAGTCTTGCGGCATGGGATGCGAAACTATTGTACCGGACCTAATCAAGCGAAAATTAAACTCAATGATAGGCCTAACTAAGTGCTGGCGGCCGCCCGCTCAAAATCGACGCCATTATGATTTTCGCCCTAGCTAATTATTTTGAACTGCTGGAGCGAAATTGGTATCACTTTTCTCTTTTTTTTTTCCTTTTTTTTTTGTTTTTTTTCATATTTTTTTTTGTTTTATTTTTTGTACAAAAATGCAACAAAAAGACACAAATGAAGGACTTAACCGAAAGTTGGCTTGAAATCTAGATGAAAAAAAATAAATAAAAGATAAATTGTTTGAGACCCAGGTCATGGTAAAACCATGAAACCAGGCATAGCATACCATGTATAAAAGTATGTACCCGTAATGCAGCGGTTGTCGATGCGGAAAGTAGAATCGGTTTGTCGGATTTAGGTCCACGCCCATGATACTTTTTGAATAATTTTAGTCCAGTTTACCTCATACAAGGTTCGGGATACATTCAAGGTATGAGTTTATTGAATGAACTGAGTGATATGGACGTAAAAAAAGAGCTAGTAGGAAGGGAAGATTATGAGAATAAGCAGGCTAAACTATAATGTTCAAGGAGGCACCCGTGTGATAGTATATTCCACAATTTGCACGGATACATATGGTAATGAATGAATTGATATCTTTTATCTTCCTAGATAGGGCTTAAAAGGAGTGCGGACAGAGAGCTCTATGTTTTGCTGGCAACCAATGTTGAAGAAAGACAACTCTGAATTCATCACCGGTTCGGGTTTAATCCGTATAATAATACAAATGTAAGTAAAAAAAATTATCCGGACTTCCGCTATAACATATCTTTAGGTTTGTCACACTGCATTCTGGTCATGCATGATTATAGTTGGTATTACTGTGATCACATGATCAAAGTCTGAGCTTGATTGTGCCAGTTTTCTTGCTGCTATTACAGTGTAAACATGGCCGCTCAACTAGCAGTGTGCACCAAAGGGGATAGACAGGCTTGAGCATCTGTCTACCTCTCCAGACCAGATTTTGTCCGGAGGCATAGACTTGTTTGGGTTTCTCTCTGCCCGAAGGCAGAGAGGTCGACTAGCAAAGCTTTAACGAACACTATCGTTAACTGCTGTCCCTCAGAGAGAGTGCTGTTTAAATAGTCTTAGACCAGCCCATCTTGTGGGGGTGTTCAGCTACTCCACAACACTCTTTAACGATGGTATTCTTATCTCCTATGCCATTTAAAGAGATCAGATACTATGTGCTCCATTTATTTTTCTCGGACCGTGATGATAATAAAAATAAAAATTATAAAAGTTATCTGCACTTTCACCATAACATATCTTTCGGTTTGTCACACTGCCTTACGATTGCCTTACTTAAAGCCATACGATTACTTTAAGCATGGGTCGAAACTCGGTCGATTTGGTATCAGTCAGAAACTCTACCTCTAAGCTATCCTATGCACGGCAGAGAATCTTCTAACGTATTATATACGTGATGTATATAAACGCTAAATCAGCAGTCAGAGTGCTCAATTCATACGAAGAGCAGTGCGATTTAAGTAGTGTAAATGAAAAAATATTCACCCATTCGCCATAACATATCTTTAGGTTTATCACACTGCCTTCTGCTCATACGTGCTTACAGTTAGTACTATTGTGGTCACATGATTGAAGTTTGAGCTTAATCGCTCCAGTTTTCTTGTTGCTGCTACAGTGTAAACAGGGTCGCTACGCTAGCAGTGTGCCTCAAGGAGGAACAAAGAGCAGTGATACGATTTCTCTGCTTGCAAAATGTGCGTCAGGAGCTGGAATTCATCTGAGACTTTTAACGCAATACAGCTACAGTGCTCAACCGCGTAGAAGTGTGTACGAGTGGATCGAGAAGTGTAAAAATGACCGGACAAGGGTGAGGCTCGAAGAAGTGGCAGAAGGCTTCCACAACCGACGAAAAGATTCAGCAAGCTCGATAGATGGCAAACCGGCGAGCCATCATCGATGCGGTGGCATGTTCTCTGCGGATTCGGATCACTGCTCTTTGTTCCACATTGCTGCACACTGCTAATAGATTTTACATTATAACAGTGTTATTGGTGCTGTTACAGTGTAAACATAGCCGCAACGCTACCGGTGTTCGTCAAAGAGGAACAAAGAGCAGTGATCTGAAATTTATCGGGGGCTTTTAACACAATACTACTACAGTGCGCTACCAAGCAGGAGTATGTATGAGTGGATCGAAAATTTAAAATTGACCGGACAAGGGTGACGCACGGTGAAGAAGCAGGAAGCCCGTCAATCACGACCACTGATGAGAAAATTCAGCAAGATCCAAGCTCGAGAAATGGTAATGGCGAGCCGGCGTGTTATCCTCGATGAGCTAGCTTGTTCTCCGTAGATCCTGCTCGTTGTTCCTCCTTGGTGCACACCTCTAGCGAAGCGTCCATGTTTACACTGTAACAGCGGTAAGAAAACTGGCGTTATCAAGCTCAAACTTCGATCACGTGACCACAACAGTATCAATTATAAACATGCATGTGCAGAAGGCAAAATTAAAGATATGTTATAGAGAAAGTACGAATTTTCTTTACTTAATCTCGTACTTGTTACAGAAACCGCACTAATGTGGTGAGGCTGTGGCTCTATGCCCGACAAGTGATTGCATTATTATACAGGGTGTCCTGAAAGTCACCAGAAGATTTCAAAATTTATTACCTCATTTATTTTATAACTTTAATTCAAAATACCAAAGAATGAAAGTGAGTAAATATGGGAATAAATTTATACTAGTTGAGAATATATATGAGTTTATACATATTAGGTGGCATCTGTTTTCAGCTTTGCATGAACGTGCCCATTGTGAGATATTTTCCATCATTGTCCCCAGTGTTTTAAGCTCTTGTGCAGTGGTTCCCAACATTTTCTTCGTTGCTATACCCCACCTAGGCATCGCTATAATCCTGATGCCAAAACAGTGACATATAATTCCTATCATTCAAATAGTGAACATCTATTCACGTGGAGAAAGACTTTAGGGTCCTTAACTTGACGTAAGAAGAACAAGAACAACAACAACATGAACAAGTAGAAGAACAAGAACGAAAAGAAAAACAAAAAGAAGAACAAGAACAAGAACAAGGCGAAGAAGAAGAAGGAGAAGAAGAAGAAGAAAAAAGAACAAGAAGAAAAAGAAAAAAAAGAAGGAGAAAACATAAGTCATGAGTAAGACATATGAAAAAGATCATGAAAATATTATTCAGTGAAAGACAAAAGAGGAAAAACTGTGACAGTGTTATGAAGAAAAGAAATTAAGGACAACCAGTTAATTAAATATAAATTTATATCTGTCTGTCAGTTATGTGCCATGCGTGATACACGCTTCGGCGATCATGTATCTTTCGATACATGACTGGCGAGGCAGATTTTTCTCGCAGTAGGTGCAGTTTCTTTCTACGAGAGACCAGTTGCCATCCAAGGCTACAGAACCCGGGCTGTCTCGCTATTTACACAAAGCTGGAGAAAAGACGACGATTCATACCTTTCGCAAGGGTATTAGTGAATGTAAATGATTGGGGCGCACCCACCTTCACAACCACAATAGACTGATCCTATTATTATAAATAGAACAGTAGTTCTAGAGACTGTGAGTAGTGTAGCAGTGTAGTGCAGTGCAGAGTGAGACTTCTGTAGTGATAAGTTTACACTTCCGTTTCTCGACCGGAAGATACCGTTGGACTTTATTACTATTACTTATTGTTACTACTAACCTACGTTCGTTCTACTACTAATCTCTCTGGTGTAAATACCTCTCTGAACATACCAGTATTTTCCCTACGACTGTGTTTGTTCGTTATTACCATATACTCACGTGGAAACACTCAACATCTCAACATAAATGAATATAATGGATTCGACTGGAATTCGAACTCGGCTCTCCTATTCCTCAATCTGAGCCGCTATCCATTACACCACAAAGGGAAATAATGAAAAATGTCGGAAGGGTGTAGCGCCAAAAAGATCGCGGTGAGACTAAATGCAAAACATTATAGAATTCGAAAATAAGAAGATTAAGGAAGAGAAGAAAAGGGAAGATATCTAAGAAGTAGGGGGGAAATGAACAAGAAAAAAACGAAAACGTTAATCATTGAAGGAAAATAAGAAAATAGGGTGAAAATATACGAAAAAAGAAGGAAAAAAAGAAGGACGAAGAAGATGAAATGGAAGGAAAAAAAATATATTGAAAATAGACATAAGAAAAGAGATAAGAGAAAATAACAATAATAATAATAATAATGAGAAGAAGAAGAAGAAGAAGTAGAAGAGAAAGAAAAATAAGTGAGAAGAAGAAAAAGAAGAAAGAAACGTCAAAGAATAAGGAGAAAAATAAGTGAGAAGAAGAAATATATTGAAAATAAACATAAAAGAATGGACAATAGAAAATAATAATGATGAGAAGGGGTAAAAGAAGAGATAGAGAGAAAGAAGAAGAAGAAGAAGAAGAAGAAGAAGAAGAAGAAGAAGAAGAAGAAGAAGAAAAAAATAAAGCAGCATCGAATATTTCTCGAAGAAGAATAAGGAATAAAAAGATATAGAAGAAAAAAGAAATAAGAAGAAAAAAGAGCGTCGAAGAAAATAGTAGGTTTAAATAAGAGAATTAAATAAAAGAAATGGAAGGAGTGTCGAGGAAAATAGAAGAATGAGGAGAAGAAAAAGAAGAAAAAGATAAAGAAGAAAAAGGAGAAGTGATAAAAAGAAGAAGCGTCGAAGAATAAGGAGAAAGCGAATTGAGATGAGGAAGAAAAAAGATGATGACGAAAATACATTGAAAATAAACATAAAAGAAGAGACAAGAGAAAATAACAATAATAATGACAAGAAGAAGAAGAAGAAAAAAAAAGAAGAAGAAGAAGAAAAAAAAAGAAGAAGAAGAAAAAAAAAGAAGAAGAAGAAGAAAAAAAAAAGAAGAAGAAGAAGAAAAAAAAAGAAGAAGAAGAAGAAAAAAAAAGAAGAAGAAGAAAAAAAAAGAAGAAGAAGAAAAAAAAGAAGAAGAAGACGAAAAAAAAGAAGAAGAAGAAGAAAAAAGATCAAGAAGAAGAAAAATGATCATAAGCGGTGAGGGTTAATCGAAGAATAAGAATAAAGAGAATTGAGAAGAAGAAGAAGAAGAAATACGTTGCAAATAAGCATGAAAGGAGGGAAGAAATAGAAGAAGAAAAAGAAGAAGGGATAAGAGAATAATAATAATAATAATGCGAAGAAGAAGAAAAAGAAAAACGAAAAAGAAGAGGAAGAAATAGAAGCGTCGAATAGTTATCGAAGAAGGGATAAGATAAAATAATAATGAGAAGAAGAAGAAGAAGAAGAAGAAGAAGAAGAAGAAGAAGAAGAAGAAGAAGGAGAAGAAGAAGAAGGAGAAGAAGAAGGAGAAGTTTCGAATATTTATTGAAGAAGGGATAAGAAAATAATAATAATGAGAAGAAGTAAAAGAAAATGAGAAAAAGAAGAAGAAAAGAAGCGTCGAATATTTATCGAATAATAATTATACTGACAAAAAGAAGAAAAATAAAAAAGACGAAGAAAGAGCAATGAGAAGAAGGAAAAGGGTCATAAGCGTCGAAGATTTATCGAAGAATAAGGAGAAAGAGAATTGAGAAGTAGAAAATACACTGAAAATAACATAAAAGAAGGGATAACAACAACAATAATAATAATAATAATAATAATAATAATAAACCCTACAGCAATTGGCCTTCCAAGATACCTACAAACTACAGAAGAATGGATAATGATCTGTGACAAATTACATGAAAGTATTAAGCGGCTGTATTCAGTTATAAAAGAAGCCATCAAGTTCAAAATGGAGTTTCAAATTGATGAAGAGATGAAAGTAAAGCACAATACACCGACTGAAGCTGCAAAATACTTAAAAAAGAAAGCAAAGGCAAATGTAACCGACCAGATACATTAACGATGGCTAGATAAACCGCTTCACGGTCAACACTCTGCCCGTACCAAATAAACGGATGTAGACAAACCCCGTAACCATCAGTGGCTACAAAGTGCCGGGTTAAAAGTGAAGCTGAAGGTTTTATTCTTGCTGCGCAGAAACAATGCTTGCTAACTGGAAATTACCAAGCACACACACTGAAAAATTGTATTAGCCCAAAATGTCGATTATGTGATAAATATCCAGAAACAATTGACCATCTTGTATCAGGTTGCGCGGTATTGGTACCCACCGAATATAAAACACGGCATGACAGAGTGGGCCAATATCTGCACTGGAAAATCTGCAACTTTTACGGAAAGGAAACTGCAAGCAATTGATTTGAATACCACTCAGACCCGGTTACGGAGATAGGACCTGTTACAATTTTATTGGACTTCACAATACACACAGACAGAACAATGAAAGCTAATCACCCTGACATGATTATTAGAGACCGCAAAGACAAAATGTGCCTCCTTATTGACATGGCAGTCCCTGCGGACTGCAATGTATTTTTGAAGATCTACAAAAACTATCAAAATACAAGGACTTTCAAATCGAAATCTCAAAAATGTGGCGCATGAGAACATTAACAATTCCAGGTGTAGTTGGAGCCCTCGGATTGATCGGAAAATATTCCAATAGACTCATGCCTTAAAGAAATACAAAATATTGTATTCACAAGTACAGACTACACCTTACAAAGGGCTTTATCTATGTAAAATATATGCGTTTTTTTTTTTCTAAGCTGCTCAGTGTAAAATGTCATGATACAAATTGACTTTAGGTCTCTGGAAGGAACTGGGAAAGAAAACATTTATACTCATGAAACCAGAGGAAATAAAACAACAACAACAACAACAACAATAATAATAATAATAATAATAATAATAATAATAATAATGATAATGATGATGATGATGATGCGAAGGAGAAAATGAAGAAAAAGAAAGAAGAAAGAAGGAGCAATTAGAATAAACATCGAAGATTTATCGAAGAATAAGAAGAAAGAGAATTGAGAAGTCGAAGAAGAAAAAGATGATAAAAATGCGAGAATGAATAAGAAAAAAAGAAAAAGTCTATGTAATTTAGGAATCTAAGGCGAAAAAACCCAACACATGTCAAATATCAACAACTCTATAAGGCAAATTATCAACAAATCTATAAGGAAAAATTATCAACAACTCTATAAGGCAAATTATCAACAACTCTATATGGAAAATTATCAACAACTCTATAAGGAAAATTATCAACAAATCTATAAGGAAAATTATCAACAAATCTATAAGGAAAATTATCAACAACTCTATAAGGCAAATTATCAACAACACTATAATGAAAATTATCAACAACTCTATAAGGAAAATTATCAACAAATCTATAAGGAAAATTATCAACAAATCTATAAGGAAAATTATCAACAACCCTATAAGGAAAATTATCAACAACTCTATAAGGAAAATTATCAACAACTCTATAAGGAAAAATTATCAACAACTCTATAAGGAAAATTATCAACAAATCTATAAGGAATAATTATCAACAACTCTATAAGGAAAATTATCAACTACCCACAAGTAATACTGACCGGAACAATTGTCGGTCAGATGCGAAACCGTCATACAGTCTTACTAGAATAAACAGTAGAGGATTAATTCGAATCGAACGGCATTTTGAATCATTTGCTCTTCAGTCGGTCAGTGTGTCAGGCTGTTCAGACAAACACTGGAAGATCTGAAGCGTACAAAGAAAGAAAAAGACCTTCCTGCAACGTAAGGCACGTAGTGAAATGAAAGCGTATATATTGATACGCGCTTTTGTGTCGACATTAGCGACGCATGATGTAAGTGAATTGATTTGGAATTTCACAATCAGAGCAGAAGACACCATTTTTGTGAGGTTCCAAGGTAATTTCTTTGATGTGTCGTGTCCTTTCAAGTCTTGCGCAATCACGGCTTTCAACAACTTCACGTCTTTTGTTATTCTAAGTAACTTAAGGCGCTTTACCGTCTCTCGCTGTTCTTGATTTGACATCTATTCACTCGAACTTGTTAAGTATGTTAATCACAATTTTTTCCATGCTTCTTTTGCTCTTCACATGCCCGGTGAGTATTAAATTTTCCAGGCCTTCTTTTCTCATTCTGTCCCAGATATTTGAACTTTCCGTTTCTAATCTTTTTCATCTTCCTACTATATTATGTTGAAACACCGGTTCTAGTACGATCAGCGAAGTTAAGCAACGCCGAGCCTGGTCATGGATGACCGCTTGGATGTACCAGGTGTTGTAAACATAGATGTGCGGATGGTGTAATGAATAATGGATCGGAATTGGAAATTGGAGAGCCGAGTTCAAATTCCAGGTGGGTTCATTATATTCCCTTACACACAAATTACCTTTGGAAAGGCTCTTCTCTCCAGTTGTAGGCTAATTAGTAGACGTTGAATCAGTACAAGCCATTATTAGCTCCCCCAAAATCTTACAATCTAAAACTATTTTATGGCTTTAAATAATCTGCAAAGGGTTGATAAGTTGTAAAAAACAAATCAATTAAGATAACTTGAAAAATGATAATAGGACATTCTTACTCAAAAAAAAAAAGAAAGAAAAGTCAATTAAAAGGTAGTTTTCTTTTTGTTTTATTTGTTTTTTGGCTCCGCTATTACCTTAAATTACCGGGCCTCCCTCAGCAATGTTTATCGAAAAATTTATTTTTATTTAATTTGCTGGCAGGATTTGGGCAAAATTGAACGCAGCAGATTACTCCGAAATTTGAACTCAATCTGCTCAGGAACAATTATAATCATTTGTGATTCTCCCTCTTTTTTGTAAAAAGTTATGTTCACGCAATACAAGGCCCAATGGTGCGCGATGTGAATGTAACTGGAATACGTAGGGATTGAAAGTTATGAGGCTATAGAGGATAGACAACGACTGGCCCCAGATTTAGAGATGCTAAGGGTAGAGTGTTTAGAGAAGCACCCTCACGGGATGTTCCACAAACCACAAATTAGCTTTCTGTGTAGCATGTCCTTCTTATTAAAGGAATACGTAGAGAGGAATGAGATGAGGGTGATTCGACTTTGTGGACGTAGCAAGACGGGTCTTGGCTGCAAATTTCTGGGTTCGCGGCAGTAAAGTATAGCGCTCCACTAAACATTTGCCATTGAAATAGCGATAGAATAGTAACGCCTTTGCGACTATGACTTTGTTGGAAAGAGGCTGTAGTGGAAATAAATAGTCCTCCACAAGGCCTTGTAAACTTATTTGAAGACGGCCGGAAAGTGAATATTGTATAGCTCCATCCGAGCTATATTAGCATGCTCGGCATTTTTGTTAATGCTTAATCAGAATCTTGTTAAGATAATGTATGAATATCCGGAATCACAGAGGTTGCTTAGGAACCAGTTCTTCACGCAAACCGAAAACACAATATGTGCCTCACAAGAGCGGGCTTTAATAAGAAATACATCCATGGACAAAATTATGGGGAAGGTGTCGCATTTAGCTCCTCCTCAGTTTCCTTAATCCTTCAACAGGGGTCTCTCCCCCCCCTGACTATAAATACTGGCTGACCCTTCTCTCTATCTCTCTTTTTCGACCCAGGCCTTGGGCCGCAACCTCGCGCTGAGGCGAGGAAAAACTTTCTCTTTTTCACTTAGGCCAATATGTGATATCTCACAGATACAGCGCTTCCCATATTCTGGGAACACGCTCAGGACAATACGCCTACGTACGGACACTCAACACACACACATAACTTCTCCATACAAACACTCTGTAACCCTTCATGTCGTTGTAATTTGTTATTAATATATATTTGTTTGCATACATGTATATCGGTCTTGTTTGTTTTCTTTACCTTATTTGGGCTTCATTAAAGTCCAACATTCCTATGTAGCTGGACCGACTAGCAGGAAATCTTAACCCAGAGATACCATCCTCATATTCACCCCTCGGTCCTCTACAAAGGTATAGAAAAGTTAGAATATGATTGAAACTCGTACATATATTAACTTAAAACACTATAATAATCATTCTTGATGTTTCACTGGCATTTATCATAGGGTGAGAACCAATAATGATTTGTGTTCATTTTTACTCATTCAGCGTAAGTGGCAAAATCATTTATTTGAAATTTAATCTGTAGTGCTAAATCTTTTTTAAAAATTTTTTAGTAACAAGTCTAGTATCAATTTATAAATGCTTCTTTTTTTTTGTTCAAAATGTCTCTGAAGAAAACATTCCCTGAAGCTAAAACGGCTGAAATCATTGCATTGTTCAAAGAAGGGCCAAAATTGAAAGAAAAGTGAAATGTTCAAGAAATGTACACTATTAACATTATTCGGACTATTGTCCTCATTTTTGTCGCTATATTTATCACAACGTTTCGGCCGTTGTACGCTCCGGCCTTCTTCAGGTGGTTGGAATGTCGAACTGAACCCTTTATTTCGCTCACTGGGGTAGACTGTTCTAGTTCCTCGTGCCATGTTTAATGGATGTCAGTTGTCAGTTATCGCCTTTATCAACTGTTCAAGAAATAGTGTAAAACAACCATTAGAAGATATAATGAACCCAATTCTTTCAAAAAGCGTGATGATCAAAGCCGAAAAACGTGTCCAAACACAAAGGAAGACAGACTGCTAAAGAGGGTATCTCTAGGTGATAGGAAAAAACTGCTGAACTTCGAGAGGCAACAAAAAAGTGATATCGACACGCACAGTGAGATGAAGGTTAGTAGAAGCTGGCCTCAAAGGATATAAATCTAGAAAAAAGATTGCTGCCTGAAGCTAATAAGAAAATGAGACTTTCTTTTTCAAAAGTGTATGGAAATTTGACGGCTGAGAAATGGGCAAAAGTTGGTCTGATGAAAGCAACTTTGAAGTAAGTTCCTTTATTAGTTGAAACTAATTTATTGAGCACAATTGGTTTTATTGCGCCTATTGATACTGTATTTTTATTGAATAGAAAATTAACCCTAAAATTTTTATTTTTATCAGATTTTTGGGACCCCTGCAGCTGTTAATGTTCGTCGAAGTGTTGGGCAAACAAATGATGATCAATGTATTGCCTCAATTTTAAAATATAGAGGTTGGAGCGTAATGGTTTTGGTCTGCATGTCGTCTTCCGGGATTCGAATGTTATTCACATGTGAGGGTATAATGAATTCCAACCGTTGCACAAGCATGTTCGACCAATGTTACCAAACTTCATCACAGAAAAAATTTCAACACTAATATACCGGATGGAGTAATATTCCAACAAGACAACGCACCATGCCACATATCCGGAGTTTCGAAGGGTTGATTTGAAAATAAAGAAGTGAGGGTAATGAAGTGTCCTCCTCAATCCCCTAACCTGAATCCCATTGAACATCTATGGCCATGCTTAGGTACAAGAGTGAGGGTGCACAAATATTCTTCAAAACGCGAATTAGAAGCCAAACATGACGAAGAATGGGAGAAAATCTGTGCTAAGCTGGTCTCCAATATGCAGAATTTCTTAAAAGCAGTTCTAAAAGCAAAAGGATCCCACACCAAATATTAAATATAGGTTAAATTTACTTAAAAAACAACTTTTTCTTTAAATGATAAGATAAATGAATTTCAAATATATTTCTAACTTTTATACACCTGCCTCATAATTTTGTCCATGGCTGTATGTGTGGAGTACGTTGGTCGCGAGAGGCCATGGGACTGCGCCTAAAGAGTTATGCTTCAGTTGCTGATGACGACGCAGTATCTGTTATGGCTGTACAGGCCCACACGAGTGTCAGTCTCGATTGCAACGAATGCATGCGAAAACGCTCTCCCCGATGTCGCCCTGTTTTTCTTTCAATCGAGCACGTTTCTTATCGGCCGTAAGCCTCCGTTTCTATCGCTCTGGGTATGATGATAAACTACATCGAGCAGCAAGGAGGTTTTGAGGAGCGTCGTACCGCCTCTTCCCAGGTCCACACTGCCCATGAAATATAAAAATACATCAGAAAACAATACCAGCAGTAAGTTTTCATAGTAATAAGAAATTAAGGACTCAAATGATAAAAAGAACTGGCTCATCTTTGTGCAGGCTGTCTGAGAAAAAACTGCTGACAGTCAGTAGCTTGCACAAGAGTGCGACAGAAAAAATGTACAGTAGAAGCATCGACAAGCAGATTGGGGACGAATCAGAATGACTGGCATCGAGTTCCCAGAGAAGCATTGCCGGAGTCAGTAGAAGTGAATAGCGTGGGATAGGACCATCTTGACTGACAAGCGTTTGGGAGGAAATCGCCCTGACATCGCTGTTTCATAATTGAACATTGTCTTCAGGCCATAAAAATTACCTACAGGCCTTAACATTGCGTTCGGGTATAAGAGACTATCGACGCTCGGTGCAGACCACATTGTCCACTTTAATGTTTACATTTCCAGATATTGAACACATAGCATAGCTTAAAACAATATTATATATATATATATATATATATATATATATATATATATATATATATATATATGTGTGTGTGTGTGTGTGTGTGTGTGTGTGTGTATATAGGTATAAAACAATACAAACAATACTTAAAACAATATTATATATATATATATATATATATAATATATATGTATACAAGGTTAATATATATACATATATATAAAAAGTTAATATATATAACAAGGTTAATATATATACATATATATATAAATTTAATATATATATATATATATAGATATTAAGCACTGTATATATTAGAACATGTACATACCCACTACCTAAGGTAGTGGGTATGTATATGTTCTCATGTAACAGTGCATAATTACATTTGTACATATATATATATATATATATATATATATATATATATATATATATATATATATATATATATATATATTAACCTTATATATATATAATATTGTTTTAAGTTATAATATACGCATACACACATACACACACATACATATATATATCAAAATGCTATTAAAACCGCTTCCTAGACTTATGGCCATATCACGTTGAAATAACGGTTCCCGTATGATTACCGACGTTAAGAAACGTCGAGCCTGTTCTGTACCTAGGTGGGTGACCACTTGTGACATTCGTGCTCATGGCTCGCCAGAATATTTTGCCCTTCGTAGCGCTTGATATATTCTGTCTTTTTTATCTCTGCTATCAAATAAAGTTCATTATCACATTTTACAAGCCCTCTTTCTTCATTATGTGGCCTAGAAATTTCAACAGTCTGTTTCGCGTTTAGTAGTATGTTTGATCAGGAAACGGTGGCAAAATTGAATCGCAAAGGCGAAGCGTTTTTCAATCGTACGCTTGTCGCACTGAACCACTGTATTCTCAATCCATCTTCTCATGTGATTAAACTCTTCTTCGCTCAAATTTTTGTTTCCAGTGTCTTCCTTACAGTCTTACTAACCAGCAATTATGAGCGTTATACGAATTTATAACAAACTATAAGTGTCCTTTTTATTTCCTTTTTCTATAAAACTTCGTCTTTGCTCACATGCTCAGCCAATATTCTATTGGCCTGACGCGCCAGAAATAAATGGTTTACAGAAGACTGCATAACTCTTATTCATTATAGTAAATCCTGTACCTGTAAAAATGAGCTGGACAATACTATTATAAATATTGTGAACATAATTTTGAACATAATTGCATTTACAGATAAAATGTATTATTGGTCATTTTATTATAAAATGTATTGCCGGTCATTTTGGCATAACAAGGTATTGTTGGTTATTGTCTTATAAATAGGTATTGCTGGTAATAAATGTATTCTTGTACTTTCATAGTGTTTTATTTTGTTTTGAGGTTCACTATTTATCCAAAGCCGGGATCCTAACAGGTGCTTTCACCCCGGGTCAGGGTGGACCTGGGAACAACAACAATTAACAGGTAGCACAACGCTCCTCAAAACCTCCAATCTCCCGATTAGAAGCCTTGCTGTCGGATGTAATTTATCGTCATACCCAGGACTATGTTGTGCAGAAATTCTGTCTAACCTTCTCTGCACTATTATTGAAACATTGACCCGTCTGTCCGCTATACGTAGAACGTCTGAGCAGGGAACAGTGGCAAAAGTGAATCCCACAGGCGTAGCATTTTATAGACGTACGCTTGTCACATTGAACTGCCTCATTCTCAATCCAATCTTTGTTTCCAGTGTCTTTTTTACAGTCTTACTAACCAGAAATTATGAGCGTTATACGAACTTATAACAAACTATAAGTGTCCTTTTTGTTTCCTTTTTCTATAAAGCTTCGTCGTTTGCTCAAATGTTTAGTCCATAGTATCCTCAGTATTCTTCTTTAGAGCCACATTTCTGTTACCTCAAGTTTATTCTTCATCTGTGAGGAGATTGTCGAGTATTAAGTACCATATAGGAGATGTTACTGAAAATTATATTTTGGTCTACTATTTAGGTATGGAGAAATATTTTTAATATGTTGGCTTAGCACTCTTTTCGCAAGGTTTTTGTTTCATCATATGTATTTTACTTTATAATACACACACACACACACATGCGCGCGCACACACACACACATACATATATGTATATATATATATATATATATATATATACTCATATATATATGTATATCGGTATATATATATATATATATATATATATATATATATATATATATATATATACTCATATACATATATGTACATATATGTATATGAGTGTATATATATATATATAAATACTTATGTATATATATATATATGTGTATATATATATATACTCATGTATATATATGTACAAATATGAGTATATATATATATATATATATATATATATATATATATATATTATGCATTGTTACGTTAGAACATTAGTACATACCCCCTACAAAACGTGTAGTGGGTATATACATGTTCTAATATAACAGTGCATAATATATATATATATATATATATATATATATATATATATATATATATATATATATATATATATATTAAGACATTTTCATTTTTATACATTCTTTTTAATAATTTAAAATAATTGTCGGAGTTTGTCCATTTCATTATATATATATATATATATATATATATATATATATTAGAACATGTACATATATATATATATATACATATATACACACATTAAAACATGTACATACCCACTGCATAATAAATAAATATTTATTACTCTACTTTTGTATTGAGCCCCGTTTTAAATTCATGTTTTGAACACTGAAAACTTACTCTTCGTTCTTTTACATTTGTATATATATATATATATATATATATGTATATATATATATATATATATATATATATATATATATATATATATATGTATGTATGTGTTTATATATATATATATATATATATATATATATATATATATATATATGTGTATATATATATATATATATGTATGTGTATATATATATATATATATATGTATATATATATATATAATACAAAGCGGTTATAAGCGGGAAGAAAACAAATCTGTCGGCTACTTATGAGATTTTTTGTTCCTTTCTTCTTTTTCGTTTCGATTATTGTTGTATTTATTATTTTTCCTATTCCTTGCCGCAATTTCTTCTTCTTCTTCTTCTTCTTCTTCTTCTTCTTCTTCTTCTTCTTCTTCTTCTTCTTCTTCTTCTTCTTGCTACATTTCATGATTTGTTTTTCTAACTCCCATGACTTTATTATTATTATTATTATTATTATTATTATTATTATTATTATTATTATTATTATTATTATTCACCTCTGCTTTTTCCTTCTTCTTTATCCTCATCTTATTCATTTTCTACTTCTCCATCCTATTCACCATCATCTTCTTCTTCCCATTATTATTATTATTATTATTATTATTATTATTATTATTATTATTATTATTTCATTTCCATTCTTTTTTCGGCATAATTTTTGTCCTCAGTAGATGTTAGTTGAATAATGTCGGGCATTATTGATTCCACTAAAACGTATTATTGTCTATTCTGGCTGTCCAAAAAGAGAAGGAATTGCTTCCCCATGGGACCAACCAGAAATGACAATTGCGTATTAGTCTAAGTAAAAATATTATCGTTCCTCTATTCTCTTCTTGGAAAAAAAAGAAGCAAAATACAAAAGCGAAGAGTACCCGAAGTGAACTACTAGTGATACGTCGGGGACGATTAGTCTCATGAGCAGAGATAAACCCCAAGGAGAGAAGAGAAAACATGCATCAGCGGTGACTGGCAAAGGAAAAACTTCACAGCTTCAAGAGGGTAATAATAATTACAAATGAAGGAAGACTATGGGATGGAACTATGGAAGGCAAAGATGTGACAAAGAATAAGGACATAATAATGGCTAATAATAATAATAATAATAATAATAATAATAATAATAATAATAATGATAATAATAATGGGAAGATGAGGGTGAATAGGATGGAGAAGTAGAAAATGAAGAAGATGAGGATAAAGAAGAAGGAAAAGGCAGAGGTGAATAATAATAATAATAATAATAATAATAATAATAATGGGAAGATAAACGATGATGGTGAATAGGATGGAGAAGTAGAAAAAGAAGATGAGGATAAAGAAGAAGGAAAAGGCAGAGGGGAATAATAATAATAATAATAATAATAATAATAATAATAATAATGGGAAGAAGAAGGTGATGCTGAAATAGAAAGTGAAGAAGAAGAATATAAAGAATAAGGAAAAGGCAGAGGGTAATAATAACAATGGCTAATAATAATAATGATAACATGAATAATATTCGGATGATGAAGACATCGTAGAGGAGGAAATAGGAAGAGTTATGAAGAGCTCTAAAGTAGCCGACGTTTGAAGAGATAAAAATGTATTTATAAAAGGAAGAATAAATAAAATTTTCGAAAAGTGAGAGTGCCATAAAAAGAAGACAAAGAATATCGGTTACGCAAAAAAAAATGTTTGCTGGTAGTGAAGAAGAGGAAGAGGGGAAGAAGAAGGAGAAGAAAGAGGAGTAGGATGAGAAGAAGAAGAAGGGGAAGAGAAGGAGTAGGAGGAGGAAGAGAAGGAGGAGGAAGAGAAGGAGGAGGAGTATGATGAGAAGAAGAAGAAGGGGAAGACAAGAAGAAGAGGAAAAAGATGAGTAGAAGAAGAAGAATAAGAAGAAGGGGAAGAGAAGAAGGTGGAGGAGGAGGAGGAAGCGAAGGAGGAGTAGGATGAGAAGAAGAAGAAGAAGAAGAAGAAGAAGAAGAAGAAGAAGAAGAAGAAGAAGAAGAAGAAGAAAGAGGATAAGAAGAATCAGAAGAAGAAGAAGAAGGGGAAGATAAGAAGAAGAAGAAGAGGAAGAAGATGAAGGAGGAGAAGGAGGAGATGAAGAAGAAGAAGAAGAAGAAGAAGAAGAAGAAGAAGAAGAAGAAGAAGAAGAAGAAGATCCAGGAGACAAAATGAATCAATATAAGGACTTAAGGAGTAAATGGAAAGGAAGTTTTTGCGAAATGTCCTGAGAAAATGAACGAAATATGACAGTGAATTTGTTGTTGCCTAACTGAAGGCAAATGCCGTCTTTTATAAAATATTCTGATGTGTCACTTCCCAAAGAAAAAGGACAAAAGATGCCCAAGTTGACCTTCCGGCCGGAGTAGAAACCGCTCCCCGCCTCCAAAGCCTTCAGCCTTTTTTGTAGCCATCACTTTATCACGCGTTTTGGAAACGAACAAAAAGAACATTCGTGTGTATGGAAGCATAGATGTGATTGTGAGCATTTAACTAAAGATAGATTTGCGTTTTCAGCTGCAGAAATAGAACTGATTAATTTGGAAATGAGGGAAGAAGACGGTAACGTAGTTTTCAACTTAGGGAGGAGGGCTTCGCCTGGCTGCTGAGAAAATCACCTTATCGGGTTCTGCATATTCACCTGAGATCGAACACTAACCTCTGACATATTAATGCAGCATTTTCCCGGGTTAACAACATTGACGCGTTTGGTATGGTAGGCTGTTCGGAAAGTAATTTCATATTTCATCACTACGTTTATTTGATTTTTTGTCAACTTCTTATGGGTCATTTAATGTCGAAATTTTCTTGGGTTCATTTGAAATTCCAGTTACAAAAATGTATTACTGGTAATTTTCTTCCAAAAGGAATATTTTTATTTTACTTACAAAAAATATACTTCTGATAATACCGGGTGTAACAACAAAATTGTCCAGATCGTGTAACAGTATAAACGTCCATCCCACAAAAAGTTTAATATCGAAAAAAAAACCCAAAAAACACTACACTAATTGAGTTTCTTTTTTCAGTTTTCTTTGTTTTCAGATAAGATGTTTAACCATCATGATACGATTTGTCGTAAGAATCACAGAAAAACCTTTTCAGTTATTCAGCTAGAACGAGAACAGGTTTAAATCGTTTTGTGTCAGTCCCAACTGTCCTCCCAACTGATCAATGGTGAGAGGGGGAAAGATCATTCAGACCTTTAGTAATGGTACCAACATTCATACTCTGGTTTCCATCTTTAAAATCCATTTAAGAAGCATCAAGAGAACGGTGAATAAGTTTAAAAAGAACGTAACAGTAGAAATGAAAACTGGATCAGTAGGTCACAACAGGAAAGGGGATCATCATTTACGAATGATCGAGCTAAAGAGATTAATTAGAAAAGATCCAACTCAATTCATAAGACTTTTAGCACGTGAGAGAGGAGTTTTACCTATGACAGTCCGAAGAGCAGTGAAAAAAGACTTGAAAATGAAATCGTACATGAAACGTGGTAGGAAACTTGTTACTCCAGGACAGAAAGCAGGTTACAAAAGGCGAAGATCATCTTAAAATAAGTTGGAAAATGATCCTGGAATAATATATATATATATATATATATATATATATATATATATATATGAAAAATATGGAAAAACAAAGCAAAATCCGAATATGCAAGTTTACTGTTTTAATTGACAGTAAAACAAAATTAAAACAGTAAACTTGCGTATTCGGATTTTGCTTTGTTTTTTTGTTTTTCCATATTTTTCATCATACCGTCGGATCTGCATCCACATATTTGCTCTCTCACACACACACACACACACACACACATATATATATATATATATATATATATATATATATATATATATATATATATATATATATATATGTGTGTGTGTGTGTGTGTGTGTGTATTTGAAATTTATATCCATCTTTCATGACCTTCCGATCCTTAGCTATGATTAATTAATGATGAACATGTCATTTTCGTTTATGATCAATTTCATCACGATCCTTCTATTAAGTTTTGAGAGTAATTATACAATCTTATTGCTCAAACTAGAGCCCAGTAGTGCTATAAAAACCTCCGAGAATTCCAGTAAGATAACTTTAATCAGTTCTAAGATACAACAGTTCAGAGCTTAATCTAACAATTGGACAGTTTTGCTGTTACACGATTTGGACAATTTTGCTTTTACACCCGGTATATTTTTTTCATTTTTTTATTGTCTTAAATGTATTGCTGGTAATATTTTTTTTTTCCAAAAATGTATTGCTACTAATATTTACAAAAATGTATTGCTGATAATTTTTTTACAAAAATGTATTGTTGGTAATTTTTACTATGGAAATATATTGCTGGTACTTTTATACTTTCATGGTGTTTTGACCCCAGTTTGGGGGTTAACTATTTGGCCATAGCTAGGACGCTAATAACTGCTAACATCTCAGGTTAGGGTGGTCCTGGGAACAATTAAGATGTGTTTCTACACTCCCCCAAACCTCCATGATCAGAGGCCTTGCTACTGGATATATTTTATCGTCATAACCAGTGCATTTCATTGCTGTAAATTATGAATCAACTAACTGTTATGGTCCAGGTTCCTAGTACCACGGTGATGGTCCAAGGGTAGAACCAATGAAGAATAACTCGAACACAGGTATGCAATAACACAAATATATTACAAATAGAAATATGTACACAGAAGTAGAAGTGTTAGTAATAACAATCAGGTTAGGTTAGAGAGAACTATGTTGTCTCGACCAGTATCACTATTCCAATGTCTTACAGTAATCGTCTGACGCGACTCTGTCTTTGACTGACTCACTCTATGACTGACTGGCCGACTGCCTGACTCACTGACTCTGTGTCGATATTTAACACCCCTCACACGGGCCGAATGTGGCACAAGGCCGGTTTAACGTGGGCTTACCGAGCCCGTAGGGTCAGCCAAAAATATGCCCATTAGAACCCGTATAAACGGGTTCAGGGACTGTCTACCTCGCCGGACGAAACTTTGCCTTGCGGCAAAGCCTCGTCCGAGTTCCTCTCCGCCGAGGCAGAGAGTTCGACAGCAAAGAACAGTCTAAACGACTGTTCCAACACTGACTCAGTTTGCTGCTCCCTCTTGAGGCGCAGTATTTTTGAGGTACGGAACAGTCTATTAATATTATGGGTAAGTTCCCATAACACTAACCAAAGAAAAACTAAGGTAGGAAAGTGCTTCTAGAATTAGTTTATCTTTTTCTCTTCAACGTCGTGTCGTTTATAGCGTTTATAGAGTGTCACCCCATAGAGGTTTCTTCTTTTATGTATCATGTCTCTTCAGGATATTAGCGATCATGGCTCTCCGCAATTTCCTATCCTTTATAATTCTTAATGTCTTCTTGATATCTCTCTGAAACCTTGCCCCTCCATTCATTTACTTAATATCCCGGGTAGGTGATGCGCTGTTTTCCTCTGTCCCTCTTGCCTTCAATGCGGCTTGTGAGTATCACATTTTCCAAGCCTTCTTTCCTCATTATGTGCCGTAGACATTTTAACTGGCACTTCCAGATGTTAAGTTTAAGTGTCCTCTTTATGTCCGTTTTTTTAAAAACCTCATCCTCGCTCACATGTTGGGCCCATTATAATTCTCAGCATCCTTCTGTTGAACCACATTTCTCTTGCTTCAAGTGTCCTCTCTATTTGTGAGGAGATTGTTCAGGGTTTACTGCCTTACGGGAAGAGTAATATTACATAGCAGTTTAGCAATTCTTTCTTTGTTTTTAACGAAATCTTTCTTAATACTTTGCTTAGCTTTTAGAAGTCATCTTTCACTATCCCAATGCACCTTTGAATTGCAGTGTCGCACATTCCGTCTTCTGTTAAAATACATCCCAAATATTTAAATTGTATTACTTGTTTGATTTTGGTATTTCCAAGTTGTAGTTTGCATGTTGCACTGTTCATTTTGCTAACAACCATGCATTCTGCCTTCTTGCAATTGATGCTTAGTCCTTTCTTCTCGCTTTCCTTCAATACCTTCTCTACGAGTTCTTGTAGTTTCCTTTCTTTGTCTGCTATCAAGACTGTCGCCAACATATCTTGTTAAGATTTATCTGCCAATTCTGGTAGGACTTCTAATTCTATTAGAATCGCGTCATTGTATAAGGTTGAATAAGTCCGAAAAGAACATATATCCATTTCTATTTTTGGATGTTTACTGAATTAATTTTTTTATCTGTATTCAGACGGTTTCCTGTCCGTATAGGTTCTGGTTTATTCAAATATCCTTCCCAAATATGTCAAGAAATTCAAAAACTAAGATATTTACAATTACTTGCTCTATGAATTCCGAAAATATATTAAGCATACAGTGGCATGTAAAAACATAATATTTAGGATTTTCTTCTTTGACTTTTTTTTTGCGAATAACAATGAAGTTTCCAGTCCTACTATTTAACTCATAGCTAAATTGATTTATACCTTATCCAGTGGTATTTGCATATAAGTAAATGTTACGAACCCGAGAGGAATTCGAACTCCGTTATCCGACTTCTTATTCCAGGCCGCTATCCATCACACCACTCACACATCCTCAATATATGTGAAGAGAAAGCAAAAGAAAAGGAAATAGAAGAAAATGACAGAGAACGAGAAAAACATTAATGGGCTACTTAACAGATGAACAGCCATGACAATCCTAGTCCCGTGGGGGGGGGGGGCGAAAAAAGATCGACAAAGTAAATGTTCCATGTGAGATTTTCTGACAGATCAGCCACGGGGAAAAAAGCCTGCGAAATCTTTTTTTATTCGTTTCTATTCTTTTTATCCATATTTTAGTTTGTCGTCTGCCAAGCACATCTGTACACAACACGTGTCTTAGCGGGCGGCAAGAGTAGATTCAGTTAGCAAAGGAGCATAATGTCTGAAAACAGCTTGAAATATTGCACAAATATTGCGTAAATCACGGTCAGAGATGGAAAACGAACAGGAAAATGAAAGAAAAAAATGGATGAAACGCATTAAAAAAAAGTAACATTAAGTAGAAAGCGAAAGAAAACTGGCAAAGGGTGACAGTGAAGACGCAAAATAAAATGGCGGAAGGCGATGGCAAAAATGGAAGAAAAAGATGTAAGGCAAGAAAAATGATTTTAATTATCGGATTTGAGTGTAATGGAACAACGGAAGATAGTGACATGTGATTGGAACCTGCATTTTCTCTGCGGTTTCTTTGTGTTCGGTCATTAATGGGAGCGACACGTCAAGCGTTCTGATTAATGTCTTCGAGTCCAAGAACCCAGCTCAGAGAGGAAACTGAAGATCCATCGATATTTTCGGTATTTATGCATGAATATGCATGTATATAAATAAGTTTGTTGCGGTATCAGCCCCTATATACACGCACAAGATACCTAACCAGCTAGCTAGTTCGACACATACAAGTTCAGATAGATAATAAAGAGACTGATATATATATATATATATATATATATATATATATATATATATATATATAGTCTTAAAGTGTGCTATATTTATGGGATAAAGTGCTCAATATCAGAGACAGAGCGTGTGTAAATATAAAAGTCAACATAGAAGTCAACACTTAGAGGCGACAGTCTGTTTCATGCTGGTGCAATCGTCAGGCAACTCTACGTCATATATATATATATATATATATATATATATATATATGACGTCACACACTACGAAATGGGTAAAGTCCGACAATTATTTTAAGATTATTTCTGTTGATACGTTATTTTTATAGATACAAATATTTAACTAAATGCTCAATGTTTATAATAAACAGTATTAACAATATTTACCGGTCTGAATGTCCAAGAAACTTTTATAGAAAATATGTGTCCTCCGACAGGAATCGAACCTGTATCCTATACGGAAACGTCATATAGCCTGACGTGCTATACCAATTTTGCTGCAGAGGAGCATCTTGGTTAGCAAGGTCGGCTTTACTGCTTTTAAACTACAATTTTCTATCATTTCCTTCGAACGTTCCTATCCGCTCGAAGCTTATCCAAACCTAAACAAATGACGTCACACACGACAAGATGGACTAGTCCAACAATTGTTATAGCACGTCAGTCTATATGACGATTCCGTGTAGGATACAGGTTCGATTCCTGTCGTTGTATTGAGCACTTTAAAAAAAAGTAAATGCTGAGAACTATGGATTCTTAATCTGTCTGTTCTTTCTATTTATTTGTGTATACATATATATATACATATATATATATATATATATATATATATATATATATATATATATATTTATATATATATATATATATATATATATATATATATATATATATATATATATATATTTTTATATTTATATATATATATATAATTATTTATTTAAATATAACATAAATATGTTATAAAATCACTACAAAAATAGCCATTTTGTTTCAATACTTCTGGTGTCTTATCAAGTGATGATGTTGAATGTAGAATAAATGGTTTTAAAAGTTTCAAATTAATTAACGATCCTTCGCTAGGGGTAAACGCTGTTACATAAGCTAGAATGACCAATCAAAATACAAGTATATGAGAATTCAAATAATTTGACAACGAAGCAAGGTTATCATAGATATTAAAAGATTTTATAAAATTTGAAATTAAAATTAAAAGTAAAAAATTACCTATATATATATATATGCGGATATATATATATATATATATATATATATATATATATATATATATATATATATATATATAGAGAGAGAGAGAGAGAGAGAGAGAGAGAGAGAGAGAGAGAGAGAATTAATATAATTAATAGCTTTGTCACTTATCTGATTGATGTTATCTTCAGCATCCCGACTCCAGAGTTTCGTAAACGGACACCCCGGGGATTACACCGTCCACATCTCAGGGGTTGTGTGTTTTGAAAGTATTTTTTTTATCCGACATTATTCTATTACTATAAATGTTATTTTTAGTGGGTGCACGTGCTTGGATTTTTTACCTTCTTTTATGTTATTTTATTTTATTAAACAGTGAATTTTAATTAACAACTGACCTAAATTCAGAAGTTGTACTAAAGAAAACTTCAGCTTCGGACAGAAATTCGAACCTGCGTGTCTTTTTTTTTTTTACCTCAGGGAAACCACTTCTCAAGCCGAAGTGTGACTCTACCAGTTTTACTGTTTAATAAAATAAGAAAAAGAAGAATAGCATCGTAAACAAGTGTACTTACTAAAAACGACACTTCTGGTAAGTAGAAATAATGTTGGATGAAAAAAACTTTAAATAATTACATCTTTATGTTTCGCGTACAAAACTGAAGCAAGTAGATTCAGATTCGTAGAAATCCCAACGAGAAAACATGGTTTCTTAAATAGGTAATTCCAACCTCGCCCTGTCTGGCAGGTCTCAGTGGCCGAACTGGTAGGGGTAGACTTTGGCTAAAATGTTGTTTTCCTAATGAAAAAAAAACGGATGCAGGTTCGAATCCTGTCAAAGGCACAAATTTTCTTTAGTAGGACTTATAAATTTAGGCCAGTTATTAATTTCATTGTTTAATAAAAAAAAATAAAAAAAATAAAAAACGGATAGCATCTCAAACATGTATACCTACTAAAAATAACATTTATAGTAATAAATAATTTCGGATAAAAAAATCCTTTAATTTAAATGCATTATATGTTTATTCATATATCTAATAATCATATATACATATGACATGTATGTATGAATAAATATATATGCATGTATTTGTCGCCCGCAGCAAAGCTGGTCTAGTATCGCACTTAAGAATGCACAAATGAAATATGTCTTTCCCTTACCTGATTTTCTCTACAATAGCCACTGCTAGCATGCATAAGTGTAAAACGAATGGCACCATCCACTGCTGACCCTCATTTATCCTTCACGAAAGTCCACCATATATATATATATATATATATATATATATATATATATATAATGCATATATATATATATATATGAATATATTATAAATATATAACATATGAATATATGAATATATTTATAATCTATACATATATTCTTTCTAATAAGTTTGCTTGAATAATAACGACAAATACTGTCTATCCAGTTTTTTCTTAACCTTTATCAGTTTTTGAATTAGTTATTTCATTACCAATTCTGTGATTAATGGTAGTTAGGATATCAGCAGTGGTGAGGACCGATCGAAACCTGTACTGTTTGTCGCTCAAGAGGTTCGTCCTACTGTTATAATCAGCAACCTTCTTGTTGATGATGTCTTCAAAAATCTGAAACGTGAGGATTTACCACCTTCAAACCAGATATGACAAAAATATTCCATTTTTGGTTTGATCTTGCTGTTGTAAAGTTAGAGAAGCGTTTCTAAAAACATTTACTCTTGTGCTCTCCCCTGCATAAAAATTATTATATAGCACTATTAATATCTATCACTTTTATATTTTCTTATAAGCAAAGACATTTCCACAATATGCCGTACCATAAATTAGTTAAACCTCCGTCAGTCAGTCAAACCGCCAACCTGTCAACACCTGAAATAAACATCTACCACCGTGTTTGTGATATTTTATGCTAAATGTTTTTCTACGGTGGCTATATCTGTAAAAATAAAAAAAAATGAAATGAAATATATAACGTGAGCGAAGTTTTTAGTAAATTTTAAGTATTCTTTATTCAGTAATTTTACAAATGTAGGGAAATATTCTTCATAATCTAAAGTTTTATTGAATTTTAGATACTTCGGCTTTAAATTTACTATAGTTATCGCTCTTATTTTCTGACAATTTCGTGTATGGATGCCCGTAACTACTAAAATCGGCACCTTTATGCACATGCAAAAAAAAAAAAAAGAAAGGAATTCAAAATTCTTTTTAAAATTTTGAGTGATGAATTGTAATAAACTTTTCAATTTATGATTACTAAATATAGTTTTATTTAATAATAATATCATCCGAAAGTGTGGAATTAATACAAAATTTTAAAAGATTTAAAACTTAATAAATTATTCTAATTAAAATTTAAAAAATGTTGTGTCGGAAACCTACCACCCCTCTTGAAGATGAACTTGTCTGCGTCCAAAGACTTTATATAGCGGCACGTCGAGAGACAGAGTGCGAGCGCGAGTGCGAGAAAGTTCTTGGCTGAGCTAGTTACTGACTACTCAGGCGATTTCTGTACCTTTTACCAACCAATAAAACCCTTTTTATTGTTACGTGTTATTTGTCGTTTGTCTCTACAGACCCCAAACCAACATCATAACAGAAAAAATTCGTGAAAAAATCCATTATTCATCAAAAACATGTTCTATTGTAAGTCAATAGTGTCCTTATTATATCTTAATCATAAAAGCAATTAAAAGATTATCTAATTAAATATTTTCTTAGTTTTATTCCATTTTATAGTTTACGATACAGAACGGATTTTCGGTAATTGGTGTTTCTGTTTTACAAAACAAAAAAAATGACATTAAAATTCTCCAAGGAATTCTGCTTTTAACTAAGATAAACATTATAGGGTCAAAATATAAATTGTCGAAATTTCTTAAAATGAATTAGGTTGGGAGAGGGTATTATGTAAAAAAACAAATTTTTACAAGATTTAAAAATAAAAGTTTGTAAAATCATTTCATTCATTTTTTTAAATAAATTCTGAAAATTTCATTGAAATTGACAATTATTCGATTTTTGCAATAAGGTTCAAATCAATGTGTGCTTTACCGTAAAAACGACGCTAAAATTTTATAGCCTAATCTTTGCTTGCTCTCACCCCGCCACTGGCTCAAGGATTTTTAACCAAAATTTCGAACGTGCTAGAAATGGTTAAAAATATAATTAAATAATAAAGGAAAATAATTTCTGCTTTAGAATAACATAGATTTTGACGATAAAACTTTGTTTTTTTTATCAAGTTTGGGGTATTTTTCATCAAGATATGCTCTTTTATCAACGAAGTATTGCATGTACCTAATATATATATATATATATATATATATATATATATATATATATATATATATATATATATATATATAGATAGATAGATAGATAGATAGATATATGAAGAAATATAGTCTTAAGATGTGCTATATTTTGTGCGGTTTAATGCTAGATGCAATCGTCAGGCCACCTGACGATTGCATCTACCATGAAACAGACTGTCGCCTGTAAGTTTTGAATTCTATATGAGCGTGTGTGTGTAGGTGCGTGTAGCTCCAATGGTTCACTAAAACTTAGCATACAATGTTGTAAAAATCATCCAAAGTTATTAAAAACAAAGAATTATCGTCATAATATTTAGGTTATTATTAAGAGTAAACACTAAATAATGTTTTATTATTAAATTATGCTGTTATTTTTAAATAAAAACGCTTTCCAGTGAATTTAAATTCGCTTTGAAATTCAGCTTATTAGAAAT
>OZ038501.1:67444258-67451758 GCA_964036315.1 Acanthosepion esculentum
AGAAACTATACAGTTGATTGATCCAATCCTTGTGAGCAAAATTGGGTGGCCGGAACTATACGAATAGCCAACCACTAACAACAACATGACAAATGATTGGTTAGTATTCTCTTAACAACGGATTACATTCACTTACGTACAGATACCCGTTGCAAAGTATTAAACCATCTTTTCTTTCCTCCCCGACAAGCTATTGGTTCAACGGTAGGATTTGTTCATTTTATCTCCCAAAAATTCTTAATGCAATATTAACTCACAAACAAAAATCTCTATCTATAAAAGGAGAGGATGTGTGTGTGTGTGTGTGTGTGTGTGTGTGTGTGTGTAACAAATGTAATTCAGTGTGTGTGTGTGTGTGTGTGTGTGTGTAACAAATGTAATTCAGTGTGTGTGTGTGTGTGTGTGTGTGTGTGTAACAAATGTAATTCAGTGTGTGTGTGTGTGTGTGTGTGTGTGTAACAAATGTAATTCAGTGTGTGTGTGTGTGTGTGTGTAACAAATGTAATTCAGTGTGTGTGTGTGTGTGTGTGTGTGTGTGTAACAAATGTAATTCAGTGTGTGTGTGTGTGTGTGTGTGTGTGTGTGTAACAAATGTAATTCAGTGTGTGTGTGTGTAACAAATGTAATTCAGTGTGTGTGTGTGTGTGTGTGTGTAACAAATGTAATTCACTGTGTGTGTGTGTGTAACAAATGTAATTCAGTGTGTGTGTGTGTGTGTGTAACAAATGTAATTCAGTGTGTGTGTGTGTGTGTGTGTGTGTGTAACAAATGTAATTCAGCGTGTGTGTAACAAGTGTAATTCAGTGTGTGTGTGTGTGTGTGTGTAACAAATGCACGGCCGCAATTTTCGACGGATTTGCACCAAAATTTACATGCACATGCTCCAAGTGAGTAAAAAGGCCAAGGCCGACTTTGCATTCCCCAACTCCCATCGATAGTGGAAATAATCGATTTTTTCATGCTTCTACGGCAGTTTTCCTGTAGATTGCGGCCATTTTCTACTGGCCAGAGTGAGAGCCTATAGCTGGCTGCCACGAATAGGCAGGAAGATTCTATTGGCCAGCGTGAAAGCCAACAGCTGACTGACACGAATGTTAACTAGCATGTTAGCATGCAAAAAAATCGATAGCCGCATTCGTCACAAGTGGGAAAAATTTAAATCTGCATGGCACTTTACTCCAATTGGTTCATTCGCTTGCTTATACTCAACGTTGATTCTGATTCCGCAGAACTGGTTTGGGTGTGAAAAAGTATTTGTTGTTAACATACTTTTTTCATTCGGTTTTTCCAGTTACGAGTCCTAATCATTTTGTGTTCATTTTGTTTAGTTCTTTTTTTTCGTGACAGATTTAATGTTTAGTATAGAGCTTAGAAAAAAATTCGCAGTGTGAGATAGGCAAGAAGTAAGGCATGTAGCAACATCAGCACGCAAAGGGCACTCCTTTAAAGGCAATAAGGGCAAAAACATTTTAAGTCAAGTGATAGCGATTGCTGTATGAGTCGTACGATTTTTTAATCAAGCACGGGCGACGCCGGGCCATGCTGCTAGTTAAGAATAATTCTTACCATCCAAAATATATTTCGACTTTAAATAACCAACAAAAGTTTGATAAGCAGTAAAAAACGCATAAAACCAACGCTTCTCTTCACAAATATAACGTAATCAGATGTCTTTTAGTATCATTATGGTCATTAGAGAACTTTTTATTGGCTTTCTTTTGATCTTGTTTTATTGGCTCTTTTCTTGCCCAGGCGACTAATCTTTCTCTTTTTTTGTGGTCGAAGCTGTGGTTATAATAGAGCGGTGATTACATCCATGATGAAACGATGTGGTCGGACATGGTCAGCAAACAACTGCTGTACTGACCAATGTACCGTTCATTGTCTTTTGTTGTGAACAGGGGTTTATTTTTCCTTTTGAGATAACCATTAATGAGAGGGCAGAAATAGAACTTGAACCGGTGGGGCCGGATGTGGGTAGGAATTCGAAACGAGTGAAGGAAATAGAAAGAAAACAGGAATAAAGAAAAGAAAAGAATGAAGAGGGATGAAAAGTGGGATGAAGATGAAATGTTAAGCACAGAGGAAGAAGAAGAAGAAAAGAAAATATATAAGAAGAAAGAGAAAAAGCAAGGAATGATTAAAAGAATATGAGAAACAATAAAGAACCAACAATTAGAAAAAGACAGAGAGAAAGAATTTGAATAAAAAAAGAAAGAAAAAATGAATTCATTCTTTCTTTTTTTATTCAAAGAAAGTTACAAATCGAAAGAGAAAGACTGAAATTTTAAAATGTCGAATGATATAAAGAGAAAGTAAGAAAATAATTAAAAATGGAATAAAAATGAAAGTTAGGAATTCAATGAAAAAGACGGAAAGAAATAAACAAAATTAAAACGCAATAATTAAGAAAGTTAAAAATCGAATGAAAAGGTTGGAAGAAAAGAAGGAATTTAAAAAGAAATAAAAAGAAAAGAAAAAAAGAAAAAATATAAAATGAAAAGAAAGAAGGAAACGAAGGAGGTTAAAATGGAAAGGAAACTGAATGAATGAATGAAAATTCCAAATCGAATGTTAAGAATGAAAATATAGAGATCCAATGATAAAGACAGACATTTTCATATGCCGACTGGTACAAAGGGAATAAAAGAAAATAATTAAAAATTGAATAAGAATGAAAGCAAGGAAGTTTAGAATCTAAGGAAAAAGATGAGAGGAAAGATAAGAAGAAAGGAATGAATTTAAAATGTAAAGAAAGAAAAAAAGTTAAAATGGTAAAAAAGGAGAAAGAAAGAAAGAAAGAAAGAAAGAAGAGAATGAAGAGAAAGAAGAGAAATTAAAGAATTTAATGAAAAGATGACAAGAAAGGAAGAAAGTTAAACTGGAAAAGAAAAAAGAATTTAAAAATAGAAAAAAAAAGAAATGAAGTTAAAATGGAAAGAAAGAAAGAAAGGAAAAAAGAAAGAAAGAAAGAAAGGAAGAAAGACGGAAAGAAAGAAAGAAAGAATGAAAATAAAACAGAAAGAAAGATTGTCATAATGAATGAAAGCTACAAATCAAATGAGTAAGAATGAAATAAAGTAACAGATTTAATAAGAAAGACATTTTATGATGTCGAATGGTAAGAAGGAAAAGAAAGAAAGAAACATTAAAAAGAAAGATAGAAAGAAAATGCATAAAATAAAAAAAGAGAAATGAAGTAAAAAAAAAAAAAATAACGAAAAGAAGAAACGAAAAATAGGAGGAAGTGCAAATAAACGAAAATCGCAAATGTAAAGAAATAATCGAAAAGAAGATGCGGACAAAGACAAAAAGTATGAAAAGAGAACAAAATAAAGCAAAAAGAATGCTGAGAAAAAGAGAAAGAAAGGAAAATAAGTGAAAGTTCAAACGGGAAAAAAGAATGCGAAAAAGATGGAGGCCACGTGACTCTAAAAGAGACAAAAAAAGAGAACTGGCCAGGAAGTGAAGCAGAAAGAGCCGCAGACAGACTAATGAGAACTTATCGTTTTAAAAAGAAACACCGATCATTGTACTGGCTGACCTTTCATTTATTGCACCGGATGACCCGTTCAAGGTCAGCGCTCACTGGAAATAACATGGCGATCTATTCTGTTTTTACTCCTTTGCGATTTTGACCGTAACGGCCAAAGACGCTGCCCATGATTTCCGCTTCCCGAACGAGTAACTTGTGAATTCACATTTTCCACCAAATAATAAGTATTTCTTATGAAGAGATAAAGAAAAGGCAGCCGTAGAAGAAGATTGGTTTGGTTTGTTTTGGTTTCTTTGCATATCAACCTCAATGGGTTATTCGATGCCGAACATTTTTTTTTGTTGCTAGGAATATATTTATCCAAAAATGTATTGCTGATGATATTTTTTCCTTCAAAAATTCATTGCTGATAATATTTTAACAAAAATATATTGCTGGTATTAAAAACTATTTTTACACTTTCATAGTGTTTTGACCCCAGTTTGGAGGTTAACTATCTGCCCATTGATGGGACCCTAACAGTAATTAAGAGGTGGTATGGTGTTCCTCCTATCTATTTATCGATTCTTGATAAAATTTAAAAGCATAATTTGCAATGTTATCTGTCCTGACCTGGCATCCCGGCTTCAGTCACTCTCCCACCGTCGTAATGTAACCGCCCTGTGCCTTTTCTATAAATACTTTCATGATAATTGTTCGCTATAGTACCTAGACATTATGAATTTAAACGCAGTACTAGATTGGCAACGAGGTCTCATCAATTTATAGGTGAATTGGCTAGAAGTATCCGCAAGTTCTTTGCTAACAGTTTCTTTTCTCGCACTTCTTGCTTGAAGAACTCTCTTCCGGCTGCATACTTTCCAGCCAAGTTTGATCTTCCAAAATTCAAATGCAATGTCAATCGTTATCTAACTCTTTTACTATTATTGCTCCCTAACAAGGTCTTCCTTTTCTTTCACACTCAGTTACCCCACTTAGTGGCTTTTTCCCTTCCTTTTTGTGAAATTATTTAAAAAAATAATCTGTTGAAATGTCTCTAAAAATTGCCTTTAAAATTGCAAGAATGTGCTATTTTAACAAAACAACCGTTCCAATAATAACAGAAGCACTGCGAATAAACACTGTTATACACATTAAGAACATTCCGACAACAATAACGATATCAGATAAATCTTCCTTCTCTCAAGTTGGTTGGTTGATTCGTTTTCTACGGCTTATCAACCCTTTGCGGGTTATTTAAAGCCAGATAATATTTTTAGATTGGATTTTTTTTTTTATATATAACAGTGCTGTAGTGATACAAATATTACTAATTAACCCATAGCTGGGGGAGAAGATGATAAAATAAAAACTAGTCATCTATTTCAAATATGGGTATCCTCTAAAAATTAACGTTTTGATTGATTAGTTTTTTTACTGCTTATCGACCTTTTACACGTTATTTGAAACCAGAAAATATTTTAAGATTTTTTTAGATCATAATGGCTTTTGACTGATACAAGTTCTACTAATTAACCCATAATTTCCCATGGAATTTGCGCATAAGAGAATATAACGAACCCGACACTGGAATCGGAATTCGGCTCTCTGATTTCCCATTCCGAGTATGTGCATGTGGTGTTATCTATTACCCCACTGCTCTTCCAAGCTTGCAGCATTTGACATTCCCAAGTGGTCACCCCTCTAGTCTAGCTATTGACCAGACTCGAACTCGTTTAACTTCGCTTAGTACATATATATATATATATATATATATATATATATATATATATATATGCATGTATATATATATATATATATATATATATATATATATATATATATATATATATATATGAAGAAATATAGTCTTAAGGTGTGCTAATTTATGGGATAAAGTGCTAAATATCAGAGATAGAGCGTGTGTAAATATAAAAGTGAACATTGACGTCAACACTTAGAGGCGACAGGCCTGACGATTGCGTCTAGCATGAAACAGACCGTCGCCTCTAAGTGTTGACTTCAGTGTTCATATATATACATATATATATATATATATATATATATATATATATATATATGAAGAAATATAGTCTTAAGGTGTGCTATATTTGTGGGATAAAGTGCTAAATATCAGAGATAGAGCGTGTATATATATGTATGTATATATATATATATATATATATATATATATATATATATATATGTATGTGTGTGTGTGTGTGTGTGTGTTAAAATAATAAGAAAGAACAGTAAGATGTACAATCCGATATTCTTAGTAATTATTTTATTTTAAAAAAAACAGTGATCCATACAAAACACTTGAGCATAATAAATATGCTTCAATATAGCATTAAAAATATGGTTTCGTCGCTACACAGGAATTATGAGGTTTCAAAACAGAAACTAAAATTTTAAATTTAATTATAAAATTAAATTTAATATAGCTCCAATCGATTCTCAAGCGATTTTTGTTTCAGTGTAAGTTAATGTTTAGCGATTCAGTGTCGTATATCCCGAATAATGAGGTCGAACCTCACCTGAAGCTCTATATTTGTGGCCTTTTTGCCGAATCTATATTTAGTAAATGAAAGCAATATTTCTTAAACACATCCTTCTCTTTTCTTTACACCGAAGTTAAACAACGTCGGTACCTAGATGCGTAAACACTTTGGGAATATCAGGTGCTAGGATGTGCAGGGCAATGTAATGGATAATGGCTGGGAATTGTTAAACGGAGAGCCGAGTTCCAATTCCAGTTGGGTTCGTTATATTCACTTACGCGCAAATACTTCTGGGAAAGATATGAATCCGCCACTTTTCTCCCTAGCTAGGGGTTAATTAAGAAAATTTGCACCACTAAAACCATTATTATCTTAAATAAAAATAAAATAAAAATGAGTAAAAAATATTTAGATTTCAGCATTAAATAGCCCATAGAGGTGTTGATATGCCGCTAAGCAAAAACCGACCAAATTCGCTTTTCTTTCTTTCGCTTTTCTCTATTTTCTAACACTTTACTCTTCCCTACTCTTTAAACATTATTTCTCTTTTAATTTCCTTTCTTTCTTTTTACTCTTACTAACCCTTTGCTTCATTTCGTCTCTCTCATTCTCTCTTACACCCTGTCTTGTTGATGAGACTTGGGAGTCTTACATTTGTATGTGATACGAATTAACTAAGGTAAAACTAAGGAGATTAAAAAAAAAAGTAAGTGATGTTAATGGGTGAGAAGGTAACGCTTCGATGAAAGAAATTGGCGCCAAATTATTTATTGGATGCGTCATGTCTCTCACGTTCATATCCACGCGTTTGTCCTGGCGCCCTGAACATTAACCAGCGTTGCGCAGGTGTTCGTATAGTTAGGAATGCATGTCATCTATTGACAGGCAGCAGGATTGTTAACATTAAAAATAGCATCGAAAATGGTTAAAAATAAAACCAAATTAAAAAATAAATAAATAATAATAATAATAATAATAATAATAATAATAATAATAATAATAATAAGAAGAAGAAGAAGAAGAAGAAGAAGAAGAAGAAGATAGTGAATAGGATGGAGAAGTTGAAAAAAAGATGAGATAAAGAAAAAAGAAAGGGCAGAGGTGAATAATAATAATAATAATAATAATAATAATAATAATAATAATAATAATAATGGGAAGAAGAAGATGATGGTGAATAGGATGGAGAAGTAGAAAATGAAGAAGATGAGGATAAAGAAGAAGGAAAAGGAAGAGGTGAATAATAATAATAATAATAATAATAATAATAATAATAATAATAATAATAGGAAGAAGAAGATGATGGTGAATAGGATGGAGAAGTAGAAAATGAAGAAGATGAGGATAAAGAGGAAGGAAAAGGCAGAGGTGAATAATAATAATAATAATAATAATAATAATAATAATAATAATAATGGAAAGAAGAAGGTGATGGTGAATAGGATGGAGAAGTAGAAAATGAAGAAGATGAGGATAAAGAAGAAGGAAAAGGCAGCGTGGAATAATAATAATAATAATAAT
>OZ038501.1:67456758-67471758 GCA_964036315.1 Acanthosepion esculentum
TCTGCGGTAAGAAACGCTTAGGCGATCATGTATCTTTCGATACATGAATGACGAGGCAGATTTTTTTCCCGCAGTAGGTTGCCATTTCTTTCTGCGGTGGACCAGTTGCCATCAAAGGCTATAAAACCCGGTCTGTCTGCAATTTTACCCATAGCTGGAGGGAGAAGAAAAGGATTCATACATTTCCCAAGGATATTATCACGTAAGTGAATGTAATGAATTCGACTGGAATTCGAACTCGGCTCTCCTATTCCTCAATCCGAGCCGCTATCCATTATTCCACTCATCATACAAATCAAAATTGACTCATTAAAATGGAAATTTCTCTATTTATCAGTGAGCCTTTCCATAACAAAGGCCTTGCTCCTAATTCCCGAATTTTCAGTTTAGACACTTTCAATCTTATTTATAACAGTCAGTTATGTGCCACCCGTGATACACACTTAGGCGATCATGTATCTTTCGACACATGACTGACGAGGCAGATTTTTCCCGTAGTAGGTTGCCAGTTCTTACTGCGGTAGACCAATTGCCATCCAAGGCTATAGAACTCCGTCTGTTCTGTTATTTACCCATAGTTGGGGGGAGAAGAAGAGGATTCATTCCTTTCCCAAATGTCATTCAGGCATGTCCCATGCGTGATAAACGCTTAGGCGATGATGTATCCTCCGATACATGGCTGACGGAGCAGGTTTTTTTCCCGTAGTAGGTTGCCATTTCATACTGCGGTAGACCAGTTGACATCCAAGGCTATTGAACCCGGTCTGTCCTGCTCTTTACCTATAGCTGCCGGTGGGGGTAGAAGAGGATTCATACCTTTCCCAAGGTAAATGAATCCACTTAATCGATAAACAATAATGAAATGTACTGAAACACACACACACACACACACACATATATATATATATATATATATATTCTGTTCTTGTCTTGTCTCTTTAAAATCTTTCATCTTTCCTTTGCCTTCCTCCTTTCATTCTATTGGCTTGTCCGGAATGTTTATCATGCCAATTTTTAAGGAAAATTAAAACAAAAAGCAAAATTATGCCATTAAATATTTTTGCAACTAAATATGATTCCATTTAGCACATCCATTAACACATAGGTGAATGCAATTATTTTGATTTGAATTCGAACTCGGCTCTCCGATTCCTCGATCCGAGCCGCTATCCATAACTCCACAAAGTCTTCTTATTCTCTTTCGCTCCCAGTACACCCATGCATCCTTATGACATCGTTACAATATCTCCTTGCTTGGGGTGAAATGATTAAAAAGGCAAAAACGAAACAAAACCTTTTTTCTTCCTCTGTGTGTGCCTCCCCGTTTTTCTCTGTAACTTACTCACTTTAATAACTTCTCTCTTTCTCTACCTTTTCATTTTACCCTTTTTATCAATCTTCTTTTCTCGTTCGATTTTTCTCTATTGAAGTTTATCCTTCTCTCTTCCTGTCGCTTTCTCTCTCTCTCTCTTTACGTTAATGACGCTATCTTATTTTATTTGTATATATATAGTTTTTGCCAGCCTCGTTTTCATTCTCTGGCATTTTATATTTGGTATTGTTTTTACAAATGGTGACCTAGAATCTTTTCCTATTTGTGTCCATTTTATTCGGCACCCGAAACTCTCGCCGTTCTTTTCCCATTCGCTTGCATTCGAGCGACGGTTATGATTGATTAGCTCGATCTTACTCTTTATTTTCAAGATTCAGTCATCCGTGCGCAGAACAATCCCGTCGGGTAGAACAAATCCCACCCTCTTTACCATCTGCGTCATACTTACGCTCGTCGTGACACATACATTTATCGATTGATCGATTCCGCCATAAAAGAGGGTATCGATTCAAATATCTTGTTCTTTAATTACTTTAGAAATTTTCATCCTTCTCTCTCTCTCTCTTTCTCTCTGCTTGCGTTCATGACAATTCTTTTTAGGGCACCTCGACGTGGTGCAATGGTTAGCAAGCTAGTCTTGCTAGATCAATTCCGACTGTATAGTGACTTTGATCCTCACTGGGTTCCCCATACTTTCGCCCTTGTCCCACATCTAATCTTTTTTTTAAGCGTTTCACCCCAAGCAAGGCAGGAAGCCGCTAGCACGCAAGGGGTTACAGAGAGTTGGAGCGAGAGCAAAGAGGAGTGATAGAGGAAAGGGTGAAGAGAAGGATAGGGGATAGATCAAGGCATCTGGAGACGTCGATTGACGTTACATTTGAATAGTTGGAGATTATAGCCATCAGGGAAACAGGAAAAAGGGGAGGGAGTTCCACAGGCGAGAAGTGCGAGATATAAAGCTATTGGAGTAGAAGAGAGTGAAATGGTGAGCGCGAGATGCCAGCCTGAACGCTTAAATTCATATAATTTGATCACTTAGACATAGTGTAATGGTTAGCAAGCTAGTCTCATTGGATCAGTTATGACTGAATAATGAGTTTGATCCTCACTAGGTGCCACACACATTCGGCCTTGCCCCACATCTAAGTTACGGTTAGATAAACACTATAACAGTTCATTGTAGGGCAACTCGATGTTGTGTAATGGTTAGCAATCTTTTCTCACAAGAACAATTACGACTTAGTAGCGAGTTCGATCATCACTAGGTGCCCCTTACTTTCGACTCTGTGCCGCATCCAAAAAAAAGTCATTGGGCTCCTCGACGTGGTATAATTCTCTGTAAGCATCAATTACAACTGAGTAATAAGTTTGTTTAATCGAAGAGCCGTGTTTGAATTCAAGTCGAGTTCATTACATTCACTTACGCACAAATACTCTTGGAAAAGGCATGAGTCCATCTCTTCTGCCCCCAGCTATGGGTTGAATGACTGGATCGTCGTTCCTTTTTTTAGCAACAAATCTACAGCAGAAGGAAACGGCAACCGACTGCAGGAAAATGTTCTCCATACTCAGTCATGAAACGAAAGAGACATCATCGTCCAAACGTGTATCACATACGGCACCTGATTAACTAAGTTCGGTACTGACTGGGTGCCCAATACTTTAGGCCTTGTGCCACATCTAAGCTTCATTCAAAGACACACCGTAACAGTTTTCTTTACGGTAGGATACCCAAAAGCCAAAATGTTTGCTGACTGATTTTCTACGATGAGTTGTTATTACTTACACTATTTACATTCAGACTATTGTCCTCATCTTTGTTGTTATCAGAGCGTTTCGTCTGTATTGTCTTCTGGGCTTCCTCAAGTCTATATCAGTCTGGTATATATATAACACACACACACACACACACAGACACACACACACACATATATATATATATATATATATATATATATATATATATATATATATATATATATATATAGTCATCCACAGACAGACTGTCACGCTGTATCACAGATCATCATTGCGGCTAGACATCCGATTGCTTCAGGCCGAGATCGAAACTCGAACGATTTTGCATGTCAGAGATTCTACTCCCAAGCTATCATCGCACGACTGGAAGAAAGGGAAAATTTATCGTTTTTACTATGCGAAAGACGTCAGCAGCTAGGAGAGTAGAAGAGCATTGCAATAGCAGCCTCTGTTTATAAAATCACCCCTTCCTCTACGAGAGCTCAATCGAATTATTTCGAGAGTATGCACACACACACACACACACACACACACACACACACACACACACACACACACATATATATATATATATATATATATATATATATATATATATATATATATATATATATATATATAATTAAGTAATTCATCGCGTCGGAAACCTCAACAGAATGCAGGAGGCACTGGACGGCCGTTTCGCACTGTATTCGTACTTCCGAGAATTGCAACCATAACAGTTGAGTTATCAAGCAAACGTCATACCAACTGTTCCAACGGGCCTAGGTAACGAAGAGATTGCAAATCAGACTCAATATAGCGCCGCTCGCCCACAAATTCCGTGGTGGAACTCATCCGAGTTTCTCTTTACCCGTAGTACTGTGCCCCCACGAGCCACGACTACTATCCCCAAGATGCCCCATCCAGAGCATTAGAAGCCATTTCAAGCAAGGATATATAAGTGATAGAAATTATTAGGGAGATTTGAGATAATTATAATTAAGTAATTCATCGAGTCTAGAAGAATATATATATATATATATATATATATATATATATATATATATATATATATATATATATATATATATATATATATACTCTGTTGAATCCTCTACCTTGATTTCAGTCTTACGGTATCCTCAGGCGATTTTTATCAATTGAACTCTCAACGCATTATTTGAATAAAAAATAATGAACACTATATATTTTTTAAAATAAATAGACTAACGCACGACGTGCATACTTCAATAAAGAAAAAGTTGTGATTGTTTTGTTTTTGTTTTTTTTTTACTCAGGAAAAACTAAAAGAACTATACTTCTCCCACTGAATCAGTGACATCTCTCCCCGACCCTGACAGCGAATTCCTCACCTGGTTGAGAATTCCTGCACTAGACTAACCCCAACCAATATTAACTTATAGACGCAAATATAAACCCAAACTTTTTACCTATAGAATTAAGTAAAAACCAAAACCAATGTTTCCCGATAGATAGTACTAAGACAAGTAATATTTACTTATGTTTATCTAAAGGCTCAAGTGAAAACCTGATCAATGTTTGCCTTTAGATTCAAGTGCAAATCCGACCATAGACTCAAGTATTAATCCGACTAATATTTACCTATAAATTCAAATACAAACCCGACCAATGCATGCCTATAGTAGTGGTTTTCAACCGTTTTTTGACAAATGTTATTCCTTACTTTCCAAGATTGTCCGTCTCAAAAGATGCATTCCAAATAATATGTATATATTTTTAAAAATCTTCATTCTCTTCCATATTCGTACATCGACATTCATATGGATTATTTTTATAGAGGAGGTTTACAAATTTAATCGCAATAGAAAATGTTGATGTATCTTTAGACTTGATTACATTTACAGTAATTTGTTTTAATTCGTAACTAATTATTAACTAAATAAACTGAAGCATACTTCAATAAACAAAAAGTTCAGGGTGTTGTAATTCAATAGACTTAAAAAGGTTCAATAAAAGCTCAGGGTATTTAAATCGATTTTATTCTGATGAAGATTACAGTCAATGAGAAACTTGTGATTGTTTTTTTACTCAGGAAAAACTAAAAGATTATCCTTCTCCCACTGAAACCTTGAAATTCCTCCCTGGTTGACAAGCCCTGTTTTAGAGGAAAATAAATAAAAGATTAATACATATACATTTATTTTACATGGATTATTTTTATAGAGGAGTTTTACAAACTTAATAGCAATAGAAAATGTCGATGTATCTTTAAACTACATTAATTTGTTTTAATTCAAACCCAATAGACAAAGACGTTCAATAAAAGTTGAGGATATTTAAATTGAATTATTCTACTGAAGATTACAGTCAATAAGAAACTTATGAAAAAGTAAAAGATTCTCCCTACTGATGTTGATGGATTTTTGTACAGTAATTTGTTTTAATTCGTAACTAATTATTAAATAAATAAACTGAAGCATACTTCAATAAATAAAAATGTTCAGTAGAATGCCAGGGGATTGGAATTCAATAGATAAAAAGGTTCATAAAACGCTTAGGGTATTTAAATCGATTTTTATTCCGATGAAGATTACAATCAATGAGAAACTTATGATTGTTTTTTCTTCGCCAATTCAGGAAACAAAGGAAAGAGCAATGAACTGTTACATGATATTTGTCCTTCTGTATGGCAGCAAATGCTGACAATCTCTTCAAAGATGAAGAAGTGATCTGAAGCAACCGAAACGTGGTTATGTATAAGGAGGCTAAGGATACAATGGGCCGAACATGTGAGCAACGACGATGTTTTGGAGAGAACAGAAACAAATAGGAAACTTATACTTAACATCAGGTGAAATTTCTGGGTCACGTAATGAGGAAGGATGGCTTGGAAAATCTGATACTCTCAGGGCGGATAGACGGAAAGAGGAACAGTGGAAAGGAGCATAAAATACTTGATGGGCTTGAATAAAGGGTTGGCGGAACAGGGTTTGGGGAAAATAACAAAAAGACGAAACTTATTAAGAGTTACAGGGGACAGGAAGATGTGGAGGGCTATGATAGCCTAAGACCTGAAGGGACACTGCACATGGAAGAAGGCGGAGTGCTCGAAATGTTAAAACGACGGTCGTTTTCGATTCCCAATCTACGTCATGGTTTTGTTTTTATTTGCCAAAAGTTGAAAATCTTGACTCAAAAAAGATATGTCGACTCAAATGGAACCAGTGGATCTACAGCTTTTTTTTTTCCACTTCGCCCTCCTGGGGGCGGAGGTGTGGGAGTTGCGAGGGAGATTCCCCACTGGTTGAGAACGCTTGCTCTATTGCGTGTAGTCAGTGCTTAACAGCAATTTTAAAGAAATGAACGCGGTGTGTATACTGTCCTTCACTTGGAATATTGGCGCAGTACAATCTTCTTCCAACCCTTTGTCCACTTGCCCCGGCGACGCACTAATTTAACCTTCGTAAATATTGATATTATGAGCTGGAACTTCAGCTGTCCACTGTCATCTTATCTACGGTCTGTTTAACTGAGTCATTGTTCTCGTGTCCGGCTGTCACGTGAGACAACAGCTGGCTTTTACCTGGGACAAGAATAGAGGCGCTTGCTCAATTGGGAGCAAGAGAAAGGGAACTCGAATGAAGGGAAGAGAGACTGAGAAGAGAGGAAAAGAAGGGATTATACAAAAACAAACAAACAATCAAACAAAAAAACAACAGAAGATAAAATGTAATAAAAAGGAAGGAAGGAAGTACCAATGATTGACAGTATGAATGAATCAAAAGACAGGAAAAGTATATTCCAGATCAATAATGTATAGTTGCATGAAGAATTACGGGAAGACTAAGATAGGAAGAAAGACAGAAAAGAAAGAAAAAAGAAAGAAAAGGAAAAAATAAGAGAAAAATAAGGAGTAGATCGAAACTACTGAAAAAATGGAAAAAGGGACGAAAAAGGGAGAATTAATGAAATTGCTGCAAATAATAAAGAAAGGGAAAAAAATGAACGTAAAAGATTGAAATGAAAAATCAACGAATGGAATAAAGAAGAATCGAGAAAAAGATGTGATGAAAGAATTTATGAAAATATTAAAAGAAAAGAAAAAGTGTTTAAATAATGGAAAGAAAGAAAGGAAGAAAGGTAAATTTCATATCAATGATTTATTGCTGCATGAAAAATTACCGAGAAATAAGTCGAAAAGAAAGAAAGAAAGAAAGAAAGAAAGAAAGAAAAGTACATTTCAGATGATAATAATTTATGGCTGCATGAAAAATTACCGGGGAAAAAGTTGGAAAGAAAGAAAGAAAGAAAGAAAGAAAGAAAGAAAAAAGAAAGAAAAGTAAATTTCAGATCAATGATTTATTGTTGCATGAAAAATTACGGGAAATAAGTCGAAAAGAAAGAAAGAAAGAAAGAAAGAAAGAAAGAAAGAAAGAAAGAAAGAAAGAAAGAAAGAAAAGTATATTTCAGATAATAATGATTTATGGCTGCATGAAAAATTACCGGGATAAGACGAAAAGAAAGAAAGAAAAAAAGAAAGAAAAAAGAAAGAAAGCAAGAAAGAAAGAATTACGGAAGAAATTGAAACTACAGAAAAAAGACAGAGAAAAAGTTCGAAAAAGTCGTGAATTAGTAAAATAGACGCAAATAACAAAGAAAGATAAAAATGAACGAAAAGGATGGAAATTAACAAAATTAAAGAATGAAAAAAAAAAGAGGAATCGAGAAGAAAGATGAGATGAAAGAATTTATGAAAAGAGTGAAAAGAAAAGTGTTTAAATAATGGAGAGAAAGAAAGGAGGAAGGTAATCTATATTTCAGATCAATAATTTATGGTTGTATGAACAATTACGGGAAGAAGAATCGAAAAGAAAGAAAGAAAGAAAGAAAGTAAAAAAAAAGAATTAAAAAACGAATTGAAACTACAGAAAAAATGAAAAAGATCGAAAAAGCAAGAATTAAAAAATAGATACAAATAACAAAGAAAGTGATTTAAAGGAAAGATTAATTAAAGAATAAACGAAAGAAGAATTGAGAAAAAAAAATGAGGTGAAGGAATTAAAGAAAGAAAAAATTGATTAAATAATAGAAAGAAAGACTTTAGAATAGTTTGAAACTAAAAAAAGAATGAATAATAGAAAGAGAATAGTAATGTAGAAAAAGGAATAAAATTGGTGCAAATGAAGAAGAAAAAGGAAAGATAATGATTGAAATGAGAATTAAAAAATGAAAAAAAAGAAGAATTGATAAAGAAAAGCTGAAAGAATTAAGGAAACAAGTGAAAGAATATTAGAAATGAGTAAATAATGGAAACGAAAGAAATAAAGAAAGAATGAAAGAGAGGGGAAAGAAAGAATGAAAGAGAGGGGGAAGAAAGAAAGAAAGAAAGAAAGAAAGAAAGAAAGAAAAAAGAATCTAAGAGAAAAAAAAGAGGAATAATTAAAAGAAATAGAAGCAAATGTAGGGGGGAAAATTAAATAACAATCTTGAAATGAAACATTAATGAATAGTTAACAAAACGATGAAAGAAAAACACAAAGAAAAGGACGAACAGAGAAAGATAAAGAGATTTAAATGGAAAATAACGAGAAAAAAAAGAAAAAGAGAAAACAAATAAAAAGTTAGGATTAAGAAAATAAATAAAATTAAAAACGAAACAAAAAAAAAAGAAATAAAAAAAATGAAATTTCCAACTAAATAAAACTGTCCAAGGGGAAAAAAGAAGATATAAAAATAGTCCCTTTTATTAAATTTCTTACCATTAGCAATTACGATCGTTACCAAAAACGATTGTCTCGTATCTAAAAGCAGACTACAAAACAAAAATCGTAAAATTATTATACAGCTTCTGTCCCTTAATAGACTTTATTATTTCCAAGGGATAACATTTAAGGATTTTGTTTGAACTTCCAAAGCTAAACTTACTTCACCGCCATTGTAAATTCGAAAGCGTATTTTCTTTGCGCTTATTCTCCGGAAAGTTCCTCAACGATCCGTCAAGAAAACGAACAGCATAAGAATATCGATCCATTTCTTTATCGACTGAAGCGAAATGACTTTCTAAGTCGTGTTTAACCTTGTTCTAATGCGGGTTCTTTGATTGTCAAGGTAGACTGACTGCCTTGACAAAAAAAAAAAGCAAATAAGTAAATAATTAAAAAAACAGAAAAAAAAGAAAACACAAATAGTACGACAGGGGGCTGAAAAGTGATAAAAAGCAACAAAAAAAAGTAATAACAATAAAGTTTCATCTCAGTGTTTAACCCTTTAATATTCACTATTGCATCTTGTTTTACAATGATGTTGATCCTGTACAAGGCCTGAGAATCAGTCGAAGTAGAGGGTTACAGAGTAAGAGGCATAGTTTATTTGGATATGTGGGGAAGACAACGGTTAAACCTAGACTTAAACAGGTTATGATTGTAGTAATTGAGGAAGTATTCTCTTGGGAGACAGTTCCACAAAGCAACGGTTCGTGGAAAAAAATGGAGCTTACATCTCACCAGTGGAATATTAAAGGGATAATTAATAACGGATATTTAGAAACCTATAATTCATAGGAGCGTTTTTATAAGTCTGTAATTAATACCGAAATTATCTATGTCTGATTGACGTCTGTTTTTCGGCCCGACTCCCCAAAATACGGGGTACAAATTTAAACCTCGCGTAATTCTTTATTTACGATCTGCGCCGTTTAATTAATGCTCGTAGAATATATATATATATATATATATATATATATATATATATATATATATATATGGATTAAATCCCACAAATATTTTATAGTGTTAATAACGTATAAACAGAATATATATATATATATATATATATATATATATATATAACGAGTTTTGCGATTAAAGAAATATGATGGAAGATAAACTCGATGAAAGTTAATAAAAATGCCAAGGTTTCAAATAGAAATTCTGACTATTATATCGACTACTACTACGTGTAAGGTAGTCACAAAATTAAGATAAATAATAAATTAGTCAACGTTTTATAATAATAACAATGTTTTATCAAAGAAATTCCGACTATTATATCGACTACTACTAGGTGTAAGATAGGAACAAAAATAAAATAAATAATAAATTAGTCAATATTTAATAATAATAACAATATTTTATCAAATAAATTTCGACTATTACATCGACTACTACTAGTTGTAAGGTAGTCACAAAAATAAAATAAATAAATTAATCAACGTTTTATAATAATAACAATGTTTTATCAAAGAAATTCCGACTATTACATTGACTACTACTAGGTGTAAGAAGTAAGGAAAAATAAAATAAATCCTAAACTACTTAAAAATTAATAATAATGATTTCATTTGAAAAATTATGAACATTACATTGCCCACTCCATGTTGTAAGCAAGCGACTAAACAATAAACTAGTGCAAAAATAATAATGATTCATCTAAGAAATTAGGCTAAAACATCGATTACTAATAGTCATAAAGAATCAACTAAAATACAGGGTGACCCCCAAAAATGGGACCTTTTTAACAATCCAATGAAACTAAGAGTGATGGAAGAAAAATATTTAATTCATAGTAATTGAAACCGTAAAACATGCCATTTAAGAAACAATGATGGAATTTTCATTTTTTTAAAAATTACGTCCTGTAGATGGCGTCCTCCTGTACGAATGCATTCTTGAAATCTGCTGTTGAGATTCCTCATTGACTGCTGCAACATCTCAGCTGTGATACTGTGAATTTCATTCTCATTACTAAAATGGCGAAATGTTTACTTGGTCAAGGTCACTGTCTCGCAGTGTTGCCACTTGCTCATGTCTGGCAATACGCACTTCAAAAATTCCCGTTTTTTGGGGTCACCCTGTATAAAAAAATGAACTAATAAAATTTATAATAATGACAATGTTTGAGAAAATCAGACTATTTCATCTACTACTACTAGGTGTAAGTAACCAACTAAAAGTTAAAATAAAATAAACTAGTCAACAATTCAATGTTCAATTTGAAAATCTTCGAAAACCTTAACATTATTTCGTCCGGAGAAGTTGTGGAAAATGCATGAAGCCTGTCGCAAGGTGAACAAGGGAACACATAGATTCTCCGATATATAAGCAATATGTTAACTTTCTTGTAAATTCTGCAATATTTTCAATGCTTACCATATTCCTGGGAACAAGGCCACAAATAGATCCTCATTGACAAGTAAATTCTATGCATAGACAAAGTCTTCGAGAGGAGCTTGTTAACAATTTTTAATTAAGAGTAATCATTCTAGACACGTTGCCATCCAAAGCTAGATAACCAAGTCTACCCTACTTTTTAATTGAGTTCCCAATGACATTAGTACAGAAAGGAATGCAATGACCATTTGAAATAGATATGTTAAATGCTAATCCTGTTATGATGTAGGCGATCTCTGACTTTAGCTCTGCACAGAAACATTTTCATTGTTATCTCTGTATTGCTATGATTCATTTGGAAAATTAATGGTTTCCCTTCTCCATAGTTTTGAATTCAAAGTAGTAGTTCTATGTTAAGGCAAGAAGTATATTCTTTGGCAGCAATTTCTTTTATCGCATTTCTCGCTTGTTTTGCTTCGCCGACAATTTAACTCTTTGAGCCCTGCGTTCCTGAACAATTTTAAACCTTCTGCCTGAGCTCCTGAGTCAAAATTCGCAAATAATTGGTGTGTAATATTTCACGGTAGACATAAAAATAGTTACAAGTGTTTACCCACCGTTCAACCGGTGACTGTGAAGTAAGTCTTTTTTTCTCTACCACTGTTCAACCGGTAGCTGGAACTTGCGTTATTTTTCTCTACCACCGGTAAAACGGTGGTCAGGGCTCAAAGGATTAATGGAATATAAAAGGAATGTGGATGATCTGTTCGCCTGTAGAAGGCATCTTAGATGTGAAGGTCTGAACTGGTGCAACTAAGTAACGTAGCTCGTTCGAACCTTTCTGGGGGAAATAACGCTAAAGTAGCGGTTCTGTTCGAACCCTAACTTCAGGCAGCTCTGAAGAATAGACAACTATTTAAGATTCCACAGCCGGCCACTATCTTCTCTGTCTTTTAACCCTTTGAGCCCTGTGTTCCTGAACAATTTTAACCCTTCTGCCTGAGCTCCTGAGTCAAAATTCGCAAATAATTGGTATGTAATGTTTCACGGTAGATATAAAAAAAATAGTTAGCTGTGTTTACCCACCGTTCAACCGGTGACTGGGCATCAGATCATTTTTCTCTACCACTGTTCAACCGGTGGCTAGGCATTACATCATTTTTCACTACCACCTGTAAAGCGATGATCAAGCTTAATTTTCAAAAATTTAAATGCAAGGCCAATCGTCATCTACTATCATCTTAATTTTTAGTCTTTTATTGTCCTCTCTCCTTAATAGTAGTTATTCTATGAAATTCTAACACTCAGAAACCCCTTGCGTTCTAGTGGCTTTATTGCCTTGCTTGGAGTAAATGATTAAAAACAAAGAAGAAAAAGTCGGATGCTGCTATAGCGTGAGGTCTACCTGAATATGTCGTCTACCCTGGTCCAGCGTGGAGGTTTACCGGGCCCCTCTCCTCACGTGGCCATCAGGTCAGGTGAGGTCATGGATCAGGTCAGGTCTGCTCTAACATGGTTATTTATATCTGCCTCACTGGAAGATGATAAGAAAAACTTTCCAACTATCTATTCGTGTCATTCCTAGAAGATATACGAAGTGTTTATCGCTAAAGTAAATATGTTTTGTATTTGATAGCGTGTTTATTTTTACCTCTCTGCCTTTAATATAAATAGTATATAAATATATACATTATAATATATGGTTTAAATAAATATGTATACACGTACAATATTATATTATAGTTCGATGCTGCGGTAGACATCACGCTATACACAAAACTGGAAGTAGACCTCACGCTATATTGAGTTAGACCTCACGCTATAGTAGCACCAAAAGTCGTCCTTTTGGACTGGCTGCTGCCAAAATCTGGAGTGCTCAGCTCACTCAGCTATTTAATCAATAGCTAGGAGTAGTAGAAGAGGTAGTGCTTTTCCCAAAGGCATTTATGTTCCAGGTTAACCCATAGATAAGAGGGAGAATAGATTAATTGATGCCCTTCCCAAGGGTAATAATACGAAATGTCATATAACACACTTCAACCGCCTTAACGTAACTTTCCGTTTCTGTTTCTGTAAATATTTCCACGATAATTGTTTTAATAAGCTTCACTCTTTTGTACATTAGTTTCATGAATTAAAATGCAATACTAGATTGGCTGCTAGGTCTTGTCTTTTCACTGATGAAACTGCTAGTTGCAACCGTAAGTTGTATGCTAATAGTTTCTTCTCCCGAAATTCATTCATGTGGAACTCTCTCCCGGTTTCCTGTCTTGCTGTCAGCTATATATATATATATATATATATATATATATATATATATATATATATATATATATATATACATATATATAATTATTATTTTCTTTTTAAAAATATGATTCCATCGCGACACAGAAAATTTCCTTGTTTCAAAGCGGAAACAAAATTTATAAATTTAATTAAAAAAATTAAATTTAAAATCTATAGTCTCGTTCCATTGTCAAGCGATGCTAGGAATAGATTTTAAGTTTAATTTTTGTAATTAAATTTATAAATTTAGTTTCCGTTTTGAAACAAGGAAATTTTCTGTGTCGCGATGGAATCATATTTTTAAAAAGAAAATAATTATAATATTTTGCCTCACTGTTTGTGTCGAGCACTGTTTTTGTTTCTAAATAAAAATAACTACTAAGGACACCAGATTATAAATCTTACTGTTCTTTCTTATTATTTTAATACATGTATATAATTTTTTTATCAATTCACCCCAAACAAGGCGGTAATGCCACTAAGACGCAAGAGGGCAACTGAGAGCGAAAGAGAATGAAAAGATTTTAGATCAAACCGGAAATCCAATCCTAAACAGGAAACAATGGATAAAGCTCTACTACTGTTCAAAAGACCGGAGAAGAGTGTGAACCAGACGATAGGCGAACCTATCTACTCCTATTAATTATATAAATGCAATATCAATCTTCTCTCTCTTTGAATCCTCTGTTGTTCCTTGCGTCCTAGTGAGTTTATCACCTTACTTTGGGTGAAATGATTTTAAAAACCAGACATCTCTCTCTCTCTCTCTCTCTCTCTCTCTCTCTCTCTCTCTCTCTATATATATATATATATATATATATATATATATATATATATATATATATATATATATATAGCTTCTGTCCGTCTGTGTGCTACCGAACTTCTAGGGTTTTAGAGATAGACCCACATAACCATATATATTCTGAAACTACATTACCCAAGGTACTTGGAGAAATACATTTAATTGTTATCATAGGTGTTCGCCAAAAGGGCACCCTCACACCACTGATTTTTTTAAATCTTTAATATAAATTAAATATAAATTTGAACAAAGGAAATACTCTTAGGGTACTTGGATAAGTATAATTCATTCTGATCAAAGCGGGACTCCGGAGGCCAGAAACCTCCCACTGAATTTTTTCCTTATGTTTTAAATTAAATTTAAACAGAGAAATGACTCCTATCAAAAAGATAGAGGGAGAAAACCAGAAGATAGAGGTCACATCGGCAAGATCATTGAGTAATGTCAAAATTTATAATTTTTCTCCATGATGCCCCCAAAACGCAGGTGATTAAAGGGAGCCACTGAAAGAGAATGAGAAGAAGAAAGGAACAATGTTCAAGAATACAGATGATGGCAATTGACACTATTCATATTATTCGGACTATTGTCCTCATCTTTGTCGCCATATTTATTACAACGTTTCGGCCGTTGTACGCTCCGGCCTTCTTCATGTGGTTGGAATGTCGAATTGAACCCTTTATTTCGCTCACTGGGGTAGACTGATCTAGTTCCACGTGCCATGTTTAATGGATATCAGATAT
>OZ038501.1:67476758-67489258 GCA_964036315.1 Acanthosepion esculentum
AAATTAAATAAAAGGAAAGCGAAAAAATCAAGCAAGTAGAATGGAAAGAAAAGAAAATACATGAAACTGAAAGAGAGAAAGCAATTAAAAAAGAAACGCTAAACTGAATTGTAAGAAATAAATAAATAAAGAAAGACATAAAGAAAATAGTAGTGAAAGAAAAGAGAAATTAAATAAAAAGAAAGAAAAAAAGCAAGCAAATAGAATTGAAAGAAAAGAAAATACATGGAACTGAGAGAAAGAAAGCAATTAAAAAAGAAACGCTAAACTGAATTGTAAGAAATAAAGAAAGAAAATAGAATGGAGAGACAAAAAGCAAAGAGAATAGAAAAAAGAACGAAAACAAAAAGAATTAGAAGAAAGAAAGGAATCCGTTGAAACGAAAACAATGGCCATCGATTCCAACGTTTAAGTCTTCTGTGATTAACTCACCTTTTGACAATCATTTCAGTTTTATTCTGAAGATTGCAATTTTGATCCAATGAGAACAGCTGTCGAAAGAAAAGCCTGGAGAAACTGACGCTCAAAGATGAGTTGTATCCCGTTTTAGCACAGCACTCCAAGACGCCTTCTCAACGCATCCACCACGTTGGATCAGGTACACACCAGTTTGATGAATGGTACGATGAAGAAGACACGAGGTTGATCAATGGTACGAGAAGCCAGGAGGTTGCTAAAATTCCACACTAGAGAAGAGTTTATGACATTACATATATAAAGGCCGCACAATGACTCTACAGGGAAACAAACAGAGGCATTAATGAGCAATCTTAGATCATTAGTACTATGGAGATTGTGATTTTCACTGAGCTCTCTAATGAGGATGATAGCTTGGAGAATTTAACACTCACAAGGCATATTGAAGGTAAGATTGGCAAAATGGAAACTGTGGGTAACCTAGTCATAGAGGAGAACGGATGGATAGTAAAACTATAGCAATTTTATCAGCATGAATTTCCTTGGGAGGCTAAACCCTATTTCTGTATGTACTTAATAACACCACGATGCCAAATTTCGTCTATTTTCAAGAGAAGTCGCTACTAGTTCTATATGAAATCTTCTTTGTTCAGTCAGGTGTCAGTTTATCTGGAAATAAACAAAATGAGAATTAGAAATTGGAGAAGTGTTTCAACAGAAGACGGAAAATGCGACTCCGAAATCCGAAGGCGCTTTGGGATAGCGAAAGATGGCTTCCTAAAGCAAAGCAAAGTTTTAAGAAACAGGAGAAGTACATTAGAAACAAAGAAAAGCGTACTGAATTTTTTTTTAATATCAGTTCTCCTATATGGCAGTGAATGCTGGACAATCTCCTCACAGATGAAGAAGAGGCTTGAGGCATCAGGTACATTTTTCTACAGAAGGATGTTGAGAATATCATGGAGGGAACATGTGAATAACGGCGAAGTTTTAGAGAAAATGGAAACAAACAGGACACTTATACTTCGAATCAGACAGAGACAATGAAATTTCGAGGTGCAGAATTAATTTCAACTCGGAATTAATTTTTAAAAAAAGAATGAAAGTTGCAGAAAAGATGAATTCTGAATTATCTTATCTACTCTAAGGATTTTAATGCTAAATTAAAAAATTAACACCAACTCATTGCGTTTTATTTACATTATTCGGACTATTGTCCTCATCTTTGTCGCCATATTTATTACGACGTTTCTGTCGTTGTACGCTCCGACGATCTTCAGCTAGTTGGAATGTCGAACTGAACCCTTTATTTCACTCACTGGGGTAGACTAGTTCCACGTGCCATGTTTAATGGATTTAATTTATCAGTTATCTCCTGTTAATTCACCTCTGAAAGTTCTCCACTGCCATATGGCGACAGAGATGGGGACAATAGTCCGAATAATGTAAATAATGTACACAATACCTCATCTCAGAAATAAAGACAGTTATTGCATTTTGTTTAGGGATTCACGGAAATTGATAACTTTGATTTTAAATCGAGTTGAAATTAGTTGTCTCACTTGAAATTTATGCGGCACATAATGAGGAAAGAAGGATTGGAAGATTTAACACTCACAAGACATGTTGACGGCAAGAGGGACAGAAGATAGCAGTGAGTAACATGACGAGCTTGTGCAAATGATTAAGAGAGATAACAAAACAATAAAAAGTGCTAAGAGCTACAAGGGAAAGGAAGTAGTGGAGAACTATAATCGCCCAGGCCAGAAGAAGAAGAAGAAAGTTTAAACAGCACTGCCTGGGGCTACTAATGAACTCCTTTCCGGTCGGGGAGTTCGGGGGTAGTACGCACCGACCTTGGTATGAAAACAGAATGCATGGTTGGTAGCAAAAGGAACAGACCTAGATACGAATAATGAATTGGAAATACCTAAACCAAACAAGTAGAACAGTTTAAATATCTGGGAAGTGTTTCAACAGTGAACGGAAAATGTGACGTCGAAAGATGCCTTCCAAAAGCAAAGCAAAGTATTAAGAAGCATGAAAATTTCGTTAGTAACAAAGAAAAGAGTAATGAACTATTCTGTAATATCAGTCCCGCTATATGACAACGAATGCTGGAAAATCTCCTCACAGATGAAGAAAAGAATTGAGGCAAAGGCATGTGTTTCTACAGAAGGATGATGAGAATACCGAAGTTTTAGGTGAAGTTTTAGGAACATGGAAGCAAAAAGAACACTTATACTTAACATCAAGAAGAAATGGTTGGAATTTCTAGTGTACATAATGAGGAAAGAAGGCTTGGAAAAATTGATACTCACAGGACAGATTGAAGGCAAGAAGGACAAAAGAAAGCGGCGTATCACGTACCTAACGAGATTGTGTAAATGGTTGACAAAACTTAGATTTGAAGAGATAGCGAAAATACACATTTTACTAAAAGCAATAGGAAGTAATGGATAGTCGTGATCGTCAACGACCTGAACTAACAGAAGAATAAGAATAAGATATTGAGCAAGGTTTTATTTGGTTGAGGTTAGTGGTTGGGGAAGGGTTGTGGTTAAAAAGAATATGTGGGTTGGGTGAAAAAGCAAACAAACATCCCTGGTGCCACCGGGCTGTGGCTAGGGACGTTTCTGAGTCCTTAGTCTTATCCAGAATTTATTAAGAGGTAATCAATCAAGTTAGGAATTTCAACTCCTTGTACTTTTTCCCATTGTTAACTATATATAGATGGGGTGATGGGCTACTGCAGTCCCTAAGTAAACCATTCCTACCGCAGAGAATTGAATTCTCACTAGATGTCTCATTACTGCAACCTCGTAAAAATAAGAATAATTTAGTACATTGATTCTCAGCATGGACAGTAACCCACCCCCGTATTGGGGCACTATGAACTCTCAAGGGAACAGTGAGTGTTCAGAGTAGCCTAGGGCGGGGGGGTATAAATGTAACAGCTCAGTCACGTGATTTAACTTATTGACCCTGATTAGAAAAGGTCATAACATTTTATATAACAGTGTTTATCTTTTTTGCTTACATACATTTTTAATAATAATAATAATAATGATAATAATAATAATAATGATAATAAAAATTGTTCTAAAGAAATACAAAAAATTGTTCTCACGAGTACAGCCCACACCTTACGAAGGGCTTTATCTATCTATCTCAATCTCTTCTCTCTCTCTTCTCTCTCTCTCTCTCTCTCTCTATATATATATATATATATATATATATATATATATATATATATGTGTGTGTGTGTGTGTGTGTGTGTGTGTGTGTGTGTGTGTGTTAACTGTTCAGTTGAAAATGTCATGATGCCATTTCTAACATTAGGTCTCCTGGGCGGGGCCTGGAAAGAAATGTGTACACACCAGAAATCAAAGGAAATAATAATAATAATAATAATAATAATAATAATAATAATAATAATAATAATAATGATGATGATGATGATGATGATGATGATGATAATAATAATAATAATGATGATGATGATGATGATGATGATGATGATGATGATGATGATGATAATAATAATGATAATGATAATAATAATAATAATGATAATAATCAGGTTACGCGATATTGGCACCCACTGAATATAAACAGAGTGGGCCAATATCTGCACTGGAAAATTTGCAACTCCTATGGGAAGGAAACTGAAAGAAACTGGTACGAACACCACCCTGACCCGGTTACGGAGACAGGACCTGTTACAATTCTATGGGACTACACAATACACACTGACAGAACAATCAAAGCCAACCGCCCAGACATTGTTATTAAAGACCACAAACAAACAAAATGCCTCCTTATTGATATGGCAGTCCCTGCAGACTGCAATGTGTCTTTGAAGATATTCGAAAAACTGTCAAAATACCAGGACCTTGAAATAGAAATCTCAAAAATGTGGCACATGGGAACATCAACAATCCCTGTTGTAATTGGAGCCTTGGGATTGGTTGGAAAAGATTCCAGTAGACTAATTGAAGGGATCCCTGGAAATCCATGCCTCAAAGAGATACAAAAATTGTTCTGACAAGTATAGCCCACACTTTACGAAGGGCTTTATCTATGTAATATTTATTTTATTTATTTATTTTTTTGCAGTGGAAAGTGTCATGATACCATTTCTACCCTTAGGTCCCTTGGCGGGACCCGGAAAGAAATGTGTAAACGTCAGCTATCAAAGGAAATAAAAAAAATAAAAATAATAATAATCAAAGATTCTAACGCAACAATGATTCTTTTACTAAACGTTCACTAAAAAGAAGGTCATAGAGCCACTCAAGTTAGTTTTGTATCGACATAAGTCGAGGAAATGGTGATGATGAATATATGTAAGATAGGTCAGAGCTGACCCTAGGCTTGAAGAGGTTTTTTAAGCTTGTAGCGATCGGGGAAGCATTCCCTTTGGAGTTTGTTCAACTTTTGCTAAGTTCCACTATAAAGGTCAAGAGACACTCAAAGCAGTGCTTTACTGAATGAGGTGTGGAATATGAATGCAAGAATGTAAGCAGTGAATGAAGATTACCGATAGATATAGATTGGCCCCGTACACCTGGACCATTTAAGGTTGTAGGGATCTGGGAAGCATTCACGCAGAAGTCCTGTTAGTCACAGAGATAAATTTTCGGTGGGGGGGATCACCTTTCTTCTCAAAGGAATACTTAAAGAATGTCTGTAATTCGACTCTGTGTATGTTGTAAGACAGATCTTAGCTTTAAAAAAACTTAACTGGTGGCACTAAAGAATTTTACCGTCGGAAGATTTTCCATGGCAGTATCGACAGAATATCGGTAAGCTTTCAATCTTCAGTCTGCGGGAAAGTGGGCGTTGGATTGATCGTAATTACTCGTGCATCAAGGCCTCGTAACCGTTTGTGGACTCTGTCAAGGCTGAAAAGTGAACACGTGGAAGTTCTTGCCAGGTTATGGCAGCAATATTCAATTTTTGGTCTAATCCAACTTTTGTAACGACAGATTATGGCAGAAGGTGTCAAGTATTATCTGGCGTAGGTCAACGAATTACAAGGAGAAATAATCGAAAAGAAAGAAAGAAAAAAGAAAAAAGAAAGAAAGAATTAAGGAAGAGATTGAGACTATAGAAGAATGAAAGAGAAAAAGATAGAAAGATAGATAGATAGATAATGAGCAGATAGACATAGATTGATAGATACATAGATGTGAACAGAATGTGATAGATAGATAGATAGATAGATAGATAGATAGATAGATAGATAGATAGATAGATAGATAAAGAGCAGATTGACATAGACTGATAGATACATAGATGTGAGCAGAATGTGATAGATACATACATACATACATACATAATGAACAGTCGGACTGATTGATAGATACATAGATGGGAACAGACTGATAGATAGATAGATAGATAGATAGATAGATAGATAGATAGATAGATAGATAGATAGATAGTTAATGTATGAATCTCTCTCTCTCTTTCTCTCTCTCTCTCTCTCTTTCTCTCTCTCTCCCAGGGAGATTTAGTAATAGAGATGTAAATAACAAAGAAAAGGAAAAATGAACGAAAATGCATGAAGCGTAAAACTAGAGAATGAAAAAAAGAAAATGAAAGAAATATAGAAAAAAATATATTTTAGATCGATAAATCATGGTTGTATAATGAATTACAGGAAGAATAAGTTGAAAAGAAAGAAACAAAGAAACAAACACTGAATGAGAAAGAAAGAGAATGGAACTACAGAAAGGATGAAAGAGAAAAAATATGAAAAATAATAAAATAGATGCAAATAACAAAGAAATGGAAAAATGAATGAAAATGATTGAAATGAAAAATTAAAGAATGAAAGATAGAAGAATTGAGAAAAAAAACGAAATTAAACAATTAATGAAAAGATTGAAAAAAGAGAAAACTTTTTAAAATAATGGAAAGAAAGAATTTAGAATTTCGAAATTGATTCAAACTAAAATGAAAGACAGAAAGAAAAATGTAATGAAGAAATAGGAAGGGTTAATAAAATCGATGTAAATGAACACGTTTCAGCCAAGATTTTTGCCTGACCCGAATTTGGTAAAGACAGAGTATGGCAGAAGGAGTTAGGTACTTTCTGGAGTCGCATAAAGTACCGCATCTTCCCAGCATTTATAGCGATTGATCGTATGTACGATTTCCTCTTGAGATCTGGAGCGTATGGTAGGATCCATATACCACAAGTCTACAGAAGTCTCCACTAACATGGCACTTTTCTGAGATATGGAAAATATAAGAATCACCATTAACGTTAATACTTTAGGTTCCATTCACAGTACTGTGAACAGTAACCTTGAAATACTTGGAAGAGACAAGTACCATATAAACGAAGAGGTAGGTATTGACGTTATTTATATTGTTCGGTCTGTTGCTCTCATCTTTATTGTCATATTCACGACCTTTAGGCCGTTGTAAGCTCTAGCCTGCTTCAGGATCTGTCTCTATTTCTGAGATGAGGTTTTGTAATTATTTACATTATTCACATTGTTCGGACTGTTGTCCTCATCTTTATTGTCATGTTCACGACGTTTCAGCTATTGTAAGCTCCGGCCTTCTAACATGACTTTATAGACGGATAAAGAAGTCGTTATAATGGATAAGGAACAGAAGGCTGTGGAGAGTCATATTCACCCACATTTTGAAGGAAATGATACATCGTGTTAATTCATGAAATTGTGCAAATGGATGCAGGAACAAGTACCGCATTAGCAAAGATTTCGTTATAAAGGGGTGGAGTCCGTGAAGAGACATGTTCAGCCAGGCTCTGAAATGACATGGGACGCATAAATAATAATCTGCTTGAGACATTGAGGGGAAGTACCGCGTAAAGTAATCGGACAAAGAAGAACAAGTATTACATAAACAAAGAAGGACAAAGAAGGATAATTATTACGTAGACAAAGAAGGACAAGTATTACGTACATAACGAAAGACGAAAAAGGACAAGTATTACGTAGACAAAGAAGGACAAAGAAGAACAAGTATTACATAAACAAAGAAGGACAAACAAGGATAAGTATTACGTAGACAAAGAAGGACAAGTATTACGTACATAACGAAAGGCGAAAAAGGACAAGTATTACGTAGACAAAGAAGGACAAAGAAGAACAAGTATTACATAAACAAAGAAGGACAAAGAAGGATAAGGATTACGTAGACAAAGAAGGACAAGTATTACGTACATAACGAAAGGCGAAAAAGGACAAGTATTACGTAGACAAAGAAGGACAAAGAAGAACAAGTATTACATAAACAAAGAAGGACAAAGAAGGATAAGTATTACGTAGACAAAGAAGGACAAGTATTACGTACATAACGAAAGGCGAAAAAGGACAAGTATTACGTAGACAAAGAAGGACAAAGAAGAACAAGTATTACATAAACAAAGAAGGACAAAGAAGGATAAGTATTACGTAGACAAAGAAGGACAAGTATTACGTACATAACGAAAGGCGAAAAAGGACAAGTATTACGTAGACAAAGAAGGACAAAGAAGAACAAGTATTACATAAACAAAGAAGGACAAAGAAGGATAAGTATTACGTAGACAAAGAAGGACAAGTATTACGTACATAACGAAAGGCGAAAAAGGACAAGTATTACGTAGACAAAGAAGGACAAAGAAGAACAAGTATTACATAAACAAAGAAGGACAAAGAAGGATAAGGATTACGTAGACAAAGAAGGACAAGTATTACGTACATAACGAAAGGCGAAAAAGGACAAGTATTACGTAGACAAAGAAGGACAAAGAAGAACAAGTATTACATAAACAAAGAAGGACAAAGAAGGATAAGGATTACGTAGACAAAGAAGGACAAGTATTACGTACATAACGAAAGGCGAAAAAGGACAAGTATTACGTAGACAAAGAAGGACAAAGAAGAACAAGTATTACATAAACAAAGAAGGATAAGTATTACGTAGACAAAGAAGGACAAGTATTACGTACATAAAGAAAGACGAAAAGGGACAAGTATTACATATACAAAAAAGGACAAAAAGGAAGAAGTATTACATAAACAAAGAAGGACAAAGAAGGATAAGTATTACGTAGACAAAGAAGGACAAGTATTACGTACATAACGAAAGGCGAAAAAGGACAAGTATTACGTAGACAAAGAAGGACAAAGAAGAACAAGTATTACATAAACAAAGAAGGACAAACAAGGATAAGTATTACGTAGACAAAGAAGGACAAGTATTACGTACATAACGAAAGGCGAAAAAGGACAAGTATTACGTAGACAAAGAAGGACAAAGAAGAACAAGTATTACATAAACAAAGAAGGACAAAGAAGGATAAGGATTACGTAGACAAAGAAGGACAAGTATTACGTACATAACGAAAGGCGAAAAAGGACAAGTATTACGTAGACAAAGAAGGACAAAGAAGAACAAGTATTACATAAACAAAGAAGGACAAAGAAGGATAAGGATTACGTAGACAAAGAAGGACAAGTATTACGTACATAACGAAAGGCGAAAAAGGACAAGTATTACGTAGACAAAGAAGGACAAAGAAGAACAAGTATTACATAAACAAAGAAGGACAAAGAAGGATAAGTATTACGTAGACAAAGAAGGACAAGTATTACGTACATAACGAAAGGCGAAAAAGGACAAGTATTACGTAGACAAAGAAGGACAAAGAAGAACAAGTATTACATAAACAAAGAAGGACAAAGAAGGATAAGGATTACGTAGACAAAGAAGGACAAGTATTACGTACATAACGAAAGGCGAAAAAGGACAAGTATTACGTAGACAAAGAAGGACAAAGAAGAACAAGTATTACATAAACAAAGAAGGACAAAGAAGGATAAGGATTACGTAGACAAAGAAGGACAAGTATTACGTACATAACGAAAGGCGAAAAAGGACAAGTATTACGTAGACAAAGAAGGACAAAGAAGAACAAGTATTACATAAACAAAGAAGGATAAGTATTACGTAGACAAAGAAGGACAAGTATTACGTACATAAAGAAAGACGAAAAGGGACAAGTATTACATATACAAAAAAGGACAAAAAGGAAGAAGTATTACATAAACAAAGAAGGACAAAGAAGGATAAGTATTACGTAGACAAAGAAGGACAAGTATTACGTACATAACGAAAGGCGAAAAAGGACAAGTATTACGTAGACAAAGAAGGACAAAGAAGAACAAGTATTACATAAACAAAGAAGGACAAACAAGGATAAGTATTACGTAGACAAAGAAGGACAAGTATTACGTACATAACGAAAGGCGAAAAAGGACAAGTATTACGTAGACAAAGAAGGACAAAGAAGAACAAGTATTACATAAACAAAGAAGGACAAAGAAGGATAAGGATTACGTAGACAAAGAAGGACAAGTATTACGTACATAACGAAAGGCGAAAAAGGACAAGTATTACGTAGACAAAGAAGGACAAAGAAGAACAAGTATTACATAAACAAAGAAGGACAAAGAAGGATAAGTATTACGTAGACAAAGAAGGACAAGTATTACGTACATAACGAAAGGCGAAAAAGGACAAGTATTACGTAGACAAAGAAGGACAAAGAAGAACAAGTATTACATAAACAAAGAAGGACAAAGAAGGATAAGTATTACGTAGACAAAGAAGGACAAGTATTACGTACATAACGAAAGGCGAAAAAGGACAAGTATTACGTAGACAAAGAAGGACAAAGAAGAACAAGTATTACATAAACAAAGAAGGACAAAGAAGGATAAGTATTACGTAGACAAAGAAGGACAAGTATTACGTACATAACGAAAGGCGAAAAAGGACAAGTATTACGTAGACAAAGAAGGACAAAGAAGAACAAGTATTACATAAACAAAGAAGGACAAAGAAGGATAAGGATTACGTAGACAAAGAAGGACAAGTATTACGTACATAACGAAAGGCGAAAAAGGACAAGTATTACGTAGACAAAGAAGGACAAAGAAGAACAAGTATTACATAAACAAAGAAGGACAAAGAAGGATAAGTATTACGTAGACAAAGAAGGACAAGTATTACGTACATAACGAAAGGCGAAAAAGGACAAGTATTACGTAGACAAAGAAGGACAAAGAAGAACAAGTATTACATAAACAAAGAAGGACAAACAAGGATAAGGATTACGTAGACAAAGAAGGACAAGTATTACGTACATAACGAAAGGCGAAAAAGGACAAGTATTACGTAGACAAAGAAGGACAAAGAAGAACAAGTATTACATAAACAAAGAAGGACAAAGAAGGATAAGGATTACGTAGACAAAGAAGGACAAGTATTACGTACATAACGAAAGGCGAAAAAGGACAAGTATTACGTAGACAAAGAAGGACAAAGAAGAACAAGTATTACATAAACAAAGAAGGACAAACAAGGATAAGTATTACGTAGACAAAGAAGGACAAGTATTACGTACATAACGAAAGGCGAAAAAGGACAAGTATTACGTAGACAAAGAAGGACAAAGAAGAACAAGTATTACATAAACAAAGAAGGATAAGTATTACGTAGGCAATGAAGGACAAGTATTACGTAGACAAAGAAGGACAATTATGTCGTATACAAAGATGTATTACGTGGAAGGACAAGTATTACGTAAATAAAAAAGACAAAGAATTACGTACACATACAAGAGAAAGAAGGACAAGTATTACGCTGGCGAACTAAACAAAGAAGGATATGTATTGCGTAGACAACACAAAACGAAAAATACTACGAATGCCCACATGAAACCAATCAAAATAGAAATAAACAAAACTATCAAACCCAACCTATAAAAGACATCTACTACATCAACGTGAGGTGTCTTACGCTCCGGTGTTTCCCCGATCACTACGATCTTAACCTATTCGAGGCGAGGGTTAACCGTTATCTTTCACTCTTATGCACACAAATAGACCCCAAACGTAACCCTCTACCTTGAGTGCAGAGGACAAAGCAGAAGAAGTATTACGTAAACAAAAAAGGATAAGTATTACATCGACAAATATGGTCAGAAAAAGGAAAATACTATGCTGACAACGAAGACAAAAAGACAGGTATTACATCGACAAATATGGACATAAAAGGGAAATTATTATGTAGACAAAGACGACAAAAAGGACAAGTATTACATAAAAAAATATGTACCTAAAAGGGAAATTATTATGTAGACAAAGAAGGCAAAATGGACAAGTATTACTTCGACAAATATGTACGTAAAAGGGAAATTATTATGTAGACAAAGAAGGCAAAATGGACAAGTATTACTTCGACAAATATGTACGTAAAAGGGAAATTATTATGTAGACAAAGAAAACAAAAAGGAAAAGTATTACACAGACACAGAAGGACAAGGAGCGGCATGGGTCTCGTAGAAAAATGGAATGGTAAAAGATAAAGATAAACAAAAGTCAGTAAACTTAGGACAAACCTTTTAGAATATAGGCAACCGTGTTTCTCCACGGATTCCATTTTTTTTATTGTCGTTAAGTTGCGATGACATCCGATGCAATGTATTGGCGCAGTTTTCCGTTGTCTTCGTCCCAATTTGAAATTCAGAGTTTTCCATCTCTTACATTGGTTGCCGTCGAATGCTAAAAAGTCGAATCGATCATCCTGTTTTTTGAGATATCAACGGACACTCGTTGCAACCTTTGTAATGTCAACGAATACTCGTTGTCACTTTCGTAATGCTCGTTGTAGTAGAGACTTTGTAATTGCAGATACAACTTATGGTACGCCGTTGAACAATACTGGTGTCAGATGCCTTTGAATATCACTCGCACTAGTAGTACTTGCTCGATAATACTCACTCGAATAGTAATCTGTATAGAGAGCCGAATAGAGAAATAGTATAGTGAATATAGTAGAGAAATAGTATAGACTAGAAATGGCGATCCGTATAGTATAGAGGATAGACTAGAAATAGCGATCCGTATATTATAGAGGATAAACTAGAAATGGTGATTCGTATAGTATAGAGGATAGACTAGAAATAGCGATTCGTGTAGTATAGAGGATAGACTAAAAATGGCGATCCGTATAGTATAGAGGATAGACTAGAAATAGCGATCCATACA
>OZ038501.1:67494258-67504258 GCA_964036315.1 Acanthosepion esculentum
TTTATAATAAACAGTATTAACAACATTTACCGGTCTGAATATTTTCTATGAAAATTTCTCGGACATTCAGGCCGGTAAATGTTGTTTAGTACTGTTTATTATAAACAGAGCATTTATTTGGAATCAATTTAGTATAATGTGTGACGTCATTTCTTTACATTTGGATACGCCATGACCGGATATGAATGTACGTGAGAGATTCATGGAAGATTGTAGTTTAAAAGCAGTAAAATCGACCTTGAACGATCCTCTGTGGCTCAATCGGTTAAGTCACGTCAGGCTATATGACATAAAGGTTCGATTCCTGTCGGAGGATGAATATTTTCTATGAAAATTTCTCGGACATTCAGGCCGGTAAATGTTATTAATACTGTTTATTATAAACAGAGCATTTGCTTAAATATTTGTATCTATAAAAAGAATGTAGAAACATAAAAATGTCTTAAAATACATATATGTGTTATATGTAAGAAAATATGGGAAAATCAGTTGGATGTTCATTTTTTATTATGTTGTCAACGCTTTCTGACCATACGACCCGAGTTCGAATCTCACCACGGTTGATTTGTCAGGAAGGAAACTTTCTGACGTTATCGGTCTGGACGGGAACGATTCCAGAGTGAGGCATCTTTGGAAAGTGTGTGTAAACGATAACACTGGTTAACCCAAGCCTTGTCAGTGAAATTGGGTAGACGGAACACTTGGAGGCCGTCGATGGCTGTGCTAGCATGAAGTCATAAGTCATCGTGACTGAGTATTTGAATGTGCTGGCCTTGTTCAGATTGTTGATCATTCTAGATAACACGCTCTCTCCCAGAAACTGTAACTAAGGTCTGCACAGCATAGTTGCAGTACAAACCACAGGTTGGCTCTGAGGGAGAGTTTGCAATAGGGATTGTCTAGCCGCCTTAGTAGAATAGAAGTGGCTAGCTATTATTATTATTATTATTATTAGAAAACCAGTTGGATGTTTATTTTTTTAATATTTTTTATTATGCTATCAATAAGAACATCACCAGAAAAACTGAAAAAAAAAATATGAAACAAACCGATACCATAATAACTTTACTACCTACAATAGCAGTGGTTAATTTGAAATTCTTTTCTTTTTTTCTTTTTCTTTTTTTTGAAAATATAACATTTAATACAATTAATATTAGGTTGGTGCAAAAATAATGTCGTTATTTACATAAGTAACATATGTGAGAAAACGACATTATTTTTGCACCAACCTAATAATAAAGTAGAAATATTATAACGAATCCCTTGCTAGGTCTGCTCCTAAGAAAGTTGGTTCACTGTGAAGAGCTAGATAATTTTTCTTTCCAGATTCTATCTTACATATTTATAAATCTTTTATTTTGTATATTGCGGCCACATATGGCCCATGTGTTCCTGCTATATATTTAGAAATTCTTCATAAACATTTTTATAATATTATATAATATTTTTATTATAATAGATCACAACAAAAACATTTTACATCGCTACACATAAGCTTTCATGTTTCAATACTACGATTGTACTTCCTCAGGCAATGGTTGGTAACTGGTGATAAAAAGGATTTTTTAGGGAAATTTAAAAACAAATCGTTACCGCTTTTCCGAAAGTTAAGTAGGTGGTGTGGGGGCATAAGGTCAGAATTAAAAATATACTTGTGGGTGTGTCTCGATTAACCGGTTAAATATACCCACAAGTATATTTTAAATTCTGACCTTATGACCCCCACCACCTTTAAGTTTCGGAAAAGAGGTACGATTAGTTTTTAAATTTCCCTAAAAAGTCATTTTTGTCACCAGTTAACAACCATCGCCTGAGGAAGTACAGTCATAGTATTGAAACATGAAAGTTTTTGTATAGTGATGTAAAATGGTTTTATTATAATCTCGTATAATAATAAAAAAAAAATAATAATATTTTGCTCGTATTTTGCTTTGTATTGGTCACTCTTTTTTTAAAAAAAGAGCAAATGCTACGAAATGCTCCACTCGTTCTTTCTCTTATTTGAATTCTTGATATAATCCAAAGAATCAGCAATATTAGTGGTCCTGACTTGGCATCTCGGCTTCAGTTATTTATCCACCACTGTAATGTAGTTTTCCTGTGTCTTTTCCATGATTACTTTCCTGGTAATTGTTGGGTTGAGCTCTTCGTTGTGGTACCTAGACTTTATGAGTTTAAGCGCCGTACTAGATTGGCGGTAAGGTCTCATCAATTTACAGTTGAATTGGCTAGATGTAACCGTAATTACTATGCAGTAGTTTCTTTGCCTGCACTTCTCGCTTGTCGAACACTCTTAAGGCCTTTTGCTTTACATCCAACTTAGATCTTCAAAAATTTAAATGCAATGTCAATCGTTACCTACTTAGTGTTTGCTTTTTCTTATTCTTACACGCTTGAAAACTTCTTGTGCCTTAGTGGCTTTACTGACTTGCATGGCGTGAATTGATTAAAACATATATATATATATATATATATATATATATTTGTGAATGTTTTAAATGCTTGCGAAAATGAATATTTTCCTACGCCATATCTCAATATTTTACATTTATTTAAACATTTTTCCTAGACGCAAATCTCATTGAATTTTTCAAAAATATTTATTTAAAATTTTATTAGCTGCTAAAATATTTTTAAAAAGTTAATTAACAAAGTAACAATTCTTTCATACAAGCTTTATTAAACAATACTAACAAAGTCCGTATTTTTATTCGTTTTTTGCGACTAAATTGAATTTGTTTGATGTCAATAGAGAGAAGTGCGCGCAAAACGACTTTATTCGCGTAATATCCTTCTCAAAAATAAAAGATGAGAAAAGGGAGAGAAGGCAGACCTTAAATAACAAAGAACAGACCTGCGCATCCCACTACTTCCGGTAACAAAAAATACAAAATCAGTGCCTTGGAGCAGCCTCGCTTTGATAAACCAGAATCCGTAACCCACTAAGTTTCCACGTCCGACGGCCGCCCCATAAGCGCAGGTAATTTCACTTACCTTTCCACAAGAAAAAAGGTTAAAAAAAAGAAAAAATGTATTACGAGGAGCAAGACAAAAAAACAGGAAGTTGTGGAGCGTCATGATCACCCAGTTCTTGAGATACAAAGCACATAATTAGAGGGAATCAGTGAGGCATTGCAACACGAATAAATGTTCGGCGCCCTTCCCATCACGAGCGGTTTTGAACTGCGCTAGGAGGTTGTTCGTAAGTAGGCCGTTCTCATGTCTTGGCTCTTAAAACGTCGTCTTATATATGCCCAGGTAATATAGAGGAAGAATGTATGCGTAATTATGGCATTGTTCAAGGATTGTCAGTTTGAAAGTGAAATTAGGTTCATCTTTATTCCGTCACGTTCTCCCTTCCGGCTTCTTTCACACGCCGTCGGCCACTTTCCCAGGTTGGCATAGTCAGGTGAAGCTCAGTCACGTGGCATTCCTTTGCGAAACGTGGAAATTCGTCTTGTGTTAAATGAGATTTATAATTACACATCAATCATCTGTAGCACAAATGTACATACATATATATATATATATATATATATATATATATATATATATATATATATACACACATATTTATACGTACACATAGACATATATATATATAAAATATACATATGCACAAACACATATGTGCACATATACATATATACACACAGAAATATAAGCGCACATATACCCACACATATCTATACACACACACACATATATATATATATATATATATATATATATATATATATATATATATATATATATATACACGCATTTATACATACAAACATATATATATATATGTATACATATAAACACAGACACATATATATTCGTTCACACATAAACATACACACACACGTATATATATATATATATATATATATATATATATATATATCAAAAAGAGATGAAAAAGATTTGGAATAAGACAAAAGGAATTATAAATAAGTATGGGAAATATAAATTAAACGACAAAAAGTTATACTTGAATTCCACTATTTTCCTTTGTTTTTTATTGTGTACACGCACACACACACACACACACACACACACACACACACACACATACATATATATATATATATATATATATATATATATATGAATTAGTATAGAATTTAGATTAAATATGAATTGGAATCCGATATATATATATATATATATATATATATATATATATATATATATATACAAATGTATATGTGTGTTTGTGTGTGGTTTGCGTGTATTTGTGGGTGTGCGCTCGTGCGTACAACTTCATACGCGCGTATACAGTTGTATATATATAGATATATAAGTAGAGGACGACTCAAACAGATTCTTCCTGCTAACCAATGCCTCGTGGAATAGACTCCCAACGGGACATTTTCCAGATCCCTACAATCATAACCTGTTAAAGTTTAGATTTAATCGTTATCTTCCCCTCCTATCCATATTAACTAGCCGTTAACATAACCCTCTAACTTGAGTGGCCGCCGGGCCATGTACAGGGTGAAGCCTATTGTAAAAAAAATACTGAGACAGATAAAAATTGATGTATTCAAACATATATCTATAATCATATCTATCTATCTATCTGAATACTTGAGAAGAATTAATAAATGCGGCTATCCTGATCTTTTACCCCTGGAAGTTCTAAAGATATTGATCGACAGTCCGGGGACATTGCCATGTATACTTGACAGCACGTAATTAAAATCTTTTCCAAATACAACTGATAGATAAATAGATATGTATATATATAAGGACACACACACACACGCACACACACATAACTTTCTTTCTCTCTCTCTCTCTCTCTCTCTCTCTCTCTCTTACACACATACTTAGTTATCGATTTTATTACACTTTTCCGGTTTTCGAATAAAATGTTGTATATTGGGATGAACATTTTAGATAAACTGTCAGAAGTTCATGTTTTGCTATTCAAGTACTTTCGACAGTATCAGTCATTTTCAAGAACCAAAATAGGATTTCTTTGTCTATCCCCTGATAATCTTTGTAAAGATGAAAGTTTGAAATAGTCTATGGTGAAATATATATATATATATATATATATATATATATATATATATATATATATATATATATATATATATATAAGTACAGACGATCGTTAAAAATACATTCGTTTATAATTTATTTCATGAATATACAAAAATATATTTATCACTTCAGACTGACGTTTTGTTAATAAAAAAAAGTCTTTTTTATTAAAAGCAACGTCGGTCTGAAGAGATGAATATATTTTTGTATATTCAGAAAATAAATTATAAACGAATGCATTTTTAACGATCGTCTGTATTCATTATTATATTGTTCTGTTCTGACATTGAGCTCTCTTTGAATTAATGTTCTACTTGGAATTATCCCTAGTAATTATCAATTGATATATATATATATATATATATATATATATATATATATATATATATATATATATATATATATATATAAAATTTAGGCTCTACTTTTGTATTGAAAAGTGTTTTTTTAAAATAAAAACAAAAAATACTAAAGAAGTTTTGGATTATTTACCTAACGTGTTCCTTCCTATTTTTCTATATATTTGCACACACACACACACACACACACACACACACACACACACACACACACACACACACATACATATATATATATATATATATATATATATATATATATATATATAGTAGCTTTAATTTATATATTAAACATTCCGCCCCAAGCAAGGCAATAAACTCACTAAGATATAATGGTTTACTGAGTGTGAAATAATAAGAGAAACACTATTAAACAGGGAGAACATTAAAAGAGGAATCCAGAAGGCGGTAGATAACGATGAACATTGCGCTTTAAAGATCAAAAGTGCAACAAGTGCGAGAGAAGAAACTGTTACGTTCACATCTAGACATTGCAACTGTAAAATAATGAGACCTAGTTGCCAATCTAGTGCTGCGCTTAAATTCCTAAATGTCTTGGTATGGAGAGTTCATCCGAACAATTACCATGAAAATATTTATACAAAGGCACAGGGAAACTGCATTACGGCGGTAGGAATGTGATTGAAACCGAGATGCTAGGCCAGAACCAATAACATTGCAGATTCTTCTCTGGATTTTATCAAGAATATCTAAATACAAAGCAGGAGCACCAAGCCATATGTGATCGCAATATTCAAAGCATTGACGAATGGTAGACTGATAGATATGTAAGACAGATTCTATCAACAATATATATATATACAGGGTGTCCATAAAGTTCGTGTGCACTTTAAAAGATTTATAACTTTATTTGTATTTGCGATAGAAATAATCTATAAAAAATGTTATAAAGTTTAATGTACCTAGTTTTAAGTATAGCTAAAATAACTAATGTGATTTCAGGTATTACTGTAAATCAGTTGGCAAATGTTTCCCGTGAACTGCAAAATCGTATTACCCTTTGTATTGCTAATGATGGAGGACATGTGGAAACTTAAATAAAATTTCAATAAAACCTTAAAAATTATAGATTTACTTCTTTCTTGTCCTTTTTACAAATTATTTCTATCGCAAATACAAATAAAGTTATAAATTCTTTAAAGTCCACACGAACTATATGGACACCCTGTGTATATATATATATATATATATATATATATATATATATATATATATATATATATAGACAGATAGTTAGAGAGAGAGAGAGAGAGTGAGTGAGAGAGAGAGGAGCAAGAGTATACAGACTTATATAATATTCTACGGTTTTGCAAACGACGCGTTAAATCAATTGCATTCATTTTAAAGATTTTTTAATCAAACTGAACACGTTTGCACCATTTAAATCCGCCAGCTAGTATCGAACTAAGTAATAATCTTCTGAGAGATAAGATCAGTGCTATGACATAAGATAAGATTCTAAATACTTATCGTAATTCCCCATCTATAATACACAGTAGGGGTGCGTATTATGTAAAGCTACAAAAAATCTTTAAAAAATTGCCGTTTCATTGGTCGATTTCATTTGCGAAATGACTACTCACCCCAAACATACGACAATTTAACACTAACATTCAGCAACTGCTACCCCATAAGCATGGCAATCACATGTACTTAACAATATTTACAAATATAAAATAAAATAAGAGTTGTCATAAAATTAAATTAGAATAATATTTTTCTATGTTTAAAACCATTTTTTAATAAGAGTAGTAATCGCTGGCCGTAACGAAACTGGAGAGGTACAGTTTATAGTGTTTGATTACCAAACAAGGGGTGCGTATTATGTGTGAGTAGAAGCATATTCCCACACTTTCAGCACAATTTTATGGGTGCTTATTCGGTGGATAGCAGCTCGAATTGAGGAATCGGAGATCCGGGTTCGAATTCCAATCGAATCCATTACATTCGTGCTACGTGCTAATACCCTTGGGAAAGGTATGAATCCACTTCTTATCCCTCCAAGCTATGGGTAAATAGCAGGACAGACCGGGTTCTATAGCCATGGATGGCTGCTGGTCTACCGCAGAAAGAAATGGCAACACTACTGAGGGAAAAAATCTGGCTCGTCAGTCATGTATCGAAAAGATATATGATCGCCTGAGCGTTTATCACGCATGGCACATAACTGATTATGGATGAAGGCGTATTATACATGGGGAATTACGGTATGTTCTTCATAGAAAGATGGCAAATATTAATTTATTAGAGATGAAACGTATCTTCTTTTTTCTTCTATCCCAATAATACTATGTCCGCCTCGTCTATAACTATTAATACATCATCTTCTATGCACAACACGCTCACCCAATAAATATTGCAAATTCAATATATATATATATATATATATATATATATATATATATATATATGTATGTATCTATATATGTGCGTGTGTGTAGATACAAAAAGATAACTTGAAACAAACATATAGATAGTGAGCGACACACCGGCGGGAAGGGTCGTGTGTGCGCACAGAGGACTAATGTCAACGACGGACGATGGTGCTGACCACGAAACCAAGTTCGAATTACGAGCTTTTTGAGACGTTTAATATATGCTACAGGTGCTGTAATTACAGCGGTTGCTGGTACCAGACTTGTGGTCCTCGTTAACGGATTTAAAGTGTCCTCATCCGTTCCTGTACCGGCTGCCTTCCTCGGGTATGGTAGCCGTTTCACATGCTCTCTCTCCGAAATCGAACTCCGATTTCCCGTTAACCATAGTAACCACGAAACAGAAATATATTGATAAGGTTTGCACTAATAATACAAACAGTAATGCTAATAGTAGTATTATATATTTCTCTACAAGGAAACATTTGGTATTTATTGACCCAGTAGCCAGTACTACTTACGGATCAAATTTATAAAATCTTTCTCTATTTCAAGTTACTATTATCCAAATACCTGATGCTTCCACCGCTCCTTTACTTTTACAATAACCAGTCCGGGCCAAAAATGGCTTACTGTTGTCATATTAGGGCGTGAGCTGTGCAGACCTCACTCTCCAGCAGCTTTGATAGAGTCCAAGAGCGTCTCCGACCCCATGTGGAGACGCATTTTTTCTCTACCTCTCTCCCATAAGCGGGATGTGGCAAGCCTCTTGCTGCTCTATCTCTACTTCCACGGAAAGTGCTCAGATGAACTACGTTCCTTGGTTCCGCCAGGTCTAACTTCCACGGCTAAAACCCGTCATGCCACTTACATTGCAGCAAACCACCCACATTAGCCCCCGCCCCGCGTTCCATCGGCGAGAAGTAAGTTCCACTCAAACAGCTTCTTCCGTCTAACCACTGCTCTGTGGAACCGACTCTCAAGAGGATGTTTCCCCAATCACTAACAATCTTGATCTGTTCAAGACTAGGGTTAACGGTTATCTTCCCCTCCTATATGCACAAATTGTCTCCTAATGTAACCGTCTACTTCGAGTGTTTCCTGGGCCCTGTAAAAGGTGAACGTTAATGTAAAAAAAATATGAAAAATAAACTTAATTTTCGTGGGCAGAGTAATATGAAATAATGTCGGGAAAATCCATTAATATGTTCATATATATATATATATATATATATATATATATATATATATATATATATATATATATATATGTGTGTGTGTGTGTGTGTGTGTGTGTGTGTGTGTGTGTGTGCGCGTGTGTGTGTGTACATATTAATATGTACATATATATGTATTAATATATAATATATTAATAAAAATACATTAATATGTACATATATATGCACATATTAATATTACACACACACACACACACACATATATATATATATATATATATATATATATATACGATGGTCATTTAATAAATAGGTTGAATTTTTCGGTATAAGGACTTCTAATACAGATAGAAGCTTACTCTTTTTTATTTATTTTTTTTGTTTTACTTCTTTTTCACATGGATTTAATTTCTTTTACAGATTAAAAAAAAAAACTTTGACAGTTTTGGCGATTAACAAAGATGGCCGAACAAGCAGCATGCTCCAGAATTGAACAGCGGTCAGTTATCAAGTTTTTGGTTGCTGAAGGGTGCAAACAAGGTGAAATTCATAGTAGAATATCAACTGTGTATGGTGCCACATGTTTCAGCCAAAGAAAATGTCTACAAGTGGGCTAAATTGTTTAAAGAAGGACGGAGCAATGTTGAGGATGAAGACAAGCCTGGGAGGCCTACAGAAGTGAGGTCTCCTGAGGTGATCGAATCAGTCAATGACCACATTCAGTCTGACAGAAAGGTGACAGTGGATGACACTGCAAGGACTTTCAGCTTATCTGTTGGGACAAACGCAGGGGTCATCAGTCAGAAGGAGTCATCTTGCATCATGACAACGCAAGGCATCACACAGCAGCCCAAACGGTGCAGACCATCAACGAGCTGTGCTGGGAACTGCTCCCTCACCCTACTTACAGCCCTTCAGACTTTCACCAGTTTGGCCCCTTGAAAGCGTTCACGAGAGGCATGAAGTTTAAAAGTGACGATGAAGTCAAAAGTGTTGTGAGCGACTGGCTGAGACATCAGTCCAA
>OZ038501.1:67509258-67519258 GCA_964036315.1 Acanthosepion esculentum
AATTATTTCTTCAAAATTTTTATTGCTCTTTTCTATTTATTCCAAATACACGTCATACTATTTAACCCATAGCTGAAGGAGAATAAATATTTATAACTTTCCCAGGGATGTTTACGTGTAAGTGAATGCAACGAAGAAGAAAAGGAAGAAGTAGAAAAAAGAAGAAAACGAAAATGGAGAAAAATAATAAAGAAAAAAAGAAAAAGAACAAAAAAGAAAGTAGTAACAGTAGCAGTAGTAGTAGTAGTAATAGTAGTAGTAGTAGTAAAAGAAGAAGAAGAAGAAGAAGAAGAAGAAGAAGAAGAAGAAGAAGAAGAAGAAGAAGAAGAAGAAGAAGTTGTTTGTAGCAAAATATAGGAACAAATTAGAAAGAAAACTGCAGACAAAAAAACTACTTTCCCGGAACACTTTTTTTAATAGGATATTCCCCCATTTTCACCCCGGTTTTTTTCTTACCCATTTCAATGCTATAACTTATTTTTATTCCTGAGTAAAATGTATCGGATAAACAAACCTTCAACACAAAAGCCATTATTTTCATTTCATTGTTTCCATTGTTTTATTTTTAAAATTTTTGTAGCATGATCCATCAAGTAAGAAATATATTAGCGACCTCAGGAAACAAAACAAAACTAAACAAATGTAACACGAGGAAAATACGTAAGTTAGCCTTACAGATTAGACTGTGGAACCTGTAACTCTCACCCGCCATTCGACCATTGCCCGCCAATCCCCAGTCAATTTGATCGATGGAAAAACGGTTTTCGCGCCAAGAAAAAAAAATTGGCGGGAGAAAGAGGTAAGGTGACGCCGACTTCGATATCTCGTAAGAAAATAGAACGAGACAAGATGAGCTAATGTCAATTTCCAATTAGTAGAGACGCTGATGATGAGAAAGACAAAAAGAGGAGGAGGATGAAAAAATGGACCCGGGAAGTGATCACTGATGATAATGTTTCGATTTGGTAAGTTCCCTTGGACATGAGAACTGTTCGGCAGACACAAACACACATATATATGCCGCAATATATATATATATATATATATATATATATATATATATATATATATATATATATATATATATATATATATATATATATATATATATATATGAAGGAAAATAGACAATAGGAAAACTGCAGTTTTACCCGACGGAAAAGAAATATACATAGGAATAACTGAAGTATCGTGGGAAGAGAAAAAAACTAGTCAGACAAAACATCCTATAAAAATAATAAATTACTCGAACAGCATATCAGGCTATATGACGGTACGTATAGGATACGGGTTCGATTCCTGTTGGAGGACGAAAATTTTCTATGAAAATTTCTCGGACATTCAGGCCGGTAAATGTTGTTTAATACTGTTTATTATAAAACAGACCATTTACTTAAATATGTGTATCTATAAAAAGAATGTATAAACATAAAAATGTTTTAAAATAATTGTAGGACTTTGTCCATTTCATAATGTGTGATATCATTTGTTTACATTTGGTACGCCATGAGAAGATATGAATGTACGTGAATGATTCATGGAAGATTAAAGTTTAAAGACAGTAAAATCGAACTTGCTAAACAAACGCTCCTCTGTGGCCGAAACGGTTAAGGCACGTCAAGCTATATGACGGTTCCGTATAGGATACACGTTCGATTTTCAATGAAAATTTCTCGGACATTCAGGCTGGTAAATGTTGTTTAATACTGTTTATTATAAAACAGAGCATTTACATAAATATTTGTATCTATAAAAAGAATGTTTAAACATAAAAATGTCTTAAAATAATTGTCGGATTTTGTCCATTTCATAATGCGTGACGTCATATATATATATATATATATATATATATATATATATATATATATATATATATATATATAGATATATATATATATAGATATATATATACACTATTAAAATAACTGCCATTTTAGTGGATACATGCGTTTGACTTGACATCACTTGACAACAAGTAAAATTAATATCAACCGACTGAGATAACGAAGTTCCACTAAACAAATATGTGCCTTCCGACAGCCATTGAACGGATGTAGCCATTTTCCATCAGGTAAACCATTTCCATAGGCGAAGTGTACCTTTACCTATTTACATAAAATAAAGTTTTTATTTACACAGTTAAAGTAAATAAAAAATCCGGTCTCTGCTCGTCTGATCTGATAAGGTAATTTAATTCATTGTCCCTCTTATCTTCACAAATCCCAACACATTTCCTTACGTACAGTTCAGGCTTTCATTCCGACTTAAAGAAGCCGAACGCAAGCCACATCACGTCGATCAAAGCGCGTCGTTTAAGAGTTTTCCTAAATTATCTCATCGTCTCTTCTTTTATTTTGGATATTATTATACAGTACAAACACGCATATATATATATATATATATATATATATATATATATATATATATATATATATATATATATTATAAGATTATATAATATATATTATAAGATTATATAATATATATATTAGAAGATTATATATTTATATTAGAAGATTATATAATATATATAAGATTATATATATATATATTATAAGATTATATAATATATATATTAGAAGATTATATATATACATTAGAAGATTATATATTATATTATAAGATTATATAAATATATATATTATAAGATTATATAATATATATATATATACACAGGATGATTGAAAGGTAACTTCCTATTTTTTGTATGAGTGGTGAGCCAGGAGTCCTGAATTAATAGACTGCGACTTTTTCCTTTGGGGTTGGTTACAGGAACAAGTCTACTATACCAAACTTAAGTTTATAAGTCCCAGAAAGTCGTATATTGATATTCTTAAGGACACTTGGTACAGTGGATAAAGATGTTGGTTAAATTCATTGACGTGACGCAAAGTTTTGCGAGTTCAATACCTGCTTTCGGGAGTGTTTTGAATTTGCTGAGATGAATTAACTGACATTCCTTAGACATTGCAGCTATATATGTACATATAGCTGGTTCAGACTGTTCTAGATCCATATATATATATTTAAACGTGAGCCCGGAGTTTAATAGGTTGAGATACAGTATTTCATGTTGACCGCTGTTTTCTTCAGGCTATATGTATTGCATTTTGGCTTTACTATTCGTATATATTGGTTAATGGAGAGTACACACATACAATGGGTGGAAAATATTTGTACACATACAGTTTTTTAATTTATTGTATTCCCAACTAATGAATAAACATATTTTTCATATAATTATCTGCAATCAGATGCATAATAACTAAATATGCATAGAAAACAAAAAAAGAAATATTTATCTAAAGTAAATCCCATTCATCCATTTTCATGCGTGAAAAAAGTATTCGTACAATACAAAAGGTAATACAATCTTCATTTAATACTTTGTAGAATAGCCATTATTCATTTCTACAGCAACCAACCTCTGTTTGTAGTTCTCAATTAATGATTTGTAAATTTTAGTTCGTATTTTGGTTGGTAATCTTTTTCGCATATGGTCTTCGGATCCGGGGTATTTATGGAGATCTCGATTGTATTTGAATTTTCAAAAGACACCACAGATTCTCGATTGGGTTTAAATCTGAAGACTATCTTGGCCATTTCAGGATATTTGCATTATTGTCAGCAAGCCATTTCTTCGTAGATTTTGAAGTGTGATCATTATCTTGTTGGACGATCCAGTCAGGATTAAGTTCAAGATTCTCAACCAAAATCATTAAAGTTGTTTCCAAAATATTTTGATATGCTGCGGCATTCATTCTGCCATCTATTACTGATATGTTGCCAGTACCTTTTACAGAAAAACATGCCCAGACCATAATTCTGTCACTGCCAAATTTCAATTTTGGAACTGTCTTCTTTTGTTTGAAGGCATCGCCACCTTTCGTCCATACGTGATTTCTAGAATTACATCCAAACAATTTTGGTTTCGTTTTTCCATAATAATCTTTCCCAGAGTCTGTCTATATTTCTGAGATGAGGTATTATGTACAGTATTTACATTAGTCGGACTATTGTCCTCATCTTTGTCGACATTTTTGTCACAACGTTTCGGCCGTTGTACGCTCCGGCCTTCTTCAGGTGGTTGGAATTTCGAACCGAACCCTTTATTTCGATCACTGGGGTAGACTGTTCTAGTTCCACGAGCCATGTTTGATGGATGTCAGTTATCAGTTATCTCCTGCTAATTTTCCCTCTGAAAAAAGAAAGTAAATGAAAACAGAAAATTAGAATAAAAAAGAAAGAAAATAAATAAAATTCTAAAATAAAGAATAAAAAAAGAAAAATTCCACTGCTACTAGAAAAATCGAAGTAAAAACTGAAAAGTAGAATAAAAAAAGAAAGAGAAAAATAAAAAAATTAAAAAAGAATAAAAAATTTAAAAGGAAAGTAAATAAAAGCTGAAAAAACGAATACAAAAGACAGAAAAAGAGAAAAATCTAAAAAAGAATAAAAATGAGAAAATAAAATTTTAAAAAATGAAAAAAAAAGAATAAAATTGAAAGAGAATAAAAATAAAAAATGAAAAAATAAAAAGAAAGAAAAGAAATAAAATTTTAAAAAATAAAATAGAAAGAGAAAAATAAATAAAAATTGAAAACGAATAAAAACGAAAACGAAATAAAAATTGAAAAAAAAGCAAAAACAAACAAACAAATACAAACGGAAAAAGAAATAAAAACTGAAAAATGAAAGAATAAAAACTGAGCCTTTTAAGAACAATAATCAGATGAAACAGAAAAATCAAACAATTTGGATCAGATGGACACCAGCGAGTTTGGTGTCATCATGGCGAGGCGTACAAAGAAAAGTGTTTGGTATTGACAGTAACATAAGATAGCGGGAACGCTATGTTATGGAGATATATGAGCTCTAATGGTAATGATGAGTTTCAGTTCATCGACACTATTCTGAATACTAACGATCGCTGCAATAATATATTGACTACTAAGCTACTGCGTTTTATTTAATAGGATGCTATATTTATTCGAAATCAGACACAGCGGGATATTATTATTTCTCCTGAAAAGATTATTCTGAGCGTGTCTTATTCTCCATACCTTATTTCCTCTTTATCTGCCGTTGATATTTCAACTGTTTCTTTCTGATTCCAAGTACGAACCTCCTTTTTTTTAAAATATTTTCATCAAAACTTGCCTGTTGTTGACATGTTACGTCTATGGTATTCTCAGCATCCTTCTGTAAAACCACATCTCTGTTTCCCCAAGTCATCTTCATCTGTGAAGAAATTGTCCAGCATAGTGAACGGTTGTTATTGCAAATAGTTCAGAATCCATGTCGACTTTCTTACAGTTTTAGGATATTGTGTCTCTTTACACATGGGTGATCATGGCTCTCTACAACTTCCTATCTTTTCTAGTTCTAAGCAATATTTGCTTTTATACTGCCCTGCCTACTACCCCATCTGCAATCCATTTTCACAAATTTCTTAAAAGTTACGCAGTTTCCCTCAGCCTCTCTTCTCTTCAATAATTCTTGTGAGTGTCAAATTTACCAAGCCTTGTTTCTGTATTATGGGTTCCTGAAATTTCAAATTTCTAATTCAAATTAAAGTGGATTTTTCGTTTCTATTTTCTTTAAAACATCTTTGTTGCTCACATATTTCGTACGTGGTATTCTCAACATCCTTCTGTAGAATGACATCTTGTTAGAGATTTTGGGGTAGCTTTATGTACTAGTGAGCCAACCAAAATGAGCTGACTCATTTTATAGTTGACCTATCAGAAATCTTAAAATATTCAATCCGACATGTATAAAGGCAGCCATTTTGTTATTTCTCCGAATATTCACTTCCAACCTCTGATATTGAAGACCTGAAGAATTACAGAACAGCTGCTACTTTCTCCGAATATTCACTGCCAACCTCTGATATTGAAGACCTGAAGAATTACTGAACAGATGCTACGAGTGATATTGGAGTTGTTCCATTGAACACATTACGTACTGCACTGGATTCTATATTCAAAGATTACGTTGAAACATGGTTAACACATCTCCATTGCCGCAGTCTCTTTTTTTATCTGTGAGTAGATTGTCTAGTAATCACTGAAATACAGGAGGCTCGAAATTATATGTTTAAGTTTCTTTTCTTTGTTTCTAATGGAAAATTTCTGTTTCTTAATATATTTTGTGAAGCATCTTTCCCTTTTCTCATGTAACTTACGATTTCTGACTCATGTTTTCTGTTGTCTGGCTTCATTTTGACGTGTTCAATATGTAACTTACATCTTGCGCTCTCCTTTCTTTTTGACGACTATAAATTCTGTCTTCTTATAATTAATGATTAGTTCTTTATACTCCATCAATTCCTCTCTTTTGTCTAGAAATTCCTGCAGTTTTATTTCTGTGCTTACCAACAATGATATTGCCATATGCGCATCTTAATTTTTTAAAATTGTACCCACCAATAATAAATCCTGGTAGGACTTCTAATTCTCTTCGGATTGCCCCGCTGTACAGTTGAAATAAATCCGACGAGAAGAAAAACTCTTTAAAACATGCTTTATGATTTGATAACTAACAGTTTTTGTTTGTTTCCAGACATTGAGTAAAAATGATGCTCACTGCTTTGATCTCGTTTTCCTTCACTACATTGTCTAGAATGTCTTCCAGTTTTTTTTGATCTCTGTCTACTGTCAAACCCAATCCAGAACTGATATTAAGTGCTATTAATGTCTAAAGTCTACAGCTCTGATTCTGTGACCAAAAAGAAGGAAAGAAAGAAAGCGATACACAAAAATTAAAGACATAAAAAAGAAAGAATAAATTGATGAATGAAGAAAGAAAGAAAGAAAGAAAGAAAGAATAGAAGCATACAACGAGATAAAAAAATGAAAGTATGTATTAATGGATGAAAAGAGGGAGAAAGAAAGAATAAATGAATGAAAGGAAGAATGAAAGAAAAAGAATGAAAGAAATAAAAACGTCGACAAAAACAGAAAAAGAAAGAATAAATGAAAAAAATTGGGGATAATGCAAAAGACAGATGTAAAAAAGAAAAGGAAACAAAAGAGCTGAATAAAAGAAAGAAAAAAAGGAGTAGACAATAAAAAAAATGAAAAATGAATGAATGAAAAACGAAAAATAAATATAAAAACGAAAAAGGATTAAAAGAAATTGATAAAAACAAAAGAAAAAATGAGAGAAATTTAAAGAAAATGAGAAAGAATGGAAAAAAAACTAGAAAAACAAAAAAGAAAGAGAGAATGAATAAAAATTGAATAAATAAATTGTTATATACCGTTCCTATGAACACTAATGGGTATATTCCAATGCTCATCAATCCTCACCTACCATACCTATGAACACTAATGGGTATGTCCCAATCCTCATAAATACGTTGGACACTATTGTAAGTGGGGTTAAGATGCCGTCTATGTAGTCCACAACTAGAAGTACTTTACCTACTTCACGCCGCTGGCGAGTATTGTATTTTGTTGATGTTAACCTTTTCTAGGATAATATATATATATAAAGAACGACAAAAAGAAGAAAGACAGATAGAAAGACACAAAATGGATTAGTGAATGAAAAGAAGGAGAAATTAGAATAAGGAAAGAAAGAATTAATTAATTAAATGACAGAAATTTCAAGAAAACGGTAAAAAAAAGAAGAAAGAACTAGACAAAAGAAAAATAAATAAATTGATATAAATAAGCATTAAATAAATAAACATAGAAAGAAAGAAAGAAAGAAGGAAAGACAAAATGAAAGAAAGATACAAAAGTAATGGATTAATGAATGCAAAGGAGAAATTAGAAAAAAAAAGAAGGAAATGATGAATGAAAATGAAGAGAAAGAAAGAACAAAATCTCTATCTATAAAAGACAGGATGTGTGTGTGTGTGTGTGTGTGTGTGTGTGTGTGTATGTGTGTGTGTGTGTGTGTAACGAATACACGGCCGCAATTTTCGACGTATTTGCACCAAAATTTACATGCACATGTTTCAAGTTTGCAAAAAGGCAAAGACCAACTTTACATTTCCCAACTTTCATCGATCGTCGAAATAATCGGTTTTTTCATGCTTCTACGGCGGTTTTCATGTAGTTTGCGGCCATTTTCTACTGGCCAGAGTGAGAGCCTATAGCTGGCTGCCACGAATAGGCAGGAAGATTCGATTGGCCAGCGTGAGAGCCAACAGCTGACTGACATGAATGTTAACTAGCATGCAAAAAAAAATCGATAGCTGCATTCGTCACAGGTGGGAAAAATTTAAATCTGCATGGCACTTTACTCCAATTGACTCATTCGCTTGCTTAAACTCAACGTTGATTCTGATTCCGCAGAACTGAGTTGGGTGTGAAATAGTATTTGTTGTTAACATTCTTTTTTCATTCGGTTTTTCCAGTTACGACTGCTTTATGTTAAAGCTGATCGTTTTGTGTTCATTTTGTTTAGTTCTTTTTTCGTAACAGATTTAATGTTTAGTATAGAGCTTGGAAAAAATTCGCATTGTGAGATAGGCAAGAAGTAAGGCATGTAGCAACATCCCCACGGCAAAGGGCACTCCTTTAAAGGCAAGGAAGGGCAAAAATATTTTAAGTCAAGTGATAGCGATTGCTGTATGAGTCGTACGATTTTTGAATCAAGCACGGGCAACGTCGGGCCATGCTGCTAGTAAATAAATAAGATAGTCTACGATTTAAAAATCAATAATAAAGCCAAAGAAAGAAAGAGAGAAAACAACAATGAACAGAAAGCAAAAAGATTTGAATGTTGAAAACATGCAAGACAACCGAGAATAAAGATAAAGAAAGAAACTAAAAAAAAGAAGGAAAGGAAACTAAAAGAAAGGAATAAAAAAAAGAAAGAAGGAAAGAAAGAAAAAAACAAGTATTTACCATAATAATATAAGGCTTTGTGTTGAAATTAACAATCGACCATTTGACAATCACTTCTATACACAGGATTGCGAAGAACTTTATAAAGATTACTTTGTACTCATAATCTATTCTGGGTTGGGGAAATTGCTTTCGTAATATAATTTATTAAAGCCTGCTTATTGAAGAAGAGAAAATATACCCAGCATCCCTTTTGTTTGTTTGTAATTACATTGCGATGTTCATACAGAAGAAAGTGAAGAATTCGTTAACATTCAATTTGCAATCTCCTGAGAAAAGCTTAAATCTGTCAGAAATACTTTCATTAATTACTGACAACTAATGACATTTTCCTTCTGAGATTCATAGGATTTTTATAGTAAAACTATTTACAATACTCTATTGTAAAATTATTTGCTAAAATCATCCTCCGCATAATAGCCCTATACTCCGGGCATCAATGTCTGGCCACTGATAATATATGTATTCCGTGTTTTCAATTCATTTTTATAGTAGGATTATTTAGAATGTAGTTCTGCTGTAAAACTATCTGTAACGCATCCCAGCATTATTCACGTAATAACCTTGTTATGTCGGTAAGAATGGTATTAATACCTGACCACTGATTATTTCTTTTATCTCATTATCAATAGTAAAATCATTTACAGTTTATTTTTAAAGCAAAAGAAAATGTAAAGATCATTGTCCTTAATATAGTTCCATTGTTAAAATAACACTGGAATTAATTCCTGACAATTAAAAATACATTTCCTTCATATCTGTTGTGGGGCAGACCCCTTTTACACAAGATGGACTCGTCTAAAGTATACTTATACTGACAGAGAGAATACCTGTAGGTTGAGATACGTCATGGTGAGAGATACGGAGACAGTACACAGGGTGTTCACAGAGAGTTATACGAGAGAGACCAGCGAGAGAGATAATTACGGCTTCACTTAAGAGACTTGTACATATACTTTCTACTAACCTGCATTCCTGGACTACTAATCTTCACTTCAAGTCTGTATTCTTACGTTTATACACTTATTTTTCTATCTCAATTACTGGCGTTGTTTATTTATATGTGCAGGATTCTATTCCCGGAATCCACAACAATATCTTTACACGTTTTATAATAAACTTATTTACTAAACATT
>OZ038501.1:67524258-67594258 GCA_964036315.1 Acanthosepion esculentum
ATATATATATATATATATATTGTATATGTCGGCGTAGAAGGCGACCTTTTAACCATAACCTTGTCTGCATTTCAAATAATTTTCTATCAGCTCTTTAAGAACTAGATTGTTTGCAAGTACAAATATGGCGTTGTTGTGTCTGGTTTTCTAAAGCAAGTCTTTGCTACTATTCATCCACAGATATTTTTGCCAATAATTCTGGCCAGCATTTCTTGTTTTTCTTTTAAGTAGCGAACTAGAACACAAATCTTCAGCGCGATATCATTTTAAAAAAAAAAGAGAAAATGTACTGAATTTGAAAGAGAAGGACAGTTTGTCAAGATGGCGGATAAAGAGCAAGGCGAAGAAAGAAGAAAAATCTATAGGTTTTTTAATGAGAAAAAAATGAAAACAGAAAATAAAAACAAAGTGAATTATGCAGGGAAAGAAAGAAAAAACAGAAACAATGCATTGCTGAGGAAGAAAGAATGAAGGATAATAAAAGATATAAAGAAAATACAGAAATGTTGAGAAAAAAAAGAAGGGACTCGCAAATGAGAAAATTATTAAAAATAAAAAAATAACGAAGGAAATAAACGAAGAAAAATAAGAAATGATGTGGGGAAAATAAAAGAAAGAAAAAAACTAAAAGAAAATGAAAGATGCTAAAATGAACGAAAATGATGAAAGCATAAGGCAAGAAATAAGAATGAGTTAACTAAAAATGGATGAAAATATATCATGAAGAAAGAAAAAAGAATGAAAGAGATATGCTAAAATTAACAAAAATTACAGAAAGAAAGAAAAAGCAAAGCAATAAAATAAACCAAAATAAAGAGGAACGCTGAAGGAAAGAAAGAAAGAAAGAACGAAAGAAAGAAGAAAGAAAGAAAGAAAGAAAGAAAGAAAGAAAAAGATACTAAAAGGAAAGAAACGCACAAAATCGAAATATATGAAAGAAAGAAAAAAGAACGAAAAAAGGAAAGAAAAAAGGAAGAAAGAAATAGTCTAAAATGGACGGAAAAGAACAGAAAGAAAGAAAGAAAGAGATAGAGAGATACTAATAAAAGAAAGAAACACAATAAATGGGAATATATGAAAGCAACAGAAAAAGAAAGATCGAAATAAGGAAAGAAAAAGGAAGAATGAAATTCTTTAAAATACTAAAATAAGTAAAAGAACAGAAAGAAAGAAGGAAAGAAAGAAAAAGAAAGATACCAAAAAAGAAAAACACACGCGAAATAAGAATATTTCAGGGAAAGACAGAAGAAAAGAAAGAATGAAATGTGCCGAAAGAGAAAAGAAAGAAAAAAGAAAGAAAAAGAAAAAGAAAGAAGTAAAGAAAAAGAAAGTTACTACAAAGAATGTAACACACAAAGTAGGAATATATGAAAGAATGTGAGAAAGAAAGAAAAAGGAACAAAGAAAGAAATGCTCTAAAATGAACGAAAATAAACAGAAAGTAATAAGAGAAAATATATAAAGGAAAAGGTACTAAGAAAGAAACACACAGAATGTCAATATATGAAAGAAAGAAAGAAAAATAAAGAAAGAAAGAAAAAGGAAGAAATCAAAGCACTGAAATGAACGAAAATGAAAAGAAAGAAAGAAATAAAGAAAGAAAAAGTAAAGACAGAAAACAATAAAATAAACGAAAATGAAACGAAGAAAGAATAGGGTGGATAAACCAGAAAAGGAAAGAAAGAAACGAAAGAAAGAAAGAAAGAAAGAAAGAAAGAAAGAAAGAAAAAGTAAGACAGAAAACAATAACATGAAGGAAAATGAAACGAAGAAAGAATAGGGTGGATAAACCAGAAAAGGAAAGAAAGAAACGAAAGAAAGAAAGAAAGAAAGAAAGTAAGTAAGAAAGAAAAAGTAAAGACAGAAAACAATAAAATGAAGGAAAATGAAACGAAGAAAGAATAGGGTAGATAAACCAGAAAACGAAAGAAAGAAACGAAAGAAAGAAAGAAACGAAAGAAAGAAAGAAAGAAAGAAAGAAAAAGTAAAGACAGAAAACAATAAAATGAAAGAAAATGAAACGAAGAAAGAATAGGGTGGATAAACCAGAAAAGGAAAGAAAGAAACGAAAGAAAGAAAGAAAGAAAGAAAGAAAGAAAAAATAAAGACAGAAAACAATAAAATGAAAGAAAATGAACCGAAGAAAGAATAGGGTGGATAAACCAGAAAAGGAAAGAAAGAAACGAAAGAAAGAAAGAAAGAAAGAAAGAAAAAGTAAAGACAGAAAACAATAAAATGAACGAAAATGAAAGAATAGGGTGCATAAACGAGAAAAGGAAAGAAAGAAAGAAAGAAAGAAACACGACCGATAACATAGATAAACAAATGATTCCTTATTTATTCTACTCCTATTTTTTACGTTAATGTCGATCGCGTCTTTCAGTCACGAAGTCTAACTCGTTATTTATTCCTTGTGCGATAAAATTAAGGACAGTATGAGAAAAATGTAGAAAATGCTTATAAGTCAGAATAAAGAACTAAAAACAATTCTTTTTAATAACGAAACTTTTTACCAAATCTTACGTTAAAGAACTTTCGACAAAGCTCAGCCACAGAAAGAAAGACCGAACTCTTGATATTGGAGAGCAGAGAAGCCAAACAATGTCAGTGATCATCGAGAGGATGGCTTTGATTCTTGGCCCGCAAAGTTATCAAAACGAAAGATTTTGGCGCGATGTTCATTTGCCAAAGTGTCGTGCCAGTTCGGTCTGATTACTAACGAACTATGATTAATGAGAAGATTATCGGAAAGGGTGAAAGCAACCAATCAGAAAGCAGAAAAAGGGAAAGGGTGTGCGTGATGGATTAGGAGGCACGGAATTACTGACAGAAGAAGATAGGGTCACAGTTGATTGAATAACGGGAGAGGAAGGGTCCTGCCCGGGAAATTAGGGCTGGGAAGAAATAGAAAAAAAATAACATGGCGGAAATTTTTAAAGATTTGGCTAAGGAAAAGGAAGTGGAGTAAAATAAAGAACAAAAATAAGGAAGGAAGGAAGAAAGAAAGAAAGAAACAAACAAAGAAACAAAGAAACAAAGAAACAAAAAGACAGAAAGAACATAGGAGACAAGTTGAAAAAATGGATAGGATTTAATGAAAAGAAAGAAAGAAAGAAAGAAAGAAAGAAAGAAAGAAAAAAGAAAGAAAGAAAAAGAAAGAAAGAAAGAAAGAACATAGGAGACAAGTTGAATAAAGTTGAAAAATGAAGAGAATTTAAGGGAAAGAAAGATAGAAAGAATAACTGGAAATAGAAAGAAAGAAAGAAAGAAAAAGACAGAAGGAACATAGGAGACAAGTTGAAAAAATGGATAGGATTTAATGGAAAGAAAGAAAGAAAGAAAATGTAGATGACTCTAATAGAGAAAAGAAATTTGAAAGAATATCACTAGAATTCTGAGTACGAAAGAAAAGAGAAAGAAACGGACTAGTAGAAAAGACGAAAAAGAAAGAAATAATATGTGAAAGGAAGAAAAAAGATACAATAAAATGAACGGAAGAGAAACAAAAAAAATAGAGAGAATGATAACCAAAAAGAATAATGAAAATCTATTTGAAAGAAAGATGAAAAGAAAGAAAGAAAGAAAGAAAAGAAAGAAAAGAAAAGAAATAATGAATGAATGAAAGAAAGAAAGAAAGAAAAAAGGGAGTAAAACTGATAAAACGTAAATGTAAAGATTAATCAGAAAATAAAAGAATGGAGAAAAGAAGTCGTCGCTAAGAAGAAAAAAAAGATGAATCTAAGACCAAGTAAAAAAGTATTAAAAATGGAATAAAAAGAAATAAAAAAGAGAAAATTGGAAATAAATCTTTAGTAGAAGAAGACAGAAACAATGAACGAATTAGGCAAAATGAGACAGAGAACGACTTTGATAATGATGAAGGAATGTCTTAGATTGAGTCATAAGTAATTTCCTTTCTCGTTAAACACTTCCAATGACAAATGTATAATGCTGACTAACCGTTCCATAAACATATCATAACAGCTGATGATAAATGGTGGGGGGGGGAGAAATCGAGGCGGCATGGTGGAGTAAGGGATAGTGGCTCGGATCGAGGAATCGGAGAGCCGAATTCAAATTCCAGTCGAATACTCTTGGGAAAGGTATGAATCCTCTTCTTCTCCCCCAGCTATGAGTAAATAGCAGGTCAGGCCGGGTTCAATAGCCTGGTCTACCAGAAAGAAATGGCAACCTACTGCGGGGAAAAAATCTACCTTGTCAGTCATGTATCGAAAGCTACATGATCGCTTAAGCGTCCATCACGCATAGCACATAACAGACTGACCCTTGGGAAAGGCATGAATCCTCTTCTTCTCCCCCCCAACTATGGGTAAATAGCAGGACAGATCGGGTTCTATAGCCTTGGATGTCAACTGAGCTACCGCAGAAATAAATGGCAACATACTACGGGGAAAATCTGCCTCGTCAGTCATGTATCGAAAGATACATGATCGCTTAAGCGTGAATCACGCATAGCACATAACTGACTGACCCTTGGAAAAGTCATGAATCCTCTTCTTCTCCCCCCAGCTATGGGTAAATAGCAGGACAGATATGCATACATACATACATACATACATACATACATATATATATATATATATATATATATATATATATATATATATTCATGTTTCATTAAAAGCGACAGACAAGGTACTACGATTGAGATTTTTATTTCATATTTTTTGTGTTCGAACAAGTGTTTTCTTTTTGGGACACAGAATGTGTAGAAATTACATGTCTATCTAGACGGCTTACGTCACACCTATATGACCACAGCTCTATTAGAACCCATTTAAACACACACACACAAACTTACCAGACTCCACCCGAAACATACTTATAGATAATACAAACATAATAACCTCATCCAAGTGTAAAAAAGATTATAAATAATGGAAGCCTTAAAAAGAAAAAAGAAAAAGCCAACACTTAATAGATTAATATTGTGCTGCGTTCGGAAAATAAAACATTTCTATAACACTAAAAGTATACACACAGCACGCACACTTATTCGAACACAAGCGAAATTAAATGAAAAGATTAATCGTAGTACCTTGTCTGTCGTTTTAATGAAACACGCATAAATGAAGGATTGCTGCGTAAATACACAATATATATATATATATATATATATATATATATATATATATATATATATATATATACATATATATACATATATATATATATATATATATATATATATATATATATATATAATACTACATGATTGTTTAGCTTCGCGAAATATTGTAACAATAAATTTTCAATTTGAAAGTTAGTGAATGAGAATATGTATTTATAACACAATACAATAGATTTACTTTACTCAGTTTCGAAAATGTCAGATTACTATATTCAATGCAATCATTCTTATCGAAATCTTATCGGAGTCATTGGGAATAAATGAAATAAAACAAATTAAATATAAAAATAGAACAAGTGATTGAAAAGTTTGCAATGGACAACAAATAAAATGCAGCACTGCTGTTTTAAAAGATAAAGAAGAAGCAATGAAATATCACCCAATAACAGTATTTTTAGTAGCTAGCTACTTTCACTTTCACTTTCACTTTCATTTTCAGCAAACAAGGAAATATCAATTGAGTGTTGACATTGATAAGATGCTCGAATACGAGCAATACGTAACACCGAGTTAGTGACAATGGTGATGAAGTATCGAGGGAAAATCAGGTCAACATTTCGACGTGAGAGACAACCAATGAAGAGGCCTCGCTGATAAAAGTGGTCTGGCCGGACAGTAGAGAGCAGACCGAGGGTCAAGACCAGAGACGATTACCAAGCCGACCTCCTGGACACTCGAGCCTGTCCTGTGGCCAATTCAACTAGAAGAAACCATCTTGCTGGCCATCAATCACTAGTCTTGATTGGGTTAGGTGTTCGTCCGTTGGTTTTCCAATCAAACACCTACCTTCCCTTCTCACGTCTACATTTAAACACTTACTGCGGCATAGTATGCTAAAACATTCAATGAGAAATTCACCCTTTGCTCGACTCATACTTTGTCAAGAGTTGAAGAACGAAGAAAGGGCGTGGCTCATTACAGAGGGTCTAATTACTCACCTCATTAGGAAAACTAATATCCATTCACACTCGTTGAGACTTTCCGACATTTGTCTTGCAAATACAAGCGTTTTCATTATCATGATCTTTATTTTAAACTTAGCCGATTAAACATTATCTTTAAGTTTTCTTGGTTTGCTGACTGAGGCAATCTCTTAACAAATCTTTTACCCAAGACCCAAGGTATATGAAGGTTTTTCTTAAAGCGTCATTGAGCATACTACCTTTATAGAATGTTTTCTGAGGACGTAAGCAGTGCTCATGAGTACAATCTTTTGAATCACCGATAGCTAGAGGTTGCACTGTGATTTTATTTTGATATATATCAGTATTTTTAATAATGCCTAGTGCTTCTATTATTGGAATAGTGGCTTAAATAATATATTATCGAAATTTGTCGTTCTAGACCATTGTATGTTAAATGCGTTTATATTCCTCTTCTTCTTCTCCTCCTCCTCCTCTTCCTTCTTCTTCTTCGTGTTATTATTATTATTATTATTATTAGTAGTAGTAGTAGTAGTAGTAGTTGTAGCAGTAGTATTACAATACACACAGGCATAATAATCAAAGCTAATATTTCAGGAATAGGAATCAAAGACCACAGGATCAGAATATGCTTTCTTATTGACATGTCAGTCAATCAGTTCCCGCGGACTGTAATGTATCTCGGAATATCTTTAAACAGACTATTAAAATACTACTCCCGATGATGAACATATATATCCAGTGTGTTAACACCTGGGGGGGGCGTTCCCAGCCAGTTATGGCCAGGTAACTGTCAGGTAAATCTGTACTTCTAACTGGGATATTAATTGCAGTCTATTTTAGTTCACTAAGATCAAAATTGTCTACGGTAAACACTGCAATCAGAACTAAAATCAGAAGCCATGAGAGCCATGCTAGGCATGCCTTCTCTATTATTATTATTATTATTGTTATTATTATTTTATTTCCGTTGACTTCTGGTGTGTACTCATTTCTTTCCGGGTCCCTACACACACACACACACACACACTCATATTTTACATAGATAAAGCCCTTCGTAATTTTTCGTCAGAAATTTTTTTTTGTATTTTGTTAAGGCATGGGCTACCAGGAATCCCTTCAATGAGTCTATTGGAATCTTTTCCAAACAATCCGAGGGCTCCAACTACAACAGGGATTGTTAATGTTAATTTTTGAGATTTCGAATTCAAGGTTCTTGTATATTGATAACTTTTTGTAAATCTTCAAAGATATATTGCATTCTGCAGGGACTGCCACATCAATGAGGCTTTTTTGTTTGTTTGCCGTCTCTACTAACGATGTATGGGCTATTAGCTTCGCTTGGTCTGTCTTTTTGCATTGTGTAGTCCCATAAAATTTTTACAGTTCCTATCTCTGTAACCGGGTCTGGATGGTGTTCATACCAATTTCTTAGTTTACTTCTCGTAGAGGTTGCAGATTTTCCAGTTCAAATATTTGCCGGGTTTTATATTCAGCGGGTTCCAAGAACGTGCAACCTAATAAAAAGATGGTCAATTATTTCTGTATATTTATCACAGAATCTGCATTTAGGGAAATTATTATTATTATCATTATTATTATCATTATTATTATTTTATTTCCTTTGATTTCTGATGTGTACTCATTTCTTTCCGGGTCCTGCAGTTGGAGATTCATTGTAGAATTCACTTGACTCACTTCTAGCAGTTGACTACTACTTCTTATCGTAAGTATTATCGTTCATTACCAACCTTCGTGTGATTATTCTATTCAGTAATATTTACTAGGTTACAACAACAACAACAATAATAATAATAATGGGAAAAAGAAGTAGAAAATGAATAAGATGAGGATAAAGAAGAAGGAAAAGACAGAGGTGAATAATAATAATAATAATAATAATAATAATAATAATAATAATAATAATAATAATAATAATAATAATGGGAAGAGGAAGATGATGGCAAATAGCATGGAGAAGTAGAAATTGAAGAAGATGAGGATAAAGAAGGAAAAGGCAGAGGTGAATAATAATAATAATAATAATAATAATAATAATAATAATGGGAAGAAGAAAATGATGGTGAATAATAATAATAATAATAATAATAATAATAATAATAATAAATGGTGAGTTAGAAGTCGAAGTGGACAATTAAAAAGAAAGAAGCGGTTTTGAATAATAATAATAATAATAATAATAATAATAATAATAATAATAATAATAATAATAGCAAACTATTGACTCATACCCTATTAATATGGTAAGAATCTTAAGAAATTAAGATATTCGTCACTTGATCCCACAGTTGTAGCAACCACAAACCACTGCTTTCAATGATAGATATTAGCACTCGTGCATTTATTTTGCCAATATTAGCAACTATAACAGGATTATTAAAGAGGAAATAATGAATGCGTCTCTTGACTTTTATAAGGGTAAGACGAAAACGAATGAAAAATTGATAAAGTGTCAAAGATGTAGGCATTAAAAAGAAGGGGTTGAAGAATAAGAGTGCATTTTTTTTTTGTAAATGGCTGGTTAAACGCAGCGCTCTGGAGAGTTCTCACGATTTGGCGGGAAAGTCCCTTCCGGCGCTCATGAAGTTTCCGACCAACCCGTACACTCGTCCTCGTAAAAATATGTCCCGGTTATCTAAGTCCATCGCTTGGGGAAAACATCTAAGTAGTTGGTCCGAACCACTTAAATGTAATTTACGTGCTAAATGAGTTTTCACTTGTGGATGTTTCCTCTCGTTTTGTTTTTTTTGTTTTTTTTTTATACTGTAAAGTGGGACACGGTCAAGCCTCGATCTATACAACGACGAAATCAAATCGACACAAAAGACACGTCTTATTTCTGACGGCTCATTAGGACGAGAGAAGGCAAGACCAGCAGATATCATCATGTTGTCAAAAGATGAATTCCCTGTATCTGAACCTCGGCAGCATTGCAGATTTTTTGTTTTTTAAAAGCATCCTTAATTTTAATTATGGCTTGGTTTGGTTTGCTGTGTTTTACGGCTTATCACCCTCATTGGATTATTTAATGACGACAACTTTTTTTTTTCTGGTAATATTTTGTTTTGTCAAAAATCTATTTCTGGTAATATTTTTTACCTCAAATATGTATAGCTGGTAATATTATTTTAAAACATGTATTGCTGGTAATATTTTCTTTCAAAATATATTGCTGGTAATAGTTTTTTTTTTTTTTTTTCAAAAATTTATTTCTGGTAATAATTCTTTTACAAAGTATCTCTGGTATTAAAACTTATTTTTACACTTTTATAATGCTTTTTACGTCAGTTTCGGGGTTAACTATTTGCCCATAGCTGGGACCCTAACAGGTGCTACCACCCCGGGTAAGGGTGGACCTGGGAACACTAGCAATTAAGAGGTGGTTTATCGTCATACCCAGGACGGTTTAATTATGGATGATGGCGGAAATACCTTACAGATTACAGATATCTTCTTTTTTTTTTTCTAAATCAATGAGGAAGTCTGATACATGTTGGGTCGTGTAACGGTTGGCGAGTCGGAAAGTGAACTCGGCAAGCAAAGTTCAAACTCTGACCGATGTTCGTTATATTCAATTCCGAACAAAACTATTAATTGTAAAAAGACAAAATGTACGGTTGCCAGAAAGAGGATTATCCCAGAATTCTAACTAGAAATTGGACATATCAAAATCAAACAGGAGGTACGCTGGAATAATGTCTAGCGGAATCGGTTGGCCGGGTTCGAATTCTAGTCGAGTACATTGCATTCTTTTACGTACTACTATCCTTGGGGATGGTATGAAGCCATCTCTTCAACCTTCGGCCATGAGTAAATAGCAAGACATACCGGGTCCTATAGCTTTTTTTTGTGGGAACATGATCGTCCGTTCGTTTGTTATAAATACTACGTAAGGTTTATGTTTCAAAACATCATATAAGCCATATAAATCCTTTTTTAATTGACCCGAAAAGGAAAAAAAATGAACAAATATTAAATTTTGGCTAACTTTAGCTGCTATAAATTTATGAGTATTATACACGACATTTTTAAAAAAAACTTTTTGCTATCTTCTGCCAGCCGCAATGATGGAAAAAGCATTACCTCCCACCATCGCCAGTGAGCCACTCGGTTTCACGAGGCTCGTCCCTTAATCGAGACGCCATCCTGCCAACCCTCCGAAGGAATGTCATCGAATGAGAGCCAATATATCCAGAACTTTCCACTGCCATTGGAGTAAAAATAAATCTGTCCATAAGAGAAGAATATTTTAAAATTTTTTTAATCTCCGCGTCCCGAGCGGCAGAACCCTCAGCTACGGACCTGACCAAATTACCGGTCGAAAATGTATTGGCACTGGTGGCATCCCAAAACAACGACTTCCCCACTTTAAAAGGGAAAATGATAATCCCATCCGGCCGCTTTGGATCACCACGGTCGAGGCCATGGGTTTGATTTGGGATGGGGGCCCAGCGGCATCCAGACCTTTTCTGTTGATGTCGTTTATTGCTGCATGCCTTGGAAAGCGGCCGGCAAATTATATAGCACGATGGAGTAATAGATAGCGCCTCGGATTGGGGAATCGTATAGCCGAGGTTCCTGTTGCGTTCGTTAAAATTCACTTGCATGCAAGTTATGGGAAATGTATGAATCCATGGCCAGCTGTGGGCAAATAGCAGGACATACCGAGACCTATAGCTTTTGGTGGGTACCTGTCTAGGAGGAGGAAATCCGACATTTAAAATCTGAAAAAATATGGGTTAAATAGTAGGGCTCTGTAACAATGGTGGGCAACTAGTCTTCGAGAACTATAAATTCAAAACTCTATGTAGTCCTACTATGCAACTAAGGAAAGGATCGTGGAATTCGTTTTAATTCGATGATCCCGACGACTGGCATGTATTTTTATCAGACCACGAAGAATGTGATACTGAAAATTTGAAACCCTAAAAGCTGAACAATGTATTAAGAAACAGGTAATGCTCCTCATACGCAAAAGGAAAAGTGTGCTCAGCTGCTATGCATTATCAGTCCTCGAATATAACAGTGGAGGCTGAACAAGCTCCTCGCAGATGAAGTACGCAACATAAATCTGGTTTAGCAGAAAGATCTTGAGAATACCGTGGACGGAACACGTGAACAATGAGTAAGTTTTAAAGAAACTGAGAACCAAAAGGACTCTTATAGTTTGAATCAGAAATGAAGTGGTCGAAATATCTAGCGCGCATAGCGAGAAAAGAGGGTTTTCAGAATTTGACACCCACAGAGATATACTGATGGCAAGTGAGACACAGGAAAAGATCGAGTAACCTAAGAAATAAATTTGTGATTGAACAGGAAAAGGGACGGATAGGTAAAAACAAACATTATGAAGAGTTAAAAATGATAGGGAATTGGGGAGAACAATTCTTTTCCACACACTGAACGGACATGGCACATAATAATAATAATAATAATAATAATAATAATAATAATAATAATAAGCTAGCATAATATGAATAGAAAAATGGTGTTTATAGCTTTATTTGTAGTTTGCTTTATTCCAAACTATAATAATAGAAAACAATCGAAATAAGATTAAATATTTGATTTCACTTTTAAAATCTGAAGTTTATTGATAAAAGTGCGTCAAGTGTTAATAGTTTCTTATTTCATAATTATTATTTATGAAATTGGTAATGTTAAAATTAATCGATTCCCAATGGTTAAAATTACATGTTTCCTAATGATAATAGTAAAATTAATCATTTCTTAATGATAATGCTAAAATTACCCGTTTCCTAATGGTAATCGTAAAATTAACCGTTTCCTAATGGAGATGGCAAAATTAACCATTTGCTAATGGTAATGCTAAAATTAACCGTTTCCTGATGATAAAGATAAAATTAGCCGTTTCCTAATGGTAAAATCAGCAGTTTCCTAATGATAATAGTAAAATTAACCGTTACCTAATGGTAATGGTAAAATTAACCGTTTCGTTTCCTAACTATTATGGTAAATTTGCCAATGTCCTAATGGCAATGGTAAAATTAGACGTTTGCTAATGATAATATTAAAATTAACCGTTACTAATGGTAATGGTAAAATTAACCGTTTCCTAATTATCATGGTAAATTTACCAATGCCTTAATAGTAATGGTAAAATTAGCCGTTTACTAATGATAGTGATAACATTAGCCGTTTCCTAATGATAATAATAAAATCAACCGTTACCTCATGGTAATGGTAAAATTAACCGTTTCCTAATGATAATGGTACAAATAACCGTTTCGTAATGGTAATGGTAAAATTACTTTTAAATTATAAGGATATATATATAACATAATATTAACCGAAGGGGGATACTAATGGTTTAGTGATAAAGTTTTTAATAATTAACCCATAGCTTGGGAGTAGAAGACCTGGATTCATACTTTTCCCAAATGTATTTTTGCGTAAGTGAATATAACGAACCCAATGGGAATTGGAACTCACCTCTCCGGTTAAGAATTCGGAGCCATTACCCATTACACCACCCGTACATCCAATCTTACAGCACCTGGTATTCCCAAGCGGTCACACATCTAGGTACTGACCAGGCTCGGCATTGCTTAACTTCGGTAATCGTATGGGAACCGCTGTTTCAACGTGATGTGACCGTAAGTCTACGATTTGATGGTAACGTTACATAATTATAAAACCCATAATAGCCACGTAATATCTGTTAATGCGCATATATAGGTCTGAAATAAACGAAGGTCGGACAACAAACCAGTAATGTCGGGTTGCCTGTCTAACGAAGTGCTCCTCATCGAGACCTGAAAGTGATGGCGTATAAGACATGATTGATGACGCGCTAACATTCCATTCTTGAAGGCTAGAGGGCAAGTGGTTGGAAGGGCTGGAGAGAAATGACTCTCATTAATGGAGATGTCAAGAGAAAGTGTGGGTCGGGGGTGTACAGGAAGTAGCTGAAAGATGTCCGGATGTAAAGATAGGGAAACACAAAGAAAGCGTCCAATTATACGTATCATTTCAATGACTCTGCACGACTTCAATAATCAATCGGCTGCCATCCATTCTTACTTTTGGTAATTATCTATCTATCTATCTATCTATCTATCTATCCCTCTCTCTCTCTCTCTCTCTCTCTCTGTATATATATATATATATATATATATATAGAGAGAGAGAGAGAGAGAGTATATCCAGAGTAAATATACGTCCAGGTTCTTACAACGTCTCACCATTCTTGGCAGATCACACCCCAAGCAAGGCGGTAATGCCACTACGACTCAGGATGTTACAGAGAGTGACTTAAAAGAGAATGCAATTTACTAATTAATTAATTAATGTACTTCATTCGCTAGATCATCCAGAGTGAATACACGTCTAGGTTCTTACAACGTCTCACCATTCTTTGGAGATATCATATATAACCACTATGTGGGATAATTACTAAGAATTTTTATTAATCAGTGAAATTATGTCATTAATATAGGTTATTCCAATCTTGCACTGTCAGGCTGGCTCCGTGGTAGAGGCATAATTGTGAAGGAGTACTAATGCCACGAAAGTAATGATATATTCAAGATGCTGACCATCTACACGATTTTAAAGAAAATATTACGAAGGAAATGCCCGTCAATACTGAAAAAAAAAACTGTTTTAAGAAAAATATTTTATAAACTTCAACCGGCTGCGATGCTAAACTGTTCCATTATTGAATGACAAATGTTTCCTTATAAGGAAACGGCTATTCTCACAATTAACATTATCATTCATTCAGCTTCGAACGTCAACCTTTACCTCCGATACGAAATACGCAACTATCACAGCCACATGGCAAGCCCTTCTCTTATACAGGAATTATAGAGTTAATCATAACTTAATTTGTTTTTTTCATTTATATTTTTCCATAAAAAAAACGTCGTTGGATGACCAGTTTACTATTTTCCGATTTTTTTTGTCTTCTTTCTTCGTCTTTTCTTATACGAAAAAAAAAATTCCCGCTCTACAAAGATAAAGAAAATCTGAGGGAAAAAACATTAGAGTTGTAATTTTTTTTTCTTTTACCTCATTACACTGGTTTGATTTTGTTTGGTTTGTTTTACGGCATATCAAGCTCAATGGCTAATTTAATTCCGACAAATTTTTTATTGATGGTAATAATTTTAAAAAAATCTATTGATCGTAATATTTTTTTCAAAAATATATTGCTGGTAATAATTCTTCCTCAAAAATTCCTTGCAGGTAATATTTTTTCCTTAAATGTATTGCTGGTATTAAAACCTAATTTTACATTTTTCATAGCCTCCCGTATCCATTACATTCACTTACATGCTATACCCTTAGGAAAGGTATGAATCCTCTTTTTCTCCCTCAGCTATGGGTAAATAGCAGGACAGACTGCGTTCTATATAATTGAGTGGCAACCCGTCTAGGAGAAGGTAACTCTGAATTCAAAAACCGGCCTGGAGAGATTTGGACTCCGTCAGGCTATCTTGTTTGTTTGTTTGCTTTGTTTCGTTTTACAGCATATCAACCTCAATCAATACAAAAATGTATTGCTGGTAACCTTTCTTACCTTCAAAAATGTATTGCTGGTATTAAAACCTATTTTTACATTTTCATGGTGTTTTTACCCCAGTTTGGGGGTTAACTATTTGCCCATAGCTCGGACACTAACAGGTGCTAACACCCCGGGTCGGAGTAAACCTGGGAATACCAGTAATTAAGATATGATTGCACGCTCCTCAAAACCTCCTGATGAGAGGGCTTGCTGTTACTAGTTTATCTTACCCGGGATGCAGATTTAGCTTATCGTCTTACCCAGGTTGCGGATGTAGTTTATCGTCTCACCAAGCACGTTCATTGCATTGGTCCCAAATGTCAGGCTGGCCATTTGTTTGTAATCGTGTAAGCAAAAGAACAATAGAGATGTACAAAACAAATGACGGCCCGTGGAAATGTAAACATCCAAGTACCACACTTGGTGTCCTTTTTTATATTTTTAATCTATTCACAAATTGTTTTGCATATTCTTATTTTTAATTTCCTATTCTTTACATTATATTCTGTTCATTAATTATTTTATTTTAATTATTCTCATTCTATTTCATTATCTTTTGCTTCTTTTTGTACTGTTTCCTCTAAGAATATTTTGTTCCTTTTAATTTCTTTTTTGTATCCTTTTTAGTATATATTATTCTGTTCATTATTTTAATTAATTTCATTAGTTTTTCATAGTTTTTCCTTCCTTTGTACTGTTTTCTCTACATATATATATATATTTTTTTTTACTATTTACATTGTTCGGACTATCATCCTCATCTTTGTTACCATATTTATCACAACGTTTCGGTCGTTGTACGCTCCGGTTGTCTTCAGGTGATTAGAATGTCGAACTGAACCGTTTATTTCTCTCGCTGGGGTAGACTGTTCTAGTTCCACGTGCCATGTCTAATGGATGTCAGTGATCAGTTATCTCCTGTTAATTCACCTCTCCAAGTTGTTTACCGCCTATTGAACTCACACTCTTTGGGTCCCGTCACCGGATCTAACTAACGCCTTTATCCACTGTGCCATGCGTCCTTGGGGACATCTGTATGAATTTCTGGATATTATAAACCTCGTGTCTTCAGCTATAATTTTTTACCAGTGCTCATATTGCAATTAGACAGATATTTTTTGTTTCTTTTAATTTCTTTTTTGTTTCCATTTTATTTCCTTTGCTTATTAACCTTTTCTTATATTTTTCTACTTGTTTCGTAATCCTTTTAAATATTTTGTCATTTGTATTATTTCTATTTTCAGATTATTTATTTTGATGGTTTACTTTTTCTTTATTTCCTTGTATATATCGTATTCTGTTTTATTATCATACATTTTAGTTGTTTTATTTTTACTCATATATTATTTATTTTTATTGTATTATCTACTTATAATGTTTTATGCAAATTATATATAGACAAGTATAAATAGGGAACAACTGGCAAACATAGTTGGGTTGGCTATGCCTAGCAAACCCGGTTGCTATTCAAGACACGTAGAACTGCGCTACGACTACTACTCCGCAGAGATATAACAAAGTTTAACGCTACTATTAACCGTTGACTCGTATTGTCGTCAACTTATTTTTTTTTACTTCTTATTGCTGCCAACAGTCTTATTTTTTTGATCGATTTCTTTTTTACGGCTTATCAAATATTTGCAGGTTATTTAAAGCCAGAAAATATTTTTAGATTGTACGGTTTGGTGGCTGAGATATAATAAGGATTTACCGATACAATTCCTACTAATTAATCCATAGCTGGGAGGAAGACAAGAGGTGGATTCATAACTCTCCGGAAGGATATTTGCGCGTAAGAGAATATAACGAACCCGACTGGATTTGGAACTCGGTTTTCCGATTAACAATTCTGTGGCTTCATCTATTTCACCACCCGCACATCAAAGATTACAGCTACTGGTATTCACAAACGGTTACCTATCCAGACTCAATGTTGCTTAACATCGATGATCATATGTGAACCGGTGCTTCAACATGATATGGCCGTAAAGAAACCCACTGTTTTCTTCTTTCCTTTATCAGCCTACCATCGTTAAACAAGCTGCTTGTATGGTCAAAATTTGGCCATATACCCACGTTTTCATTATCCGATTTTTAGTCAACGCCATATTTGTCTGGACCGACCATTAATAAATAGAATTTGGTAAATGTGATGATTAGTTTTGAATTTCAGATTTGTTGTTTGTTTACATGTGGCATTAGTAGATAAAATTATAAAATTTGTCGGTATTTATTACAGGATATATAGCACTAATAAAGTTAACTTTAAAAAAAGTTAGTCCTGGGTATGACGATAAAATGCATCCTGAAGCAAGGAAGAGTGGAGGTTTGGGGGCGCATAGAACCACCACATAATAGTTGTTGTTGTTCCCAGGTCTACTCTGAACCGGGGTAGTAGCACCTTTTAGGGTCCCGCCCATGGGAAAATATTCACCTACTAAGCAAAAACAAAATACAATGAAAGTGTGAATGTGCACTGAGGTAAAAATACCAGCGATGCATTTTTGTATGAGGAAATTAACAGTAATACATATTTATAGTAAAATTGCCAAAAGTACGTGTTTAAGGTGAAGTTGCCAGTAATGTATATTCATTACCAACATAGCAAAATGACCAACGATACGTTTTACCTGTAGTCAAAAGCATACAATTGTGTTCAAAGTATATTTAGTTAAAACAATAAAATTGTGTTCAAAATGTTTAGATTTCGGCATTAAATAACCCGTAGAAGTTTATATGTTACTAAACAAAATCACACAAAAAAAACAACACGAAAGAATTCTTTCATCAGATTAATCTATATAATATCCGACAATTTATTAGAGGAATCAAACAGTATTCCAAAATGTATCAGCAACACAACATGAAATACACATATCACCACCTCTAGTAATTATGTCCATACAAACATGTATATGCTCAAAAGCTGAGTATTATCTACCATGTATTCAACTGTGAAAGCAGAATAACATATATCATATTTCTATTACTTCAAAGCTCCCAAGAAAATTAAATTTCGGCATTAAATGACCCATAAAGATCTGACGAACCGTTAAACAAACAATCAATTAATTAAAAAGTTAAAAAAAAAACAGAATATTTTTTGTTGGGGTGCAATCTCAAAAACGTGGCACATGAGTATATCAACAATCTCTGTTGTAGTTGGAGCCCTCGGATTGATTAAAAAAAGATTCCGATGGACGAATTGAAGCGATTCCTGATAACCCATGTCTTAAAGAAATACAAAAGATTGTTCTCACGAGTACAGCCCACACTTTACGAAGGGCTTTATCTATGTAAAATATGTGTGTGTATGTTTTCTTTTTTTTTGTTAATTGCTCAGTGGAAAGTGCCATGATGTCATTTCTGACCTTAGGTCTCTGAACGGGACATGGAAAGAAATGATTACACACCAGAAACCAAAGGAAATAAAATAATAATAATAATAATAATAATGATAATAATAATGGGAAGAAGAGACTTGTGCATAGGTTGCTGAAAAAGAAAATGAAGAAGATGGGGCCAAATAAAGGAAGTAAAAGGAGAAGTAAATAATAATAATAATAATAATAATAACAAGAAGAAGAAGAAGAAGAAGAAGAAGAAGAAGAAGAAAGGAAAATAATAATAATAATAATAATAGTAAGATGATGTGAATAGGATAGAGAAGTAGAAAATGAAAAAACTTAGGAAAAAGGAGAAAGAAAAGGCAGCTGTGAATAATAATAATAATAATAATAATAATAATAATAATAATAATAATAATAATAATAATGGGAAGAACAAGAACAAGAACAAGAACAAGAATAAGAACAATAAGAAGAGGTTTGTGAATAGGATTGATAAGTAGAGAATGAACAAAAAGAAGGAAAAGGTAGCGTTGAATAATAATAATAATAATAATAATAATAATAATAATAATAATAATAATAATGGGAAGAGGATGATGATGGCAAATATCATGGAGAAGTAGAAATTGAAGAAGATGAGGATAAAGAAGGAAAAGGCAGAGGTGAATAATAATAATAATAATAATAATAATAATAATAATAATAATAATGGGAAGAACAAGAACAAGAACAAGAACAAGAATAAGAACAATAAGAAGAGGTTTGTGAATAGGATTGATAAGTAGAGAATGAACAAAAAGAAGGAAAAGGTAGCGTTGAATAATAATAATAATAATAATAATAATAATAATAATAATAATAATAATGGGAAGAGGATGATGATGGCAAATAGCATGGAGAAGTAGAAATTGAAGAAGATGAGGATAAAGAAGGAAAAGGCAGAGGTGAATAATAATAATAATAATAATAATAATAATAATAATAATAACAACAACAATAAACAACAATAATAATAATAGTAATGGGTAAGCGGGTCGAAAAGTAGAAAATGATGATGATAATGAGAAAATATCGATAGTGAGGAAGGCAATAAAGACGAAATCCATTCATTTTTGTTTTACTTTTTAAAAATATATGAAATAAGTGAAAGTAAAAGCAAACAAAGGAATAATCCACACAAATACTGTTACTCCTCCTCCTCTTCCTCCTGATCCTCCTCCTACCACTACTACTAAAAATAATAATGTTATGAAATAACATTGCATATTTTCAATATGTCATAATCGCAAAACAACTCTCACATTCTTTAGATCCTTTTTTTTTTGTCTTATACAGAAGCCTCTATGTGATACAATAACCAATTTCTGACATTTGTTTACATCGTTTGTTTTTTTCTTTCGGAATGTGCCTTACATGATTTTCTTACTGATACAGTCATGCCATCGAAACATCAAACTGATGAATCGAATCATAAATCTAAAAAGGGTGATACTAATGGCTGATTTAGACCGAAAATTAGATAATGTTGCTTTATTCAAGAAACTGGAAGGAGAAATGCGAATCTCTTGAATAAAACGATATCGGAGCCGATAACAGAATTGCAAAATATTAATACCTATATTTCATACATTAGACAATAGCATACCATAAAGTATAGCGCTGTCCGGCACGGGGATTGGGCTCGGAATTACTTTTTTTCACCAAATTCACAAACCAACTGTTTAATTCACTAGATTTAAACTCAGTGAAATCAGGGCGAGCAATAAATGATCAGTAATAAACTCCACACGACTATCGGTGGGAAAAGAACAATCTACCCACGTAGATTAAAAAAAGGGTTCAGTTCGAAATTCACTGAATATTACCCGTATCGACAAAGAGCTGATGACGGTCGGAGGTCACAAAGACTGAAATATTCGCATAATAACAAGTAAGATAAGAAAAATATTCCGAGTGTAAATAATATAACCATCTATAAGTATTCTACTTCTCTGTTTGGCAAAGCCCTAGGGGCTCTAATTTAAGCATCTCACCTTGCAGGGTCTTTTATGACGTTAACTGCTGATCTGTTAACGGTTATTGCTAAAGTAGTCTGTCAAGCTTTTGACAGGAATAGTGAAGCTCGGGCTATGGCTTTGGATATCTCGAAGGCGTTTGACAGCGCTTGTATGCTGGTCTTCGTCACAAGTTGAAGAGTTATTTTGTTTCTGGCTGACCCAATTTTTTTTCATCAAATTGGGAATTGGAAGTTGTTTTGAAAGACCACTCTTTTAATGCTGGTGTCCCCCAGGACTCTATACTTGGACTTACATTGTTTCTAATTTTCATCACCGACCTTCCTAATGTTTTCACTTCTCGACGCGGCATCTATGCTGACGACATAACTATTCAATCCTGCCTGAACATCAAGTCTGATAGGTTCAATGAAATCAAATTGGCAGCTGATTTCAAAAATGACTTTTAATCTGTTGTTAACTGGGGCAAGAAATGGTTTGTGAATTTCAACGTCTCCGAAACGAAACTTCTCCCTTTTAATTGTCTTAGAGAACCTTTTTATTAGGCATGACTGATGCAACCCTCCAGGAGTGCACCTTCTCAGGCTAACGTATTCTACTGACATGACGTGGAATTATTAGATAATTGCTAAGTCTGCTGCTATGAAAGTTGGTTCACTGTGTCGTTCTGGACAATTTTCCTCCACAGAATCTATCTTACAATTCTATAAATCTACCATTCGTCCACGCGTTGAATATTGCTATCCCATCTGGTCTGGTGCTTCTGCTATGTATCTAGAGATTCTAGACAAAATCCAAAGAAGGGTCGGCAATGTTATTGGTTCTAACCTGGCATCTTAGCTGGACAAGTAGCAAAAGTAGCACGAGAGAACCTCTTAGAATAGAACTTGTCACATTAGCAGTTTCAACAATAAACTAATGAGACCTATCTACCAATCTAGTACGGTACTTTAATTCAGTCGAGGTGCCGAAGAGGAAAGCTCATAAGAACAATTAACATGAAAATATTTATAGAAAAGGGGAGCTATGTTAAAGTGTTAGTAAAGTGATTGAAGCCAATATGCCAGCTCAGGATCGATAACATTGCAGATTCTTCTTTTGATTTTGTTAAAAATCTCAAGCTAGATGGCATACTTGATGAGGCAACGATATTCAATGCGAAGACGAATGGTAGACTTATACAGAGACAAGACAGATTTTGGTGAGAAAAATTGTCTAGCACGACATCGAACAATTTTTTTTGCACTAAAATTAAGAATTGACTCGTTATAATCATTCCAATTCACATCATTGGATTACTAACCTGAGAAGGCGCAACGAGTTATTCTCCTGGGGGTTAGCATCAGCCATACTGATGCGCAGGTAGTATAACGGTTATTGATATCGGCAACGCCCAATTCGAATTGCTAGTTAAGTTCATTTTGCAAGTTTTTTTTGTTTTGTTTTGTTTTTGTTTTTTGCGGGGGGGGGATATAAATCGAATTCTTCTCTCCACTTTTTGCTAGTTCCGGTCACCCTGAGACAATAAGGTCGACAGTTTCATCATATTTTCCGCAGATCCTGCATTTCGGGTCAGTTCCATCCTTGGTTATGCGACAGTGATAGGTTCTGGTTGCGAGGTTTTGCTCTTGAAGAAGGTAGCGACAGAGAGTGAGAAAAAAAAAAGGCTAAGCATAAACTACAAGAAGACAGAATTCATCGTCGCCAGTAGAAAGGATGAGCCCGAAATGCGATTCTCAGGCCTGGAACACTAGAATCAAGCACACGCAGAGGTTTAGATATCTTGGAAGCGTCTTGACAGAGGACGGTGAGTGCGACACTGAGATCCGTAGGCATATCGGGATGGCCAAGGACCACATTCCAAAAGCTGAGCAGAGTATTGCAAGACAGGAGGATTTCTTTGGTAACAAAGAAAAGTATACTGAGCTGTTACGGGACATCTGTTCTTCTTTACGGCAGCAAATTTTGGACGATGTCCTGAAAGATGAAGAAGAGATTCGAGGCGACAGAGATGTGGTTCTGCAGAAAGATGCCAAGGATATCATGGACCGAACGTGTGAGAAACGACGAGGTCTTAGAGAGGTTACAAACAAAGAGAAGGCTTATACTTAACATCAGAAAGAGGCAGCTGAAATTTCTGGGATATATAATGAGGTAGGAGGGCCTGGAGAATCTGATACTCACGAGTCGAATAGAGGGAAAGAGAGACAAGGGAAAGCACTGCGTAACATACCTGACGGACTTGAGCAGGTGGATGACAGAACGTGGTCTGAGGGAGGAAGCAGGGGGAAGGGGCTTGCTGTGAGCTGCAAGGGATAGAGGGAGGTGGAGAGCCATGATCGCCCACGTACTAAAAGGAAACATTACAGTCTCCCTCGATACTCTATCTCTATTTTCATAACATATGAATAATTTCACCCCAATTAAGGCGATAATGCCACTAGGACGCAAGAGGTTACAAGGAGCGAAATAGAATGAGTAAAGAACAATAAAGAAATATGGTTCAGGGAGACAGAAGATGGCGATTGATGTTTCATTTAAATTTTTGAAGATTGCCGGTGGGTACGTTAAACTCTTTTTTTTTTTTTGTGAAATTAAAAAAGATGTTTTCATACGCAGGTATCAATGATGTAAGCACAATTTTAAAAAATACCATTTATAAACAAACATTAGGCTTAATAATTCTTTAAAAAAAAAAAAACGAGGATCGATTTTAAACTGTAGCCATATTATCGAAAAAGAGACCAAATAAATCCTTTTCAATTCTTACAATGTCGGAACTTAAGGAAATTACAAAAAATGCTAATATTCAAAAAATATTTCCAAAATCATTTTCCCCTATTTTTTCTACGAATGGACTAATATACTTAAGTAGATGAATGAATGGATTGGTCTATTTAATTAGTCCCACAACTAGTATGAAAATTCAGAAATAACAGTATTTATTAACCTGACTGGAAATAACAATATTTACTTACCTGGAACTTGTGGAATCATGGCTATGACTGGCTGGGACGAGCTCTGACCGGTTGGCCAAGCTATGACCAACTAAGACCAACTATGACTATCTTAGACGAGCTCTAACCAGCTTGGACAAGCTATGACCAACTAAGACCAGCTTAGACCAGCGGTCCGAGTGAAAACACTCGGGAACCCACGTTAAAAACCGACCATGTGTCACAACCATATTTACCTGCACAGGCCGGGTAAGGTTTTATCATCTGCGTCTCTGTCTTCGGACAGAGTGCGACTAGGTAGAGGCTCCGTCAGAGGACAGAGGCGAAACTAAGAAAAATCCCACTGTTAGGTGCCCAGCTACGATGAACAGCTGCCCGAGGTTTCACTCTCTCACTAAAGAAGAGGATCAGTGCTCGCCACCGAGGCCAGCGCAACTGCTTGCCTGTCACATGAGTTAACCTAGCCCAGGAGTACAACTCAGCCGGGTCTCTGTTGATGGACGGAGTATGAGCTAAGAAAAAACAGATCAGAAATGTACCCGATCCCGTGATTGCGGGGCTGGGTAAATTTTAACATTCAAACCGATTGTACGCGTTCGAGTTCCCCACGTTAAAGTCGACCTTGTGTCACATATAGTCTACAGTAGAGCGACCGGGTAAATAAACCTGACTATAAATAGTCGAGTCTCTGTAAAAAAAAAAAAATATTTGTTTTAATGCAAATTACAAAATTGGAGATAGCGAAATCAAACAGGTGCAACAATTTAGATATCTGGGAAACGTATTAACAGAGGACGGAAAGTGCGACATGGATCCCGAAGTCGCACTGGGATAGCGAAAGATGCCTTCCAAAAGCTGAGCAAAGTGTTAAGAAACATTTTTAAAAAGTTCATTAGGAACAAAGAAACGATTACTGAACTGTTATGTAATATCTGTTCTCCTATTAGACAATAAATGCTAGACAGTCTCCTCACAGATGAAGAAGAGACTTGAAGCAACAGAAATGTGGTTCTACAGAAGGATGCTGAGAATGCCATGGATCGAAAATGTGAGCAACAACGAAGTTCCAGAGACAATGGCAACAAAAAGACACTTCTATTTAACACCAGGAAGAGACAGTTGAAATTTATGGGACACATTTACTGAGGAAAAGGGGCTTGGAAAAATTGATACTCTCAGGAGAGACTGAAAAAAAGACATAGGTAAATAACGTATACCCTATCTTGTGAGGTTGAGCGAATGGATGGAGGAGCAGAGTTTGGCAAAAAGATAAAAGTTATTAAGATCTACAAAGGACAAGAAAATGTGGAGAATTGTGATCGCCAATGATCTGAAGGAACACGACAGATAGAAGAACAAAGAAGAATACTAAGAAGATGAAAAAGAAGATGAAGAATACTAAGATGATGAAGAAGAAGATGAGGAAGATGATGATGAGGAAGAAGAAGGAGATGATGAAGAATAAGATAAAGAAGATGAAGAAAAAGGAGATGATGATGAAGAAGAAAAAGAAGACGACGACGACGACAATGACGACGACGAAGAAGAAGACGAAGAAGATGATGAAGATGAATAAGATAAAGAAGAAGTGAAGAAATAGGAGACGATGAAGAAGAAGAAAAAGAAGACGACGACGACGAAGAAGAAGAAGACGAAGAAGAAGAAGATGAAGAAGAAGATGACGAAGAAGAAGATGAAGAAGATGGAGAAGAAGATGATGATGAAGATGATGATGATGAGGAAGAAGATAAAAAAGAAAAAGATGAAGAAAAAGGCGAAGATGAAACAGAAGAAGAAAAAGAAGACGACGGCGAAGAAGAAGAAGACGACGACGACGAAGAAGAAGAAGAAGAAGAAGAAGAAGAAGAAGAAGAAGAAGAAGAAGAAGAAGAAGAAGAAGAAGAAGAAGAAGAAAAAGAAGAAGAAGAAGAAAAAGGAGATGATGTGAAGAAGAAAAAGAAGACGACGACGACGGCGATGACGACAACGAAGAAGAAGACGAAGAAGATGAAGAAGATGATGAAGATGATTAAGATAAAGAATAAGAAGTGAAGAAATAGATGATGATGAAGAAGAAAAAGACGACGAAGAAGAAGAAGAAGAATAAGACGAAGAAGAAGAAGATGAAGAAGAAGATGACGAAGAAGAAGATGAAGAAGATGGAGAAGAAGATGATGATGAAGATGATGATGATGATGATGAAGAAGCTAAGGAAGACAAAGATGAAGAAAAAGGCGAAGATGAAACAGAAGAAGAAAAAGAAGACGACGACGACGAAGAAGAAGAAGAAAGAAAGAAAGAAAGAAAGAAAGAAAGAAAGAAAGAAGCTGTTTTTAAGAAAGGGCGACATATAATAGTATTTTTTTATTTCTGTAGAGTTATCGATCTTCATTCATGAAAAAAAAATGAAGGAAATTTGTTTCTCGGTCTTATGCAAAGTGTTTCTCTTAGGAACGACACAAATACGCGTAAAGAGTAATGACTATTTACGTTTTTGTCACCCACCACTACACGTTCCACCACCATCAGTCTACCTACTTTTTTTGTGGTAGTTTTAATTTTTTTGCTTTAATTATTTTTTAAGATATTTTGGATTAATAACGTACGCCCGAGAAATTATTTTCCGAATTTGTTGTTTGGAATTTAAGAGTGGGGGGACAGCTGTGGTAGGAGGCGACCTATCAGCTTCTCATAATCGTTCTAGAAGTGAAGGTTGTTTAACGAAGCAGAAAATTCATGTTGTCTCTATCGGGGACGGGAAGCAGAGAATTCGAAGAGACATAACCATTCTTTTCCAGACTCTCAGAACATTGCAACGCAGAATATAAGAAAAATTAAAAGACCTTCTTTTTTTTTTCGGCTATGTTTCCATATGAAAAATTTGTTTCGCAAACAATAACTTTAACCTAAGATTATTTACAACGTTTTACATTACGTTTTTTTAAGTATTGTTTTCTCAAACTGAAATCTTTCTAGTATGAATCTTTAAAAATTTCCGAATTGATCTTTTCTTTCCTTATATGCCGTGTCCCCTCACAGCGTAGGTGGTCATTACTCTCCACAACTTCCTGTCCCTTGTCTCTCTTAATAAACTTTGTCTTTCTGTTATCCCTCCTAAGCCCTGTTCTGTCATCTATTCCCTCAAGTATTCACTAAGTATGTTATACGTTGTTTTCCTCTGTCCCTCTTGCCCTCTATCTATCCTGTGAGTATCAGATTTTCTAAGACCTCCATCCTCATTATATACCCCAGTAGCCTCAACTGTCTCTTCCTGATGTAAAGTATTCATTTTACTTTTTGTTTCTATTCTCTCCCAAACTTCGTCGTTGCTCACATGTTCAGTCTACGGGAAATCTTTGACCGAGACTACGGGCTTGTTTTTTGCCCCACACAAAAATAGTCCTTGTGTTGCATCCTGCTTCGTGGGGAGGTTGGTTAAATAACATACCATTGGAGACTCAATATGGAATTCACTTGACAAATTTCTAGCCGTTGACTACTACTTCTACGCGCCGCTGGCGAATCTTATATGCGTTGTTCTTGTCCTAAGTATTATCGTTCATTACCAACCTTCGTTTGATTATTCTACTCAGTAACCTTCCCTAGGTTACAACACTAATACAAGGCTATTTTTAAAGACTTTACAATATATTTGCATATTCCTATTCACTGAGGTAAGTAATAAAACAGTAAACTACACTTTCATCCTGATTTTCAATGACTTTGTAGATTCAAATGATTTACGCTGTATTTTTTTACACAAATTAGCCCACTACCCGTTCTATGAACAGAAAAAAAAAGTTAAGTTGTCATTGGAGGTCTCTTACTTCTGTAAAATTCCTGTATAAACAACATTTTCAGCAATATTCTGTTGTATAGCTCCCTCGTGCTGGGGAGGTCTTGAGTGACGGCGCCAATTCGATAAGTTGCATTCTTCTCTCGCGCCCGGTGATTTGCTAGTTGTTTTGAGCCCAGAGTTAAAAGAACTTCAACACAGGAAATTTTAAACTTAACTATTTTATTAACGTTCATATTGACATATTCTATCTATCCAGTGGCAGTGGTTTCTCTTCCACTGGGGAGCCGTTTCAGACACGAAAGAAAACGTATCCACATTGTTTGACGGTTAAGAAACAACTCACTGAAAGCCCTTTTTATATCTATCGTTCTCACGCTGGTTCAGCCAATCAAAATCTTTTGTTTTGTCACAAAGTGAGGGATCAGTTTATACATTGATTGTAATATAGAATTAATCTACTCTTTATATCCACATTATAATTTCTTGTCTGTTTATCGAATTCACATTAGGTATGAATCTACCTCTTACCCCCCCCCCCATCAGCTATGGTTTAAATATTAATGTTGCGTAGACCCCTCGTGCTGGCGAGTTCTTGGGCGACGGCGTCAATTCGATAATAAAGCTGCATTCTTCTCTCCCGGCCGGTGGTCGCTAGTTGTTTTCAGACCAGAGATAAAAGAACTTCAACTCAGGGATTTTTAACTTAATTATTTTATTAACGTTTATATCTACGTGTTACATCTATCCAGTGGAGGTCGTTCCCACTAGCTGAGGAGCCGTTTCAGACACGAAAGAAAACATGTCAACATTGCTGACGTGTAAGAACCAACTCACTGGAAACCCTTTCTATCTCTCTCGTTACCACGCTGGCTCAGCCCATCAAAATCGACTTCCTTGTTTTGTCTTCCATCTGACCTCGAAGGTCAGCCTCCGGAAGTGCGAGCAGAGATACACTTCCTCTAAAAATAACAGTCTGCTAAACTATTCTTTAACAATACCTGTTAGTCATCATATGCTAAGTCTATTTGAATTTCCTACTCCGGATATAACTGCATAGAACTGACTGGAAGAGAAACAGAATAATTTTCAAATGTTTAAATAAAATAATAATAATAATAATAATAATAATAATAATAATAATAATAGTGACGTAACTCTTTCAATATTTTTTAAAACTTTGAGAAGAACGCGATTTAAGAAAAGACAGAGTTTTTCAATGTTCAACAATATTTCCTGAAAGTGTTTCGCTCCAAGATACGTTTAAAATTTGTATACAAGTATAGAATATAAAAAAATGACAAAAATGACAAGTCTTTATACAAACGTCGCTTGTCTTGAGAGAAATGATTGTGAAGGTAAACAAGGCATCAAATCGAATCAAACGCAGCCATTTTGAATGGATTGCAGCCGAAACTGTGCTTAATAATACTAATAATAATTCTGCAAACTATCTTTTCATTTATTTAAATAATTCAATACCGTTTAAGAAAATCTAATGAAAGGGATTATTTTGACTTCCATTTTTTTTTTTTTTTTGGTTATGTTCGCCTAATTTGTAGTAATATGAAATTACAGACGATGATAATGCTTATTATTACGAACTCTAGGATTTTCTAACTTATAACTAAGTTTTTTGACAAAGCAAACTAACTTTTTTTTCTGTATATACATGATGAATTAAAGTTCTATTGCCATAACTATTGCTTCTATTTGGTAATTTTAAAAAATATTTAAATTAAAAATAACACAGATTAAATACTTATTAAAACATCCTTCTAAAATCTAAAAATAAGTCCTTATTTACGTCTTCGTTGCAATAGTTCAATCCGTGGTATTCTCAGCATCCTTCTGTATAACCACATTTTTGTCGCATCGGCTCTCTTCTTCTGTGAGGAGATTGTCCATCATTTATTGCATACAAGGGGATAGATATTACATAATAGTTCAGCATTCTTTTTTTTTGTTTATAACGAACGTTTTCTTGCTTCTTAGTACTGTGCTTAGTTTTTGGAAGGCCTATTTAGCTATTTCAATGGAGCTTCGGATTCTGGTGCTACATTGTCTATTCCCAGATAGTTAAACTTCTCTACTTGTTTGATATTACTATCTCCAATTCGTCTTTCGTATCTTAGGATCTTTCTTTTGCTATAATTCGTAGTAATGTGAAATATCAGACGACAATAATGCTTATTATTACGAACGCTGAAGGTTTTTCTCACTTACGACTGAATGTTTGACAAAGTAGCTATAATTTTTTTCTATACACACATGAGGAATTAAAGCTTTATTGGCAGAAACATTGTTTATACATGACAATTTTTGAAATTTGAAAAATAAAACAGATGAAATATTTATTAATGTTGTGGTAAACCCTACTACAGTAGAATGAACTCTTCCTCCTCTCATAAATACTAACTGCGAGACTTCCTAGCAATAGTTGCGCCAGAATCTGTTATTCAGATCTTGGCTGCTATCGAACTCTGTACCTTTGGACAGAGAGGAACCCGGACGAGGCTATGAAGGGCAGCGTCTCGTTCGGGGAGGTAGACAGACCCCAACCCGTTTATGCGGGCTTACGGGGAATTTTTGGCCGAGCCTAAGGGCTCGGATTGCCCCACGTTAAACTCGGCCTTGTGCCATATCCTTCCTCGTTGGGAGGTAGGTAAATACCGTCGTCGGGCAGACGTTGAGCAGTCGAGACGCAGTGTAACCTGATCGGACGGACACTTCAGTCTGCTTATTACTAACACTCTTGCTTTGTATATATCTGTTATTTCAATACACTTGTTCACTCTACCTTCGTCTTCCGTGTCTTTCTTTTCTGGACCCTAAACAGGCCACAACAATTAAAGCATTCTCTATTCTTACAGTTGATGTTTCGTCTTTTCTTTTCCCTTTCCTTTGCTTTCTTTTGTCTAGGAGCTCCTGTTATTTTCTTGTAGTGTCTGGCATCAACACAGTTTCATCTGCGTATCTTATATCTTTTCCACTGGAATCATCGAAAATAAATCCTCGTGGGATCTTCAGCACCTCTAGGATATCTTCGCCTTCGAGGTCGAATAAATATTTGTCCAAACAGCTCACCAATAATGTCCAATAAAAACATCTCTTCCATCTTTCTTTATTCAAACCTTTTACACTGTCTTTGCAACATACTATTCATTCAATCACATTTGTCTTAATCCGTGACCAATACCGTATATACTTGTGTATAAGTCGACTTCATGTTATGTGCAACCCCTACGTTGTTTCACATGTTTTAAACCCTCCAGAAAAAAAAGATTACCCGTTTATACTGAAAAACTTCATCGAAAATACAAGATTTTTAAAGACTTCAAAAAAATTAGCTATTACCGCCTACTATGGGGATAAAAATAATCATAAAAACTCGCATTATACTTGAGTACACACACACACACAGACACACACACATATATATATACATATATATATATATATATATATATATATATATATATATATATATATATATATATATAATAATAATATAAACCTAAAGTGCCAAGTAAACCTACCTAGGTTTCACCTACAGTGTAAACCCTGACGATTCGGGTAGGTGAAACCTAGGTAGGTTTACCTTGCTCTTTAGGTTTATATTACCTTAGGTTTGCTCTACTTAGTGTATTGAGCACTTTACGTAGTTATTTTTACTCGTTTTGGAGGGGTTTTTTCTTTGGACTCTGGACTTGAATTCTGGACGATTGTTTTCGCCTCAATTTCATGTTCTTAGTTCTTTCTTTTTTTATCCATCATTTTTCCTTGGGCATTAGATTGTTCATTTACAAGCCGAAATACCTAAGGTTTTTCCAAACGAGTACCACTATATATATATATATATATATATATATATATATATATATATATATATATATATATATTCTTGATGAATCGATCTACGAGATTTGAACCCGGGCTTCATGGTCAGAAAGCGAACGTTCTAATATATATATATATATATATATATATATATATATATATATATATATATATATATATATGTGTATATGTGTGTGTGTGTGTGTGTGTGTGTGTGTGAGTATGTACTTAGTTTTTTGCCGACGCGTTTCACCATCCGACTTTATTAAAGCAAATAATGTTAAACAAAATCGAAATATTGTATAGTTACACGAAATTCAAAAAAATGTTATAGGACGCTCGTGCGAAAGTCTCTTTTCGGATATTAGTAACTATTTCTTTGTTTTTTTTTCTACTAAGTGTGTGTTTTTGTTTTCCATGTCGACAATGCGTAAAAGTTCTCATAACATATATGTAGAAATGACAAACTGAATAAAATAGGCAATAGGAAAGCACACCTGATAAAGTCAGATGACGAAACGCGTCGCCAAAGAATTGAATACTGTTTCCCTATTGTCTATTTTTATTGAATTTGTCTTTTCTCCAGGTATATTCTGAGAACTTTTACGCACACACGCGCGTGCGAACGCGCGTGCACACACACATACAGAGACATATATATACAGAGTTAAATCATACATTTTAGATGCATCAAGGGTGGTCTTCAGTGATGCACTGTTCTTATCGCCGATTTGGGGTTTTGTATCATTTCGACTCCAACAGAACCCAGACCTGATTCTAGACGAGTCAGGCCGCCTCCTTGAAAGCGTCGTGCTAGGCACCGCGACATTGCAAAAATCAGAAATCATACGAACTAGCAAGGCCGGACTTCGACCGTTCTTATTGACATATGTCAGTCAGCATCAGCCAATGAAAACAGGGCTTTTCACGCTCCTCTACTATATAGTGGTGTCTTTTTACTTCATCCGGTTTAGATTTGATTCCGGAATTCATAACGAGGTGAGCTGGTATCTTTATTGCATTGTTTAAGGCCATGTTTTACATATTAAATACTAATCCCATAGCGATACTAAATCTATCTATCTATCTATCTATCTATCTATCTATCTATCTATCTCTCTCTCTCTCTCTCTCTCTATATATATATATATATATATATATATATATATATATATATATATATCGAGGCCGAATGGTTAGAATGTTCGCTTTCGGGCTATGAGATCCGAGTTTGAATCACGTATGTCGCTTCATCAAGAAAGTAACTTCTTTATATCACTCTGGGGTGGCGAACCCTGCGTGCAGCACATTTGCAAAGTGGCTGAAAACCATACTACGTGTTGACCCAAACCTTCCATGTGCAACTGCGTAGATGGAACTATTTGGGAATCATCGTTGGTTGTGCTAGCACGAGGTCGCAAGTCATCGTGACTGAGGATTTGAGCGTACTGGCTTTGTTCAGATAACACGCTCTATCCCAGAAACTGTAACTAAGGTCTTCTCGGTATGGTTGCAGTATAAACCACAGGTAGGCTCTGTAGGTGTTGAACAAACAAATGAGCCTGAGCAGGCGTCTGCAACGGGGATTGGCTATCCGCCCTAGTAGACAAGCATACTCGGATAGGAGCGACCAACCACAATATATCGATCATAAGTCTCATTTCTTTTAAGATTCGCTTCGATTCTTCCAAATCGAACTGAAATTACGCAAGTAAATATTTGTATTTTATAGCATCGAAGCTAAAAATCTTTTTTTTTAAATTCTTGACTTACCGATTCGCAACGAAGGTAAATATTTATTGTAAAAAATTCTTCTCTTTCCGCTGTGAAGTATTTCTGTTGTAGCATACCTACGGACGACAATTGGTATGTCCCCATTCACATAAATACAGTAGTAAATACTGTATGCTCGTCTGCAGCTGGAGGTTCGTCTCCAGCTGTGCTGGTCAAACTCTCTGCCTTCGGACAGAGAGGATCCCCAGACAAGGCTATGTCGAAGGGCAGACTCTCCTCTCGAGAAACAGCTACTCGACCCCGTTTTATACGGGGTCTCCGGGGAATTTTTGACCGAGCCTATGGGCTCGCATACGCCACATTAAATTCGGCCTTGTGCCACATCTGACCGCGTGGTGCGGTTGGTAGATATCCTGCAGTTGCAGATTTGGAATTCACTTGACTCACTTCTAGCAGTTGGCTACTACTTCTACGCGCCGCTGGCGAATCTTATGTGCTGTTCGTGTCCTAAGTATTATCGTTCATTACCAACCTTCGTGTGATTATTCTATTCAGTAACCTTCCCTAGGTTACGATTTCTTTGCTTTGTCCTCCTCGATGTAATATAAGTTCCCATGGTTATTTCAGGTCTAGGCTGGAGAGTGAAAGAAATGGTAGTTAACAGCTGATTTGTTTAACGGCGTATCAACACCTTATGGGTCATTTAATGCCTATAATTTCGGATTGAAGCTTTGAAATAATAAATATATATGTGATTCTGCTTTGAATATATGATAGATGATACTCAGCTTTGTGCATATCAAATTCCTTATGGGTCATTTAATACCAAAATCTAATTTTCTTGGGAACTTTGAAGTAATAAAAATATATGTTATTCTGCTTTCACAATTGAATACATGGTAGATGACACTGAGCTTTTGTGCATATACATGTTTGCGTGGACATAATTACTAGAGGCGATGAAAAGTGTGTTTTCTTTTAAGCTATATTTTGGATTACAATTCGATTTAAGAACTAGTAGGATATATGGATTAATGTCATAAAAGTACATGTTGCCTGATTTTGTTTAGCGGCATATCAACCTCTTTGGGTTATTTAATGCCAAAATCTAAATAATTTGAACACAATTTTATGGGTTCAACTTAATTTATTTTGAACGCAATTTGTACAGATAAAATATATTGCTGGTTATGTATTTTCGGTCTTTTTTATATAAAATTATATTGCTGGTATTTTTACTATTAACAGATATATTTTATACTTTCATAGTATTTTTGTTGGGTTGGGGGTTCACCATCTGCCAATAGCTGGGAACCTAACAGGTGTTAACAGCCTGTTTCAGGATGGACTTGGGAATAACAGCAATTAAGAGAAAGTTCCAGGCTCCTCAAATCCTCCAATCTCCCGATCAGAGGCCTTGCTGCCAGATGTAGTTAATCGTCATACCCAGGACTGGGGAAAAAAGGTCGGACACGAGACATTGCCTCCTTATTTCAAATTGTCTGACTACTTCCAATAATGAAGTTCGTAGCACAGTACACCGCGTGCCTTAACAACTAGATGCTCCAAAAGCAATAACAAACGTACTCCTCTGAAAAACCCATGGGCTTCAATAGTGCGTGGAACACTTACTTGTTTTTTCCTATATATATTCCTTCGAGAAATTCACATTAACGCCTTAACGTGTACTTGTTTGGTCACTTGATTCGCAACTTGTAATTTTTTTAAATCATTTCACACAAAGCAAGTCAATAAAATCACTAAGGCGCAAGGGGTTAATGAGTGTAAGTTACTACCAGTAAAAAGATATGAATTTTCTTAATTAATTCACGCCATGCAAGGCAGTAAAGTCACTAAGATACAAGGGGTTACTGAGTGTGAAAGAAAAATAGAAACATTATTCAATAGAAGTGTAATTAATAAGACAGTAGATAGCACGATAGAAGTGCAATTAAGAAGACAGTAGAAAGAACGATAGAAGTGTAATTAAAAAGACAGTAGATAGAATGATAGAAGTGCAATTAAGACAGTAGATAGAACGATAGAAGTGTAATTAAGAAGACAGTAGATAGAATGATAGAAGTGCAATTAAGACAGTAGATAGAACGATAGAGTGTAATTCAGAAGACGGTAGATAGAATGATAGAAGTGTAATTAAGTAGACAGTAGATAGAACGACAGAAGTGTAATTAAGAAGACAGTAGATAGAATGATAGAAGTGTAATTAAGAAGACAGTAGATAACGATTGAAATTTAAATTTTGAAGATCAAACTTAGACAGAATGCATGGCGATGGAAGAGAGTTCCACAAGCGAGAAGTGCGAGAGAAGAAACTGTTAACATATAACTTACGTTTACATCTAGCCTTTTCAACTGTGAAGTGATGGTTTGTTGGGACACTTGATTCGTGACTTGTAATTTTTTAATCATTCCAACCCAAGCAAGGCAATAAAGCCACCAAGACTTAAGGGTTTACTGAATGTGAGAGAAATTGAGAAAAAGAAAATATTATTAAGTGGAGAGTACAATATAGTTTGAAATTTGCTATTTTGTTTGATATGATCATTCCCTAGACAAATTCACATTAGAGTCCCTTAACGTGTACTTGTTTGGTCACTTGATTCACGACGTGTGTATAATTGATCACAGAATTAATCACGTGTTATACCTATGATGAAATAAAGGTTAAAATCGTTTGATTAAACATCTATGACTAACTTTTGTCGAATCAAATTAGTAAATGTCAGTAGGACTATTATGGTTTATTTGCACTTTAAGTTCCCTTTTGTATTTGTTGGCTTTCTTTATTATTATATTTATTATTAGTATTATTATTATTATTATTAAATTCCGTAGTTAGTAATTTTCTTTTTCAGTCGAGTGATTAATGAATATAGTCGTTTGAATTAAAATTCGATACTGTCAAAAGATTGTGTTTATATGAAGGACATTGCTTAGTATTAAGGAAGGAATTTGCTCCTGATTTTTTTTCTTTTTTATGGGGGATTTGTTTTATTTTGTTATGTTTTGAGATAAGCGCAGAATCCACCCGTCCCAAGGGCATTTCTGGATTTCGTCTCTTGTCATCTCCTCGTGTAGAGAAGTAGTCATTGAACGCACAATGAGACGAGTAAAATTACGTCATAGATATCCCAGGTTAATTTCTTACACGTTAATTATTCGCGTTTGTTTTTCGCTTGCCGCTCTCTTTCTCTATCTCCCTCGCTCCCGCTCTCTCTCTCTCTCTGTCTCTCTGTCTCTCTCTCTCTCTCTCTCGCTCGCTCACTCTTTTAATTTTTACTTGACAGTTCCTTTTATTCTGTTTGCATTGTCTTTTTAGAATTTAAGTTTTCCTTTCTCTATCCAATTCTTCACTGATCATAGTCTCTTTCTTTTTTCACTTTTTTTTAGTAGATTCTGTTTCTTTTTCTTTTTGCGTTATTTTTCTTTCCATTTCGGTCGTATTTCTTTCTTTTTGGCATCACGATTTGTTTGCTTTTTTATTTAATGTGATTTTATTTTCTATTTATTTCTTGTCACTACTTTTCTGAAATTAGTTTCTCTGTTTTTATCGAGCTTTCTCAAAGGCACATACTAGACCACGTAAGTTGTAACGCCTTCTTACCCTTCTCGCAAGTCTACAAAATACCTTTCTTTCGTTTTTTTTCTTCTCTTTTATCAGATTTATTTATTTGTTCTTCCTTTTCTTTGCCCTCTTTCTCTTTCTCAGATGAAACTAGATTTTTTTTCTCTCTTTGCATCAAAAATCATAACGTTCGTATTTTTGTTCTTTTAGTTACAAACCTACTATCTTTTTCACTTCTTTCATCTAAAATTTCTCAAAATTTCTCTTTCTTGCTGGCTTTCTTTCTCGCTTTCTTTATTTCTTTCTCGCTTTCTTTATTTATTTCTTGCTTTCTTTCTTTCTTTCTTTCTTTCTTTTATTCGTTACAACCTGCCTTTTGTTTTTCATTTACAGCTTTCATTTTTGTTTTCATTTACTTTATCAGATTTTAGACAAAAACTTTCTTCTTTCTTTCTTTCTTTCTTTCTTTTTACGATCACAGTAATCCTCTGCTTTTTCTACTTCCGTTTTGTCTCTTTCATTCTCTCTCTCTCAGATCATAGTATTTATTTTCTTATTCATTCATTAAATTTGTTAAGTTTTTCAATCTGTACAATTCTTTCTTTCTTTCTTTCTTTCTTTCGCTTCGGTCACAAATCTTCACTAGTTTAATCTAGGATTATGTCTATATTTACTGCTGCACTTTCTTTCTTTCTTTCTTTCTTTTGCTTCGGTCACAAATCTTCACTAGTTTAATCTAGGATTATGTCTATATTTACTGCTGCACTTACTTTCTTTCTTTCTTTCTTTCTTTCTTCGACCACAGATTCCCTGATTTCTCTTATTTCATTTTTTCTTTTTTCTTCTCCTTTTCGAACTACAGATTTTGTTTGTTTATTTTTGTTGTTGTTTGTTTCTTTGTTTCTTTCTTTTGAAAATTATTTCTGTTTCCCTATCAGTTTTCTTTTCCTTAATTTTTATCATCGTTTGTTCTTTTTCTATCTTCACGACTTTTCTTTCTTTTATTCATTCATTCTCTTATTCTTTCTTTCTTTTTATTCATTCTTTCCTTCGTTCTTTCTTTCTTCAATCATAAATCTTTCTCTTTTTTAATTTAATCATGTTTGTTTTACTCCTCTTTCCTCTTCTCACGAAATGACGTTAGCTTTTCTTCTTTCTTTCTTTCTTTCTTTCTTTAATTCTTTAGTTACAATTTTCCCTCTTTTTTCACGTTAGGTTTTTTTCTACTCTTTAACTTCTGAAGAAATGTCGTTTTCTTTCTTTCTTTCTTTCGTTCTTTGTTTGTTTGTTTCTTTCTTTCTTTTTTAAATTACTTCTCTTTTCTTTTCTGTTTTTTTACTTTTCATTATCTTTGGTTCATCTTCAATGTTCATGACTTTTCTTTCTTTGTTTTTTTTTCATTTTCCTTCAGATATAATTCTTTTCTTTTTTCTACATTGACTATTTTTTATTTTTATTCTTCCTCTTTATTCATCTCTAGAAATAATATTGTCTTTTTTCTTCCTTCCTTCCTTCCTTCCTTCCTCCCTCCCTCCCTTCCTCCCTTTCTTCCTTCCTTCCTTCCTTCTGTTTATTTCGATGTTTACTTGTTCGTTTGTTTGTTTGTTTGTTTGCTTGCTTGCTTGTTTCTTTCTTTCTTTCTTTCTTTCTTTCTAAAATTACGTGTTTTCTTCTTCGTTTTCCTTTTTTAATTTTCATCGTTTTGTTCTTCTCTGTTCATGAATTTTCTTTCTTTCTTTATTCCCTTCCTTCTTTTTTAAAAAATTACTTGTTTTTCTTCTCAGATTGCCTTTTTTAAATTTTCCTCGTTTTTTTTTGTTCTTCTCTATTTATGTCTTTATAAATTTTTACATATATTTCGCTATTTTCTTTCTCTCTTTTTTCTCTTAAAACTTCAATAAATCTCCCCTCCCCACCCCTCGTCGCACACACACACACTGACATTGTATTTTCCAATTCTAAGGATTAACGAAACTGCGATATCCTGTCGGTGAGAGGGCGGGTGGTAATCTGTTCGTTGATAATGTCGGCATTCCTCGCATCTCCTATCGATCTTTGGCTCTCTCTTGACAATTCTACACCGACAGTTATCGATGGACACTCGGATTTCTGACCGTCCCACGTGGACCGGATCACTCAGTGGCACAGACAACACAGCCATTAATGTCACTCGGCCGTCGGACTCTTCCCATGATGCACGACGATGACTCCGCAATCCACCATTTCTTCACGATAAAAATAAATAAATAAATCCTTACTGTCCTTTAAAAACAAAACAAACAAACAAAAATTCAGTAAATAAATAATTAAATAAAGAATCGAGAAATCGAAATTGGTTGCTTTCAGATACCGACTGAGTTCTTGTTTTGTTTATTTCTCGCGTTTTAGATGAGTGTTCTACGAAGATTCTTACGAGACATTAAATATGATTGATTCAGAAATTTATTTTTTTTACAAGAAAAGGAAACAATATTCTAAAATATGATAAAAATCAAAAATGGATGTTAAAATACATTCGAATGTTTAATTTATTTTAAAACAAACTAATGATATCACAAAAACCATTTTGTTTTACTCAAAGGCGAGTGCAATAACATCGAGTTTAAGGTATGAGAAAAATAGTATACTGAATAAGATAGAGAAATAGAAATTTAAGATGAAGGGAAATCAGGTAAAGAAAGAGATCAATAATAATAATAATAATATGTAGAAAATGAACATGACGTTGAATAGGATGTAGAAGTAGATAAAGAAGGAAAAGGCAGAGATGAATAATAATAATAATAATAATAATAATAATAATAATAATAATAATAATAATAATGGGAAGAAGATGATGGTGAATAGGATGGAGAAGTAGAAAATGAAGAAGATGAGGATAAAGAAGAAGGAAAAGGCAGAGATGAATAATAATAATAATAATAATAATAATAATAATAATAATAATAATAATAATAATGGGAAGAAGATGATGGTGAATAGGATGGAGAAGTAGAAAATGAAGAAGATGAGGATAAAGAAGAAGGAAAAGGCAGAGATGAATAATAATAATAATAATAATAATAATAATAATAATAATAATAATAATAATAATAATGGGAAGAAGAAGATGATGGTGAATAGGATGGAGAAGTAGAAAATGAAGAAGATGAGGATAAAGAAGAAGGAAAAGGCAGAGATGAATAATAATAATAATAATAATAATAATAATAATAATAATAATAATAATAATGGGAAAACGTTATGGCGAATAGGATGAAGAAGTAGATAAAGAAGGAAAAGGAAGAGGTGAATAATAATAATAATAATAATAATAATAATAATAATAATAATAATAATAATAATAATAGGAAAAAGACGATGATGGTGAATGGGATGGATAAGTAGAAAATGAAGAAGATGAGGATAAAGAAGAAGGAAAAGGCAGAGGTGAATAATAATAATAATAATAATAATAATAATAATAATAATAATAATAATAATAATGGGAAGAAGAAGATGATGGTGAATAGGATGGAGAAGTAGAAAATGAAGAAGATGAGGATAAAGAAGAAGGAATAGGCAGAGGTGAATAATAATAATAATAATAATAATAATAATAATGATAATAATAATAATAATAATGGGAAGAAGAAGATAGGGTGAATAGGATGGAGAAGTAGAAAATGAAGAAGATGAGGATAAAGAAGAAGGAAAAGGCAGAGGTGAATAATAATAATAATAATAATAATGGGAAGAAGAAGATGATGGTGAATAGGCTGGAGAAGTAGAAAATGAAGAAGATGAGGATAAAGAAGAAGGAAAAGGCAGAGGTGAATAATAATAATAATAATAATAATGGGAAGAAGAAGATAGGGTGAATAGGATGGAGAAGTAGAAAATGAAGAAGATGAGGATAAAGAAGAAGGAATAGGCAGAGGTGAATAATAATAATAATAATAATAATAATAATAATAATAATAATAATAATAATAATAATAATAATAATAATAATAATTGGTAGAAGAAGATGATGGTGAATAGGCTGAGAATGGCCCAAATGAAGTAATCGGAGTGAAGAAGAAGAAAAATGTATATAGATATAATATTGATGACGATGATGAGAATAAGATTGTGAATACGAGATAGAAGTGAAAAATGAAGAGGATGAGGATAAAGAAGAAGGAATAGGCAGCGGGGAATAATAATACTAATACTACTGCTAATAATAATAATAATAATAATAATAATAACGGATATCAATATTATTGAAACAACCGCTGCTATCTGCAAAACCAAAAACTGGAAATTAACAGGAATAGGCCAAATAGGCACTCTTTGAATAAACACCTATCTAGCACCCACCAAAACTTCGCTCGAGCATACTGTGATATAATCATCAACCCAGATAAAATAGCCCAAATGACTCTCGTGGCAAGTAGCATACCTACTCTCGAAAAGAGAAGAGACACAGAACCCGAAGAACTATAGGCCCATAACCTGCCTACTAACAATTTACAAGATCCTCAGTCTATCATAACTGAGAGGGCATACAACTTCTTTAAGGAAAACCATTTACTCCCTGCAGAATTGAAGGGGTGTAAACGAGGAAGTTACGGGTGCTATGACCAACTAATTATCAATAAAACAATATTGGAAGCGGTGAAAACAAAGAAAAGAATCTTATCGATTGCATGGATGGACTACAGAAAGGCGTTCGACAGTGTACCAGACTCATGGATAGAGAAGAATCTAAAGGATATAGAGATTATGCCCCCCATTCATAACGGAGAGCGGGAAAAACTGGAAGACTACACTAAACCTAAGACATATAAACAGGTCATTATCATCGAGACCAATCAACATCAAAAGCGAGATCTTCCGAGGAGATTCATTGTCACCATTACTCTTTTGCCTTGCATTAGCACCACTCAGCTGTCTACTGAACAACATTATCTACGGATATAAGACACAGAAGGGCATAATGAATCAACTATTCTATACTGATGATCTTAAAAACGTTTTCCAGGGATGACAACCAGCAGAAAAACCTAATCACCATTGTCAAAACCTTCAGCGAAGACATTAGTATGGTGTTCGGAATCGACAAATGTGCCAAAGCCACCTTCAAAGGCGTTAAACTAATGAAAACTAAAGATTGGTCCTTGATATCAACAACAAGATTAAAGAACTAGACCAAATACTTAGAAATTAATGAAAGAGACGGAATACAAAATTCAATTATGAAGAATAAGGTCCGAAAAGAATATTATAGTAGAGTGCGTTTGATACTAGAAAATGAACTTAATGGGGGTCAATAAAATGAAGGCTATCAACACCTTAGCTATACACGTAGTAACATATAGTTTCAACATTATTAAATGGAAGTTGAATGACAAAAGATTGGAAACCAAGACCTGGAAAAACTGATTCCGGGTGATACATCCTCATTTGGGTAAGCATTTTTAACAAGAGCTTTAAAAGGCTGAGGTTTAATCCAACGTGAAATAAATCTAAAAAACTACAACAATCGGACTGGAAGCATACTTCACAAAAACCAATGAAATTCTCCTACAAAGAGTAAAACACCAAATTCACTCCTTTCAATTCACTTATTATTATTATTATTATTATTATTATTATTATTATTATTATTATTATTTGTGTATGTTATGTTTCCTGCTTTGTATTCTGTAGAGACGGATCCAATCTTTGCTCCTTGTGCCCTCTAAGAAGAAGGAAAAGGTAGCGGTGTACAATAATAATAATAATAATAATGATAATATTGATGATGATGGAAAGAAGATGATGATGGTGTATAGAATGGACAAGTAGAAGATGAGGATATAGCAGGAAAAGGTAAATAATAATAATAATAATAATAATAATAATAATAATAATAATAATAAGAAGAAGAAGAAGAAGAAGAAGAAGAAGAAGAAGAAGAAGAAGAAGAAGAAGAAGAAGAAGAAGAAGAAGATGAACAAGGCCACATTGGGTGCGAACGTCTTCCCATCCATTCGTTGCCCTCAAGACTGACATTCCTGAGTGGTTCTGTACAGCCATAACAGATGCCACGCAACGATAATCAGCAGTGGCATAACTTTTTGATCTATCACGACCGATGTATGCCACACATTATATCCAACGAAAAAATTAATTATATAATACTACTACTAATAATAATGCTAACAATGATATGAATAATGATAATAATAATAATAATAATAAATGCATAAATAAAACTCACCGTGGCCTAGAAATATGGGAGTTATATCGAAATTCCAAAAAAGAACATCACCGATCAGCCATACCAAATGTAGATAAATATAATAGGAGCTACAACAAGGCACTATCTCGATCCAACGTCAATGTCCGCAGTGACATCTTGCGAAATAAAAGACTCTCAAATACGGAAACAGATAAGATAAAAACAAAATATAAGACAAAGTAGAATTACTCATAATCCAAACAAAAATGAGACAAGAGTGAAAAAGATAATATGACAGAAGATGAGATACAAACTACAGTAAATGAGATACAAAATTTATGCTCATTCAGGTAATAAAACGGAAAAAATGTCTCTGCGACATAAACAAAAGCACTGATTTAAATTCTGTCACTGATGAAGATGAATCAAACGACATTAGCGTAGTCAGTTATGTGCCATACGTAATACACGCTTAGGCGATCATGTATCTTTCGATACATGACTGATGCGGTAGATTTTTTTCCCAAGGTAGGTTGCCTTTTCTTTCTGCGGTAGATTAGTTGCCATTCAAGGCTACAGAACCAGGTCTGTCCTACTATTTACCCATAGCTGGGGGGAGAAGAAAAGGATTCATACCTTTCCAAAAGGTATTAGCACATCAGTGAATACAATTGATTCGAGTGGAATTCGAACTCGGTTCTCCGATTCCTCAATCCGAGCCGTTATCCATTACTCCACCGTGAATTTACAAAACATAATATCAGACATACGCACTGTCTCTCCCGGTAGTGTAATACAGTTTCAACATCGTTAACTGGGCCATAGCCGACATTAAGTGAATAGCGACAAAGCTTCTCACTTGCCACCGCATGCATCATGGTGAGATTGATGTTGATCGTCTGTATGTGATCAGATCTTTTTTTTTAGATCATTTCACCCCAAACAAGGCGGGAATACCGCTAGTACGCAGGGGCTTACAGAGAATAAAGGAGAGGGAAAAGGATGTAAGGATAAAAGCTGAACGGGGTTCAAGAAGATAAAAGATGGCGATTGAGGTTGCATTTAAATTTTTGAAGATCGTAGTTATCAGGGAAGCAAGGAAACGGAAGGTAGTTGCACAGTTGGGAAGTGCAAGATAAGAAACTGTTGGAGTAGAAGTGGCGGTTACATTTACCTAATTCAAGCGTAAAAAGGTAGGACCTAGATGTCAATCTAGTAGCACGCTTAAATCACTCGTAGGTCCTTTTCAAGAGCAGCGACCAAGTTAACTTTGTCAACTTGACGGATTTCCTATTGAGACTGGAGTAAATTGTAGTGTCATCAGCATAAATGCTGACTTGGGAACTGATGGCAACAAGGGGATCATTGATGAAGGACCCAGGATAGAGCTTTGAGGAACAGCCGCGTTCATGTGAAAGGATACTGAAGCGAGTTCGTTCAAAATGATGGGAACGATTGTATTAAATGAAACACATGTCCAGTAATACCCTATAATATATTACATATAACTATTATATAGAAGACCAGCGTGCCAAACCCAAATACCTTCGAGATATCTAGAGCCACAGCTCGAGTTTGGCCGTTATTATAAAGAACTTGATATACATATTCATTGATGGCCGTCAGCACGTCAGTAGATCTGGCAAAACGGTAGCCATATTTTTTGTCAGAGAGTAGATTGTGAGAGGTAAGATGCTTAACCACGTCAGCATTGATTAAAGCCTCGAATAATTTGCTGAAAACCGGTAGGAGACTAATAGGGCGATAGTTATAGAGGGGTCAGAAGTTTCTCCAGAGTTCTTCAAGACAGCGACGGCAGAGGAGGACAAGCAGGAAAGCAGGAAGCAGCGAGGCAGTAGTTGTAGAGTTTGGAGAGAAGTGCAGCCAGCTCAGGAGCATATTTATTTAGGACGATGGCTGAGATACTGTCACCTTCGCTTGACTTATGGGAGCCTAATTTAGAAATAATGTCTGAGACCTGTGACGTGGTGTTATATAGGAATAAAGTATCACTACTGACACTTGAGTTTGAACATAGATCGCCAGTGAGCAAACGCAGGCGATCCCATTATTGAATTGAGTAGACCACGTGAACATAGAGGAAACGCATAAGTAGAAAGTAGCGTGACGTCTAAACGATCGCCATTTCTAGTCTATCCTCTATTATTATACGGACCGTTATTCTCTACGCTATTCACTATACTATTTTTCTATATGGATCGCTATACGGTGGTTACTTTCGAGTATTATCGAGAAAGTACTGTTAGTGCGAGTGTTATTCGAAGGCGTCTGGCGCCAGTATTGTTCAACGGCGTACTATAGTTGTATCTGCGATTACAAAGTCTCTACTACAACGAGCATTACGAAAGGGACGACGAGTATTCGTTGGCATCACAAAAGTGGCAACGCGCGTTCGTTGACATCACAAAACGAGGTCATGTACATATCAGAGCTTCTGTTCTAGGAGGGATATCAGGTCTGGGTACTCCAAGTAGGTCGAGTGTTGAGTTGGAAGAGATTTCCGGGCAAAGTATTCAAATTTTATCTGCTGTATTGATTGATTGAATAGTTGAGGGACGGAGAATTTTTTATAGTTCAGCTCACTCTTGCAGACTCGCCAATAATCTCTAGAGCCGAACATGCGAGATGATATACTTTATTTTATTCTGTCAGCAAATGGTAACTTTGTTGCTTTGAGGACACGCTTGCACACATTAAGGCAAAGAGACATCTGTATCGCCCTGGTACAGCCAGAAGAAGTGTTTCCTGTAGGCTATAGTGGCTGTGCATGCAGGTGAGAACCAGGGAGATGAATGCGGTTTAATTTGGTATTTCCTTGCTGGAATGAAAGCAAAATATTAAGGGGATTCCAAGTGAATGCAGAAGAGCAATGTTGTGTTGTCAAAACGACCCTTTGTTGCCACTTTGTCTATGACAATGTACACTTGTTTGACACTTCGTCAATGCTAACGTAGTAGGACACTTTTTAATCGCAGATACCAGTTATAATACGCCGTTGAACAATACTGATGTCAGACGCCTTTGAATAATACTCGTAATAATAGTACTTCTTATAGTGAATAGAATAGAGAACAGCCGTCTCACTACTAATAGAAGATAGAGGAGAAATAAAGATCCGTATAGTATAGAGGATAAACTAGGATAAGCGAACACATCTAAAACGCCACGTGACTTCCTCTCTATATGCGTTTCCTCTATAGTCATGTTATCTACTTAGTTCAGTAATGTGATCGCCTGTGTTCGTTCACTGGCGATCGATGTTCAATCACGTGTCGACGTCGTCAGCGACACTTTATTCCTATATAACACCTCCTCTTTCAGATGACTTCCTCTGGAGTCTATATTTCTTCAGCTTCGGTTCAGTATTCAAATCTTCCGTTGCTGTTCTTTTTCATTTACTTTACCTCCTTGATTCGCTGATTTCTGGTGGAGTGGGTACGTCAAACAGGTCATACAATATTTCCATCGGTACCTCTTTTCGTGGACTTACCAAATCTGTGAATATCCCTTTCAACTGATTCGGCCTTTGTCCTTGAAACCATGTATGTTATTTGTCAAGTGAATGAAGAAGAGCGGATAAGCTATAATCCGCCGAGTCCAGCGTCAAAGGACCTAGAAAAGAAGGCAAAAGCAAATGCAACGGTTCAAATGCAAGATAAAACAACGGCAAGATAAATCAAGATAAGCGGATGTAGGTAAACTCCGTGTCCGTCAGGGGGTTACGTATTGCAGGATTAAAAGCTGAAACCGAAGGTTTTATTCTTGTTGCATAGGAGCAATGCTTGCTAACTAGGAATTATCAAATAAAAACACCGAAAACTTGCGCTGGCCCCAAATACAGATTCTTCAACATGAAAGAAGTACAACAAACATAGTGAGTAAATATATAACACTTTATTGTCAACATTGTTAACAGACAGAACATTGGAAAATATTACAGAAGTAAATAATGTAATATATATAACAGTTTTAACAGAGGTGAATAATAATAATAATAATAAAAATAATAATAATGGTTGTTTTGTTTAGTGACGTATCAATCTCTATGGGTCATATAATGACGTCATTAAATCTTTTTCTTTTTTTGCTATAATAATGGTTTTAGCAATACAAGTCTTGCTAATGAACCCATAGAAAGGGGAGAAGAGTTGTATTCATATTTTTCCCAAGGGTATTTGTGCATAATTGAATGTAACGAAGCCAGGTGGAAATGGAGATCGGCTCCCTGATTAACAATGATGAGCTGTTATCCATTGGACCAGCAGCACAGGCAATCTTACAGTATTCACTAGCGGCCACCCATCTAGGTACTGACCAAGCTCGATGTTACTTAACTTAGGTGATCGTACGGCAACCAGTATAATATTGGAAAGAAGATGATGGTGAATTGGCTGGATGAAGAAAATGAGGATAAAGAAGAAAGAAAAGGCAGAGGGGAATAATAATAATAATAATAATAATAATAATAATAATAATAATAATAATAATAATAATAATAATAATAATAATAATGGGAAGAAGATGGTGATAACAATAATAATAAGAATATGGTGAATGGGATGGAGAAGTAGAAAATGAAGAAGATGAGGATAAAGAAGAAGGAAAAGGCAGAGGTGAATAATAATAATAATAATAATAATAATAATAATAATAATAATAATAATATTAATGGGAAGAAGAAGATGATGGTGAATAGGATGGAGACGTAGGAAAAGAAGAAGATGAGGATAAAGAAGAAGGAAAAGGCAGAGCAGGAATAATAATAATAATAATAATAATAATAATAATAATAATAATAATAATAATAATAATGGAAAGAAGATGATAGTGAATAGGCTGAGAATCAACCAAATGAAGAAAATCGTAGCAAAAAAAGAAGGAAAAGGAATCGAGATATAATATTGATGACGCCGATGAGAAGAATTGGACGGTGAATATCTAATTATAAACTTGGAAACCCTCCGAGAAACGGTCAGAATCTTCATCCCATACATATGAATGGAAATAAGCACTGCGAAATGTGAAGTTTTGCTAAGGAAGATGGAGGAAAAGAACCTAATAAAATACCAACAAGAAAATCATGAAATCCCCCAACGAAAAGCAAAGCAGTAATGGCTAGTAACTAGCAGCCGTTTGATCTCTCCTTTGACCTTGCTCGCACTGATCAATATTGGAGGAATTGGCTTGACATATTCAATACCTTCAAAATCAAGCTAGTAATATTTAAGAATCCCAAAGCAGAGCCTGACCTTTCGCCCGTCTTGATGAACGACTACAATCACAAAGAGGCTCCTTGCCTATTCGGACACAAGCTCACATCAGGCAGCAAGTGGAACTTGTAGGTACCATCCAATGGTCAATTCACAGAAACTCTTTAGAAAGTACCTGACACATTCAAAACCAAGTTTGTAATGTGTCAGCATCACAGAGAAAAACCTGTGCCTTAGGCAGGCTTGATGAATGATTGGGACTCAAGCTCACAACAGACCGTAAGCGAAACTCCTACATACGATCGAATGGTCGGTTCATTGAACGGCTTCAGACAAGAGTGGGTCGCATTCTGGATACGTGACTTGCCCAGTGGAGGCGATGTTGAACGATGATACCCACGATTCGGAGGAGAGGCATACTAGAGAGTACCTCGTTGCTGGTGTTGCGGTTCTCCAAATTGATGCGAAGGATTCTTCAGAGCTTAATTTGCTGGAACCAGACGTCTAGGTAGATAGATAGATAGATAGATAGATAGATAGATAGATAGATAGATAGATAGATAGATAGAGAGTGTGCGTGAGAGAGAGAGAGAGAGATGGACTGAACGAGATAGACACATATATATGAACGCACTGAGATAGATAGATAGATAGATAGATAGATAGATAGATAGATAGATATGAACAGACTGACATATGTATATATGAATAGAGATATATATGAACAGACTGACATAGGTAGGTAGATAGATAGATAGATAGATAGATAGATAGATAGATAGATAGATAGATAGATAGATAGATATGGATTGAACGAGGTAGAAACATAGATGTGAACTGATTGACATATATATATATATATATATATATATATAGAGAGAGAGAGAGAGAGAGAGAGAGAAAGAGAGATAGATGGGCTGAGTGAGATAGACACATAGATATAAACGAACTGACAGATAGATAGATAGATAGATAGATAGATAGATAGATAGATAGATAGATAGATAGATAGATATGAACAGACTGACATATGTATATATGAATATAGATAGATAGATAGATAGATAGATAGATAGATAGATAGATAGATAGATAGATAGATATGCAAATATGTATATCCTTCCATGAATCAATCCGCCTGACTCGTAGCATTAATCCATAATGATTACACAGGAGATTATATAACATGAAATAAACACAAATCACCCAACATGACTAATAAGAATACTGAAAAAATTCTAGCAAAAGAATTACTGATTGACTGGCATATTGTTCAATATTCTGAATTATGTCTGGCTTTTCTTCACAAATCCAATCCGTTTGTTGTTATTTCAAATATGGCAGACGCTAATCACTTGTTTTGATACATGTAACATTTTCCTTTTTTGACTTCTTTCGTTGGTTTTTCAAATCAATCAATGGAAGTCAAGTTTGATGCGTGCAATTCTAACTACAGATTTTTATCCAAATATTTTCATCCGTATGTTCTTATTTTTTTCATAGTTATTTGGTTCTCTCTTTTATTTGATTATCCACTGTTCGTTGATTTGTCCACGCATGCGTGGATGTGTCGATAACCAAATGACAGTTTAATTTGTTTTGAAATCAAAGTATTGATTCTACCGTCATGGCCGGTATGGGAGGCTCGAGGAACGTTGCTCAGTTTGTTTTTTTTTTAATCATATCTGTGTTTTTTTGGGCTTTTTTTTTCACTGTGTTTTTAATCAGGTTTTATGATTCAAGTACTTCAAAGATTTTTTTCCTGTATATATTTTTTATTTCTCTTTCGGACATTTTGTTGGATCCTCAGCTTGTAACGTATAAGTTGTTGCTTCTTACTTTTGATAAAAAGATTTCTTTATTTTACTTATTTGTTTATTTATTTTTTGTAGATCTCTAGATATTTCTGTTCATACTATATTTAGTAGAATGTATACTAATTCTGTGCTACTTAAAGTAGTATCCCGCGGACCGGTGTCGGTACGCGAACCATCACCTACCGGTACGTGGTCAGTGTCCAGGCTATGCTAAGGAATCATTTGAAAAATTGATAGATGCAACCAAACAGTGCACCATCAGAGCCGTCAGAATTTGTACTTTCATACTAAACCTGGTACTTTTTGCTTTCAAATGAAGTCTTGGTACGATCGGTACAACTTTTATTGAAACTTAAAATATTTGGTGCTATCTGAGTCTGTCTATATTTCTGAGATGAGGTATTATGTACAGTATTTACATTAGTCGGACTATTGTCCTCATCTTTGTCGCCATATTTGTCACAACGTTTCGGCCGTTGTACGCCCCGGCCTTCTTCAGGTGGTTGGAATTTCGAACTGAACCCTTTATTTCGATCACTGGGGTAGACTGTTCTAGTTCCACGAGCCATGTTTGATGGATGTCAGTTATCAGTTATCTCCTGCTAATTTTCCCTCTGAAAGTTCTCCACTGCCTTAACCGACGTCCTCAAGGACACATGACACAGTGGATAAAGGCGTTGGTTAGATCCAGTGACAGACCCAAAGAGTGTGAGTTCAATACCCGGTTAAGGCAGTGGAGAACTTTCAGAGGAAAAATTAGCAGGAGATAACTGATAACTGACATCCATCAAACATGGCACGTGGAACTAGAACAGTCTACCCCAGTGATCGAAATAAAGGGTTCAGTTCGAAATTCCAACCACCTGAAGAAGGCCGGAGCGTACAACGGCCGAAACGTTGTGACAAATATGGCGACAAAGATGAGGACAATAATCCGACTAATGTAAATATTGGTGCTATCTGAAATAAATTATTTAATTTGGTATTTTTCGAAATAGATTATTTAGCTACAATATAATTAAAATAATGTGAATTTAGGTGAATGTTGATAAGTTTTTATTAATTATAAACCGTAAAAAAGAGTATGCTTCCTGGGTATGACGATAAACTACGCCCGCGTCCTGGGTATGACGATGAACTACATCCGCGTGCTGGGTATGACGATAAACTACATCCGCGTCCTGGGTATGTCGATGAACTACGTCCAACAGCAAGGCCTCTGATAATACGTTTTTGATAAAATAATATTACCAGCTATATATTTTGGCGGAAAAAAATATTAACAGAAAGAGATTTTTGACAATACAAAAATATTACCAGGAAAAAAAACGTTGTCGACATTAAATGACCCATTGAGGTTGATATGCCGTAAAACAAAACAAGCCAAACCATAAAAAAGAGTATTGGATCAACCGTTTTTTTAAAATCCTGTTCAAGATACGTTTGCTTTAACGTCGGTGCGCGACTTAGTGTCTTGTTCATGTTTACTGTGGCCAGTCACAGGCTTTATTATATTAATAATATATATCGTTTCCGGTATAAAATCGTATTACCACGAAATATTACAGGTAGGTGACACATTGAAAAGAGTGCCGGTTCGCCATATCAGACAGTTTGAGAAGCACTGCACTAATTAATACGTAGAAATACACATTAAAATAAAGTAGTTGTATTTAGTTTAAATTGCGCCTTACAAGTCGAGTTATCAAGCCTAAAAGATCTTTACAAAACTAGCTGTCGCCTTATATAGCTGGCATAAAATACAAACCCTTACCAGCTAGTTGTAAACAAGTGGGAAAGCAATCTTAACAATTGCTGTACTTAAGTGCAGCTGCAGCATATTTATTTAAAAAGACTGCAAATGCAACAACTTTGAACCTCAAAACTAACGTTCTATTTCATTGTCTCTGCCGGTGAAGACATGGTTATCAAATACTGTCAGTCACAATGAGAACTGAATAACCTCGCTTGTTGAAGAGGTCCAATCTCCGAACCCTTTCCATCTTCCAACCTCTCTCTCTCTCACATGTGGTATGTGGCAGGCCTCTCGCTGCTCTATCACCAATTTCAGGGAAAGTTCTCGGAAGAACTACATTCCTAGGTTCCGCCAGGTTTAACATTCAAGTTAAGGACATATCATGCCACTTACATTGTAGCAAAATGCCCACATTCCGTCTGCATCTAATCGGTAAGAAGTAAGTTGCATTCGAACAGCTTCTTACCGCGAACCGCTGCTCTGTGTAACCGACTCCCCGATCACTACAATCTTAACCAGTTCAAATCTAGAGCCAACGGTTACTTTCTCTCCTATCTGTACAAACCACCTCCTAACGTCATCCTCTAACTTCAGTGGCTCCCGGACCTTGTACATGTTGGGCATTACTGTAAAAAAATACCAGAAATTATTTCTTACATTTTTTTCCATATTTCATTCTCTGGGTGGCTTTAATAAAAGTGAAACATGTAAGATTGATGAACGCTTCCTATTTTCCCTTTATATATATATATAAAAATTTGCCCTTTATATATATATATATACAAAAGTGAACATAGAAGTCAACACTTGGAGGCGACAGTCTGTTTCATGCTAGATGCAATCGTCAGGCCATATATATATATATATATATATATATATATATATATATATCGGGTGTAACATATATATATATATATATATATATATATATATATATAGAGAGAGAGAGAGAGAGAGAGAGGGAGAGAGAGACAGACAGACAGACAAACAGACAGACAGAGAGAGAAAGAGCGACATGGACTGAATGAGATAGACACATAGATATGAATGGATACCGGGTGTAACATCTATATCTATATATATATATATATATCTATATATATATATATATATATATATATATATATGGAAAGAAAGAAAGAAAGAAAGAAAGAGCGAGATGGATTGAATGAGACAGATATGAACGGACTGACATAGATAGATAGATAGATAGATAGATAGATAGATAGATAGATAGATAGATAGATAGATAGATAGATAGATAGATGAATGTTATTCTGGTCTTGTACATGTCGGACATTACTGTAAAAATAAATAATAATAAGAGAAGCTAGTTCGACTTATAGAGTTGTGAACCTGGCGCGTTGGTAATAACTAGATAATGATTAAATGCTACAAAAGCATGAAGACTCCAATGGTTTACACGGTTGTTACTGGTAACAGCCTTGTTGATCTCTCCACTGTAATAGGACATCATTAAAAAAAAGGAGTCTGACCTGAGTTTCGATAGAATAGCGAACCCGCAGTTTTGCAATTTTCCGCAAGTGGTTCGTGGCGTCACTGATGCAAATGGCGGATGAGTGATATTTTTTTAACAATAACATTCGATACAAAGCAGTACTATCAAATAACATGTGATGTGTAATCTATGCTATTAATATTTTATAGGAGTTGATCAATAGTCCCGACGAACTTTTAATGTTCGCTAAGTTATGCCGACACAGTATACAGTAGCTACCCGTGTGTGATGTTTTTTTTGTTTTTTGTTGTTTTTTTTTTTTTGGCTATACAACGCATATAGAAAAATATTACGGTTAGCGTCTGTAGAGGTTATCGTATACTTTAGACTAAGTTCATTTACCAGTAAGCCCAAGTTTTGGGCAACTGGTAGCCTACTGCATGTTTAGGGATCAAATATGGACGGTATCCGACAGAATTATTAGATAAAGAACAAATAGGAAACGTTTATCAATTTAATTTGTTTCATTTCTATTAAAGTTTCACAGGAGAATGAGATAGGGGTAAAATGTTAAAAGAAAAAAGAAATTCTGGTATTTTTACTTTTGTGTTGTGGTAGGATCCACCTAATTTGCATAGTGGAGTACCGACGATATAAATATGGTTGGTACCGGGAAGACAGGGAGGCGAATCAAGAGATCCAACTAGAGACTCTGCCCGACTGCGACTTAGTCAACACATTCTCCAGGAACGGTCTTCCCAGAAATATACAAAAGACTATATGTAAATATTGTGTACACATTCTTGTTTCAATACATTTTATTCTAAGTACATTTTGTGTTTGCATTATTATTCCATGCATTAGTCAAGTTTCAACAATTATATAGCTCAGTCTGTTCATATCTATCTATCTATCTATCTATCTATCTATCTATCTATCTATCTATCTATCTCTTTCTCTTCATTATCTATCTATCTATCTATCTATCTATCTATCTATCTATCTATCTATCTATCTCTTTCTCTTCATTATCTATCTATCTATCTATCTATCTATCTATCTATCTATCTATCTATCTATCTATCTCAGTCTATTCATTATTGTTGTGGTAGGATCCACCTAATTTGCATAGTGGAGTACCGACGATATAAATATGGTTGGTACCGGGAAGACAGGGAGGCGAATCAAGAGATTCGCTAGAGACTCTACCCGACTGCGACATAGTCAACACATTCTCCAGGAACGGTCTTCCCAGGAATATACAAAAGACTATATGTAAATATTGTGTACACTTTCTTGTTTCAATACATTTTATTCTAAGTACATTTTGTGTTTGCATTATTATTCCGTGCATTAGTCAAATTTCAACATTTTGTGATGTTTGATTTTCATTGGTTATTCATATTTCATGACGATTCAATTTGTTAGATCAACTTTAGCATAATTTGTGGCGTTTCAAATTCAAGGAGAGACGACGCGTCCATTCGAAGTTTCAAGAAATTAAATAGATTCCAAATCTAGTTGAAAAACAAGTCGAATGAGCCTGAAACATGAATGGAGATCAAACAACACAAAAGTAAAAATACCAGAATTTATTTCTCCTTTTCTTTCCATATTTTATTCTCTAAAGAAGCTTTAATAAACGTGAAACATGTAAGATTGATAAACGCTTCCTATTTGCTCTTTATCATATCAACGGCTGATACCGATTAATATATATATATCTTATTAATCGCATAGATTACAATATTTCTGGAAACATCCTTCAATGTTTATAATATATTTCTACATTATTAGATACACCACATAACCATTTCTTTTGAACTTTTTAACTTTCATAACGTATTCTTCGATCTTTTGGCTTGTATAATAAAAAATCTTTTTCACGCCTTCACATGATTAAAAATCTTCGCCATGCACGTCACAGCATCATCGCGTCTTTTGAAATTAAAATGATTTTGTAACGTTTATTTAGTTTGTAAACATAAAATGTAGCAACATGATTCCGCTACAAGACAATTTGCAAATGTTTTAAAAATTTTTGACTCTACATATACATAAGACATTGTTAAAAAATTTTGACCCTGAAGATGAACAATGATGTTCGAAAGTACTCGGTTATCTTACGGACAATATTTATTTCGATATAATTTTCAAATAAAAAGTCTCATTAGAAAATATGAGAAAATTCAAAAGAGAATATGCAGGACTATGTTGTCTTTGACGTTCAACACAACATGTTTAATATATATATATATATATATATATATATATATATATATATATATGTGTGTGTGTGTGTGTGTGTGTGTATATATATATATATATATATATATATATACCGGGTGTAACAGCAAAATTGTCCAAACCGTGTAACAGCAAAATTGTCAAAACTGTTAGATTAAAATTGAACCGTTGCATCATAGAAATGATTAAAATATATATTAAAGGAATTCTCTGAGGCTTTTATAACACTATTGGACTCTAATATGAACATTATGAATGTATTTAGCTCTAAGTTGAACTTATGATCACTCTTGTTGTTGTGACCTCCTTCCTCTTTACTGTTCCCTCTTTTTTAAACTTATTCACCGTTCTCTTGATATCTCTTGAATGGGCTTTGAAGCTGGAAGCCAAAGTATGAATGTTGGTACAATTACTGAAGGCCTAAATGATCTTTTTCCTCACAATTGCTCAGTTGGGAAGAGAGTGGTGTTGACACAAATAAATCAAGGGGTTTTTCTGTGATTCTTATGACAAAAGGTATCAATATGGCTAAACGTCTTATCTGAAAAAAGAAAAAAAGAAACTCAATTAGTTTAGTGGTTTTTTAGATATTAAAGATTTTGCGAAGTGGAAAATTATCCGATGCTGTTACACGATGTGGACAATTTTGCTGTTACACCCGGTATATAGGCAAAACCTCAAAGTATTCATAATATCAACAGAAAGCCTGGCGGGTGACCAAAGAAAAAGTTAATGAAACAAAAAAATAATAATTAATAAAACAAAAACCAAAAATATAAACCAATAGAAGAAAACAGAAAAATGAAAAATAAAATAAGTAGAAAAAGATAAAAGACATACTAGTTACAAAGAGTGCTCTATGTCTAAGTTAGCAAGACAGAACAAATACGCTTCCCAGCGTCACGACTCAGAAAGAGTTTCAACTGCTCTGTGAGTCTCAGTCTACTTATATTCTGTACCTGATGTTCGAGGTAGCGTGAAACTTAAGTAGCTGTTCTAATTTTGCCTCTTTCTGAGATTTTATGCGCCCACCAATATATATATATATATATATATATATATATATATATATATATATTAATTTCTTTCAACGGTTGACTTTTAAGATGTATTGTGCGAGACATCTTTCATGATAGTTACAAGAATATAGAAGGGAAATATTACCTGGTGGATAACCAATAAATCCTGCAACATAAAACATCTCGCTCTGAGAGAGGCAATCTATATAAAAAAAAAACTGGCACCCAGTATTAAACTTAATTTATTTTATAACAAACACAAGATACTAAAGGTTGTTTGCTTTTTTTGATAGAACGAAGTCAACTTGAATTCCAACCACATTCCTTTCGTAGGGCTCGACGTAAATGTTATTATCATACAATATCAATCACACACTTACAACTTAGAAACAACGGCGAAAAGAAATTTACATATATATATGTATATATATATATATATATATATATATATATATATATATATATATATATATTTCATTAAAAACGACTGACAAGGTGCTTTTATTTAGTTTTTTATATAATTTCACGTGCGATCTAATAAATAATAATAATTTATTAGATCGCACGAGAAATTATATAAAAAACTAAATAAAAGCACCTTGTCAGTCGTTTTTAATGATATGTGCTTGAAAGAAGGATTGCTGCCTAAATACACAAATATATATATATGTATATAAAGGAACACTGAAGTCAACAGTCAGAGGCGACAGGCTGTTTCATGCTAGCCGCAATCGTCAGACTTAGCATGAAACAGCCTGTCGCCTCTGAGTGTTGACTTCAAGGTTCACTTTTATATTTATATTTACATACGCTCTATCTCTGTTATTCAGCACTTTATCCCATAAAGATAGCACACCTTAAAACTATATTTCCTCATATATATATATATATATATATATATATATATATATATATATATATATATATATATATATATATGTATTGAGATAGAGAGAGAGATAGAGAGAGAGAAAGACAGATAGATAATATCAGTGGTTAATATATATATATATTTCCAAGAGAACAGATTCCAGGTAGAGCTCAATGTTCAAGGCAGCAAGAATACAATATAAAAGGCTCAAACGCTAATATTCTATGGTTATAATTTATTACATTGCAATCGTAATCACGATCCAAATCATGTGACCAACAATCGTGATTACGATTCCAATGTAATAAATTATAACCTTTGTATATTAGGGATTAGGGTTATATATATATATATATATATATATATATATATATATATATATATATATATATATATATATATATATATATATATATATATATATTTATATATTAGTCAGAGTTGAATTACACCAGGAGCAGTTTTTTACATTATTTACATTGTTCGGACTGTTGTTCCTATCTTTGTTGGCAAGTTTCCCGGTGGACGAAATAAAGTGTTCAGTTTGAAATTCGAATCACCTAAAGGAGGCTGGACCTTACAATGGTCGAAACGTCGTGAACATGGCAATAAAGATGAGGACAGACAGCAAACAGTTGTATTAAACAGTCATCAATAAACATATAAAGAAAATAAATAATGTGTGTGTGTGTTGATATATATATATATATATATATATATATATATATATATATATATATATATATATATATATATATGTATATTAGGTTGGTGCAAAAATAATGTCGTTTTTTGACGTTCAACTTAATGTGAGAAAACGACATTATCTTTGCACCAACCTAATATATATATATATATATATATATATATATATATATATATATATATATATATATATATAAAATAGATAGATGTTCTCTTTACAATATATAGTCATTTCTGAAAATTCGGAACGTCTGGAACAAAACCTGAAAATTAAACGATTCTATGCGGATCGAACTAGCTTCACCAGTGAATTGTTCTTCGTACTGAAATTGTTAACCATTACTTGACGTCATACACAAATAAACGAACAAATAAACTCACACATACATACATACAGGCTGACTTCAATGTTCACTTATATATATATATATATATATATATATATATATATATATATATATATATATATATATATATATATATATATATATATATATATATTTATATATATGTCGCCTCTAAGTGTTGACTTCAATGTTCACTTTTATATTTACACACGCTCTGATATTGAGCACTTTATCCCATTAATATAGCACACCTTAAAAGTATATTTCTTCACACACACACACACACACACACACACACACACACACACACATACATACATATATATATATATTGTTTATACGATATTTTTATAGGTACAAATATTTATGTAAATACACTTATCAAGCCTTCATGGGTTATTTAAAGCCGAAGCATAATTCAGATTGGGGAGGTTACTTACAGTACCTGAAGTTTATAATAAACAATATTAGAAAATAAAAATATGTGTCCTCCGACAGGAATTGAACCTGCATCCTGCACGGAACCGTCATACAGCTTAACGTGCTATATCATTTAGCTACAGAGGAAGCGGCTGGTTAACAAAGCAACACAAAACAACAAATTTCTCATGATTCCTCTCGAACAGATATGAGCGTTCGGGAGAAATCATGGGAAATTTGTTGTTCTGGAGATTGAGGTCAACACCCATCGGCGACAGTCTGTTTCATGCTCATACACAATCTTCAGACCACACACATACATACACAAACACGCACACACACACACACACACACACACACATATATATATATATATATATATATATATATATATATATAATTTATTAAAAAATTATAGCATAAACATGTTATAATATCACTACAAAAATAGCCATTTTGTTTCAACACTTCTGGTGTCTTATCAAGTGATGGTGTTGAATGTAGAATAAAAAGTATTTTCTACATTCAACACCATCCCTTGATAAGAAACAAATGGACATTTTTGTAGTAATATTATAACATGTTTATGCTATAATTTTTTAATAAATAATATTTGTTCTACTCTCTATTGAGCACTCTTTTAAGAATAGTATTTTTTGTTATTGAAATTTATTCCCTCTACACCAATCCTATACCTTGATATATATATATATATATATATATATATATATATATATGTGTGTGTGTGTGTGTGTGTGTGTGTGTGTGTGGTGTTTTAAACATACTCTTTGTGATGGAAGTCTGTTCAATATCAGAGTGTATTTAAAGCGAATATATGAACGTCACACTATGCCCACATCCTCTCCCTCTCTCTCTTTCACGCGTTATATATATATATATATATATATATATATATATATATATATATATATATATATATATATATATATATAATATCTGTTTACGTATTTGTGTGTATGTAGGTGTGTTCACAACTGTCGTCCGAACCGTAACCGTCCCAAGCATAAATGCATAATTTATTATTCAATAGATCTGCTACATTATCCTCTTTTTCATATGAAAATTAGCATTAAAGATAAACATTAAAACTCTCTTAATATTCTTGCCTAGCACTTTCTGTCGATAGGCTTTCGACCATGACTCAGCGTGTTGCCTCTGATCTATCGCATGACGCCGCCTTTAATCTACAAACCTTTTTTCTCTTGCGATAAAAACGCCTGCAGGTATGTACATGCAGTGTTGTTTTTGTCCCGTTTTTTATTCACTGTCCGCTCAGGGCGTGTGCGGTCATATATCTCCACGGCATCTTTTACTTTAATACCTATGAATTACTATTACTGGTCTTGGTGAAAGTTAATGGGCTGTTTTCTCTTTGCCAGTTTTGAATCCAAAGTTGTCCCACCCTGCGTTTTCTACAATGACCAGAACACCGGAATCGGTATTTGAAGTCGGCTCTCCAATTCAAAACGTGTTTTCTTTTATATCCCATGTGTGTTTAAGTCGTTGGCGGTCATGTATCTCCACAACTTCTTTTATTTTACTACTTGCGAATTTCCGTTACTATTTAGAAAGCTATTAGGTTGGCCAGAACGTCTTGACTCGGAAACGGAAAGAAATCAATAAAAAATTAATGGAGCAACTTAAACATTTATTCTTTAAAGTAATGACCATCATTCTCGGCGATCTTCTGCCAGAGATCAGCCGGTATCCGAATCTGTGTCAGATACCAGTCCGCTGACTCTGAATAAAAAGAAACCTGTAAAGAAGCTTCCTTCACTTTATCAAAAATGTTGAATCTCTGGTCACGGAGGAAGTGTGGCATTGAGTAGAATAGGCCATAGTCACTCGGAGCATCATCGGGACTAAATGGTGGATGTGGAAGAATTTGAACACCGTCCATCTGCTTGAAATTCTCCTTAGTCAACCCGACAGTGTATGGCCTCGCATTGTCTTGCTGAAACAAAGCCAGACCTCGATTGACCAAAGCAGGATACTCCTTTACTTTGTCGTACACGGGGTCTAACTGCTGGCAATACAGTTTAGCGTTGATGGCGTGACCGTGTAAAACAAGGTGGAAATGCAGTACACCTTAGAAATTCCACCAGACAGAGATCAACATGTGTTCATTTCTTTCCGCTTCCTGGGTGAGTCAGAACGTTCTGGTAAACCTAGTATTTTAAAATTAATTGAGCGCTTGCCCATTGCCTATGCCACAGTTTGGAATTCAAGATTATCATTCTCCTTCGCAAACGGTCAAAATCCACTCGTTCGATCAACAGTTCTCGGTCGGTCACCGAATTTAAGCAGCGTCTAGCCCGGTCAGTACTTAGATGGGGAACCGCTCAGGAACTTCAGGGACTGTAATCAACCTTCTCCCAGTCTGAATTATGTTTCGGCTTTAAACAACCCACGGACGCTTCATAAGCCGTAAACAGATAAAAGATTGAAAGAAATCAATAAAATAATCTGCTAGACTGCTTGCTATGCAAAAGCTAGAAATCTCAATCTCCTTTGTTATTTTATCCAACGCTAGTGGGGAGAGAAAGAGATTCATGTTTTTTTTTTTTTTTTTTTTTTTTGCAAAGGTGTTACCACGAAAGTGAACGCAAACTGTCTCAAATGGAATTTGATCTCAACTCTTTGATTTCATTTTTAGTGCTGTTAACCTTTAGAGCAGATACATTTTTCTTCCAAGGGAGCGTTACCGAACCAACACGTGAACACTTTTTGCGCATAAACACTGAAGATTTATTTAATTTTAGGGGAAAAAATATGCAGATATTTTTTTAACTCTTAGTATGGATTTAATCATTTTTACGCAGAATCCTTCCCGGATGGACTGCAATACAAATGTTAACGGGCGATATGGTTAACCAGCTCTTCTTTCAAAATAATTTCTAAGTTACTGGTTTTGATCTTCACGGGATGCCTCACACCTATCTGAATAAATTCAACTGAATAAATCCCTAAAAGGGTCCCATCGTAGAGCGATGGTTAGCCAGCTGGTCTTGCATACCATTGCAAATGTTCCATCACTACTCGATGGATTTCACATGGCTACAGACCAAAATAAACGAAACATACTGAAGAGCGAAGGTGACCTTCAGGGTTCGGCAACCTTTTGCGAACAATGTGCTGAGTTAGGGTTTTAAAATCATTCAGTGAACCAACAGCTCTACAGTGCGTAAATCGCTCTCTTGAGTCGTTTGTAACACATCTATTTATCATCTCTCACTTGCGGTTCACTCTTCGGGCAGAGTGAGCTCAGGGGCGACTCCGTCAAGGGACAGAGTCGCATTTGAAGAAAATTATACTGAGAGGTGCCCAGTCCTGGGGTACAGCTGCCTCAGGGCGCGCCCTCTCATTGCACCAGAGAGAGGGATCGGTGCTCTCACCGAGGCCAGAGCAACCAACGGTTGCCGGGGCTGCGGGCAATTTGTTCCTAGCCCGGGTGTACGCGCTCGGGTCTCCACCTTAAAAACGACCACCAATCGCTGGACTGATATTACATAACAGTTCAACACTGTTTGTTTCTAATGAAATTGTCCCGTTTCTTAATACTTTGCTTAGCTTTTCGAAGGGACTACAGACTAAACTAAAAACAACACCTTCAGCCCACAATATAATTTTTTTTAAATAATCACAAAACAGACCGTATTCCATGTTACGATATGTCTACTCTGGTTTGGTAATAACAGAAAACTCAAGTTAGTTCATAGCAAGAGAAGTAAGCACCTACATTTCAAGATGTCGTGAAAGCGGGCATATAGGTCGACAGCAGACAATGTAACTTTTCTAATGACATTCATATATGTCCACAGTAGAGGAAGTGTTAAACATCAATTATTTCTGTAATATGACGTAAAGATATAATTAGCAAGTAATATTCTATAGAATTTGACGATAGCCAGTTGGAGTCGCGATTTCTGTGAGCCGTGTTTTTGGCATTGAGCCAGACTAAATAATGTTTAACCATAAGCTGCTGGCATCGATCTGGAGTCATTGACCAAATTAGGTCTCGCGGTTAATACTGTGTTGAAATCGATCATCAGCGAACTATCATACTTTCCCAAATAATGGTGGACGAAATCATGAAACTGAAAAAAAAAAAAAAAAAAAAAAAAAAAAAAGGATAAATTTATTTTGATAGGTTAAGTCGCTGTTGGTCGAAAGATGAACATTTGTAATAATAGATTAATAAACGCTGTTACTTACACAGTACGTATTATGTCAGATGTATAGGACGTAAGTAAAAAAAAAAAATGGTTCGCTCTTTCACCATAACATAGCATTAGTTTCGTCACACTGCATTCTGCTCATGCGTGTCTATAGTTGGAATTGTTGTGGATCACGTGATCGAAATTTGAGCTTGATCGCGTCAGTTTTCTTGCTGCTGTTACAATGCAAACAAGGCCGCTCCGCTAGCAGTGTGCACCAGAGAGCAGTGTTCCGGTTTTAACACAATACGGTGACAGTTCACTACCGCGTCGGAGTGTGTATGATCGGATCGAGAAGTTTAAAAGCAATCAGATAAGCATGACGTACGTTTTTTTTACATCACTATCACAATAGAATTCATATTTTATAGCAGTTACAAAAATTTGTCTTCATAATTCCCCACTGAAGATCGTACAAAATCAAAAGTAGTTGGGTTAACAAAATCTATGGCGCCTTCCTTGATAAATTCCACGTTAACATCTGATTACAGAACTGGAAAGGATCACTATTTACATTATTCGGACTATTGTCCTCATCTTTGTCACCATATTTATTACAACGTTTCGGCCGTTGTACGCTCCGGCCTTCTTCAGGTGGTTGGAATGTCGAACTGAACCCTTTATTTCGCTGACTAGGGTAGACTGTTCTAGTTCTACGTGCCATGTTTAATGGATGTCAGTTATCAGTTATCTCCTGTTAATTCCCCTCTCCAAGTTCTCCGCTGCCTTAACCGGGTATTGAACTCATACTCTTTGGGTCCTGTCATTGGATATAATTAACGCCTTTTTTCCACAGTGCCATATGTCCTTGAAGAAGGCCGGAGCGTACAACGGCCGAAACGTTGTAATAAATATAGCGACAAAGATGAGGACAATAGTCCGAATAATGTAAATAGTGTACATAATACCTCATCTCAGAAATATAGACAGATACTCAAAGGATCCGTATAAAAAATAGACACAATATGTCTATATTATTCAATGAAACATGTTTGCATGAAGATAAGCTGCACACACACACACACACACACACACACACACACACACACACACACACACACATATATATATATATATATATATATATATATATATATATATATATATATATATATGTATATATATATATATATTAACTCCCGAAAATAGATTAATTCCGTCAGCACTGTGGGGAAAAAGTGCGTATTTGTAATCAGTAACTATTACTGCTAATAAGACACTCCAAACGGATTGAGTCCTCTAGGTCATTGGCGTGTTTATGAAAAAATAAATATGCAATAATTCTCATTTCTCTCTGTCGAGAGTCGATAGCCTAGGGGTTAGATTCTCCCGATTGATACTAAATCGGTTGGGTTTTGAAGCGGTCGGATGTCTAGCCACACTGAGGAGCTATGATACAGCGAAACAGTCTGTCTGTGGATGACTATATATATATATATATATATATATATATATATATATATATATATATATATATATATATATAGTGTATTGGGGCAGCAGATCATTATTTAAACATATATTGTTAAATATAACAGACAATGAATGAATGTAATAAAAATGTCAAATTAAAAATAAATCAATTATTATATTTCGAAATATATATGTATTTCTAAACAAATAATTGATTTATTTTTTAATCTGGCATTTTCATTACTTCAAACGTTTTTATTGTGGCCGCTTTTTATTTGAAATAAAAATGCCGGATTAAAAATAATCCATTAATTCTTTTGAAATTGCTTTGCTTACGATTCTGATATGAGAAAAAATTCTGAATTAAGGGGGGAAAGTTCAAAAGGAACTTTGCTTACTGAGAAACACTTCGTGGCCTGGCGTTAAACCATGCCGGATCAAAAGAATGTTATCCCTACAAAGGCGGTCGCAGGTTAGGTCCCTTTGATCCTCTGTCAAGGGACACATTTTCAGTACCGACAGACGTTTTGTGGTTGTGTAAATGTATGTGTCTCAGTGATGGAAGCAAATTGTTACTTACCACTTCGAGCCGAGCATGCCCCCATGTTTCTGACAAGCTAGAAATTGTGTGTGCGTTTGCTTCCTTTCTTATGGAAGAGCGCATATTGCTGGTGAACAGGAAATTATTTGGGAGTGGGCTATAAATTGCAAAGGGTAGTTGCACTGTGTAGTTATAAAGATGGAAAACTTGTAGCTAACGGAAGGTACACAAATCGATACCCAATCAGTATCGGCTGGGTCAACGTAGAGAGTGGGTATGATGTTAAAAGACCCGAAACACCTAATAAACCTCGGCTTGAAACATCACTGACGATGTGTACCAAAGCATCCAATAGATGTATTTTACGAAATAAATAAAAATAATGGACCGTCTATTTCAAATAAGATGCGCCGACCATAATAACATTAGAATTTTTTTTTTAAGCGTTTCACCCCAAGCAAGGCGGGAAACCGCTAGCGCGCAAGAAGTTACAGAGAGTTGGAGCTAGAGCAAATAAGAGTGATAGAGGAAAGGATGAAGAGAAGATTAGGGGATAGATCAGGGCATCTGGAGACGTCGATTGATATTACATTTGAATAGTTGGAGATTATAGCTATCAGGGAAACAAGAAGAGGGGAGGGTGTTCCACAGGCGAGAGATGAGAAGACATTAAGCTATCGGAGTAGAAGAGCCGGCTACATTTAACAGTTTCGACAGTGAAAGAGTGTGAGCGAGATGACAGCCTAGTAGAACGCTTAAATTCATGAAGTCTGGGAACTACCGAAAGCAGCTCCTCGGGGCAGTTGCCATGGAAGTATTTGTAAAAAAGACAGAGGGAGGCGACGGTACGTCTGTGAAAGAGCGACTGCAGACGAGATGCCAGACCAGGGCTAATTACGTTGCATATCCGTCTCTGGATCTTATCAAGGACCTTGAGACAAACATAAGGGGCGCCAGACCCTATATGGCAGCAATACTCCATACAAGGGCGAATGGTTGATTTGTATATTTGAAGGATCGACTCCGGCGAGAAAACTTTACTGGCGCGGCAGGAATTATAATATAATATTATATAAATATATACACACTTATGTCCGTGGGTGTGCTTGAGTTGATCATTGTTTTAAATGAATCGTCGATATTACAACAAAAGCAAACGCGCTGAAATTATTTATCAGTTTCTCTGACACAAAATCGAAAAACACCGAAAGTAAAAGGCATTATTCAACCTGTTGCTTAATGCGTAAATCCATTGAGTCACCGAATATAAACGCGTTTTTTTTTTTAGGGTAGGGAGAATAAGCCTCCAGCTATCACCGTGACGAGACGGCGCGAATTGAATTGCCCACTGGAGTGGACGTGATGATGGCCGAGGAGGCGGCGTTGAGAGAGGCTTTCAAATAGAAAACGTTCGCATGTCGGCTCTTTCACGTTCAATTTCTGGTTTAGTCACGTTCATTCGGATTCGCTTGAATGAACGGCTCCATAAATTTATCGTAATTTTCTAAGCTTCATTTCGTTTGACAAAATGCCTAAAATTATGGTTACCTAGCAAGAATCGAACTCACCACGTTTGCAATAGTTTCCCAGACTATCTTGATAATGATTTTTCCAGGACGACACGCCCAAATTATTGATATTTACTGCGACTCGCTTCTGTCAGAACATTGTCCAACATGGGCGGCCGAATAAGTATTAAACTCAGTTGCGTAGTAAATGAGGTGTGCGTGGGCGTAATGGGTATCAAGACTGCAAATGGAATCGGCTAACTGTATTCATATTGCGGTCTAATCTGGTGCGTACACTTCAGCGCTAATGCTCTTTGGAATGTCATGAATCCATCTCTTCCTCTCCCAGCTATGGGTTAAATAACCGGGTAAACTGGACTCTCTAGCTTTCGCGGGTAGCTAGTCTAGACTCAAGACAACTCTGAATTCAAAAACGTGTAAGAAGCAACATTAGACATCACTTACGTTTTGGATAAGCTGTGACAAAGAGTTATACCTGGTTAAGGCGGTGGGGAACTTGGAGAGGGGAATTAACAGGAGATAACTGATAACTGACATCCATTAGACATGGCACGTGGAACTAGAACAGTCTACCCCAGTGAGCGAAATAAAGGGTTCAGTTCGACAGTCCAACCACCTGAAGAAGGCTGGAGCGTACAGCGGCCGAAACGTTGTGATAAATATAGCGACAAAGATGAGGACAATAGTCCGTATAATGTAAATAGAATAGATATTGAGTCGGATGAAAATTTCGTTGCGTTTTTAAGTAAATATATAACTATATTTAGACACTTGTACATCGAATTATGCAACCACCAGGTTGGTCCATTAACTTTCGCCATCTTTGAGGTAGCTTCATGATACCTTCCTCCCAGAAGATGAATTTTTTTCAGGATGATGAACTAAGTGGTGTGTAGAGGCTTCGAGTGAATTGAAGTTCTTTCCATTGAGAAAATGTTGTAGGGATCCGAGTAAGTTGTAATCCGAAGGTTAGGTGAGTACGGTGAGTCTAGTATCCCATCCCAGATGAACCGATTTCTACCTGATTTGAAAAAGAGACCTGATGTCTGGTGGTGACTTGAGGGAAGTTGACAGATTCCGGATTATTCAGTTCCGAGTGATTTTCATCGATTGCTGCTTTTGATTAAGTCCAACTGGGAACAGTAATTGTCTGGATGTGTAGCTGAAATTTCTGGGGCATGTAATGAGAAAGGAAGGCTTGTGAAATCTGATACTCACAGGGCGGGTATAAGGAAAGAAAGAACGACAAATGAAAAGCAACACATGGCATACTTAGCAAGTGGATGGCAGAAAAAAACGGTTGCAAAAAAGACAAAACTTATTGAGAACTACAAGGGAAAGGAGGAAGTGGAGAGCCGTGATCGCCTACGTCCTGAAGGGACACGACACATAAAAGAAGAAAGAAATAATTGTCTGAATTCAACGTCTGAGATCGAGACACACAAATATTTAAATTTAAATAAAATAAATAAATTTCTCGACTTGTTAGATTTTCGTATCTCCGATTTGCAATTTGCACTTTGGACGCATCCATTTGCAAACAACCATGCATTCTGTCTTCTTGCAGTTGATTCATAGTGTCTTCTTCTCGATTTCCTTCACTATCTTCTGCAGCGGTTTTGTAGTTTTCTTTCCGTGTCGATTCTTGTACGTAAACAATCAGATAAATAAATAGTGTTTCATATTTTTTGTTGTAAGTTCTCAAGAACAAAAAGAAGTGTATAAATTCACTTTCATGTTTAGGTTTTAATCATCGATTTCTAAAACAATAAACATTGCCGATGAGCGAAGTTCGTTATCATGATTATAATGTCAAAGGAAAGCAGTCCTTTTGATACTACGTCTTACCGCGGGCACGATTGTTGAGCTTTTTTTTCCCCGTTAAATCTTAGAGCTCCCAATCATCGTCGTCATTCACGTATCAACGTACTCTTCAAATGACCTACAACGTTCATATGAGATGCGTGCGATGTCGCCTGGCATGCCCTAATCATCATTTTGATTTTATTATCATCAACGTCTACAGGTCTGCTGAAACGTTCTCAGTCTTCTAGCCTATATATATATATATATATTTTTTACTTCTGAACCTAAATCTTCTAGCCATTTTTTTTTTTTTTTTTGCTTCTAAACCTAGGAAAACACTTACAAACAAGTCTCCCAGCTATGGTTAGTCCTGGATAAGACGATAAACTACAAGCGGAAGTAAGGGCTCTGATCGGGAGATTGGTGGTTTTGAGGGGCATGGAACCACCTCGGAATTGCTGTTATTCCCAGGTCTACCCTGATCCGGGGTGGTAGCAACTCTTAGGGTCCAAGGTATGGGAGAATAGTGAAACGCATGAACAAATAATATGAAAGTATAAAAATAACATTTCATTGTAAAAATACCAGCAATACATTTCTGTATCTGTCTATATTTCTGAGATGAGGTATTATGTACATTATTTACATTATTCGAACTATTGTCCTCATCTTTGTCGCCGTATTTATTACAACGTTTCGGCCGTTGTACGCTCCGGCCTCTTTCACGTGGTTGGAATGTTGAACTGAACCCTTTATTTCGCTCACTGGGGTAGACTCTTTTAGTTCCACGTGCCATGTTTAATGGATGTCAGTTATCTCCTGTTAATATCCCGCTGAAAGTTCTCCACTGCCTTAGCCGGGTATTGAACTCACATTCGTTGGGTCCTGTTACTGGATCTAACTAACGCCTTTATCCACTGTGTCATGTGTCTGCAGAAAGAAATATAAAGGGGAGACAGGCTGCCCCCTTAAGGTAAGACTTCAAGAACACCAGAAAGCTGTAACACGAGGGGAAGTGGAAAAATCAGGCGTGGCTGGCCACATATGGAGAGAGAAGCGAGATCACCGCCCTCTGTGGGATCAGGTTGAGATCATAGACAAGGAAAACCATTGGAAAATTCGTAAACTTAAGGAATAAGCACATATGCTAGGCCACAAAAATCTCCTGATCCGACCAAGCATAGAAATGAATACATTATGGCAACCAGTAATAAGGAGTGCCAGAGAAAAGCGATAATAACAAAAATTGTCATATGAGCACTGGTAAAAAAAAATGCAATGATAACAGCAAAAATTGCAATATGAGCACTGTTAAAAAAATGAGGGTGAAGACATTAGGTTTATAATACCCAGAAATTCATACACAGATATCCCCAAGGACACAGTATATATAGATAGAGCCATAAAATTGTGTTGAAAATATTTAGATTTCAGCATGAAATAACCCATAGAGGTGTTGATATGCTGCTAAACAAAATCAACCAACCAACCAAGCTATATCTTAAAACGAGATATATCTTTTTTTGATGTTTGTACAGCATACTTTTTTTATTTTCCTTTTTGGAAATAAGAGTGTAAAATGATGAAAACACATTTGATTTTCCTCTCTTTTCACTTTTAACGTAAAACCATTTTAAATTCGCAATCCATATACACCTTTTATAAAAAGAGTCGTTGACGTATTACCTTTCAGAATATGTGTGTATGTCATAAATTTCAGTCAAGTGTGAAACGAAATAAAAAAAAACGAAATTGAAAAACGTTCCTTTCGTATATTTCAAACCAATATATCACATCGTGATGTCTCATGGATTCTCGGTAATTATGGGTCATCTCGTGTGAGTACTGAGAACTGCCTAAGGATCATCTGAGTGCAACAGCACTGTTTTACGTTTACTTAATAAACATGATGCCCCGACTACATGAATTTAAGCGTGCTACTTGATTGGCATCTATGTCTGTTATGGCAATTTACCCACGCACACATGAACTCTCCCAGCTATAAATAGGAGCAGGTACTGCCTTTTGAAGGGTGAAGTTTCTAGCAGACAGATCTCACAGTCGAACCGAACATTCTTGCTGTAACACTCTCGTTTGTATTACTGTTTCTGTTAATATATTTGCTTAACTCAGTTTATCTTTTGGGTCTTTATTTCTGGCCCTAACAAGGCCACAAAAAGGTCCCACTCTTTTACTGTTGAAATATTTAAATGCAACTACCACTTCTACTCCAGCAGTTTATTTTCTCGAGCTTCCCGACAGTGGAACTCCCTTCCTCTTACTTGCTTCCACGATAACTACAATCTTTAAAAATTTTAATGCAATCACTATCTTCTGTTGCCGTGATACCCGTTCTTCTTTTATCATTTCCTCCATCCCCTTACGAAGTCTTTTTCCTCTCTTTCACTCTCTGTAACCCCCATGCGTGCTAGTGGCTTTCCCGCCTTGGTTGGGGTGAATGTTTGAAAGAAAAACAAACACAGGCTTTATTGCTGGTGTCTGTGAAA
>OZ038501.1:67599258-67621758 GCA_964036315.1 Acanthosepion esculentum
ACAGAAATTGTCTGACAGCCATGACTGGGTTATCCTGCTTGTGAGGCATAGGGCAGAGTCCTGTTGTCAGACATAGGGTCTTCCAGCAGCCACCCTCTTGACCCAGAGCAGCATTACCTCCTGAAGGCACTTGATGTAGGTCCCCGTGTTGAGTCTGAGGCCCTCACCGAAAACTTCGGAACTTCTTTTCTTATCAGAACCGTCAAAGTGAGTTTTCCGAGCTGCTTTACCTTCCTAATCAGCACTAGACTCATCCAACTCTTGAATCCTCTGCAATGTCTTCGGATTGACACCCAAACACACTAAAATGCTAGTATTGAAGCTTCTCGCGCGAATGCCAAGCAGTGCAGAATAGCGTTTCCAAATTTCTAACGGAGTGAATTGCGTCATGGTGCTCTTTTCCTCACAGACGATGTCCTATTGACACTGTGCTGTCGATAAAATAGAGAAAAAAACAAACAACGCCCATGCGCGAAATAAAAAAAAATAGAATGTCGACAATTTACCCATCGCACCCTGTTGAGTGATAAGCTAATTCTATAAACAACAGCCACCTGCACTAATGCAAAGCTCTTCAGTAAAATGAATGGAACACTTTGGCTGATTGGCATTTTTTTACATTTGTAAAAACAATACGCTAGATTTAGTTGTGTAACTCTACCGAGTGAAGATAGCTCTGGCTGACACCAAATAAGTTGTATTTCAATCCTGGCTTGAGGCATTCGGAAGTCTAGTCGCACTGAGCAGCTGTGATACAGCGAAACAGTACTGTCTGTGAATGAAATAATTTAGCTCTTGAAAATACATTTCAATTGAGCACTGTTGAGTGATAAGCTAATTCTATAAACCACAGCCACCTGCACTAATGCAAAGCTCTTCAGTAAAATGAATGGAACACTTTGGCTGATTGGCATTTTTTTACATTTGTAAAAACAATACGCTAGATTTAGTTGTGTAACTCTACCGAGTGAAGATAGCTCTGGCTGACACCAAATAAGTTGTATTTCAATCCTGGCTTGAGGCATTTGGAAGTCTAGTCGCACTGAGCAGCTGTGATACAGCGAAACAGTACTGTCTGTGAATGACATATATATATATATATATATATATATATATATATATATATATATATATATATATATATATTTGTGTGTGTGTGTGTAAAATTTTCAGATAGCTAATATCTTTAAAAGTTTAATACGAATGAAGGGCTTATCCGACTCGTTTCGTCCTCTGATAACTTTATTATATATATATATATATATATATATATATATATATATATATATATATATATATATATATGTGTGTGTGTGTGTGTGTGTGTGTGTGTGTTACGTTGTCAAGCATGAAATGACGCACTTTATAGGAAATGAATAAAACGATTCTGAAATGTTAAATAACTAATTTATTTCGTTGAAATAAGCACCATGTTGATAAATGACTGTTCTTTAACGTACCTCTTAATTCCTGATCCCATCTTTAAAAAAATTCTCATCCTTTGATGCGATAAACAGTTTAAATGCTTCGATTACCTCTTCCTTCGTGTAGAATGTTTTATTGCGTATGAAAAGCTCAATATACTTAAATAGGACATTCAGTAGGAGAGATATCAGGGGAATATGGAGGATGAGGCAAAATAATTCAGTCTATGCAGCTTTTGGACAGCAGATCGAAAAGCGTGTGTCCGTGCGTTGCCGTGCAGCAAAATTGGGCTATCCCTATTCACAAGTCTAGGATGTTTCTTTTTCAATCTTTCGTGCATAATCTTAATTTCTCCACAGTACGGGGTTGCTGTTATTGCTTTCCCTTGGGGCAAAAATGAATAATATATAACCCTTTTGAAAGACCACCATACAGTAGCCATTAACTTTTTGGGGCGTAGTAGAGGTTCTAGGTATTCCTTTGGTGATTCACTTGCATCAAACCGCTGGCCTACTCTTTTACTGTTGTCAAAGTGTATTCATTTCTCATCGCATGTAATTAATTATTCGATGCCAAAATGGTCCTGTTTGCAAGTTTGTACTCATACAGTAAAATTACTCAACATTGTTTCATCGTAATCATTTTTATTGTGCTTATGAGTAACAATATATTGGAAAAAAAATAATCTGGAAAGAAAAAGAGTCAGGAATAAGTCAAGATTTTTTTATATACTAAGGTTACTTCGTTAGACGACCGGATCAACAAAAAACGCAACATTTTATGCGTGACAATCTAATATATATATATATATATATATATATATATATATATATATATATATATATATATATAAGTGAACATAGAAGTCAACACTTAGAGGCGACAGTCTGTTTCATGCTAGATGCAATCGTCAGGCTGATATTGAGCACTTTATCCCATAAATATACCACACTTTAAGACTATATTTCTTCATATATATATATATATATATATATATATATATATATATATTATATGGGTGTGCGTATGTGTTTTTTTGAGTGTCAGTGTGTGCATGTGTGCGTGTGGAAGGTGTTGTTATTGCTTAGATTTTTTGATAGTAGTTTAGTAGGTTACATTTTTATTGTGTTGGTCTTTACTCAGATAGTATAATTAAACGGAATTTGTCGGAATAAGATCCTTGAAAATCAGCATTTGCATGCGTAGGCTTTACCTGGGTTCGAACAGTAGCCAATGGTGCCGGTGAAAAATACACTTTTAACTCATTACATAGGCCTGATTTTTTTGTACTTCTTTTTCTTTCATTTTTTTTTTTTTTTGTACGTTTTGATATTATCGCCATGATCAAGTGCGTAATCCATGTTTGTTTGTTTCATAGCTTCGGAATGACGGCAATAAATCTATATTATTTCGTCGCAAGCGCTAATTCTTTTCTCTTACATTTCAGTTAATATGTTTTTATTCATTTATTAACGTTTCTCTTTTCTTTTACAAAACACTTAGCATTAACCCATACGCCTATATCCTCAACAGCTCGAATCATCACGCTCTTTCTCCCTCTATCCTCATATCTCTTCATATATATATATATATATATATATATATATATATATATATATGTGTATGTGTGTGTGTGTGTGTGTGTGTGTGTGTGTGTGTGTGTGTGTATACCTTATTTATTTGCCTTTTTATTGGGGTCTTTTCCCGCCATTTTCTCATCTTTCCTCTCACCGTCGTCCATTTTCCCGCGCTTTTATCTTCCATGACTCATTCAGATGAGCTTCCATTCCTCTTTCTTTCTTCGCTTCTCACTGATTCATTGCTTAGTCAAGTTCCGGACAGCAAGAGTCATTACGTAGATTCTCTCGTCACACCTCGAGTAAAACATTTTCATACGCTTTAATCATGAGATCTCTACTCGCCATCGGAGAAACGATTACACCGGTTGAGCAATTGGGAAATTTTGACTCATTCATTCTTATGAATTTTGCCTCATGAACGTCCAGATATTTAAAATCGATTAAATTATGTTTGGCGCCTATTCCAAGATTTCAGACAAATTCATGGCAAGTGGCCATCTTCTTTTTTTTTAATCATTTCATCTCAAGTAAGGCAATAAAACCACTAAGACGCAATGGGTTACTGAATGTTAAAGGATGTGAAAAAGAAAATATTACGAGGGTCATTCAATAAATAAGGTGAATTTTTCGGTATAAGGACTTCTAATACAGATAGAAGCTTACTTTTATTTTTATTTTTCAATGTAGTCTCCCAGCACTGTCACACATTTTTCCCATCTGTGCACAAGCTTCCGTATTCCCTCAGCGTAAAAATCTTTCGACTGATGTCTCAGCCAGTCGCTCACAACACTTTTGACTTCATCGTCACTTTTAAACTTCGTGCCTCTCGTGAACGCTTTCAAGGGATCAAACAGGTGAAAGTCTGAAGGGGCAAGGTCTGGGCTGTAAGGGAAATGAGGGAGCAGTTCCCAGCTCAGCTCGTTGATGTTCTGCATCGTTTGGGCTGCTGTGCTGTTTGTGCTCTGCAGTAAGCATCTGTGGCACCCACCGGCAGCTGACCTTTTGTACTGTCCCAACAGATACGCTCAAAGTCCTTGCAATGTCATCCACTGTCACCCTTCTGTCAGACTGAATGAGTTTATTGACTGATTCGATCACCCCAAGAGACCTAACTTCTGTAGGCCTCCTAGGCCTGTCTTCATCCTAAACACTGCTCCGTCCTTCTTTAAACAATTTAGCCCACTTGTAGACATTTGTTTGGCTGAAACATGTGGCACCATACACAGTTGACAGTCTCCTATGAATTTCAACTGGTTTGCATCCTTCAGCAACCAAAAACTTGATAACTGACCGTTGTTCAATTCTGGAGCATGCTTCTTGGTCGGCCATCTTTGTTAATCGCCAAAACTCTGAAAGTTTTTTTTTTAATCTGCAAAAGAAATTAAATCCATGTGAAAAAGAAGTAAAACAAAAAAAAGTAAGCTTCTATCTGTATTAGAAGTCCTTATACCGAAAAATTCACCTTATTTATTGAATGACCCTCGTATTAAAGAGAGGGAATAACAAAAGACTAAGCATTAAGAAGACAGAAGATAACCATTGAAATTGTATTTAAATTTATAAATATCAAAGTTGACTGAAAAGTCAAGAAGTCGGAGGAGAGTTCCACAAGCGTGAAGTGCGATAAAAGAAACTGTTAGCATAGAACTTACATTCCATCTAGCCATTTCAACTGGAAGATGACGAGACCTTGCTGCAATCTCATATTACGCTTAAATTCATTAAGTCTAGATACCAAAGTGGAACAGTTACCATGAAAGTATTTGTAGAAAATACACAGTGAAAAGGTTTTACGGTGGCGGGAAATTGACTGAAGCCGAGATACCAGGTGAGAACTAATAATATTGCAAACCTGTTTTGCTTTATGAATGACCAGATATTTAAAATTTCAAAGCACAGTGGTCAATGTTAGTCTTTATTTGCTATCCTACTATGGCAATATGTGGCACAAAGTCAAGGATTTAGATAGAAATTCCTGCTTTTAGTTAGTTTATATTTTTTCTGAGTTGGGTTATCAAAAAAGTACATATTTCCGTTGATCTTTGCCATTGGTAGAAAAAAAGTAAATAGCAACATACTCCGGGAAAATCTTCTGCCTAGTCAACCATGAATCGAAAGTGACATGATCGCCTAAGCGTGTAGACTGAGCAGGTCACGTACATATTTACAATGCTCTCGGAATAGAAATTTGGTTAACAAGCCTTGAAATTGTTATTTCAAATATGTAAATATTAGATAAAAATGAACGCTGACTTGATCCGGAAGTAATGTACAAATCATTCGTTTTCTTTAAAACAAAACAAAAAAAAGATCCAAATTATTGTTCTTCGTTAGGAAAAAATGTTTCTCTGATTAAGCCCTTCAAGTCTAATGTCAACAGTTATCTAGCCTACACATCATTCATAATATGCATTTCTTAATTTCTGTTTTAACGCTATTAGAAATACCTCTTTACGTAATCCTCTACCTTGAGTAGCTCTTGGGCTTTTCTTTTGAATGAAAAAAGATCTGATCACTTGGGTTTTATGGTATATTTACTCGATAGAAGACACGATCATCGATAATCAACCTAAAATTGTTCGTAGATAACATAGAATAATAAATAGTTTACGTTGGTTCACTCATATTTTCCTTAATTACTGACGAAAGGATTACAGGGAGAACTAGATACCGAAACGTTAGTCCTAGGTGCAGATGAATTTGTGTTTTGGCCACAGTAAAGTACGACGCGAATAACATCATGAAATATAAGATTCATATATATTTTATTCGTGTTATGAATAATCAAGAGTGGTATTCCCTTGTTTTGTTACTCTCCTCTTTGAGTGAGCTATTTTGTTTACTGGGACTATAAAAGGACACTATACGCGAAACTTGTATTATCAGTTGAATAAAAATTTCTTAAAGCCTACACCCGCGTATTTTTGTGATTAAAATTCGACTATGTGAACATTATTCGAAAACAATTATTCGAATAAACATTTTTTTCGAATTGTAAATTGTTTGAATAAAAATTAATCAAAAGGACAATTGTACTAAATGATAATTTTTGGAAATGCAAATTTCTTTAATGAAATAAAAATGTAAAAATTAAAAGAGGAAATATACAAATGATAATTATGCGAAAAACAAATATCATTCATAAAACAATTTAGTAAGAAAAAATCCTTATAACCTTAAGGTCAACAACAATAACATTAGGCAGCTACTAAAAAGTACTCGTTAAAGATGCCAGTAAGTTTTCCATTTACGTCACGGTATTTTTTTTTTTATATTTTGGCAACCTGCTTTTACTTTTGCAATATGAATTTCTTGCAAATCCTATTGTCTTTTAAGAGCGTCTAAGTATTTCCATATTGTCGGATGATAGGATGGCACATGGTGCAAGAAAAGCCCTGTGTCATCATTCAAGAACTTTATTACTTCTAGGTAACTCATCATTGACTCTCTCAAAGGAAGACCACATATGCATTTTAAACATAATTATTTTGAAAGATTATCATTTAGTATAATTTTCCTTTCGATTAATTTTCATTCAAACAATTTACAAGTCGAATAAATGTTTTTCTAATAATTGTTTTCGAACAATTTTCTCGATACGGTTTATTTAATGCCAAAATCTAAATATTCCACACGCAATTTTATGCTCTTACCTACAGATGCCTTGTACAAAATTTTATACTTTCAGGGTAAAGTTATGTTTTTTAGATATAAAGTTTGTAGATCATGAAATGTATTGTTGGTAATTTTACAATAAAATATATTTTTATATTTTTTAGTGTTGCATTGTTTATCATTTTGTTATAAAAATGTATTGTTGGTCATTTTGGTATAAAAATGTATTGTTGGTCATTTTATTATAAAAATGTATTGTTGGTCATTTTATTATAAAAATGTATTATTGGTCATTTTGGTATAAAAATGTATTGTTGGTCATTTTATTATAAAAATGTATTGTTGGTCATTTTATTATAAAAATGTATTATTGGTCATTTTGGTATAAAAATATATTGTTGGTCATTTTATTATAAAAATGTATTGTTGGTCATTTTATTATAAAAATGTATTATTGGTCATTTTGGTATAAAAATGTATTGTTGGTCATTTTATTATAAAAATGTATTGTTGGTCATTTTATTATAAAAATGTATTATTGGTCATTTTGGTATAAAAATATATTGTTGGTCATTTTATTATAAAAATGTATTGTTGGTCATTTTATTATAAAAATGTATTATTGGTCATTTTGGTATAAAAATGTATTGTTGGTCATTTTATTATAAAAATGTATTGTTGGTCATTTTATTATAAAAATGTATTATTGGTCATTTTGGTATAAAAATATATTGTTGGTCATTTTATTATAAAAATGTATTGTTGGTCATTTTATTATAAAAATGTATTGTTGGTCTTTTTGTTATAAAAATGTATTGTTGGTCATTTTATTATAAAAAAAAATGTACGGTTGATTTTTGTTTGGAAGTTCACTATTTATTGATAGCTGGGACCCTAACTGATGCTACCACTACAGGGTGGAGCTGGGAACAACAGCAATTAAGAGACTGTTCTACGCTCCTGAAAACCTCCAATTTCCCGATCAGTGGCCTTGCTGCCGGATGTAGTTTATCGTCATACGCAGCACGATTGACTGCTTAAATTTTAGTAACATAAAGGTAAAATTAATAATTCTTATTTCTAGTCATAATGATAATTGTTCACTTACAACGTCAAATGGCGCGAAATTTCAGAAGAACGAAAATATAAGAAAGAAGGTGAAATGGTGGTAGTTTTCTAAACGTAGCTTAAGTGTGGCACAGGGCTGAAAATACGGAGCACCCTATTCAGTTTTAATTGAGAAGCGGATGAAAAGCTGACAAATAATCAAAAGTGAATTACAAGAGTTATTAGCTTAAAAGTCACCGTATCGGTGGGGGGGGGCATTTATGCTAGCTTCTTTGGAGAGCTCTTAGATGTTTTACGGATAATTCTTTTCGAACAATTATTTTTGAACAATTTTCTCGATACGTTTTTTTTTCATATTCTTTAACATATATATATTTACCTGACGGCACTACCACCTCTTTTTCCTTACTGATAGTAAGAGCCACTCCAGGTAGAGATATATTGAGTGAGATTGTAAGGGAGAGTGAAGTAAGACAGTATTATGAGGATAAGGTTACATATCGGTTGACCAAGATTATAGTTGGCAGGGAAATATTTTCCTGGGAATTTATTCCACAAAGTAACAGTTCCAGGGAACATCTATCAGTGGAACTTGCGTTTTATCAAAGGAACACAAAGGAAAGGTTTGCCACTGTGAACTCGGCATGGCAGGTTGTCGCTGGTGGGTCTAAGGAATCTAACTCCTCCGAACATCGTCTATAGTAACAGCTATATAGCAGTGAAAGTCTCGCAAAGTTTCGTTTGAGGGTAAAGGGTTGCACGGCGGAGAATAATTCACCACCCACAGGGCCGTGTAAGCACTTTTGAAACCTGTTGAGGTTGGACAGTGAGGATTGTGCAGGACTAAAAACTTATATTACTCATTCTCAATGATTGAAATGTTCTAAATCTTAATTTTATATAAATCTCTTTCAGAATTTATAACATTATGTACCCGTCATTCTGAGCTGTTTTATTTTAAAATTCAGACGTTCTCACGTTTCATGGAACCAATTTCAAATCACTTAAGGTCACGTAATATAAAGGGTCAAATTGAAATTTTTATGTGTGTTTTTATATTAAAAACACTTCAATAATGTTTCACACACACACACACACACACACACACACACACACACACACACACACACGCGCGCATATATATATATATATATATATATATATATATAGGTAAAATGAGAACACTTGCAGTATAATTCCAAAATGTTCATAACGAAATTGTCTAGGATTTATATGCAGACAACTTCGTGTTATGACCTATATTAAAAAATTTCTTTTCGGGGAGTTTGAATTTATTGTAAGTCACATTCGATTGGTTAATCACGGTAAATCTCACATGCCTATATTTTTTGTGACCTTTTTTCTTGAAAAAAGAAGTATTCTGCTTTTGAAATTAAATTAATCGTTCACTCGCCAGTAGTTTAACATCGCCCGAGGAGACACATTTGTAGTGTCGAAGCATAATTGTAATTTTGTAGTGATTTTAACATGTTTTTATTTTAATATCCTAAAATAAATTATATATATATATATATATATATATATATATATATATATATATATATATAATTTATTTTAGGATATATATATATATATATATATATATATATATATATATATATATTTTTAAGGTATGCTATACTTGTAGCTGAAAGTGCTCAATATCCGGGACATACCATGTATAAATATATGAGTAGACACTGATATCATCACCGAATTGCGATAGTCTGTTTCATGCTTGCAAACGATCTTGTAGGTTGGGTAGTAGTTGAGGGATTTTTAGAGAAGCCAAGGAAAAAAGCAAAGAACAAAAAGCAGATCGAATATATACTTATCAATAAGATATTCAGGAAAGGAATGCAATTTTACATTGCAAAAAATACCGAAGTGCCTACTGCGAAAAGCACCACTTTCCAATGATATGTAAACTTGGAAATTCAATAGGACGAAAGGCATCACCTAAATTCCAATAAGCCAAACCCCTGATTGGCCCGAATTTGGCGAATAAATATATATGGAAGCTGTGAAAAGCAGATACAGTTAACAAAATGGGAATGGATACTTTAAGTGGGACACACTAAGACAACCTTTAGTAACATCAGCAATTGTAATCATCACAAAGAAAACTAGACAAAGAAAAAAAAAGGAATGGATGACAAATGAAATTCCCGATATGACGAAAAGGGGACAAAAACAAAGCCAAGGTATTTGGACAGAATATAGCACGCTTCACAAAGAAATTATGAAAAATCCAGGCAGTCTAAAGAGGAATACCTTAACGGGAAAGTGTTTAGAAATAGAAAAAAATGGGTTTCACAAATATGCATGAAAAAAGTAAGAGAACTAAGAGGACAAAAGACATGCGCATCAACAGGATGCCTGAAATCCAAAGACGAGATACTGATTATTAGAGAAAGAAAAAATATTTTGGAAATGAAACGAATTCATCCGAGAACTCTTTCACAACAAAAGAGGACAACCCGCAATACACAGAAATATCGAAGGACCAGAAATATTGAAATCTGAAATGGAATCAGCACTGGACAAATTTAACAGAAACAAAGCGACAGGGTCAGAAGGAATTGTAATAGAGATGCCGGCAGCTTTAGATGATTTCGGCATTGGCAAGATTACAGTCATAATAAATGGAATATACAACATAATGTGACAAGCATGATAAAATAAATATATACATCGGTAGTGATATACCAGAATACCTAAGTAGATCCATTTTCCTAGCACTACCTAAGAAGCCAGGTGAAAACAAATGTGAACTCTATCGGACAATCAGCCTAATGAGTCATATAACAAAACATCATCTGAATTCTGATGAACAGAGCGCACAGAACAATTAGACGGGAAATAGCACAGGAACGGTGTCAGTTCGTTAAAGGCATTGGAACAAAGAATGCGATATTTATGCCCAGAGTGATATCAAAAAGAGCAATAAAAAGGCAAGAGGATGTTATACGTATCTCTTACAGATTATGCAAAAGGGTTTGATAATGTAAATAACAAAGAACTGATGGGATAGCTAGGTAGTCTTGAAATATATGGAGAGAATATAAGAATAATGCAGAACCTATAGTGGGAACAAACCGCCTGCACACAGACAGAAAATGAATTGCGTAAATATACGAAAATATAAAGGGATGAAATTGTCTTCTAACCGGAATTATTCAACCTATACAGTAAGGGAATTCTGAAAGAATTAGAAGTCCTATCAGGTTTCATTATTGGCGGACGCAAACTTAAGTGTTATATATGAATAAAGTGTCAGCCGACACTTAAATTTGAACATAGATCGGCATTTCTATTCTATCCTCTATTCCTATACGGATCTCTATTTCTACTCTATCCTCTATTATTATACGGATCACTATTATCTATACTATTTCTTTATACTGATCACTATATGGATTACTATTCGAGCGAGTATTATCGAGCAAGTACTATTTAATATTCGAAGGCGTCTGACACCAGTATTGTTCAACGGCGTTACTATAGTTGTATCTGCGATTACAAAGTCTCTACTACAACGAGCATTACGAAAGTGATAACGAGTTTCGTTGGCATCACAAAAGTGGCAACGAGTGTTCATTGACATCACAAAAACAACACAAAATATGCAGATGACCAGTGTTGATAGCAAACACCAAAGTGAAACTACAAAAACCTTTTTTTACAGTAAGAGCCTTTACAAGGCCGGGGTACCACTCGAGGTAGAGGGTTACGTTAGGAGGCTATTTGTGTGCATACGTGAGGAAGATAACGATTAACCATAACCTTGAATAGGTTAAGATCGTAGTGATCGGGGGAAAATACTGTTGGGAGTCTATCCCAGCGGGCAGTGGTTCCCAGGCAGAAGCTGCTCGAGTGGAACTTACTTCTCATCGATGGAATATGGAGGGAATGTGGGTGGTTTGCTTCTACGTAAGTGATATGGCGTGTTCTTGCTGTGAAGGTTTGCCATAGCAGGACTGGGGAATGTAGCGCGAGGCTTACTATATCCCGCCTGTGGGACAGGGGTTGAAAGGTGGGGCATAATTCGTCACCCATAAGGGCTCGGAGACGCTTTTGAACTCAAGGTTTCATAGGAAATATGTGTTCTTCGACAGGAATCGAAGCTGCATTCTTATTCGGAAATCGCCACTTGATCTGACATGTTATATCATTTAGCTACAGAGAAGCGTCTGGTTAGCAAAGTCCAAATTACTGTTTTTAAACACACAATCTTCGACGATTTTTCTCGATCGATCATATCTGCACACGAAACGTATCTTAACGTAAACAATGACAATATATAATGAAATGGATTAATCCCGACAATTATTTCATATAGTTTCTGTTTATACGTTATTTTTATAGATACAATTTATTTAAGTAAATGATCTGTTTTTAATTAAGCAACATTTATAACATTTACCGGCCTGAATTCGATGCGCGTAAAAGATGTTCTTAATGTAAATTAATATTTACATTATTTTAGTTTATGTGTTATATATTTTAAATAACATGAGATTATGAGTTTAATCGTTTTTTTTAATTTTTTTAGCATATATATTGCCAGGTCTGATGGATTTGGTAAAATAATTGAAAGAATCCGGGTTGCAGATTTATATTTTGGTAAGATTCAATAACGGTACGCCCGGGAATTTTCTTTCTAAGCAAGTTACTATCTCTTTTAAAAAGTGTGGCATTCTTCAGATCAAAATTGTCGATGAATTTATTTCTATGCATTACTAATATATAACTAAAGCATTTAATAAATAATGTTGGGTAAAAGATTCATTTTGTTTTAATTTCTGCAAGTGTATTTTGAGGAAGAGTTATTTTATATATACTGTCTTTAGAATTATATATTAGGGATGTATGTATATGTGTATGTGTATATACATATATGTGTATAGTGATTCCTTATGATAAGACAGTATGTATATATGGGGAGGTAATATACATATGCAGGCTAAGAGGAACACGCACACACACAGGGATAGGAAAACATCTCTCATCAACGCATCTATCATCACCACCTCTCATACCAAACCTAATGGTATTATTAACACAGAGGCAGAAATTCACTTTTGCCAACAGTCCAGAAAGGAGTTCAAGTCTCACTAAAAAATACAGAAAACGAACAATGAGGCATTAAAAGAACATAAGGAAAATTTACACCCCCTTAAAAAAAAATTATTCTTTTTTATTTGCCTGAAGAAGGTCACGAGACCGGAAACCCGTGTAACAGAAATATGAAGAAAAAATATAATATATATACTAAAACATTTACATTATAACCAAAAACGTTTGTGGATTCCATCTTTTTGTAAATATACATATATTTCTTCATATATATATATATGATAGAAATTGTAAGGAGGATTTGATAATTATAATTAAGTAATTCATTGAGTCTGAAAGAAACCTCAACAGAATGCAGAAAGCACTGGACGGCCGTTTCGTCCTATATTTGGGACTCATCAGCAGTACGCATCCACTACCGAGTTGTTTGCTTGACAACCTAACAGTCAGGGTTTCAATTCTCGGTAGTGGATGCGCACTGCTGATGAGTCCCAAATATAGGACGAAACGGCCGTCCAGTGCTTTCTGCATTCTGTTGAGGTTTCTTTCAGACCCAATGAATTAATTATATATATATATATATATATATATATATATATATATATATATATATATATATGAAGAAATATAGTTTTAAGGTGTGCTATATTTATGGAATAAAGTGCTCAATATCAGAGATAGACCGTGTGTAAATATAAATATAAAAGTGAATATTGAAGTCAACACTTAGAGGCGACATGCTGTTTCATGCTAGACACAATCCTCAGGCCGCCTGATATACATATATATGTAACCTAATGAGTTGCAAGGACAGTTAATTTACCATTTGAAACAAATGGTAAATAAAGTGATCTATCCAACATTTAAAAGAACCAATATCAGAGGCAATAAAACTGTTGAATTTCTAACAGAAATAGGAGTATCAGTTTTTCTTTGCAGACAGACAGACAGGCGCCAATGAAGAGTCCACCAAGGAACGTGCTTTATTGGCAACATGGCGTGCGTTATTGCGTCAACAGTCTGCGATTAGAAGAATGCTTTTCATTCAAACATGCAACCGAAAGACCTGCCTTGAGAGAGAGATTCGCACAAACGGATAAAAGTAACTCGCGTAGACGAGAGGTGAGAAAAAAAAACCTGCAGGTCAGTTCCGTCTCTCAAAAGGTTAGGAATGGTTCATTATTATTTATTCGGCTTTCCGTTTGTTATTCTAGATTGGTTCTTTGTATGCGTTGCATAGTTTCTTTTGTTTCTGTTTTTTTTTTCCTCTTTTCCTTTTTTTTTGTTTCGTTTTGTTTATTTTGCTTGTTTTGTTTTGCGTTTTGGCTTTCGCAAAGTGATGCTATTTCGAACTCAACATGTAACCCGCTATCGTTTTCTGTCGGGCTTTCTCTTACGTAAGTGATCTTGATTGGGCACGTCAACGTGGAGTAATGGCTAGCGAGCCCGTCTTCCTGGATCAATTACGACTGAATCGTGAGATCGGTCCTCATTGGGTGCCCCATACTATCGGCTTTGTGCCACATCTACGTAATCTTAAAAATCCTTTGGGCACCCCGACGTGATGTAAATGATTAGCAAGATTTTCTCACGAGAACAACTACAACTAAGCAGTGAGTTCGATCCTCACTGGGTGCTCCATATATATATATATATATATATATATATATATATATGTATATATATTGATACTCGACTCTCCCGTATGGATAGCGGTTGCAATTGAGGAATCGGAATAACAAATGAGATTTCATTATAGTGGTGAAGGTTTTGTGCAGAACCATCCACACTTTTTGAAGGGCCGAATAAAGAGACCTGGTGCACTACGCTTAATAATAACAAAGATTTAGATAATAAAACTTTTCTTGAGCATTTCAGCCCAACCAAGGCGGGAGTGCCACTACCATGTAAGGGGTTACAGAGAGTGGGAGCAAGAGTAGAGAGACGTGATTGAGGAAAGGATAAAGAGAAGGACGGGGAATTAGATCAAGGAATCAGAAGATTGACTTTACATTTGAATATTTGACGACTATAACTGTCAGGGAAGCAAGTAAGAGGAAGGGAGTTCCACAGATGGGAAGTGCAAGACATGAAACTATTGGAGTAGAAGAGATGGGTACATTTAACCATTTTGACAGTGAAAGGGTGGGACTGAGATGCCAACTTAGTAACACACTGTGAAAATAGCTTATCAGAGCAGTTACCATGAAAGTACTTGTAGAAAAGACAGAGGGAAGCGACGGCACGTCTGTGCAAAAGGGACTGTAGACAAGATGTCAGGACAAGACTAAGCACATTGCATATCCCTCTATTAATTTTGTGGCATTTTTTCATCGAGTATGCTCATTTTTAGTGAATATTTGGAGATACCTAATATAAATGTATTCAGTCAGTTTTATGCCATGCGTGATACACGCTTAGACGATCATGTAATGACAGACAAGGAAGATTTTTTCCCGCAATAGGTTGCCATTTCTTTTTGCAGTAGACCAGTTGCCATCCAAGGCTATAGAACCCGGTCTGCCCTGCTATTTACCCATAGCTGGAGGGATAAGAAGAGGATTCACACCTTCCACAAGGGTATTAGAAAATAAGTGAATGTAATGGATTCGAGTGGAATTCGAACTCGGCTCTCCGATTCCTCAATTGCAACCCGCTATCCATTACTCCACCGTGCGTGTATTACGAATGGTTTTTAGCCTAACTTTGTAAATGAGGAAAGAAAGGTTATTTTGTTGTCAGACATCTATTCATGTGTTACTGATAGAATACAGCTATTGCGAGAATAGTGTTCCTGCATTGCCTAAAATTTCTACTTTAGACGCGGATGAAATGTTTTCAATATTTGAACGTATTAAATGATCTTACTACAGAATTTCTTTGAAAATTACGAAGAAATAAGTTTATCAATGGTCCGACTCCAGGACAAACTTTACGCATAGAACAGTACTACCATATTCATTATGTAAATATATTGGTCAAGAGTTTACGATAATAATGCATTGTGTATATTTGTATTACGGAAATACAATGAAGACGTGTACGAATTCAATTGTCAGTGTTCGTGAATTAATGCAAGCCTTACTGATGGAATTGAATTGCTATATGAATAATTTTGAAATGCCTATTTAGCACAACACTTTTTCTCTCTGTTCATATTCTACACCGCCATTTTGTATCAACTGTCCGCGTCATTTTGTCTCTTCCCCCATCCCGAACCTCGGTTCCATTCTTCAAAAGGTGTTTCATTTATAAGCACCGTTATCTCTACAAACACCTCTCAACTGCGTCTCCCAGGCGTAAATAAGGGGGAAAAAAATGAAATAGAGGTAGAAATCTAGACAAACCCAATACGGGAGACATCCCACTCCGAAAAGCTGACTACTGCAGCCGTCAAAATGAATGACAGTAGCAGAAGACTTTCTTTTGGCACTAATTGTACCATTAAATGCTTGCGGAACGGGGCAGCCGGCACAAGTGATGAAGGATCCGTCCCGTCCAATAAGCAAGCAGTGGGACGCGTCGCAAGCGAAAGGTGGTAAGAAATATTTCTAGACCCTGAATCAAATCTGACAGGTTTCAACTCGCTCTGACCCGAAAGAATGGGGACCTGTCCAAAGCTAAAGTTATTTAATGATTTGAGGCGTCTTTTTAGTAGGGGAAAAATTCGCAGGAGTGTCACATGCAACCAGGCACGCTGGTATTCGTTTAAACTAGAAACTAAATGGATTTTGCACCGTTTTTTATAACAGCGACGTAGCAAAAGATATGGAAAATTAAATAAGAATCGCAACCCTATAGAGTGAAGAAAGAAAGAGAGAGAGGAAGACATAGAGAGAAAGGGAGAAAGAACGGAAGAACGAAATAGAGAAAGTGAAATAAAGCGAGAAAGTAAGAAATAATGACAGAAATAAAAGAAAAAAATATAAAGCAAAAACAAGTAAGAAAGAAAAACGAAAAAAAGAAGGAAAATAAAAAATTAAATTATCAAAAGGAAACAAGAATGAAGGACACAAAAAAAGAAAGAAAGCAGGAGAGAGGGGATTTTGAAAGACGGTGTGTAGAAGACGAAGTAGAACAACAACCACAACAAAAACACCAACAACAAAAACAACACCACCAACAACGACGACGACGATGATGGTGATGACGATGATGATGATAATGATGATAAGAAAACGAAGGAAAAGAAGAAAATGGTGGGAGGAAAATGCATAAAAAGATAAAGAAAAAGAGGAACAGAAATGGAAGAAAGGTTAGTTTGAAGCGGGGAAAAAAGCCAATAAAGAGGATACGGATGGAGAAAATGGGTGAAATGAAGAGAAGAAGAGTGCGAAAGAAGAAGAAGAAGAAGAAGAAGAGGAGGAAGAAGAAGAAGAAGAAGAAGAAGAAGAAGAAGAAGAAGAAGAAGAAGAAGAAGAAGAAGAAGGAGGAGGAGGAGAGGAGGAAGAAGAAGAATGATGATGATGATGACGATGAAAACAAAGAAAATAGAGAAAAAGAAACAGACGCCGCGAAGAAGACGAAGAAGAAGAAGAATGACGCAAGGAAAACGAAGAACATGAAGCTGATTATGGGAAGCAAAAGAAGAAGTTGAATAATGGGGATGATGACGATGATGATGATGATGATGATGATGAAGGAACAAAGAAAAAAAAGAAAAATAAACTGATGAGAAGAAGAAGAAGAAGAAGGAGAAGAAGGAGAAGAAGAAAAAGAAGAAGAAGAAGAAGAAGAATGATGATGATGACAATGAAAACAAAGAAAATGGAGAAAAAGAAACTGTCGCCGCCGCGAAGAAGAAGAAGAAGAAGAAGAAGAAGAAGAAGAAGAAGAAGAAGAAGAAGAAGAAGAAGAAGAAGAAGAAGAAGAAGAATGACGCAAGGAAAACGGAGAACATGAAGCTGATTATGGGAAGCAAAAGAAGTAGATTAATGGGGATGATGATGATGAAGGAACAAAGAAAAAAAAGAAAAAGAAACTGATCATAAGAAGAAGAAGAAGAAGAAGAAGAAGAAGAAGAAGAAGAAGAAGAAGAAGAAGAAGAAGAAGAAGAAGAAGAGGAAAAGGAAGACGAAGAAGAAACGGAAGAAGAAGAATGATACCGTTTACCATATCCAACTGTCACATTTAATGTAATTAACGACAAATCTTTCATATTGGCCTCGACCTATCATGACTAAGTCATGATTCACTTGTCTTTCTCAAGGGAAACAAATCTAACCTAATGAATCGAAACTAACATTAAATCCGTTCTTTGTTGTATTTCTTTATGCGTTATACACTTGCAGGTTGTTTTCTTAATGGACAACAGCGACAAAACGATTCCGGAACACATTAAGGATAAATCAAGCACAGTAAATATACTAATCAATCCAAAGGTATTTTTATAGTAATGTTCACCCAATATAAGACCCAAGAGCCACCCAGTCTAGAGGATTACTATGTGGTGTTATATGAACGTAAGGAGGAGCAAGTAGTGAAGTTTTATGGAAAGATAACGCTTAACCCTAGACTTGAAGAGGTCAAGATTGTAGTGATTGGGAAAACATTTTGTCGGGAGTTTGTTCCACAAAGCAGCAGTTTTCGGGAAGAAGCTGTCTGAATGGAACTTACTTTTTACTATAGGAGTTCGAAGGGTGTGCGGTATGACGGGTCCCAGTTTTAAAATCCAGGGGTGGTGGGATTAAGGAATGTAGCACTTTTTAAAAAATAGCGATAAAACAGCGATGGACTTGAAACTTTTCGACTGTAGGAAAGTGGTTGTAGGGTGGAAAATAATTCATCACATACAGGATCGCGTAGAATCTTGCAAACTCTACCTGGACAGCTTCAGTCTTCGTAGGGTAACAATAATCCTTTTTTGGTTTGATTTGGTTTGGTTTGTTTTATGGCATGTCAACCTCAATGCCGACAAAATTTTTACTGCTACTAATATTTTTTTTCCCAAAAATTTATTGCTGCTAATATTTTTTCCAATTTATTGCTGCTAATATTTTTTGCCGGTTAATTTTTTTCAAAAATGTATTGCTGGCAATATTTTTTTTTTTTTTACAAAAAAAAAGTATTTCTGTTGTTAGAACTTATTTTTACACTTTCATATTGTTTGACACCAGTTTGAGGGTTAACTATTCGACCATAGCTGGGACCCGGGTCAGGGTGGACCTGGGAACACCGGCAATTAAGAAGTGGTTTCACGCTCCTCAAAACCTCCTGATCAGAGGCCTTGCTCTTGGACATAGTTTATCGTCTGGTGTCTTAGAAAGTGTAGAAACCATTTTCAATAGATTGTTTTTTCTGAAATTTGTCTGTGTTTATTTTCTTGTTTGCAATGTTTAGGTTTTGATTCATTCATTTTTTTTTACTACTTATCAACCCCTTGTGTGTTAGTTAAAGCCAAATAATTTTAGATTTTAAGAATTTGGGGTGGGGGGAATAATAATGATACAAAAATAGAATAATAGCGATAAAATTAAATTTCACAGAAGACGCGGTTAAAATGGTGTTTATTTAAACAGCATCACCATCATATAATCAACAACATCATAATACTAATGATAATAATAAACATTTATAATATATATATATATATATATATATATATATATATATATATATATATAAAAGTGGACATGGAAGTCAGCACTTAGAGGCGACAGTCTGTTTCATGCTTCCATGTCCACTTTTATATTTACACACGCTCTATCTCTGATATTGAGCACTTTATCCCATAAATGGAAGTCAGCACTTAGAGGCGACAGTCTGTTTCATGCTTCCATGTCCACTTTTATATTTACACACGCTCTATCTCTGATATTGAGCACTTTATCCCATAAATATAGCACACTTTAAGACTATATTTCTTCATATATATATATATATATATATATATATATATATATATATATATATATAAGAAAACTATATATATTATTATAAACATATATATACAGTAGTATTGTGCATATATATACATTGTGCAGTAGTATTAGGTATTCTAACTGTATATATATATATATATATATATATATATATATATATATATATATATATATATATGTGTGTGTGTGTGTGTGTGTGTGTGTGTGTGTGTGTGTGTGTGTGTGTGTCTGTGCGTTCGTTTCCCTGAATATGACAGACAAGAAAAATTTAACTAATTTTTGTTTATTTTTTTTTCAGCAGACTTATATTTTTGTTTGGTGAGAGTAAGGGGGAGTAAAAATTGTCCTTATTGTCTATTGTCCCATACGCAGCCGGACAATTCTTTAGCTATTTTCAAGGGGGTGGTGGTTTTTAGGTAGTATCAATTTCTCTTTACGTCTGGCTTTTTAAGATATGTTTTTGTGTTGCTTTGAGCTTCCTCGTGTTGAGAGCGGCTGGAAGTGAGCATCCTTCTATATTTTTATTAAATTTCAACACACCATTTCCACTGTTGAATAAGGTGAGGTTGATAGTGGGAGAGAGATGTTTTATATACAGGACCCCTCTGATGCTTCCGGGAATGTGATTTATATACAAGTTTAGCGATTTCGACCAGAAGGGTACTTGTAAATTGTGAATAGGTAAATGTTTTACTATAGCAATTTGATCAGATAAGTGACACGTGAATCGTTTAAAAAATAGAAAACATTTTTTTAAAAATTAATAGTATCTTCCTTGTCCGTAATATTCAATGAAGCATGTTTCAAAGAAAGGTTGCTGCTCACATCTATATTAATATATGTGTACAAATATATATATATAGAGAGAGAGAGATCCACAGATAGACTGTTTCGCTGTATTATAGCTCCTCAGTGTGGCTAGACATCCAATCGCTTCAAGCCGGGATCGAAACCCGACCGATTTGTCATCAGTTGGAGATTCTAACCCCTAGGCTATCGACTCCCTAAGAGAGGAAGTCGAATTTTTAAGTATTTATTTTTTCATAAACACACCATTAATATAATAATAATAATAATAATAATAATAATAATAATAATAATAATAATAATAATGGTTGGCCACTCGTATTTGAGGATACCCGTCTACTAGGTCGTCTAGCCGATCCCTATTGCAGACTCTCGCTCAGTCGTGTTTGTGTGTGTATGCTATGGGGAAATAGCAGAAGAGATCGGGTGCTATAGCCTTGGATGGCAACTGGTCTACTGCAGAAAGAAATGGAAACCTACTGCGGGAAAAAATCTGCCTTGCTAGTCATGTATCGTAAGATACATGATCGTCTAAGCGTGTATCACGCATGGCACTTAACTAAGTTCTTTTCATGTTTTGATTTTTTAAGCTGTATTTTATTTTTATGCTGTTTTGAAGATTATATATATATATATATATATATATATATATATATATATGCATCACGGATGGTGCATAACTGACTGACCCTTGGGAAAGGTATGAATCCTCTTCTTCTCCCCTCTTCTCCCCTCTCCAGCTATGGGTAAATAGCAGGACTGACCGGGTTCTATAGCCTTGGATGGCAACTGGTCTACTTCAGAAAGAAATGGCAACCTACTGCAGGAAAAAATCTGCCTCGTCAGTCTTGTATCGAAAGATACATGATCGCCTAAGCGTGTATCATAACTGAATTGTTTCCCCAATTTTATGGGACTTCACAATATGCACAGACATAACAATCAAAGCTAACCGCACAAACATTGTTATTAGAGATCGCAAACAAAAGATTGCCTCCTTATTGATATGGCAGTCTCTACAGACTGCAATGTGTATTTAAAGATCTTCAAAAAGCTATGAAAATACAAGGACCTTGAAATCGAAACTCAAAAATGTAGAACATGAGAACATCAACAACTCCTCGGATTGATTGGAAAAGATTCCAATAGACTCATTGAGGGGATTCCTGGCAGCCCATGCCTTAAAGAAATACAAAAAATTGTTCTCACGAATACAGACGACACATAACGAAGGGCTTTATCTATGTAAAATGTGTGTGTTCTCAGTGGAAAATGTGATGATGCAACTTCTGACCTTAATTCTCTGGTCGGAACCCGGAAAGTAAAGAGTACACACTAGAATAATAATAATAATAATAATAATAATAATAATAATAATAATAATAATAATAATAATAATAATAATTACCTGGCACATAGCGGGTAGGGTTTATTATATCTCAGTTGCGTCTCTGTCTTCAAGCAGAGTGCGTGTGTGTTGTGGCTGTGTCCGCAGACAGAGACGCAGCTGAGGAAAATAAACACTGCCCGACACTGCGGACCAGCTGTCTGAGGCTGTACCTGCTCATTGAACCAGAGAGGGGGAAAAGAAGGGTCTCGACAAATAAGGAAAGTTTGAAGTAAACGAAATAAGCAATGGAAAATATGGTGGATGTAAATTGAATCCAAAAAGAAACGTTAAATTATTTAATTTATTTAAAAAAATCTCGATTTCATGTTTGATAAAAATTAGTTTTGAGGTGGAGGATGCAACAGAAGAAGAAAGTGAGATAAATTCATAGTAATAAACTGACATAGATATATAAACAGAGAGATCGAAATATGTGTGCGTCTCGGTGTAGATAGATAGATAGATAGATAGATAGATAGATAGATAGATAGATAGATATTAACAGACAGATAGATAGATAGATAGATAGATAGATAGATAGATAGATAGATAGATAGATCGATAGACAGATAGATAGATAAAAATATTATCAGCCATAAAAATCTTGTATGCATTAAATAACCCATTGAGGTAGATATGCCGTAAAACAAAACAG
>OZ038501.1:67629258-67631758 GCA_964036315.1 Acanthosepion esculentum
CCCAAACTGGGGTCAAAACTTGTAAAAATAGGTTGTATTACCAGCAATACATTTTTGTAAAAAATTATTACCAGCAATGAAGTATTGAATAAAAGATTACCAGCAATACAGTTTTTGAAAAAAAAATACCATCAATACATTTCTGAAAGAAATTACCATCAATGCATTTTGAAACAAAAATATTACCAGCCATAAAAATCTTGTAGGCATTAAATAACCCACTGAGGTTGATATGTCGTAAAACAAAACAGACCAAACTATTATATACTGAGATAGATAGATAGATAGATAGATAGATATATAGATAGATATGAACAGACAGAGAGACAGATAGATAGATAGATAGATAGATAGATAAAAAATATTATCAGCCATAAAAAAAATCTTGTAGGCATTAAATAAACAATTGAGGTAGATATGCCGTAAAACAAACCCAATGAAACAATTGAATAAAATGGTAAAACATTAGCTAGATGAAGATGCCATTAGCACATGCTTAAGTTCACGAGCGCCACAAAGATGAAAGTTTAAATGTAGGCAGTATTTCTGCCTCACCCTGTAGTGAGATGGAAGACCACTTGGAAATATTGTGTACTGTAAGCGATCCCCTGCAATCTGAAATGAGTTTATAAGCCGTAAAAATTAAATCAATTCACTGATCCTTATTTACTGGGTACTCCACAAATATAGAATTGTGCTAGAGTATTAAAAAAACTGTCAGTAATAGTAATAACATGGACGCCTTGCTGTAGACTAATTTTTTAGGAAGATGCACAAAAAACGTCTTGCTGTAGACCAGCATTTTTCAACCGGTGAGACCGGGCGAACAAATACGCCCTGAAAGGTAATCAGGTGCGCCCCAAATTAAGAGAGGGTAATTTACGAATTATTTTTATAATTAAAAAATTATTATTTTTAAAAAGCTAGAGACACCAGGCACATGGCTTCGATGTCTAAGTCAAGACTTTATTATTTGATATTTTAAACTAGATGCTAAAATCCTTATTCTTTATGAAGGAGTGGATAATCCTTTCTCTCTTACATTCCTCAATGGATTTAAATCCGTCATTATCGGCCTCTGTAAAGAAGACAATAAAAGAAGAGGGATAAAGAAGGCAGTAGATAATGATTGGCATTGCATTTAAATTTTTGAAGATAGAATTTGGCTGGAAGGCAAGAAACCTGAAGAGAGATCCATTGATATTGCATTTAAATTTTTGAAGATAAATTGGGCTGGAAAGCAAAAAAAAAAAAAAAAAAGGAAGATCCACAAGCAAAAATTGCGAGAAAAGAAATTGTTAGCATAGAACTTATGGTTATATCTATCCATTTCCACTGTAAAACCAATTCGCCTTGTTTCCAATCTTGTACTTTACTTAAATTCACAAAGTCTATGTACCATAGAGGAAAGTTCATAAAAACACTTACCATGGAAGTATTAAAAGAAAAGACAGAGGAAGGCTATGTTACGTCTACCGGCCTGCACACTCGAGAAAATTTAATAAACTTAAGCGAATAAGGGATTCTGCGAAATGTTTGGGTTGTGTGCTAGGAAAGCTCGAGGAACCCAAGAAGCTGAGCTTAAATTGCACTAATATATATTTGCTGTTGTTATTTTAATAATTTCCCTCTAAGCAAGGCAATAAAATCACTAAGACGCAAGGGGGTTGCTGAGTGCTATAGAATATGAGAAGAACTACTATTAAGGAGAGAGGAACATAAAAGAACAAGAATTAAAAAGGCAGAAGATAACGATTGACATTGCATTTGAAGTTTTGAAGATCAAAGGCAATAAAGCCACTAGGACGCAAAAGGGTTACTGAGTGTAAGAGAATATGAGAAAAACTACTATTAAGGAGAGAGGAAAATAAAAGAACAAGAATTAAGAATACAGAAGGTAACAATTGACATTGGATTTAAATTCTTGAAGATCAAAACTGACTGGGAAGAAAGAAGTCAGAATAGAGTTTCACAAGCCAGAAGAGCGATAGAGGAAACTTTTAGCATAGAACTTACGGTTATATCTATCCATTTCCACTGTAAAACCATGGGTCTTTGTTTCCAATCTAGTACTGCAATTAAATCCCCAAAGTCTAGTTACCACAGAGGACTGTACATCAAAACAATTATCATGGAAGTGTTATAGAAAAGGCATATGGAAGCGAATCATACACCTCATTCATTATTACCATTTTAACAGATAATCTCTGCCTTGAGTGGCTCTCGAGCTTTGGATTATTTTAATTTTAGTATAAAAACAATATATAAAACAAAAAATACGTGTGTCTGTCAGTCAAGATAGAAGTGTGATATAAGCTAAAGAGGGGGTGGTAGAAAGTGAAGGATATATAACTGACTCTTGACTGGAAGGGGTTACGATCGAAGTGTTCAGGGAAGCACTCAGGCGGGAGTCTGTTTCACAGGGTGTCAGTCTTTCGGGAAACATCTGTCTGAGTGGAATTAAAAAATGGAGATCATTTGAACATTTGCTATGGAATTA
>OZ038501.1:67636758-67661758 GCA_964036315.1 Acanthosepion esculentum
TTATTTTTCGTCTTCCCATGCCCCCCCCCACCACCACCACTCAAAAAATATAAACAAACAAATTAACAAAAATAATAATAATCTTTAAGCAAACATTCGCTACTGGTTTTAGCATGCGTTCCCTTCCGCCCGATTTCGCTTTCTCTTCTCGAATCATGTTAACTCCGAATCTGCTTGTCTGAGCATGCGCAACGAGTGGAAATAATGACTCTGTCGACAAGCAAATGGTGAAAAGTTCAACAACCAATCGTTTCGGGGCAAATGTCTCATTGGCTGATTGACGAAATCAGAGTGAACTGGGCGGCAAGCCGCATGAATCATGTCATATAAATGCAAATACTTACGCGACAACATGTGCACATATTTTAAATTGCAACAATATTGTTGGGAAAAACTCCGCTATAGAGGAGAAGGCTGTCGGCTGTGAGCTTAGGAGCCTTCAGCAGCCACTACATCCACAAGTATTTGGGCTTCGCCTTGTGGTTAAAGTATAGTTTTACAACGTGAGTCATGTAAAGGTTCTATTTCGGGGTTATGGTCGGTAACACATGATACTGAATTTTCACGCTTAGCCCAATGGTTAGTGTACAGAATTATGAACCGAGATATGCTATCTTTGGCTTCAGGTCGGTAACTGTTATGACCAAGTAATTGGTTAAGGATTAACAGAACAAGAGGTTGCAGATAAATAGTGTATTGAACAATAAATACAACAGAAATGTGTTACACGACTTGGGAGTGTGTGTCGGTTGACCAGCGTTCAGTCTATATCACTGTTAATATTTAACAGCCCCACACGAGGGATATATGTGGCACAAGGCCGAGTTTAACGAGGGTCTTCCGAGTCCGTAGGCTCAGCCAAAAAATCACCGTAGAACTCGCATAAACGGGTTCGGGTCTGTCTAGCTCCCCGGATGAAACTTTGCCCTTCGGCAAGGCCCCCGTCCGGGTACCTCTCTGCTCAAAGCAGATAGTTTGACATTAATAGACAGTCTATCACTGTTAATATTTAACAGCCCCCAACCACCACGAGGGTGTATGTCGCACAAGGCCGGTTTATTGTGGGTACTCCGAGCACGTAGGCTCGGCCAAAAATATACCCTGTGAACCCGTAATAACGGGTTCAGGGACTGTATACCTCACCGGGTGAAACTTTGCCCTGCGGCAAAGCCTCGTCCGAGTTCCTCTCCGCCGAGGCAGAGAGTTCGACAGAAATGAACAGTCTAGCACTGTTTCACCGAGTCTTACTTTTCCTACTAACTTTATAGTAAGTGGAAGAGTCCACAATAGCCTCATTAGAGGGAAGACACCACAACAATAACACAGGCTATTAAATGATTGCACTTGATGCTGTGGTTAGATAGAGTATATTACTGAACAATTAATTATCCAGAGGTTCTGTCTTTGGTTTCATATCGGTAACATTAATTACTAAATGAGTAAACTTGATTCTGAGGTTAGAAAAAGTACAGTACTATGCTATTAATTATCTAGAGGTTCTTTGGGTTCATGTCGGTAACACTCGTTACCAGTTTAGTGCATTTAGTCTTCTAGTTAGCGTATAATACTATATGACAGAATACAGAAATAGACGATGATTTATCTAGATGTACGATCTCTGGGTTCAGGTCGGTAACACTCGTTACCAACTTATTACACTTTGTCCTCTAGTTAGTGTATAGTACTATATGACAGAGTACAGTAATAGACGATGATTTATCTAGAGGTACGATCTCTGGTTTCAGGTCGGTAACACTCGTTACTAACTTATTACACTTTGTCCTCTAGTTAGTGTATAGTACTATATGACAGAGTACAGTAATAGACGATGATTTATCTAGAGGTACAATCTCTGGGTTCAGGTCGATAACAAATGATTACTTTTAGCTCTGTGAGTACAGCACTGAAAGATTAGTTATCTAGAGGATCGGTCCTGTGATCTCTGTTCCTTAAGATACGATAATGAATTATCGATATGAACCCAGTGATTTGTGTTTAGAACACTGGACTATAATATGTGTCATCTCTGGTTTCTGGTCGCTCACTGTCGTTTCCACAAAAACTTGGCTCTACTAAATGAAACCGTTTACTGCAAGAGTCTAAGAAAGTGGGAAATTCCGTTAGAAACAAAGAGAAGAGTGTTACATTTTTATGATGAATGGTTCCGTTTGCATGACGGTGAATGTTGGACAAACTCCCCACAGATGAAGGGGAAACGGGAGGAAACAGAAATCTGGTTCTAGGGAAGGGGGCTCCATGGGCTGAGCGATTAAGCAACACGGAAGTCTTGAAGGAAATGATGACAAAGGGAACACCGATACTCGGAATTACAAAGGGTCAGCTGAAAATTTTGGACGCATATTGAAGAAAGACGGCTCGATAAACTTAACCCGCACAGGGCATATTGAAGTTAATATAGATAGGCGAAGGGAGCGAGTGGCGTACCTGACAAGCCTCGAATGAACGGATGGCAGTACAGAGGGCGGGAGGCTTGCCAAAATGAGAATCGCTGCTAAGGGCCACGAGAGTTAAGATGTGAAGATCTATGATCGCCCCCGGGACACTGGACATAGAAGAAAAAGGTAGTAATAATATATATGTGTTTGTGTGTGTGTGTGTCATCCACAGACAGACTGTTTCGCAGCTCGTCAGTGTGGCTAGACGTCCGGTTGCCTCAAGCTAGGATCGAAACCCAACTGAATCGGAACTTCTACCACTAAGCCGTCGGCGCACGGCAGGGATGAAGGTGAATTTTAGCGTATTTATTTTTAGATTTAGATAAACACACAGTGACTGACAGTGACTTAATTCTGCCGAAGAGTCATGTTCTTTCTTTTTATTTACATATATATATATATATATATAAAGAAAGAACAGTAAGATATATAATCCGGTGTTCTTATTTTCTTCTGTCATTGTCAAAAATTTTCCTTAAATAATATTTAAAAATAAAATTAAAAAATGCGAGCTGGTAATATACATACTTATATTTGATATGAAAAAATAATTTTAAATAATTTAAGTAATTCTATTACATTTACTTGTTTTAAAAAGAAATATAGTCTATTAGTAATTCAGAGTAAAAATATTTTAAAATTGTAGTTAAATAAAATGTATTCTAACACAAACACCCCTAAAAAGAATCTTTAAGTATACAAGTAAGAAAAAAATGCCGAAAAACCTTTTTGCCGTTAATAAAAAAAAACAAAAAAACAGACGACATGCATTTAACGAATATCAGAATTCGTAGAAAAATACACCCCTACCCACTCTAAACTTAACCTCTTTTTCGAACGTAACTCATAAATGATACAACAATAGTTAATAAAAATGAACACGCTACCGCCCCTGTCTGAATGATTAGATTTCTCTGTATCCTTGGAAACGGGAAATTATGAATTTATATGTGCGTTTAAAACTCAGTAAATTTTAAAATAAATTATTGCAATATTCGCTTGAAGATGAAACGGAACTAATGATTTTAATTTAATTATATAATTAAATTTGACGTTTTTAGCTTCCATTTTTGAAACATGGTTATTACTGTGTAGCGAAAAAACATATTTTAAATCAGTTAATCTATATATATGTACGAGAAATACCCGTAAAAATTTGACTGTATTCCGAGTTGAATTTTTTGAGAAATCTCAAAGTCAATGTTTGAATAAGCTCATGCCGAGTTCTAAGACAATAAAATATCCGTAAAAATTCCCCTGTTGCTTCGTTAAATATTTGACCTTAAGGATTTTAACAAAACATTTCAGTAACAATCTTAGACATAATTGCTGATAGCTATTTTAAGAAGTAAGGGGGTACAAATGTAATTATTCGAAGCATCTTTTTCCTTTTCCCTCAAACAAAAGTTAAACATTTCTTTCTCTTTTCTGTCTTTTTTCTTTCTTTCTTATTCACACTGAAACCAAGCAGCATCTGTGATATGTCTTTTCTGAGTCACTGGCGTGTTTATTCAAAAATAAATACGCAAAAATTCGCCTTCCTCTCTGCCAGGAAGCTGAGAAGTTAGGGGAAAATCTCAGTCGGGTTTCGATCCTGGCTTAAAGCGATCGGATGTCTATCCACACTGATGAGCTGTGATACAACAAAACAGTCTGTCTGTGGATGACAATATATATATATATATATATATATATATATATATATATATATATATATATATATATATATATATATATATATATATATATGCGTCTGTGTATGTACATGTGTGTTTATAAATAAAAAGGAAATTGGTTTTTACCAATACGTTTTGTTCTTTGTGAAACTTTAGCAAGATAAGAGATTTTATTTCGTAACATCTCTGTTTACACAAATACCATGCCGAAGAAAAATATGTTTTTTAAAATTTTGAATTTAAATTATTCTTAAAATTTGCCGTGTCAGGAAATGACGGTCAACTTAAGTCCGTTATTTTTTTTAAAAAAAAGAGATATATTTTGATTATTGTCGTTCTAACGAATTTTTGTGAGGAACTGTTGAGCCCCTTTAGAAGAATACGTTTCTTCATTTTCAAAGATATATATATATATATATATATATATATATATATATATATATATTGGGATCAAATATAGATCAGATATGGATCGGAATCCGACAGAATGATAAGATAAAGAACAAATAGAAGCGTTTATCAAATTAAAATGCTGCACTTTTATTAAAGCATCTCAGTCTCTGTCGAAGCTTTTATAAAATTGACACAGGTTAGAATGATAAAATTTCTTTATCTTATCATATATATATATATATATATATATATATATATATATATATATATATATATATATATATAAGTAAAAGTTTGTCACTTAGCTGATTAGCGTTGCCATCGGCATCTCGACTCCTGAGTTTCGTAGGCGTACCTGTCTGTTCACACTTCAGGGAGTATCAGTAATTCACTGCTTTTATATTTTTTCTTTTGTGTTCATTTGTGAGTTTGTGCGCGTGCTGCCATTCGCCCTTCTGTGCGGATGCGCGTTCGAGCGCGTCCGCTGTCTGCGCGGATGTGCGAACGTGTAGGGTGCTGTGACCATTTGTGATTTTCATTTGTTTATCACTTTACACCCGCTCATTTAGCTTTTTCTCCTCCCCTACCTATCTTTTATGGTAGATGTCAGCCAGCGCGAACAACGTGGCTAAAATGTACTGCACCTCATTCTGCATGAACCGCATCCGTCTTCGAATTAGCAGAAGCATATCCACCAACAGTTGGGGAGGGGGGTTCAAAATCCCTGTAGACAGCTCCTGAAAGATGCGCAGGGTGAATATATTGACCTACTAGATAGTCACCTACAATTCTATCCAGCACATTAATCATAAACTGATGCTTTGGTTTAGCCTGTATTGTACCAATGGGATTCCTATCCACCCACAAATGTTGATTGTACCAATTTGTTATTCCATCTCTTCCAAATGTTGCCCCATCCGTAAACAAAACTGAAGAGACAAACAAAGGATCCACAGTTTGCGCAATAAACCTTCCGCAAAAGATCTCCGGTGGTGAGTGATCATAGGGCGAAAGACCCTGCATACGTTGCAAATGATACGGATACAGAAGTTGCTCTTGAAATAGTCTACACGCGGTACTATGAGATGCACGGCATGCAAGGGCCATTTGACGTGCGCTGATACCTGAATCGTCTCCAACAGCCTGTAGAATGTGTTCTTTGTGATCAGGTGTACGAGCGGATCTTTGTATTCCTCTACCCAGAGTTGTGGTGCCATAGATTCTGCTTTAGCAACGTGACGATAAACAGCAGCAAAGATTGGATCACTAGGCCGCCTTCGATCAGGAAATGCAATGCGATACAGCTGTGAAGTCTCGCATCCATTCCCATTCGTGCGGCCGTATGTAAAAATCATATCTGCCTACTCGCGAAATGAATATCCTGCCATTGTTAAACTGAATATTTGAAGTTAACTCACTCCTACACACGTTAAACATTAAAGACAGACTAGCTACTAATGTACACGAATGACAAATGTAACCTAGTCTTATGGTAATACAGCGCATATCTTCCGCAAACTTTCTTTAAACTTAATAACTAAAAATGAAAGATTTTAGGACATGTTTATATGAACTTTTTTTATGTAAAAGTGTTTTTAATAGACCCTGTATATATATATATATATATATATATATATATATATATATATATATATATATATATGTGTGTGTGTGTGTGTGTGTGTGTGTGTGTCTGTGTCTGTGTCTGTGTGTGTGTGCGAGTGAGCGCGTGTGTGTGTGTGAGTGTGTGTTTTGAACAATAAAAATAATGAGAAATTAAAAAATTAAAATTTTCTGACACATTGGGATGTATATTAATATTTTTTCCGGTCAGCATGGCCATCATCAGGAGAAAAAAATTCCGCTGGTTAGTAGCAGTGAACTACAGGAATGAATGACTTTCTGAAGAAAATGAACTTTATCTGTAGTTTTCATTTGTTTTTTTATTGTTAATTTTGGTCAGTCCTTGTGTTGGTCAAACGGCCTCTTTTAAGTTGTTTTTCAAGATAGAGGCTGGATGGATTCATGCTACTCTGAATTTCCTTGGTCGTTTTGACATTTTTATTGATTCCTGGGAAGGAGATGTGTCTGTGTTAAGTGCATGTTATCATTTAGTTCTTAGGGAGTGTATATGATGTGTGTTAGTGTATATATTAGTACGAGTGTGTGTATAAGTGTGAGACCTCAACACCCCCGCAAGCATGTCTGCCTTATCAGGTTGAGAAATGTGGGTAGGGCTTGATTTATGGGGTTACATAATAATTTTATCTCTGTTGTTAATTTTGTAATTAAGCCCGTCTGGATGGTGTGTTTTGAGCCGCAAAATCTATTTGTCTTCATGGTCTTCTAAAATATTTCTAATGTTATCTTTTCTGTCTTTTTCTATATTTTTTTCAATCATAGTGAATTTGGCATGGCTTTTAAAATTTTGTTTTTCTAGGCGGAAACGTTGTTGTAATAATCTTTCGTCGGGTGTCGACTTAATTCGATTACGATAATTATTAATTCTATAGTGAAAGGGCCATTCAGGTTTACCCACATATTGTTTCTGGCCTAGTGTGTTATGACTTCTACAGGTAGAGTCGTGGTAGATTTTTAAAGTAGATTTATTGACTGATCTAGGGAAGGAATTGTTGTGTCTAATGTAGTTACAGTATAAGCTCCTTTTGTTGGGAAAATCCTGTTGTTTTATGTTTGTTTTATTACGGATTACCTTATACTCTGAAAAGTTGTTACTACCTATAATTTCCTTAAGGTCCTTAGGTCTGCGATATATATATATATATATATATATATATATATATATATATATATATATATATATATATATATATATATATATGTGTGTGTGTGTGGGGGAGAGAGAGAGAGAGACAAAGAGAGAAATTGAGTCAGATTCAATCACTAAACTAAACAAAGAGTCCTTTTCAAAACCCTCTCATCAATCATTAAGTGAAATCTTTTTCTCAAACATTTTAATTTCCTTTATGTAAAAATAGAAATAAAATCAGATAAAAAAATAAGTAATAATAAAATAAAATGTTTTCATTTATTCATCAATAACACAAGGGACCCTATTTTCCGTATACTATATATATATATATATTACGCTATAATACACGCTTTTGTGATATCTGATTCAGTCTAGTTTCTTTCGTATAAAGTCTATCCTGTGTATAAGGTCATGAAAATTTATGCACGAAAAACGGCACAATAAGGTATATTTCAGCGTGTCCACGTCGCTATCGAATGTGACACATGGTCTAGTTTTAAATGGATTTAACGACAATACCGTTGAAAAACTGCCCAAGCTCCCTCGGGACTTCTCCTTTTAGGGAAGCATCAGGCGCCGGAAATTAAATCCAGCTCCCTCTCGTAAGAGAGGTAATACTTAGAGGAAGGTCCCCTGGGTCTTAAGCTTAATGCTTTTAATACTTCCCTGGCATGTTCCGGGAACAAGTTTGTATATTTCAGCAGGCCACAAAGCCGAAGTATAGAGTGCGTTTACTGGCAATAACGTGGAAAAAATTCGCAAGCCCCCTCAGCACTCCCCCTTTTGGAGACGCCCAAGGTACCGGGTAATATACTCATCCCCACTCGAAAGAAAGGTACCACCTGGAGGGAAGGCCTCTTGAGGGATTTCGCTTAATATTTTTTAAACTTACCCGGCATGTACCAGGGTACAATAAGTTTACCCGAACCCTACGCAAGCGTAAGATACAAAGAGACTCGTGATACATGAATGATGAACGACTTTGTTTTTATGTTTTGGCGCCAAAATACTTTTTTAGCGGGAAATATGTTAGTGTGAAAGTAACTGAATCGTTAACAACAAATGAGAAATTGATTGCATTTATTTATGTACATATATTTCCTATTTTATGCTGGATGCTCGGTTGTGTAATGGGTAGAGCATCCCGGAATTTCAATCGCGTTCGTTACATTCGCTTACGTGCCAACAGACCTGGGAATATTATCAATTCATCTCTTCTTCCGCAAACCCCAGCCGGCAGCTATAAGTAAATCGCTGGACAGACTGGACCCTATAGACTTGGCTTGCAATCATTCTATGACTCTGAATTCAGAACCTGCCTGCAGACGGTTTGGCTCCGTCGAGCTATATTCCCCAAAATACTAAACTGCTGCTAGCTACTAGAGCTGCAGTATTTGTGGTGCACTTACGACTCTCATGGGTGAAGAGAATCAGCATCGTGATTTCTTTCTATGGGAGGGTTTTTGGATTTTTCTTTTTTTGTTGCGTGGTCTGGTTCATTTTTGTGGGTGTTTCTTTTTGTTTTGATAGCTGCCTGTTTGTCTTTCGCTTTTTCTTTGTGGGTCACAAGGTGAGTGTATGATCGTACAAAGGGAAATTTTATTCTTTACGCATTTTCACTGGTGCGCCAACAACATGAATTCAAGCGTGCTACTAGATTAGCATCTAGGTCGCACCGTTTTACTGTTGAACTAGCTAGATGAGCCGCCTCTTCAACTCTAAAAGTTTCCAGGGGGGGGGCATCTGTCACCCGTGGAACTCCTTTCTGATTTCTAGCTTACCTGATAACTACAATCTTCAAAAACTTAAATGCAAAGGTCGATCACCATATTCCGTTTTCTTGGACCCTGTCCCCTTTGCTCCTTTCTTCAATCCTTTCATTTTCAGGCTTCTCATTCTCTTTCACTTTCACTTTCATTTTCACTCTATATAACCGCATGCGTTCTCGTGGCAGAATCACCTTGCTTGCGCTGAAATGATTATAAAGAAAAACATCCGCGATTGAGATTATATATATATATATATATATATATATATATATATATATATATATATATATATATATATATAGGTAACTATACTCGTGTCGAAAAACCTTCGAATTCTTGATTTAACAATAGCCAAATTAATCACGAAGGGAAAAAAAGGTTTTAAAAAAGAAAGAGCCAGGAACATGAAAGTCTGTCGAAAATAATTGCACAGATACAGGTTAAAGGCCCAAAGAAAAAACCCCGATACGAGTAAACAACTAACTAAAGAGCTCGATACAAACGTAGAGCAAACCTAGTCAAACCTAATGAGCCAGACAAACCTACCAAGGTTTCACTTAGGCAGATCGTCAGGGTCAGCTGGCTAAAGAGGCAAAAGAAAACGGCGTATATATAGGCCACAACTAAGACAACACCACGTGACCAAGGAAAAAAGAAAAAGAAAAGAAAATGCGACACCGTGGGGGATGGGGTATAAATTTATTCAATTAACTAAAAGGGGGGGATATTTTTAGAAAACACAAACAGTAACGATACAATCGGGGGAGAGAGGCTTATTTCAGTAACCAAGTTTTTCTGTGTCTACATTTGTCAAGGATCTCGGCTTTAGAATTTAGTAGATCATTAGGTTTATTATATAATGCTATGGCTATCTGCCTAAGTGAAACCTTGGTAGGTTTTATCTGGCTCATTAGGTTTGACTATATATATATATATATATATATATATATATATTATGAAATGGACAAAGTCCGACAATTATTTAAAGACATTTTTATGTTTAACATTCTTTTTTTATAGATACAAGTATTTAAGTAAATGCTCTGTTTTATAATAAACAGTAGTAAATAACATTTACCGGCCTGAATGTCCGAGAAATTTTCATAGAAAAAAATTCAACCAAACCAACTGAACGATCCTCAGTGGCCGAAACGGTTAAGGCACGTCAGGCTATATGACGGTTCCGTATAGGATACAGGTTCGAATCCTGTCGAAGGACGAATATTTTCTATGAAAATTTCTCGGACGTTCAGGCCGGTAAATGTTATTTAATACTGTTTATTATAAAACAGACCATTTACTTAAATATTTGTTTCTATAAAAAAGAAAGTTAAACATAAAAAATGTCTTTAAATTTTTTTATATATATATATAGTGGATTAAAAAAGTGAAACATGATTTTTATTAGAAATTTTATTGTGACAAGAAGTGAAGAAAAACAGTTTATGATTAAATTTTGCTCTCGTCATAATATCCTCCTTTAGCCTTGATTATTGCAGCACAATTTTTGGCATTCGTTGCTAAGGTTTCTCAAAGAATAAGTTTGATAATTGATTCCAGTCTTTTTCAATGACTCTAAGAGCGCTTTTTTCATTTTCTCTCGTCTGTCAAATTCATCTTATGCTAACTCTGGAAGTGGCTTCAAATCTTTTAACTGTAGGGTATACACACACACACACACACACACACACGCGCACCCACACCCCCACACACACAGACACACACACGCGCACGCACACACACACACACACACACACACACACACACATATATATAATGAGAACGAAAAGAATATAAATTCAAACCTTAATAGCAATTATTTAAATGAGGCCTCAATATCAAGAGTAGAGCAGTAGTTATTTATTATAAAGATGTCACATACGGACAAACAAGTACTCACAACAAAGATGCATTTTTGTTTCGATGCGAATGCATCTTGACAAGTGAGGAATAAATGTGCTTATAAACGATTCTATTTAAGAATATCACTTATGAAACATCACTTTCTTTTTTTTTTTCATTAGTCAATTTTTTTAAGACATAAGGCGAAACACAGTAAAAGGAAAAGAAATATATAAAGGATTTCATTAAAAGGAATAATAATAATAATAATAATAATAATAATAATAATAATAATAATAATGGGAAGAAGAAGATGATGGTGAATAGGATGGAGAAGTAGAAAATAAAGAAGATGAGGATAATGAAGAAGGAAAAGGCAGAGGTGAATAATAATAATAATAATAATAATAATAATAATAATGGGAAGAAGAAGATGAGGGTGAATAGGATGGAGAAGTAGAAAATGAAGAAGATGAGGATAATGAAGAAGGAAAAAGCAGAGGTGAATAATAATAATAATAATAATAATAATAATAATAATAATAATAATAATGGGAAGTACAAGATGATGGTGAATAGGATGGAGGAGTAGAAAATGAAGAAGATGAGGATAATGAAGAAGGAAAAGGCAGAGGTGAATAATAATAATAATAATAATAATAATAATAATAATAATAATAATAATAATAATAATAATGATGGGAAGAAGAAGATGATGGTGAATAGGATGGAGAAGTAGAAAATGAAGAAGATGAGGATAAAGAAGAAGGAAAAGACAGAGGGGAATAATAATAATAATAATAATAATAATAATAATAATAATAATAATAATAATAATAATAATAATAATGAGAACTAGAAGAAAAAGAAGAAAACAGGTAAAAGCAAAGAGAAGAGGATAAGAAGAAAAAAAGTGGAAAGAAGAAAGAGAAATATAAGAAAATTTAAAGACAACACGTCATGACTCCAAAGAAAAAGAATAGAAGAGAACAGAATAGAAAAACAAATAGGAGAAAGATCGACATAAATAGGAAAAAACGGAAAAAAGGAGAAAGAAAGCAAAAGGAAAAAAGAAAGAAAGCACATATATATATATATATATATATATATATATAAATATAAATATAGGTAACTATATATACGCCGTTTTCTGTTGCCTCTTTAGCCAGTCGACCCTGACGATCTGCCTAAGTGAAACCTTGGTAGGTGTGTCTGGCTCATTAGGTTTGACTATATATATATATATATATATATATATATGCGCACACACATACAATCTTGAAGATGCAGTTCTTTTCAAATATATATATATATATATATATATATATATATATATGAGAATGCAGATTTTGTTTTTTGATGATTTTATCTTTAAGTTCTTTTCCTATTTTCTTATTATAACACTTAGTATTCGCTTCTCTTTACAATTTCTTCTTTTCAAAACTACGCAAATATTTCGCTGTTTGCCGTCAACAAACGTGTTGACAGCATTAGCCAAAAAAAAAAAAAACAAACAAAAAGAGATTTTAATTCATTCCAAATGTTTTCATTCGCAAATATTGATTTTTATATTAGCCTTCCGGATCTGTTGTGTTCCATTTGTACTTTGCGTTTATTATTTTGTCTACATTAAATTATTGATTTATTCATTTATATTAGTCTGTTTAAAAAAATATTTCTGTGAATACAATTCAAAACAAAATGATCTACAATATCTACAAATTCAACATTTTTCATTCCTTTCTTATTACATGAAATGAATGGCATTTTGTGAGAATATGCCGGTACGTATGCGCCTGAGAGATATAAAATTGACAAAAAATAAAACGAATGTATGGTTATTTCCAGCCTCCATTTGATAAAAGAATTGAATATTTTCTGCTTATATAGAATATATTTCATATAGATCGTTTCTTGCATTCAAAGTATTATCTTCGACACATGAATGGAAGACAATATAAAATGGAAAAGAAAAGTCAAATTTTGCAAATAATCTGTAATATGCAATGTCTAAAAGAGATGATGTACCTAAAGACAGAAGAAAAAGAGAAATAAGCAAAGTATAACATATATAAATCGATATATATATATATATATATATATACAGTATATATATAACACATTAGGCAGCATGTATTTTATATCCAAAGAAATAATCACGCATAGAATCCATCAGCAATATTTTTGCGATTATTGGCGCTATCACATCGCTAGTAGAATATAATGGATGCATTAAAACACTGTTAATCCATAGAATGATGTGATCCTCATTCATAAAACTGATATTGTATACAACCGTCAATGATAACACATTCTATTTTCCGGCTTTTATTTCTTTTTCATTTTTTTTTATAACATAAGTTATGCGAGGAGCCTCCTTGATTTTTGTTAGTTATCAGTCACAAATAAGTATACACTGATCCCTCAGTCTTCCGCTTTTCTTCTTTTTATTTAAGGGTTGCCTTCTCATTAGTTGAAAGAAGTATAGAAAGAGAAATTCAGAGAGAGCGAGAGAGAGAGAGAGGGGGGGAGGGAGAGAGAGAGGGGGAAAGAAAGAGATAAGGGTTTTAAAGGAAAGCGCAAATACCTTATTTTAATTTGAATACTTTTTATTTTTTTATTTATTTTATTTTTATATTTTGTTTTATTTGACATTTTTATTTGAGGCTCGCTACAAATAGATGCTTGTTAGCAAAAAGGACAGCCCAAAATGCAAATTACAAATCGGAAATAACAAAATCAAATAAGTACAAAAATCTGGGAATTGTTTTAACCGATGACGAAAAGCGCGACACTGAAATCCGAAGGTGCATTAGGATAGCAAAAGATGCCTTCCAGAAGCTAAGCAAAGTATTAAGAAACAGAAAAATCCCTTAGAAACAAAGAAAATTTTACTGAATCATGATATCAGTCCTCCTATATGTCAGTGAATGCTGGACAATCTCCTCAAAGATTATGAAGAGACTTAAACAACGAAGTTTTAGAGAAAATGGAAACTTATACTTAACATTAGGATGAGACGGTCGAAATTTTTAGGGCAAACAATGAGGAAAGAGGGCTTGGAAAATCTGATACTCGCTGGACATATTGAAGGCAAGAGGGACCCAATTTTACTCACAAGGCTTGAGTTAACACTTAGTATGTTTTTTTTGTTTGTTTTTTTCAGGAACTTTCCCGAGGTGCCGCACGCTGGAATCGATAAATCATCGAAGTTTCTTTCCTGCCAAATCGACCATGGTGAGATTCGAACCCGGGTCTCAAGGTCAGAATGCGAACGTTCTAACTACTCAACCACGTGCCCACATTACGATCACCAATAGGCATATATAGTTATGGTTTACATAAAAAAGTGAAAATGGTTGGTTGCTGAATTTTTTTAACTGTTCTTTTTGACGATAGAATAACAATCATAATAGAAGCGAAAACAGAACAGACAAAAAAAAAAGAAAAAAAGGAAAAAATGATTCAGTGCCTGTTGTTGCTATGTAACGAAAAGCTATAAATGGTTTACCACATTGATGATGGCTACCATCAGTGATATCCGACTAGGTCTTGTTTGCTTATTGAAAACCTTTGAAATCCATAAAACGAAACCACTGCTCATTCTGGCAAAAGGCGAGACGCTAACATTTAAGTCCAGCCTCAGGAGGCAGCTAGAGATAATCACCGGTGTTCGAGGTGTCCCCTGTAAGGGGAAAGTGCCCAAGGGGTTGCACTGTTTTTGGCACTTCCACGTTAAACAAGCCTAGATACACATATTGAACGAAGTTGGGCGTCCGGATAAATTCTGGTTTTGAATTACGATTCTCGTCTCAACGAGAGGCGAAAAGCATACATTTTAGTCCCGATTCCTTTGTAGGTGTGTGTGTGTGTGAGGGGGGATTTGTCTCTCCTTTGGGATGGGGTTAATCCCCGTCTTCTGAAGCCTTTGCTATAAACGAAAAGTGTCGAAGAGGCTGTAATTTTGCAGGTCCTCTTTCTTCATCATGTGTTCCAGCCGTATCTTCCTGATAGTCTGTATTTTCCCCAGAACTTCTCACAGACCTCTTTATAACATTACTAGAATTCTGTCGCTTTAAATACATCCTTCATATGTAAGGAGATGGTCCTGTATTCGCTGCCATATCGGGGATTAGACATTATTACAGATCGCTCGGGGTTTTTTTGTTATTGCTTCTAACAACATTTTCCTACGTTTTAATGCTTTGCTTAATTTCTGGAAAGCATATTTCCCTATTCGTATGAACTGTCTTATTTCTGTATCAAATTTCCCGACGTCTGTTGCTACAGTTTTTACCAACCTTTTCTTTCTTGTCGCCCACTTTTGGTGTCGAAGATATCCCAGGCTCACATGAGCGCAAATAGAAATATGTTTTATTTACGAAAGGAAAATGTAATAGAAAAATGTAAATCTTGAATAATGACTACTCCTGCTGCCTCTAGGCCCAATTAAAATATTTCCCAGAATCTCTATATTACACGACCTAGATACTTAAAGTTCTGTGCCTGCTGGATTTTGAGGTCTCAGACACTGAGCTCACATTTTGGCACCTGGTTTGTTACTGAAAACGATACATTTTGGCTTATTACAAAAAAATAGATAGTCCTTTCTTTTTCATTTCATTTACATACACGTCTTAAAAATTCTTTCTGTTTCCATACTATATAACACTAACTGTATATAAAGTTACCAGAATCCAAAAATCCAAAATGATAACAAAATTTTCATTATATATTTACCGGTTGTAACAAAATTGTCCAAATCGCGTAACAGCATAGTTGTCCATACAACAAAATGTTTAATATCTAAAAATAAAAAATAAAAACACTAAACTAATTGAATTTATTTTTCCAGGTTTTCACATAAGATGTTTCACTATCTTGACAGCATTTTTCGTAAGAATCACTGAAAAACTCTTTGAGTTATTCAGCAAGAAATATAACAGGTTAAAATCATTTTGTGTCAGCCCCACTATATCTTCCCAACTGAGCAATAATGAGAGAAAAAAGATCATTCAGGCTTTCAGTAATTATACCAATGTTTATACGCTGGCTTCCATCTTCAAAGTCCATTCAAGAACCATCAAGAGAACGGTGAATAAGACGTTTAGCACATAAGATAGGAGTTTCAGCTATGAGAACCCAAAGTGAAATTAAGACTTGAAAATGAAATCGTACGTGAAACCTGTGAGGCACTTTGTTGCTCCAGGACAGAAAGTTAGAAGGCTAGAGAGGGCGAAGATCATCGTGAATAAATTGGAAACTGATCCTGGAATAATACACACACACATATATATATATATATATATATATATATGTGTGTGTGTGTGTGCGTGTGTGTATGTGTGTGTGTGTGAACTTAATTTCAATCTTTCATGAGTTTCCGATGTTTAGCTATGATTAATTAATAATGAACATGTCATTTTCGTTTATCATAGATTTCATTACGATTCTTATGTTAAGCTTGGAGAGTAATTATACATTCATATGACTCAAAGTAGAATCCAGTACAATCCAATCTCCGAAACATTTTGTAATCCTCAGGAGGTAATGAAAATTTACTGCCCATTTTATTATTTTCGTTATTTTTATATTAATTTAAAAAATAATTTATACGCTTTTCATTAGTGTCATGTTGAATTTTTATTCATTGTGTGTGTACACCTGTACATGGGTGGCTGTCTGCATATGTAGAATGTGAAGCATATATAAGCGTGTAAACGTACCTCAAAAAGGAAGGAAAACATTTACGTACTTTGCCGTAGTGTGTGCATATATGTGCTTTTGTGATGAACACGTGGTTTGTTTGAAATTATGTAGTTCGGTTTACCGGAGACTAAAATGTCTCCGCGGAGGGGGAACAGTACCGTGTCGTCTATAGTAATCCGGAGCAAAAACAGTGGATTTTATTAACCCTGAAATAGTCCTGAAACCTAGCCAGCCTCTTAGCAGACAAAGTGGGGGTAATCCTCACAGACTAATGCATACGCTTTCTTAAGAAAGAAATTAAATAAAAATATTATAAAAAAATAATTTTTTCCCTTTTTAATGAAAGATTATCACGAAATGTTGGTGGGGATGTTTGTTTTGTGGTTCTATTTTTGTTTCGTTTGAGATCTGTTGAATTTAATAATAAATAAGACCTTATTTAAAAGAGTAATTTTTTTAAATAATCATATATATATATATATATATATATATATATATATATATATATATATATATATATATATATATATAAATAGTACTTTATTTCTTGTTTATAAAAGAACCATTGTGGAATTTCCAGAAAGAGTCTGTTACATGTAGTCGATTGCAAGTGGGAATTTACTTTCACTAAAGAGACACTTAAATACCACCGGATATATTGATTCCAAACGTTGTCCACACGATCAAAGAGTGGAGCACTCTTCAGGACGAGTCATTGCCAAAAATCGAAGTCTCTTTCTTGCGCTCGGTATTATCAGACGGTGACGCCAAAGAGACGAAGATTTCGAAAATAAAGCTAGCGTCGATTGGCCGTTGTGGGCGCCATGACCGGAAGTAAGTATTGGCCGTTGAAGTATTTCGTTAGGCGTATTTGTCCGCTGCACGACGCAAAAATGCCGGCTCCTTTGAAGTGGCGGCTGCCACTCCATCCCGCCCTACTTGAAACGCGACCAAACCACAGTTGGGTTTGCGAGGAATTTCCTTCCGGGACAGCCTTTCGGATTTCTCTCTTCCTTTTATTTCGACATTTTCGTCCTTTCTTTCTTTATTGGGCTCGTGCGGCATAAGGCCAAATGCGGTCGAAGGGTGGGACTTTGGTTAGGAAAATTGTATCTTAACAATCGTCGAAATGTGGAAAGATTGCCAGCCTACCGATCTGCCTTAAAAAGCAACATTCAAACCTTTTACATCGGCTCGAACGCCATCCAGTGGCATGTTTATTATTATTATTATTATTATTATTATTATTATTATTATTATTATTATTATTATTATTATCTTTTACTCAAGTCAGTGCCAAACAAAATACAATTCTAATCATTATTATTTTATTTTATTTTTTATTCAAAATAACTTCTGACATTGACTTTCTTCAGTTAATAGTAAAAGTGAGGAAGATCTTTATTCATTATTCAATTTTCGATCAGTGGTAAATAGTGTCATAGCTGATAATCAAAAACTTGAATTTAAAAATAAAAATTTGAATTTTTTTTTCTAAATTCTCATGTCTGTCAATGGAGGGAAGCATATTGACGATTGTGAATTATTATTTTTTTTTATAAAACATTGTTATGAATAATCAAGGGAGGTCACCCCTTGTTTTGTTACTCTCCTCTTTAAGAGAGATATTTCTGTTTACTGGGACTATAAAAGGACACTATAGGTGAACCTTGTATTCACAGTTGAATAAAGCTTTCTTAAAGGCTGCTCCTGCGTACTTTTGTCATTACAAACATGTCAGTAACAAGTCACTTCCAGATAAAATACAATTATAAACATTATTATTATTATTATTATTATTATTATTATTATTATTATTATTATTATTATTATTATTATTATTACCTTTGATTTCTGTTGTATACAGATTTCCTCCTGGGTCCCAAGCAGAGACATAAGATTAGAAATTGCTTCATGACATTTTCTATTCATTATTTTTATTAAAACAAAAACAAAATTCTCACATATTTTACACAGATAAAGCTCTACGTAATTTGTGAGTACAAGTTTTTTTATTTCTTTAAGGCAATAGCTACCAGGAATCCCTTCAATGAATCTATCGGAACCTTTTCCAATCAATCCGAGGGCTCCAACGACAACTTGTATTTTCATAGTTTTTTGAAGATCTTCAAAAATACATTAAACTCTACAGGGATTGTCATGCCAATAAGAAAGCACATTCTGTTTTTTGTGGTCTTTGATCACGATGTCAGGGTGATTAGCACTCATTGTTCTGTCTGTGTGTATTGTAAAGTCCCATAAAATTATTACAGGTCCTATCTCCGTAAACGGGTCTGGATGATATGCATACCAGCTTCTTGCAGTTTCTTCCCGTAAAAGTAGCATTTTTCCAGTGCAGATATTGGCCCAGTCATAACGAGTTTTATGTCCAGTGGCTGATAACACTGCAAGCTGATACAAGATGGTTAATTGTTTCTGGATATTTATCACAGGATCTGCATTTGGGGCCAACACAGTTTTTTTCCGTATGTGTCCTTGGCAATTTCTTTTTTTGCACTATGGGACCTCTGATGGGTACGGGGTTTGTCTACATCAGTTTGTTTGGTACGGGCAGAGTATTGACCATGAAGAGGCTTATCTTACCATCGTTTTTGCATTTGGTACATTGCATTTGCTTTTGATTTCTTGTTTAGGTCCTTTACAGCTGCAGTAGGTGCATTATGGTTTACTTACACTTTTTTTGCCCTCTTGAAATTCCCTTTTGAATTTGTTGGCTTCCTTTATTACTGAATAAAGTTTCGAATTTCTTTTTATTATTATTATTATTATTATTATTATTATTATTATTATTATTTCATATCCATGATTTTTGTACTTTTTACACAATCTTAAATGAAAAATTGCAGCATTCTTTTTTATCTGTTTGTTCAGCAAGATTACATCTGGTTTGTTGTGTTTTAAAAGTTTCCATTGCCAGTATCGGAAGATCCCTCAGGATTTCCACTTTGCTATTTTCCAATACTTTCTTTTACTTTGTGATCACGTGTTTATAATATTTGTACTTTTTACACGATTTCCAATGACAATAACTTTATCATGGCTCCACTTCTTATATTCATTCTGAGCTGCACACTTACATTCTGATACAATGCAGTCCCATCTCTCTCCTCACACGTTCTACATAATGCTGAAGTGCTTAACAACGTTTACCTTTAGTCACTTTCCTGATCCCAGGATGCCATCAGTAATCGTTCGCTTTCCTCTTCCCCCTCCTCCTCCATCTTCTTCTTTTTCTTAATAACAATAATAATAATAATAGTTTTCATCTTTTTGTAAGCAGATCTTTATTTAACAATTCAGTGCGGTTCATAAACAATCACCCTCTCTATATCGTACACGAAGATAATGGAGATGGTTTGCTCTATATCGATGTGTTTTTTTTTTCAGGGGCATATCTATCAGATAACATATGTTTAAGTTATTTCTGTTATTCTATCTGGTTTATTGGCTTATATAGCTTTGAAGGTAAGCATAGCGAAATCCGAGAGCACTGTCATAATTTTCCCTCCTAGCAACCGTCGGTGGTTTGTGTTCATACCATTCTCCTGAACTGAGAAGATTATAATGTTGCCCTATTTTCCAAGGAAAATATTTCAATACCCTATGACCTGTGTATTAAAATTAATGGTGATAATGTTCGCTCCCGACCTCAAATATTCGTGTGTATTGGTGTCATCGTACAAGAGTCAATTCAGACCAAGAATATTGTTACCATATCTGGGCTGGTGCTGCCCAATCCTTACTTCTAATGCGGCCCTGTGGGTGATGAATTTACTCTCCATCCTTCAAAACTTATCCCACAGACGAAACATCACCAGCATCTCACTGCTCTATTGCTATTAATATGGCATATCTTCGTTCGAGTGAAATTCCTTAGTGCCACCAGATTGGATCGTCACAGCTCGGATCCGGTATGCCCTGTTCACTTTGGCAAACCATCTCCATTATCTTCGTGTACATTTGATAAAAAAAGCAATTTCCACTAAGAGAGTTATTCCCCCAGAAATACTCCCGAGAGAATGCTTCCCTGACAAATACAATCTTGGTTTCTTTAAATCCAGGATCAACCGGTATCTGTCCTACTCGTCCCCATAATATTCTCTCACTTTTTCATTCTCCCTCCTTTACAATCTCACTCTCTTTGAGTGGCTACGGGGCTTTTTATTAGGTAAATTATCAGTAAAAAAAAATGCTGGTTAGATTTTTTAAAAGGGACTAAACAAGTAACAAGGAACAAAGCTCTAGTTCTGTTCAAAAGACCGGGGAGGAGTGTGAACCGGACGATAGGCGGACCTATCTACTCCTATTGGCGGAAGAGAAAATATTAAATATATTGGATAGTGGATAAAATTTCAGAGTTCAGAGGCAGACTTTAGGAGTACATAGATGAAATAGACTTTAGAAGGAACCGGAAGCCCAATCCTAAACAGGAATCAAGGAATAAATGTCTATTCCTGTTGAAAAGACCGAATAGGAGTGTGAGCCGGACGATATGTGAATCTATCTATTCTTATTGGTGCAGGAGAGAAACAAATAAAATTAAATAAATAGTGAATAACATTTCAGAGTTCGGCTCAGACATTGACCTGAAAGTATTTCTATCTTAGACGCCGCTTACATGGTTAGGCGCTGATTTTTATTAAAACCTCACTCAAGTTTGTCGGATGACGGAGCCAAAACAAGTCGGGAGTTAAATCATAGGAACGTCTTCAATAAGAGACTGTCTGAGCTGACTGGGTTGCACAACATGAAAATATTTCTAACTGGACCCCATCTGCAAAGTTATGTGCAGCTTTTCTCAAAAACTGTAAAACTAACAAACACATCTGACTATGATGCATGTGCAACTGGCAATCAAACCTGAGGGTTGCCCATCTCAATTCAAGAAGACATGTTTGTTAACATCTACAATCAATCAAGATCAGAAGCCATGAGAGCCAGGCCCGGTGGAGTATCAAAGTATTTATTATTATCTTTAGGTGTACTTTCTTTTTAAATTAGAGATCTTGTGTCATGGGTGCTTTCCATCAAGTTCATCTTACATATTTATAAGTTTGCCATTCGGCCATGCTTTGAATATTGCTGCCACGTGTCGCCTGGCGCTCCTTCTATATATTTAGAGATTATTGAATGAAAGAGAAACACGCCAACAAAGTAACGCAAATATACGAAGCCCAATTATATATGTCATGACACCAAGTTTGATAAGGGTATAACAATCACATACATAACAGCCAAATGTGTTTGATATTTTTACATGTTTTGAGAAAACTGCACATAATCTAGCAGATGGGACCCAGTTAGAAATCCTGATAAGTCTTTAATAAATGCAGCATCTAACCTTGCAAGTGGTGCCTAGATAGTTTAGTTAATCCCACCTGATCAGACAGTCCCCAATTAAGGTGAACCATTCTTTTTCTCACTGAAAACTCTATTTATTATACAATTCCAATGAATGATTTTGGCAAGGGGGTCATATCACGACCTTTTATGATCAAGTTGCCAAAATAATTTATTATTATTTCTTTTGATTTCTGTTGTATACACATTTCCTTTCGGGTCCCAACCAGAGACCTAAGGTCAAAAACTAATGGCTTCTACTCATTACATCAGGGTGGCTCACCAAAGACTACAGACACCTACCCTGTTGTTTATATTGCAAATACACTGAGCAGACTTTAGTTACAGTTTCTCCAAAAGAGGTCGCATAATATGGTATGCTCAATTTTTGGAACAATTCCATCATGACCATACTCTTGGTGATTTACATGCATGTCATTCAGTTATGTGCCCCGTGTGATACACGCTTAGGCGATCATGTAATTTTCGATACATGACTGACGAGGCAGATTTTTTACCCACCAGTAGGTTACCATTTCTTTCTGCAGTATACCAGTTGCCATCAAAGGCTACAGAACCTGCTGATTACCTATAGCTGAGGGGAGAAGAAGGGGATTCATATCTCCCAAGGGTATTAGCACGTAAGTGGATGTAATGGATTCGACGGGAATTCGAACTCGGCTCTCCGATTTCTCAATCCGAGCCGCTATTCACTAATTCATCCTGCCTCGTCCGTATACGAAGCCCAATATACACATCATGACACTCAGTTTTAATAAGGGTATATCAGGTACATAAATAACAGCCAAATGTGTTTGATATTTTTACAGGTTTTGAGAAAAAACTGCACATAATCTAGCAGATGGAGCCCAGTTAGAAATATCGATGAGGTTTTAACCAATGCATGTGGCATCTAGATAAGAAATACATTCAAGTTAGTTAATCTCGTCCAATCAGATAGTCTTCAGTTGAGGACCTTTCTCAAATACCGTGATGTGACGCCCGGGTCACCTTTTCTATCTCATCATTCAAACTTAAAGTGAAACAGCCCTCTTGACACACGATTATGATACTCCCTACGACTCCCGCTCATGAACAGAGACGCAGGGTTCATTATCACCAAAGGGGAAATGGAATGCTAATCTGAGGTACTAAATGTGATATTTAATGTAGTTCATCTTAAACAAGATCAAAACATGTGCACATTAATACCTCCATCCACCATAAAATAGATGCGAGCTATTATTATTATTATTAGTAGTAGTAGTAGTAGTAGTAGTAGTAGTAGTAGTCTGTTCATATCCTCCTTTTTAATCATTTCACCCCAAGTAAGACAATAAAGCTACTAAAAAGCAAGGAGTTAGTGAATGAGAGAAACTATGAGAAAAAACTACTATTAATGGTTGGTTGTTTGGGGTTATATGGCATATCAACCATTATAGGTTATTTAATGCCAGATCCAGTATTTACTAAATATGTCAAAAATGTAGAGCTGGCAACATCATTGTTTCAAAAACGTATAGCTGGCAACATCATTGTTTCAAAAATGTATAGCTGACAACATCATTATTTCAAAAAAGTATGGTTGGCAACATCATTGTTTCAAAAAAGTGTAGTTGGCAACATCATTGTTTCAATGTGCTGGAAAAGACCTGGAAGTTCACTATTTTCCCATAGCTGGGACCCCAACAGGTGCTACCACCCCGGGTCAGGGTGGACCTGGGAACACCAGCAATTAAGAGGTAGTTCCACGCTTCCTCAAAACCTCCTGATCAGAGGCCTTGCTGTTGGATGCAGTTTAACATCGTACCCAGGACGAAACTACTATTAAGGAGAGAGGACAATAAAAGAATACGAAGAGAGAAGAGAACGATTGACATTGCATTTAAATTTTTGAAGATCAAAAATGACTGGGAAGCAAGAAGAAGAAAATTCCACAAGCAAGAAGTGCGATAGAAAAAAAAACTGTTAACATAGAACTTACGCTTACATCTAGCTATTTTTGACTGTGGAATAATGGGACCTTGCCGCCAATCCAGCACTGACCTTAAATTCATAAAGTCTAGGTACCATAGAGGAAAGTTCATCAGAACAATTACACTGAAAGCATTTATAGAAAAGACACAAATAAGCTACATTACAGCGGTGGGAATGTGACTGAAGTTGAGATACCAGACCAGGACCAATAACATTGCAGATTCTTCTTTGGCTGTCTACCTATTTTATCATTTTAAACATTATTTTAGTGGATATGCATATTTTATTTATTAAATAGTATATTTATTTATTTATTTTCGTCTACCGGTCTGAATACCTAAAATCTTATTAAAGAAAAAATTGGGTTTGCGACAGGATTCGAACCTGAGACCCACATTGTAGGAGAAACTGTTGTTATATCCGACATGTTCTCAACAGTTTCTACTATAAAGTAACAAAATATGTCGGATTATATATATATATAGCTTTTCATACTTATGTAAGTATGTTCATATCTATGCTTGTATCTAACTATGTTCATATATATCTATGGCTGTGGTCATTTTCTAAGCGTAGCTTAGATGTGGCACAAGGCCGAAAGTATGGAGCATTACTATTCAGTCGTAATTGGTTTAGCGAGAGAAGTTTGCTAACCATTATATCACGTCGAACTTCTTGATAAGCGTTGCTTAAATGTGGCAAAGTATGGAGCACCCAATGAGGTTCGAACACATTACGCAATCGTAACTGATCTAGCAAAAGAAGCTTGTGAACCATTACACCACATCAAAGTGTCCCTATCTACATATGTCTGTTCTTATCTATCTATCTATCTATCTATCTATCTATCTATTCGGTCCTGTGAGTTTTATTACTGCCTGTCTTCATCACAGTCTGTTCCTCTCTCTCTCTCTCTCTCTCTCTCTCTCTCTCTTTGACTCTCTTCTATATCATCTGCCTCTCTGTGTCTTTGTGTTTGTCTCTCTTCTATATCCTTCTCTCTCTCTCTTTGTATTAGTCTCTCTTCTATATCCTCACTTGCAC
>OZ038501.1:67669258-67741758 GCA_964036315.1 Acanthosepion esculentum
TGCATGTTAAGCTTAGAAAAAAAAACTTTCTTGATTAGAATCCATTCGTCTGATATCATTTAGAGCCCAGTTCATGATGTTGAAACTATATTGAACCACTGGGATGGCAAGGCTATAAATGGCCATAATTCTGTTCTGAAAATTCAATTCCGTTCTTAATAGCAGTCGCACTCTACTATAGAACGCTTTTCGCATTATTTCTTTTATTTTTATGGTGAATTCCTTCACCCTCATTTACACCGAGGTACTTAGCTTTCTTCTTGCTCAAAATATTTGATTGTTACCTCAGGGTCTAAGTTAATAGGTGGTGTTTGTTGTAGTGATCCACGTAAAATTGTTTCTTTAGCACATTTATCGAAACCGAATTTCATTCCAATGTCATCACTAAAACATTTTATTGTTTTCAGGAGCCCATCCAGGTCACTGTCATTCGTAGCATAAGTCATCCATGTTAAATAGATGGCTTATTTTCTGGTCGACACTATCCTATACCTAGCTAATCAGATTCACGGCCCATTCCTTCGTTACAATTTACTTATTCACTATAGGAATCTATCCGTCGCCATTCGCTCCTACATTCACCAAAATACATCACATACATCGCTATTAAAAAAAATCCCCTACGAAAGCCCAAAATAACCAAATAGATAAATATATTCATATACCAACCTTTCTTAGAATTTAATTCATAATCTAGGGTGCATAATTCATTAGTGATATCTAAAAAAAGAAAAATAAATTAAAAAGAAGAAAGGATTCAACATGAGAAATTTCAAATATAAATACATATTTTTTAAGAAATCACCTCGCATTACCATGTTTCTTTTGTCTTTCACGGGGTAGGTGTTCAATCTACAATGAGTCTGAAGAGCCAACTGGACCCCCTATTAAATGGAATTTTTAATCCATAGTAATATGGTCGCAATACTTAATGTAAAACTCCCCCACTTTCTTCTCTAAATCTATTAATTGCCATGATTTATTCGGAAAGATAGTGAAGCGGTTTCTTGTTGCTTTTGCCACGGTTCCTGGAATTCACAGTTTTCCTTTATCTTAGCTTGCTTGCGATCCAAGGTTAAAAAGCCCAATTTATAGTGTTATTCAACCGATACCTGTTGGAGAAAAGATGTACCTTTCTGAATGGTATCTGTGCGAAGGTGACTACAAACAGTGTTGGCCGGGGTTTAAACACGTCTCTCTGCAATATTATACTACGGTAGGCCCACTACTATTCCTCAGAAGCTGGGGTCCCATTCTTTATAACCTATATGAAAAACTCAGGTTTTTCACAAAAGCATTCAGTGGTTGCACTATACATAGCAGGTGTAAAAACAAAATTGTCCAAATCGTGTAACAGCATAATTGTCTATCCCACAAAATGTTTAATAACTAAAAAACCACGAAACGTATTGCGTTTCTTTTTTCCAGGTTTTTAGATGAGACGTTTAGCAATCTTGACACTATTTTTCGTAAGAATCAGTGAGTTATTCAGCTAAAAAGAGAACATACTAAAATCGTTTTATTTCAATCCCACTGTCTTCCTTCATGAGTAATGGTGAGAGGAAAAAAGATCATTTAGGCTTCCAGTAATGGTACCAACATTCATACTCTGACTTCCATCTTGAAAGTCCATTCAAGAACCATCAAGAGAACGGTGAATAAGTTTAAAAAACAAGGAACAGTAGAGGGGAAAACTGGATCAGAAGATCACAACAGGAAGAGGAATTATCATTTAAACTTAGAATTAAATACATTCTTATTGTTCAAAGCAGAGTCCAATAGTGTCAGAAAAACCTCGTAGAATTCCAGTAATATATCTTTAATTATTTCTAAGATAAAACAGTTCAATTCTTAATGTAACAATTGGACAATTTTGCTCTTATACGATTTGCACAATTTTGCTGTTACACCCGGTAACGTAGACCTTTTCACGAGTATATATAGTGAGTGTTCAGTTACAGTAGTTACATTTGCTGCGTGATAAATTTTCGGATTTTTATATAGACCATACTACTGACCCAAGTAAGAAATAATTTTTCATTTTAAATCATCAAAACAAACCATATAATAATTATCAATGGGTATTTATTTATTTATTTATATTTTTCCTGTCACATCTATAGACGCAAGGGAGGTAAATCCACTTAAGTTAGTAAACTGAAGAGTGATTACTTCCCTTAATTGTTTTCATAATCTATACAAATAAAATATTTATCTGCATTTAGAGAAGATTAATTCCCGAGCAAAATGAACGGTTTAATTAATCAGTTCCTTTCCTTGTGCATTTCTTAGGTTGCAGATTTATTTGGTCAAGCCTTTCATTTGAGATGCTTAGATATCTCTGTCTGTTAAAGAATTGACTTGCTTCTACTTCTTGTAATAGGCTGTGTCGTTGTTGTGTTTGTCATTCTGCTGCTAATTTTTTTTTCTATTTTACTGTTATATTAAACAGATAAAATGTTTACATGAAAAGATATTGAGCAAAAAGCTATTTATATAATACCAGGAGCAATCGATGAATCACAGATATAATTGAACGTCTAAAAAATATAAAGGGAACGGATTAATTGTACGGTTCATTGGCCTCTATTTTAGTTGTGAATTCTTTATCTCCGTTTTATTGAATCTCAATATATTGTTTCAAGACTTTTCTTTCATTGCACCTCACTATTAAAACTTTCTAACAATTAATGACAGATACACAAGTATATTTATAATTCTATATTGATTAAATTATTTCTAAGCTTACAATCTTATTGGTTCAAGTCTTTCATGTCAGGTACTCAGATACCTTTCTTTATTAAGTGATCGTCTTGCTTCAACTTGATCTTTAAATAAGCTTTGTCATCACCGTCTTTGTCGTTCTGTTGTTAATTTTTTTCTTTCGATAGATTTCACTGTTATTTTAAGCACATAATTTTTAGCTTGAAAATATTTTAAGCAAAAAGCGACTTATAGAACACAAAGAGTGATCAATGAATTGTAGATACAATTGAACTTCTAAAAATTATGAAGGGAACTGATGAATTAAACGTGTCATTGGCCTCTATTTTAGTTGTGAATTCTTTATCTCTGTTTTATTGAATCACAGTACTTTGGCTTCAGGAGTTTTGTTTCATTGCATCTCACTATTAAAACTTTCTAACAATTGCTGTCAGGCACACTAGTATATTTATAATTCTATAATGCTTAAATTCTTCTTTCTACGCTGGCAGTCTTATTTGTTCAAACCTTTCATGTCAGGTACTCAGATACCTTTGTTTATTAAGTGATCGTCTCGCTTCAACTTGATCTTTAAATAAGCTTTGTCGTCGCCGTCTTTGTCGTCCTGTTGTTAATCTTTTTCTTTCAAGAAATTTAAGTTAATTTTTGATCAGGACCTATCATGTTGCACATCCGTCATTGGATTTTGTCTAGGACCTCGAGATGAACAGCGGGGTCCCAAGACCATATATGCCAACAGTATTCCTACCAAGCTATTCATAATAACGGTGAAGCTCGTGCCGTGGCCATAGACATCTCCAAAGCGTTTGATAGAGTTTGGTATGCCGGCCTTCTTCGCAAGCTCCAGGGTTATGGTATTACAGGTCGATTGTTTGACCTAATACAATCATTCCTGTCAAACCGTGAATTGAAGGTCGTTCTCAATGGATTCATCTCCAGCTCCTATCCCACTAATGCAGGTGTTCGTCAAGGCCCCATCGTAGGCCCTACTCTGTTCCTCATATTCATAAACGACTTTCCTGACGCCATAGATTCCCAAGTCGGCATCTATGCGGACGACACCACAATTTATTCCTGCCTCAAACACAAATCTAGTGATGCTGACAAAGTTAACCTGGCAATTCGATTAGAAAAGGACCTCCAATCGGTTGTGAACTGGGACAAGAAATGGATGGTTAACTTTAACGCCTCTAAAACATAACTGCTCTCTATTAACCACCACAGGGATCCATCCCTGCATCCCATTAGAATGCCTGAAGACCAACTTCTCGAGAGGTCCTCTCTGCGGCTGCTCGGTCTCACGCTGTCCGCTGATCTGAGATGGAACAAATACATCGAGTCAATTGTCAATTGCATCATCCACCGCAAGGAAAGTTGGGTCCCTGTGCCGAGCCAGGAAATTTTTCTCCCCGGAATCGATCCTCCAAATCTATAAATCGACCATTCGCCCTTGCATGGAGTATTGCTGCCATATATGGTCTGGAGCCCCTGCTGTTTGCCTCAGGGTTCTTGATAAGATCCAGAGACGGATATGCAATGTAATTGGCCCTGATCTGTCATCTCGTCTGCAGTCGCTCTCTCACAGACGCGACGTTGCCTCGCTCTGTCTTTTTTACAAATACTTTCACAGTAATTGCTTTCGCTGGTCCCTAGGCCCCATGAATTTAAACGTCCTACGAGGCTGGCATCCCGTTCCCACCCCTTCACCGTTGAAACTGTTAGATGTAGACGTCTCTTCTACTCCAATAGCTTCATGGCTCGCACATCTCGCCTGTGGAACTCCCTTCCTTATTCCTATTTCCCTGACAAATACAATCTCTAACTATTTAAGTGTAACGTCAATCGACATCTCCAGTTGCATTGATCTATCCACTTCCCTTATCCACATCCTTTCACCTTTCATTCCTATCTGCTCTCGCTCCAAATCTTCTGTAAACCCCTTGCCTTGATCGATCCACTATATTTCTCCACATCCTCTACTTTACCACTCCTGTCTGCTCTTCCTCCAAACCTTCTGTAACCCCTTGCGTGCTAGTGGCTTCCAGCCTTGCTTGGGGTGATAAGCTTTAAAAAAATTCAATTCAGGGACGAATGGTAGATTTGTAGGTTGGAAGGATGGATTCAGGAGAGAAAAACCTTCTGGCGCGACACAACCAACCAACTTTCCTTGCTGTAGATGAAGCTATTGATTCAGTTGTAGTTGCTCCACCTCAGGTCAGTGGAAAGCATGAGACCTAGAAGGCGCAGAAAGACGCTCTCGTAGAGTTGAGAATCAGCCATGTTCAGTTATTTCCCCCTGTCACCGTATCAAAATATGTCTTTTTTTTCAAATCGAGGCGATAAGGCTACGTGATCAATAAATATATAAACTTACATTGTGTTTCATATTATAGTATAAATTGACTACAGGGTGCGATGGATAAATTGTCGTCTAAATTACGCAAAGATGAGAATAATACTAACATCTCATTTTAACAGATAGATTTACCAAAATCACACAAAAATATCTTGAAATCCTGCAGAGCAAATTTATTTAATAAAATCGTTATTAGCTTTAACCACTACCCGCAGGAGACTTTGGAATCTTCTGCGTCTCTTCTGGACGGTCTCCTTGTTTAATTTTAGTGAATGCTACCATAATCCTTGCCTTCAGTTACAAGATTTTGTTGATCTCTCGATCAACTGCGCACCACACATAATAACCAAGGGGTTGCAATCTGGGGAGTGGGGTGGCCAGGGGTGATGTAGTCGCAGAAATTGTCATGTCTGGGTTTTCTTGCTTGTGTGACATGGCGCAGAGTCCTGTTGCCAGGCATAGGGTCTTCCAGCAGACACCCTCTTGACCCAGGATAGCACTACCGCCTCAAGACACGATGCAGGCCTCTGTGTTGACTCTGAGGCTCAGAGCAACAAATTCGGAAGTTCCTTTCTTATCAGAACGATCAGAGTGAGTTTTCCGAGTTGCCTTAACTTCGTAATCACCATTAGACTCATCCAACATTTTTTGAATTCTTTGCACTGTCATCAAATTGACACTCAAACACTCTGAAATGCTTGTATTAGAGCTTCCGGTGCGAATGCCAAGTAGTCCAGCATACCGTTTCCAAATTTCTGGCGGAGTTAATTGCGTCATGGTGCTCTTTTTTCTCACAGACGGTGCCCAACTGGACCTTTGCAGTCCACAAAGCAAAAACAAACAACGCGCATGCGCAAAATGGAAACTATAAAATGCCAACAATTTACCCATTGCAATCTGTATGTATGAATAGGAAACTTACAAAGAACGATTTTGATTTACTTAACTCATTCGGAAAATGTATAAAATAACAACTGATTTTTAAAATAAGAAACAATACAGCGAATAAAGAAATGCGAGGATTTAGACGTATTTAGAAAATACATTAGAAATAATGGAAAAAGAAACAACTTTCCCCGCGGAAAGAAACCTCCTTTCAATCATCAAGTGACGGTGACAACCGAATTTGTTCCCTTCTATTTCTTTCCCTATGCAGGGATTTGTTTTCTCTCGTGCTTTCTATTTTTCTTCCCCGTTTCTTCTTTGATCTCTCGCTCTCTTTCTTTTTTTCAATCTCTCTCTATCTTCTACGCTTTCTCTCTCTCTCTCTCTCTCTCCTACGCACTCTCTCTCTCTTTCGCCTACCTTCTCTCTTTTTCGCTCTCTTCCTTTCTTCTTCTGTCTCTCTCTCGCTTCTTAGGTCTCTCTCTTCTTCGCGTTTTCTCTCTCCCTTACTTCACGCTTTCGCTTTCTCTCATCTTCGCTTTCTTCTTTTCGCTCTCTCTCTCTCTCTCTTCTTTTCTCTCTTCTTCGCTCTCTCCGCGCTCTCTCCAATCTCCCTCTATCTTCTAAGCTTTCTCTCTCTCTTTCGCTCTTTTTATCTCTCTTTCTCTCTCTTTCGCTTTCATTCTTTCTTGTTCGCTCTCTCTTCTTATCTCTCTCTCTTCTTCGCGTTTTCTCTCTCCCTCTACTTTACGCTTTCGCTTTCTCTCATTTTCGCTTTCTTCTTTTCGCTCTCTCTCTCTCTCTTTTCTTTGCTCTCTTCTTCGCTCTCTTATTCACTCTCTCTCTCTCTCTCTCGTCTTCATTCTCTCACTCTTTTTTCATTCTTTTCCTTTTTGCTCTCTCTCTCTCTCTCTTCTTTGCTCTCTTTCGCTCTCTCTCCCTTCTTCGTTCGCTTCCTTTCACTCGCTTTATCTTATTTGGTCTATTCTTTTCTCTCTCCCACTCTCTTCTTCACCACTTCATTCCTCCCTCTCATTATTTTTTACCCACTTCCACATACCTGTTTCCATATTTTAACCAACTATAAAAGAATTTGTACGTGGCGCCATTGAAATTGGAATGCCGGTAGCTTTAGAAGAAATGATTCCCATTATGAACGAATTAAATATATTTTCAAAAATCAATTATACTTTTTAAGTTAATAAATAATACTCATCAAATAACACACAAAAACTTTCTTTATAAATGAGAACCGAATCGATAGAATAAGAAGTTGATGAAAGCAAAGTCTATAAACAAAAGACACAAAGCCATTTCAAGAAAAGGTATCATCAGGTTTGCTTAAAGCAGTAGAGAGGAGAAGGGCTAGAGAGGGCGAGAGAGGTGGAGAGAGAGGGGAGAGAGAGATGTAGACGACACGGCGAGGAAGACATTTTACACTTTACGTAATGTGGTAATGTCTTCCAGTCGGAAATACAATCCCATAAAATTCGCACACGTAAAAACTTTAGTGTGTGTACTCTTTTATAATATGGGGGATGTGAAATCTACAAAAAAATATTAAAATTAAGATTATTTTATTTTTTCATTTTTGTGCAAAATTAGATTTCTTATGTTAAATATACGTTGTCCCTATCTAAAGCGTTGTCACCATGTCGGTCGCGGTTATGATTAAGCCGACTACATTCACCTAAAAACGACTAAAACGTGGTCACACGTTTACTGAACCTACACCTACCTGTTTTATTCTAGTTTAAATGACATCCGTATCTTACTTTTTGTTGTCTATCCAAACAACAGTATAGCAGAATTTTGCTTTAAATAACCTGACAAATATATATCGTTAAACACAATCCAATCTAAATGGAGAATATATATATATATATATATATATATATATATATATATATATATATATATATATATATATATATATATATATATAGGGAAAAGGTTCTAGTTGTTCCAACGAGAAAAATGTATATTTTAAAAAAAGTGAGAAACCGTAAACGTTTTGGGTCATAATATGTATATATTTTTTAGTTTATATATTATAGTTTATTCTTCATATTTCTGCTACACGTGTTTCCAATCTCGTGACCTTCTTCAGGCAAATAAAACGAATAAATTTTTCAAAGGAATAAATTTTCCTTATGTTCTTTTAACGTCTCATGGTTCGTTTCCGGTATTTGTTAGTGAGACTTGAACTTATTTCTGGACTGTTAGCAAAATTGAACTTCTGCCTAAGCGTTAATAAAATCATTAGGTTTGGTATGAGATGTGGTGATGATAGATGTGTTGATGAGAGATGTCTTCCTATCCCTATGTGTGTGCGTGTTCCTGTTAGCCTGCATATGTATATTACCTCCCCATATATACATGCTGTCTTATAATAAGGAATCAACATACACATATATGTGTATATACACATACACATATACATACATAGCCCCCCCCACACACACACACACACTCTTCCTGTATTCATGTGTGTGCCCGTGAGTAGTCGATCTGTTTTGCCACTATATGTATATATATTTTTGTTCTCCATGGATACCTGTTTGTGCGTGCATTCGTGTATGTATGTGTGCGATCCGACCAGTGCATCTGGCCGTCATATGTGCATGCTGTGTGATCTGTTCAGTGCTGGTTTAAATTTGTTTATGAAGTTTTTTTCCTGAATTTGTAGGAAAGAGTAGTTGTCTGTTTTGTATATTGGCATACATTAAATTTGCCTTGATTTCATTTGTAGCTATATTGCGACACAAAGAGTTTTCTATTGTCGGATAATTTGATGTTGCTTTTGTGAAGGGCAACTCTGTTGTTAAGTGCCTGGTTGATGCTTATATATGACTTCTCGCATTTTGTGCATTTGAGTGCATAGATCACATTTTTGGAGTTGCAGTTTTTTTTATTTACTGTGTATGTAGTTGTGGTGTTTGCAAAAGTGTAGGCGTTGCCTTCTATAATGACATCACAAACCCCACATCTTTTTTGTCGCATTTTGTGACCTCCTGTATATTGTGTTGGTTAAATTTGGATGAGGTTAATATATGTTTCAGGCTTTTAGATTGGTGTTTGCTCTTAATTATTTTGGTTGTTTTTAGTATATATTTCATTTTGTCATTCTTGTTAAGTCTAGATTTCTTGTAATTTCTTGTATATATATATATATATATATATATATATATATATATATATACTAATAAACATCTATGTACCCGCGTTCGAAGTGCAATTTAATGTTTCGTTGTTCTACCAACTCATCAAGCGCAAATTATTACTTTTGACTTTTATAAAAAAATATACTCAAATAAACTCAAATTTAATATAAACTTAAAATAATATTGGTGTGTAAATCTGCATTTAATTTAGTGCTCCTACTATAAGACCCAGTATATTTTTTTAAAAAATCAAAAGTAATAATTCGTGACTGATGAGTTGGTAGAACAACGAAACTTAAGTCGCACTCCAAACGTAGGTATATGTATATATGTTAATATATACTTCTTAGTTCTGTCTAACCACACTGAGCACTGTTTTGTTTACACCTTAAATTAAATTGAGTAAATATTTACTCGCTTACCTGTGTATGCGCACTAACGCACGTAGATACGATTGCTAATATCTAATTATTTGATTTATCCACATTAATATATATATATATATATATATATATATATATATATATATATATATATATATATATATATATATTCGGCAGCAACCTTTCTTTTAAACACCTTTCATTATATATGGCAGACAAAGAAAATTTAATTATTTTTTTTTTTTTAGTTTTTCCAGCATCTTACGTGTTTCCGTTTTGTAGGAGTACTGAAAGTTTCCATACTTTTCATTGACACAAGCGCTTTCGGACAATTCTTTAGCAATTTTAAAGGGAGTTTTCTTTTTGGTGTTGTTTGTTTTTCCTCTCATTTTGACTGTTTATTTTATTTTTGTGTTCTTTTGAATAGCAGCGTTTATTCCGAAACTTCGCGTGTTGAGCGTGGCTGGAATTATTTTTAAAACTCTTGTGTAACACCTTTTCCAAATGAGGTGAGGTTGATAATACAGAGCCTCTCTAATAGTGAGTTGCTTCCAGAAACATGAAATGCTCCAAACTGCTTATAGATTAACTTTTATGAGACGATCATCTGATTTCCGCTGGCACAAGAGGTTCGAAGGACGGTTGGATGATGTTAGAGACATTGTGCGATATGGGAGGGAGACAATGTGAACGCGGACGGCCGAACATCAGAGCTGTTTAATAAAATACGCGATTTTCTGGATGAAGATTGTCACGTGTCTCTAAAAACAATAAACATCCGGTTTGGAGTTGGTGTGAAAACTGCACAGAATTATTCATGAAGATCTGGGCATGCGCAAAATTTGTGCTAAGTTTTTTTTTTACTCAGGGTGCTCAGTGAGGAGAACAGAAGGAAAGACGCGTTGGTGAGAGAAGGAAGATGGCTGATGTTCATCAAAAACTGTCCCTCATCCTACCTACAGTCAAGACATTTCTCCCCTAGATTTTTGACTGTTCCTCAAACTGAAGGAGAACATCAGGAGCAGTCGTTTTGAAGAGAAAGAGATGATAGGAGGCTGTGACAAGGATCCTGGACACCATCACTTTGGATGACTTCCATGGGATCTTCGCGGAGTGGCTGGAGCATTATAACAAATGCATTAAAATGTAAAACCGAAGATCACACACATTTTATATAGATAAAGCTCTTCGCAAAGTCGGAGCTGTACTTGTGAGTACAATTGTTTTGTATATCTTTGAGTCATTGGGTACCAAAAACCTCTTCAGTTATTCTACCGGATCCATTTCCAATGGAACCGAGAGCTTCATGAAGGATTCTACTTTAAAAGATATTACAGTTTTATGCTTCTTTAAAATTCATAAATCTCTCTTGAAAAAGTTTCGAAACTTCTGGTATGCACATCGGATATTAATGGATACACGTATTTGAGTAGATGATCCGTTTATTTTAAACAGTATTTAAATTCGCCTACCGGCCTTCACATTCCAGAAAACTTATTAAAGAAAAGGCGCCCCACGACGATATTGGAACCTCCGTCCTCCTTTGAGAGAGAAACTGTTGTTTAATCCGACGTGCTTTAAACAATCGTTTAGGAAAAGTTACTATTTTGCCTTTAAAACACTCTTTACTCGTTCGGATTTCCTTGAAAGTAATAGCTGCTCAGTTTCGTATCCGAAACGTAACTAATAAAATCCGAGACGTAATAAAAATATGCCGGATTAAAATAAAAATCAGTTAATTCTTTAGCACTATCCTGGGTGTGGCAGAAAACTTGCAGAAACCGCCCCGGTCTCACCTGTCACAGGAAAACTCACATGCAACTTGAACAGAATTTACAAAACAGGCCAGGCTCTGTACAGAACAACTTTGTGTGACACAACTGTAGTAAGTTTTACAAGCCGCTTGCTGGTTTGTCACAAGAACTTTGTTCAAACTTGTTGGCGATGGTCATCTTCGACAGCTATCATATATGTAAGTAGGTAAATCAATTAGCGCTTAGTAACTGATGAAATATCAAACATTTTTTTTAAAGCTTTTCACCCCAGGCAAAACTGAAAGCCACTAGCACGCAACGGGTTACAGAGGATTTGGAGCAAGTGCAGATAGGAGTGATAGAGGAAAGGATGTGGAGAAGGATAGTGGATATATCAATGCAACTGGAGATGTCGATTGACGTTACATTTGAATAGTTGGAGATTATAGTTGTCAGGGAAACTGGAATAGGGAAGGGAGTTCCACAGGCGTGAGGTGCGAGATATGAAGCTATTGGAGTAAAAGAGACGTCTACATTTAACAGTTTCAACAGTGAAAGGGTGGGAACGGGACGCCAGCCTCGTATGACGCTTGAATTCATGGACCCTGGGAACCAGCGATAGCAGCTCATCGGAGCAATTACCATGGAAGTATTTGTAAAAGAGACAAAGAGAGTCGACGGCGCGTCTGTGAGAGAGAGACTGCAGACGAGAAGCCAGATCAGGGCCAATTATATTGCATACCCGTCTCTGGATCTTATCAAGAACCCCGAGGCAAACAGAAGGGGATTCAGACCATATATGGCAGCAATACTCCATGCAAGAGCGGATGGTTGATTTGTAAATTTGGAGGATCGATTCCGGGAAGAAAAATTTCCTGGGCCGGCACAGGGAGCCAATTTAATTTACACAATAAATATTTTTCAACATTTTTGTCAATTCCGAGCTGAATATGAATCCCATTAAAAAAAGAGTTTTTCAGAAAATAATGCAATATTTAATGACAAAATAGCGATATTATGTCTGTGTTCAAATTCAACTTTTGAAAACGTATTTTTATGCAAAAACATTAGATTATTTGTACTTTCACTTTCACTTTCATTTCGAAACCTTACACCGTTTTTATTTCATTGGTTTATTGAATTCTTTTGAAATGGCGTCTGTCATCCTGTTTGCATTGTTTCCTTTTTAATTCTAGCGTCTTTTAACTGAAAACAAGCAAGAACTTAAAGCTAATCACACGGAATTTTAAACAGTGTCTAACGAAATGCACACCCAGTCAAATGTAAAATGTCATCTTTATACTGCATGTGTCTTCCGCATTGATCTAATTATATCCGTGCCTGCAAATGTATATTTCCCTTATCACATTACTAGCTTTCATGTACGGATGTTTACGAAGACACTTACTTATCGCGTCAGAGCTTGCACAGCGCTAACACAAGCTGATGTAATCCGATAGAGGTAAATATCTGCTTGTTTATTTTTCTTTTAATGATCAATTCTGTATAAATAAGATGAATCTACTGGTTTTATTAACATATATATATATATATATATATATATATATATATATATATATATATATATATATATATATATATATATATATATAAAAGTGGACATGGAAGTCAGCACTTAGAGGCAACAGTCTGTTTCATGCTAGTGCAATCGTCAGGCGACTAGTGCTGTTATTTTTCTCGGTTATTTATATATATAAATAGCCGAGAAAAATAACAGCACTAGTCGCCTGACGATTGCACTAGCATGAAACAGACTGTCGCCTCTAAGTGCTGACTTCCATGTCCACTTTTACATTTACACACGCTCTATCTCTGATATTGAGCACTTTATCCCATAAATATAGCACACTTTAAGACTATATTTCTTCATATATATATATATATATATATTTGGTAAATATAACAGACAATGAATGTCTATTATGTTTGATCATAAGCACTTCCTTTGTTTGCTTTAATTTCTGTTGAAAATAAAGACAAAAATTGTCGAAAAGGTGGATAAATTTCTATTAAGTTGGTCCTTGATCTAAGCTTTCGGCGCACATGAGCCATCTTCAGAGTTATGTTGACAATAGAAGATTGCTATGCGACGTAACGGTCGCGCAATAGCAGACACAGGTCATAATTTCAAGATGCGGTTCGATAACGCCATACCACGTGAGAGACCGAAATATTAACAACAGAACAATATGTCTATATGCAATGTAATGTGTTGTGACTAGTTTGAAATATAATTATGTTGAGTATTGGTTGCATTGTTTTACTGTAAATCGACTTCAATACCTGAAGGTTATTTTTACTGTGTCTATGCTTGAGTATTATTGTGTTATCAGTTAATATCTGTCATATATGTATCTGTGTATAAATGTGATATCACTTAATAAATTCACTAGATATATCTTATCCTGACGAGAGGATATTTATCTACGAAACTACACGTCGGAAGATAAGTCACTGAACTTTTTTATTTGTCTGTTCACTGGACATGCTCCATTTTGTAATACTGAGCACATTACAAAAACGTCTGCACACTTGAAAACATTATCATTCACTAATATACTGATCGACATGCTTTGTTCGGGGTAACCTATCTTTGTTTATTATTACATGTTTTATATGTCAATACATCATGAACACGTTAAGATTCAATAATATACGAGACGACATGATTTGTTAGTGGTAGCCTATCTTTGATTATTATTAAATGTCTTATATGTCAACACGCCTTGAACACGTTATCATTCACTAATATACTGGTCGACATGCTTTGTTAGGGGTAGCCTATCTTTGTTTATTATTACATGTTTTATATGTCAACACACCATGAACACTAATATATATATATATATATATATATATATATATATATATATATATCATTCACTAATATACTGGTCGACATTATTTATTCGGCGTAACCTATCTTTGTTTATTATTACATGTTTTATATGTCAACACACCATGAACACATTATCATTCACTAATATACTGGTCGCCATGATTTATTAGGCATAACCTATATTTGTTTATTATTACATGTTTTATATGTCAACACGTCTTGAACACATTATCATTCAATAATTTACGGGTCGACATGGTTTATTGGGCAATTTATCTTTGTTTATTATTACATGTTTTATATATCAATACTGGAAATACGTAGCACTAAATGTTTTGTTTTATTTTTACCCCATGATAGGTACACAATATATCTATAATATGTATATATAGTGCGGCTATTTTCAAAGTACCTCCCTGAGGCTAACGTAAATATTGTAATTTGCTTAGAGACATTCTAGTTTTGTCTTTTTCTTTTGTCTTCTTCATATAACACGTAGCATCCGTTTATCGATAGAACTCTTCGTCATCTAACCACTTTTATGGCGGTAAGAGCCCGTAGCTCAATTCCAGAGTCTGTAAAATAGCTCGGTATGTACAGATAGTACAGCTATTTATGGCACAGGAAATGGAATCGACGAATCGAGTTGAAATTCCAGGCTTCTATGCTGCATTAACATTCGCACTAATGATCTTGGAAAAGGCACGAATATATCTCGACGTCTATTATAGAAGGGTAGACTTGGCTTTCTAGTTTTTGGTCGCAGTCAGTTTAAAAGTGGGAACATTCTAAAAACATAGATGAAGTAACAGGAAGCCACATTCTAATATTTTAATGGCATTTCGCCGATAGTAAAGAAAACATATCTCTGGGCAGAGCTGGTCACCTAATCCCCCACAAAATAGTTTGAATCCTAATATACAGTATCTGGGAATATGGGAAATAAATTTCAATGGATTAACAGATTAAGGAAAAATCATTATAATTATTCTCATTCTATGGCTACATTTCATGATTTGTTTTTCTAACTCTCATCATATCACTAGCGTTACATGGACAAAGTTCTTCTTAGTGTGTGGGCTGTAATTATCAAGACAATTTTTTGCATTTTTTCTTAAGCTTGGATATTTTAATGTGTTTTTGTGTTCCATTTTTTATCATTCCAAACGCATCTAGTATGACTGGTAACATTCTCGTTACAGTTTCCACATTTTTTCTATTTCGATTTCCACGTTTTTATACTTCGATAGTGTTTCAAATTTCTTGGTTACTATGTTACAGTCCGCTGGTAAAACCATGTCAATTAGGAAACAAGTTTTTTCTTTTCGGTTTTTGAAGATTATGTCAGGCCTATTTGCTTCAATCTTCCTGTTTGTGAAGATGGTGCAATTCCATAGAATTGTGATGTCTTCTCTTTCTGTAACCAGTGCTGGGTTATGTTCATACCATTGTTTATTGACATCTTTTGCAAAGTGTTTGCATATCGTTCACTGTAAGTATTGCCCCACTCTATCAGGACGACTTTTCCTGAGATTAGATGGTATATGATTTCCTAATATTTGTCACAGAACCTGCATTTTGGATCAACACTATTATGTATGATATTTCCTGAAAGTTTCTAGTAAAAAGACTCTGGTCTTGCGCTGCAAGAATAAAGCCTTCTCTTTCAGCCTTTAATCCAGATGCTCGTAACCATCGATGAGTGTTAACTTTATCGACATCGGCATGTAATAGATATTATTCAAACAGAATTTTCTTGCCAGCGTTGTTTCATCTGTTCAAGAGCTGTATCCTTTGCTTTCTGTTTCATAATTTTGGCTGCAACAGTTGGTTCTTCGGTTCTGTTTTGATTTTCTACAGAATTTACTAAATGGAAATCTCATTTTTATTTAAAACCTTCTTTCATATTTGAATATTCTTTTTCTTTCTGTTTTCGTGTTTGACTATTTGTATCATCCAGGACTTTGTGTTTTCCATGTATGTTAGTAAGCCAATAGTTGTTGTCTTGTATGACAATTCTAACTGAATACGATCACTTTCATCTTCTTTACGGGGTATGTATAGACGGTGTGAATCGGCGTTTGTTATGCTTAGAATAAAGCTTTTTTTTTATCTTAGAACCCATTCGTCTGATATCATTTAGAGCCCAGTTCATGATGTTGAAACTATATTGAACCACTGGGATGGCAAGGCTATAAATGGCCATAATTCTGTTCTGAAAATTCAATTCCGTTCTTAATAGCAGTCGCACCCTACTATAGAACTCTTTTCGCACTATTTCTTTTATTTTTATGGTGAATTCCTTCACCCTCATTTACACCGAGGTACTTATTAGCTTTCTTCTTGCTCAAAATATTTGATTGTTACCTCAGGGTCTAAGTTAATAGATGGTGTTTGTTGTAGTGATCCACGTAAAATTGTTTCTTTAGCACATTTATCGAAACCGAATTTCATTCCAATGTCATCACTAAAACATTTTATTGTCACTGTCATTCGTAGCATAAGTCATCCATGTTAAAGAGATGGCTTATTTTCTGGTCGACACTATCCTATACCTAGCTAATCAGATTCACGACCCATTCATTCGTTACAATTTACTTATACACTATAAGAATCTATCCGTCGCCATTCGCTCCTACATACACCAAAATACCCTCACATACACACCGAAATAAGAAAAAACTGCCCATGACGTAAACATTTCAATATGTACAATTGTGTATGCAAATATACATATAAAAATTCTATTAATATTATGAATCCGAACTTTTACTGTCGATAACTCCAAAACGGTAGATTTTATCAAATTTTGTCAAGTCAAATTCGAATGGCGAATGTACAATTACACATAAATGTAAGTATTCAGGAAATTTTTAATATGAACTGAGCGCGGGTGCTAAACTGTAAATTAATCACCATTTAAAAGAAAATTGTTTTTCATTTACCACCTTTGGTCTAAAATATCATAATTATAATCAACAATAAAATACTGAGTTACGTCCCTTGATTAATACACTTCCGCTCTGCATGTTCCTTGGTCGTGCCAATTATGATCTCCATATTTAAATATAGATTTTATGAGGGAATTTTGCACGGTCGTTTGGCATGATAATCTAGCAATTATTTGATCTTTTAATGCGTTAAAGATTGGAGATACCGTGCCGGAGAAAATGTATATTTCGTTATAACTTTTTACAAAAGTAAGTAATATTTTTATAAAATCTAATTAATACACAAGTTTCTTATCTTTTTAATTTCTATAAAAATAATATCTTGGATATATATATATATAGGATTTTAAAGTGATTTAATCTCCCTGCTGGCGACCTCTCTAAAATTCCCTCTCTGAACTTGGCGAAAGTGCTTTGTTAAGGACGTAAATTATATTTTTAGTTGTTTTACAGATTATATTTATGCTATTCAAATGAAACCTAATATAAATTCCACGTTCAGCCTTTCTTTATAATATCTAATGTTTACGCTTTCTGTTTTTCGTTTGAAAGAATCAAAATACCCAAACGACTTCAAAGCCACTCAATGCCGAACAAGTCTTTCCGCATCGAAATATAAAAAGATATAGAAACAACATCACACGAATCAATGTTTATTATCGATATTGGATTACAACTTCTGCCCGGTAAGTGACAAATTTAGCGCTATTACACTTTCGACCCCCACTGCCATGCTTTTCCCGCGACAACGGATAAAGTTCTGTAGCAGTTTGATGCCAGAAGTTGAAAAAAAAAAAACGAATCCCCAAACCTTTGAGCCGAGGTATTCAGAAATCATCCCCCCACTGTTGGTTCATTCATGGTTTTAAATTTAACCTGGGAACGCTGCTACTTTCTTTCATCACTAATCGTGATGAGCTCAGTATTGGGATCCACAAACTTCTGAGTGTTGATTGGGAACGCGTTTTACCAGCCATAATACTTGGTTTGAAATGAACAGTAAAGAACGTGAAGTGATGAATGTACGCAGTGCGTGAAGGATAACCACGTGTAGTAAATAGGGGCGAAATATTACAACAAAGCGGGGCTGGGGTAGCGAAAGTGTAATAGCCCCACAAACATTTATCTGTCTTTATTTTCCTTTAACCTTCAACAACGTCCCTTCCCCCCCCCCGCTGTTAATAAACAGAAAATAATTTTTTGGCTTTTTATTTTTCTAGATTCTATTCTTTCATTATAATGACAATTTTGTTTCGATTCAAAAGAAAAAGACTTTGTAAATGTTTTATCTGATATCCAATTTCTGAAGATTCATCGATGTAAATATGCTATAATCTATTCTAAAATATTGTTATGCTATAGAAAGGAAAAACAATATTACACAACCGAAGTATATTGATTTATTTCTAATGAGTAGCACATGGCGTCGACAGACGAAAATAATAATAGCCATTTGTAACGAGCAAGACAAAGCTGAAAAACAAACTAAAAAAAAAAACACATAAGATGATAAAAATTGGCTTTTAGAATTTCATGTATCTAGGTTTTAATCCAGCTAGTAAGTTTTGAGCAATTAGATAATTCGTAAAAATATAGCAGCTTTCATTATTGACTGAATGTTCGGGTCGCCATTTTTTTTTTTTTTTTATATTATCACGCGTGTGGCTCTCTCCACCGCAATTTTTTTATATTTATATGCAGCAATATTAAGTTTTGTGCAATCCGATATAGCAGCCATCATGATTGACTGAATGTTTCGGTCTCCATGATTTTTATTTATTTATTTTTTTTTTTTTTACGTGTCTACCCCCCACCCACGATATTTATATGCAGCAGTATTAAGATTTGTGAAATGAGAATTCGGAAAAATAAAAGTTGACTGCTTGTCTTCATTTTTGTTCGTGTCTAACCACCCCCTACCGTCTTCATGTTAAATTAATTTATATAAAACTGCTCATAATATGAAAAAAAAAGGTATAAATTTTTATTATTACCTCGTCTCTTTATTGACCAAATGCATATAATCAAATCCACCCTTATTTTACCGTCATTGTCCAGGGCATAAAATAAAAGTCTGGTAAGATACGTGTGTAATAAGTCATGTACCGTATATATCCGCATATCATGCGACATTTGAAGCTAATTTTAAGGGGAGGGGAGTCGCATGATGCACAAGATGTAAATTAGCGTATGCACTGCTGGCCCTGGTTAGGCCGTTGATCAAGCTATATATCCATTTACTGCAGTCAAATTAGCTTTTAAAATTTAGTTTTTCAAAATTTGCATGATACGCGAGTATATATATATATATATATATATATATATATATATATATTTACATTAGTCGGACTATTGTCCTCATCTTTGTCGCCATATTTGTCAGATGAGGACAATAGTCCGACTGATGTAAATACTGTACATAATACCTCATCTCAGAAATATATATATATATATATATATATTTGTCGAGATTTGAAACTACATATTTCGCAAAGAATTCTGGTTTCTGTATGTACGGATAACAGGCCGGATGCTGCAAGTTCTCGGCCAATCCAAGATATAATTCCAAAACAAATGACATTTTTTTAATGTTGGACGCGCCATGCATGGCATCCCCGTGAGAGTCTTGATATGACGATCTTAACACTTTGCCTGTCCAAAGCATTTTAGTGTGGACTATCCAAACGTTCATGCTTGTTTTCAGACTTATAACTATTGCAAGGCATCTCGGTTTGTCAAATAGAATGTACTGATATAGTGTTTCACAGAAAAACCTGAGCATCACATGTGATGCATAAAATGTACAAATCATAAATTATTTACACTACGCTCTGTGCATTGCATGTGATGCAAATATTATAAACATTTCAATAAAGTGGAAAAATAGATATCTTTCATTTGATATACATTCATTCACACACACACACACACACACACGTTTCCAGTGATACATAAACTTTTCCAGTGAGCAGTAACTGAAATTTTATTCTGAAAACAAGAAAAAACATTATATAATTAAAGTTTGCTCACATCAAAATATCCTCCTTTAGCCCTGATTACTGCAGCACACATTTTTGGCATTCGTTGCAAAAGTTTCTCAAAGTATAAGATGGATAATTGATTTCATTTTTTTTTTTTTTTCAATGACTCTAAGAACTCTTTTTCAATGTTATTTTTTAACACACTTCTGTAAAGTACAACCGATGAGTGGCTTCAAAATTTTGAACTATATATATATATATATATATATAATTCGGCGACCAAAGATTAGAAAACTGGTTTTGGGAAATGTGTCTTCCCATGAACATTTGAAGCCTCAAAAATGCTGATGCAAGATGAAATATGACTGTTAATAAAAATAATATTACGGTGATATAACGTTTGGCCAACCTTGTATACTCAAGAGGAAATGACATAGCATATACTGAAATATCACGCATGCTAGGGTTTTCCCCTTGTATTGTTTCAGAATACAATATAGATTTCTTAAGTTTGGGCAAAAGCATAATGATCACGGGGATTAAAACTAAATATTTATTCCAACATATCTTATTTGAAAATCATCATTCATATAACCACTTGGATACCATTAAGTTTAAATTTTTGACAGAAATTTAACAAATGATTTCCATCGCCCACATTAGTTTCAAAATCTGGGTATTATTCCAATAGTAAAGACAGGCGAAATTATAACTGTTTGCTGAGGATTATAGGTTAATAAACCTGCATATGTATGGCTCGTGGTGTCCATTGGTCTAAATATGACATAATACAGTTTTTAAATCACGTCTACCCAGAACCGTTTGGGAATACCGGGTGGTGTAACGATTAACGGCTCGGAATTGAAAATCGGAGAACCTCGTTCTGATTTCAGTCGGCTCAGTTACATTCACTTTCGCACGAATGCTCTTGGAAAAGGTAAGAATCCACCTCTTCTCACTGCCAGCTAGGGGTTAATTAGTAAGACATGTATTAGCAAAAATTCTTGCAATCTAAAAATATTTTCTGGCTTTAAGATACCCTGCAAAAGGCTGGTGCACCATTAAAAAAAAAAATAATAAATCAATCAAACCGTCTACCCAGAAAAATAACTCCTGACTCGAATTTTCAGGTTAAGCTTTTGGTTTCGTAGGATTTTGTGGTGTTAGGCGAAACTACTTCCAACACAGCCTACTCTGTCTAATTTCCTATACTAAATTTGTATCCATACGCTGAGATATTTGAAGTGTTTGGTATGTACTAATTTAGGTATGTCCAATTTTGACCTTTTTAGCGTTTTTTTTTTTAGTTGTTTTTTTATCAGTTGAAAGACACATTAATTTCGAAATTCTTGTAAAAATTAACTACTTGTTGGATTTTAATGAAAACTTCAGAACTTATTCAGAAATGAATGAACTTATTTTAGAAATGTTTGTCTCTTTGAAAGTCATGGTATAAATATTTTTTTTTTATATCTGTTACCCCCCTCGAACTTAATTTTATGAAAACACAAAAAAAAATTTACTTGCAACCTCAATTTTTTTTTTAATTAAATGCACAAAACTCTGAAAAATCTAAATCATCGATTTTTTTGTTAAAAAAATGTCCGAAATTGTCCAAACTTTTACCTCAATTGTAAAAATACAAAACCCAATAAAACTAAGACAATATTTAATTAAGAAAGTTTTTAATGGCTTTTCTGAATAATATATACGAAGGTAATTATTATCTGAAAGAAAAAAAATTTTTTGATGAACAATAAATTTTTACATTAATTTTCTTTTTTTTTTTTTCAATTTTAAATACACAATATGACAAAAGGTTGTTATATATTTATACATTAAGTTATTTCTGCAACCTTATGGAAATGATATATTATGTTCTCTACTTTTTAAAGATCATAAATTTGAAAGCTTATTAAAATCTGACAACCATAATTATTTTAAAAATAATTTTTAATATTCCAAAATTGTATTTAAAATCGTCTACAACGAAAGTACGGATGCACATTGTTGAAATAATGTCACATGAGTAGTTTCCTTTGATAGAAGCAAGTTTTTTTTTACTTCAGAAATGGCTTTGTAACAAGAAAACAACGCTTGTCAAGTTTTCTGAATATCGTCGTATTATTTTCAATTTTTTTCTTTTTCTATTCAAATATAATCGAATAGTGGGATAAAAGAAAATATCGACTATTTACAATTACAAAAAAAAAAAACGCCCTTGGAAGTCCACCCAAATTTTCAAGTTTGAAATCGAATGCATAAATTCATTGTACATTACTTTGGAATTATTATCCACACGACAAATTATCAATTAAAACGATTTTTGGAGTTTAAATTTTCTGGAGTTAGCTCGCTACTACTCAAACTAAAAAATACTTGTCGAGTCAAAACAAAACCAACATAGCTGCTATTAGCATGTTAATTTTATTAATAAATAAAATAAAACTCATATTACTGCCATATAATTATTAATAAATAGAAAAAAATCTGCCTTAATAAAAAAGAAATAAAATCTCATTTCATTAAGTTAACCCGTTTCAATTAATGGTGTTTCATGTAATTTTTATATTCTCAGAAAAATATTTCATGACTGAAATAATAAACCTCAATTTAAAAAAATGTATTTTTTTTACTGTTTTATTTTTACTTGTAAAATTTGATTTTCTTTCATAATTTAAATGTTATTTTCAGTGCAGAATTCTTCCTCAAACGTAAGGTAAAAAAAAAAAAAAAAAAAATTTGAAAGTGAATTTTTAAAAAAAAAATCTACTAACCAGATTCACTTAAAATTAGAACGAATTATATCACTTTGGCGGTACCGTACAATAAATTTCAGTACCGTAAGTTCTGAATATATTGACGTACATCAATCAACGCATGTCAAAATAGACTACCCTGGTGGGAAATATCTCTCTTAAAAAATTTTCTGCTAAAAATGTAAGTAATGTTTCTTTCAAATTACATTAAGTATACTTTAATCATTCTAAATTTCCTAAGATAACAAAGGAAAAAGGTGTAATTGATTTTTCATGATTTTTTAACTAACAAACTATCATCTTTCCGACAGAAATGTCGATAAGTTCGATTTTACGAAATTTTTTGACTCGAAAAAAAACAAGATTTTTAATAAAATTTTTAACATTTATAGGAAGGATTAAAAAATCTGAAAAAATATTCAGAAAATACTTTGGTCTTTCCTCTTTAATAACAACATAAATATTTAAACGTTAAAAATTGTTTTATCAATTTGGGGACCTTTTGTCGTCAAGGTATACCACTTTTTAGCGAAATATTGGACATACCTATACTAATTGTATATCGTAATTTTTTTTATGATGTGCCCAGGGTATATGCCGTTACTGCTTTCATTCCAATTCCATATCATAGTTTCCGTTTTTGAAAGGTTTATCTTGAGTCCCGTTTCTTGGAGTATTTAGAAGAGGATCTTGAATTTTTGTTCAAGGTTATTTTTAACCCAAATATGAACACTTATGTCGTCAGCATAGACACCTTCATCAATACACTGGCCTGCTCATTGTCTTCTATTGGTAAATTCGTTTGGGATGCGGTATGGAATGCTTACGCAATTAGTGCCCATCGCTTCATATCTATGCTTGTATATGCGCAAAGCATAGTCTAGGAAGCGATTAAATAGACTGAGGCTCTCAATTACTCCTTGTCATTTTCCTGGTATCTGAAATGTTTCTGTTTTGGGGGTGTCTTCGCCAGACATGTAACAAGTTATCTCTCTTGCATAGGCGATATTAAATATTGCCGTCTTCAAAAGAAAATCATGCGAATATATTTACTCTATTGTGTACAAAGTAATACAGCGAGGCAATTCTGAGAAAACTAAAATCCTATCAGGATTCATCATTGGCGGCCACAATCTTAACATATACAGATAACAGTGCTAAAGAAATTACAAAGCCTCCAACGGAAGGGTAAGCGAAGGAGAGCGAGAAGAAGGGTCTAAGCATAAACTACAAGAAGACAGAATGCACGGTCATCAGTAAAAGGATGAGGCCGAAATGCGATTTGCAGGTCGGGTCACTGAAATTAAGCAGGAAATTAAAATATCTGTTAGGTGTTCTGACAGAACCCGGTAAGTGCGACGCTGAGATACATAGAAGCAGTGAAATAGGCAAAGACACATTCCAAAATCTAGGCAGAGAAATTTGAGAGCCAGGAGAAATGCGTTGGTAACAAAGAAAAGTGTACTGAACTGCTACGTGATATGTCTTCGTTTACGGGAGGGAATGTTGGGAGGTATGATTCTACAGAAGGATGCTGAGGATAGCATGGGTTGAATGAGGTTTTGGAGAAGATTCAAAGAGGAAATTTATACTTAACATCAGGAAGAGGCAGCTGAAATTTCTGTGACACGTAACGAGAAAGGAATGCTTGGAAAATCTGATACTCATAGGACAGATAGAGGGGAAAGAGGGACAGGGGAAAGCAACGCGTGACATACTTAATGGGCTTGAGCAAGTGGATAGTGGAACAGGGTCTAGGAGAAATAACAAAAAAAAACTTATGAGATTACAATGAATAGGAGGAAGAGGAGAGCCATGATCGCTTACGTCCTGAAGAGATACGGCACATAAAAGAAGAATATTATCTCTACTCCATATTGTCCTTTTTTGATGTAGGTGATATATTTTATTAATCTTCTTTTATATGCCATGTCCTTGCAGGGCGTGGGTGATTATGGCTCTCTACAACTTCCTATCTTTTGTAGTTCTAAGCAATTTTTGTTCTCTTGGTGACCATCCCAGTATCTGTTATGTCATTTATTTACACAAACCTGTTAATATGTTACGTGTTGCTTTTCTCTGCCTCTCTTAGCTTCACTATCTCTTGTGAGTATCATATTCTCAAAGTCTTCTTTCCTCACTGTGTCCGTGACATTTCAGAGTTTCTTGCTGATTATTATTTTTTTTCTCTCCCATTTTCTTTAAAACCCTCATTGCTTACATACACCATTCATGGTATTCCCATCATCCTACTGTAGAACCGTATCTCCCTTGCCTCAAGTCTTTTCTTCATCTGTGAGGAAATTATCCAGTATTCATTATCAAATAGAAATATTGAAATTACATTGCATTTCAGCACATTACTTTTTTCTGTTTCTAACTATTTTGTTTAGCCTTTGCAATACATCTGTTTTCCAATGGACCTTCGGAATATTCTTTTATTATTATCATTATAATTATTATTATTTAAAAGAAAAAAGGTTTCCTGCCCTGCATTTTTTTTTATGAACGCGTGCCGGGATATAACCAATGACCAACCGGCAAGCCAAGGGAGTGATTTTTTTTTTTCCATTTAAACAATAGACTTTCCGATCTATTTTAAACCTGCTACATTCGAACCAAGCGACAAAAATCACCCCTAAAGAAACTTTATATAAACGTAGACTTGCCCGCTCATTCCACATGCAAAACATGAGATAAATGCTTCCAAACAAGTTTTTCATTTTTTATTTTTATTGCTGCCTGCAATACATAGCCTTAAGAAAGTTGTTGTCGTTGTGTGTGTTTTAGTATACGCTCCTAAATAGGCCGCTGGGTTGAGTGGTCAGTGGTGTAAACTGACATCAGATGGTTTCAAGCCCTGATTCCCCCTCTGAAATCAAACGCTAGCAGAGTTTCTGGATTTTATACTAAATTGGACGAAAGTAGACCACGTACTGTATTGGGAGTCCGTAACAAACAATCCAATGCGCGGAATGAATTTTTAAATGGTCGACGGTGATACTGTCTTCTTTTTATTTCTTTTTTTCTTTTATCGGATGGATGGCAGCTTCTGTGAATAATCGAGGAGGTAATTTAAAATTCTTAAACTTAAACACTCTAGGTTGTTTGCCAAACGAGGTTTGGTGCTTTATTCTGACAATGTTCGGTTTTGATTTGGTTAATTATCTTCTTTTAAAATTCTATAACTTAAAAAAAACTACTTCTAAACATAACATTTAAATGACTAATGCAGTTATCTATTAGTACTTGGGTGGGGGGGGGGAACAAACTCCTCAGCTCCACTATCCCATTTTTTAAAAATATTTTAAAGTTAATTCCTAATATTATTACGTGTCGGTTATCGATTTTAAGAACCTAGTTGAAAAACTTGATAATATCAAGTTTTTCCACTAATTATAAATCTCGAATATACTTACCATCCTGAATGGGTTCACATGCCGTTACATACAAGAAATGAGCAACCCGTATCACTAAAACCACTTTGCTGCTGTCGGCTGCTGCAGAAAATTATAAACAACGTGTTGCGCTGCCTTCAGAGCCGATCAACAAACTGTTTTTCTTGCTTATTCAACCACAAGCAAGGTATTAGAGCTACTAAGATGTAAGTCGGATGGTTACTCAGTATGAGAGAATGTCAGAACAGAAAATGGATGCCACGGAGAGAGAACAAAAAAACAAAACAGCAATTAAGATAGAAGACAAAGATAGACATTGCATTTAAACGTTTAAAGATGACTGGGAATCAAGAAGCTAGAATAGAGCTCCATAAGCAAGAAGTGCGAGAGAAGAAATTTTTAACATAAAATTTACGGTGACATCTTGCGATTTCAACTGTAAAATCATGAAACCTTCCCGCCAATCTAATGGCGACTGATTTTAAATAGTACCGGACCATGGAATACCGGATTAAACAGGTCGGACTATTTTAACAAAATGTGTCCCACATTGTACGTTTTTGAATACACCGAATTCGTTAAGGTAAGCGTTAAGTTGCAAGTACCTCCCGACAGTCAAAAACGTTCCTCAATATTATTATTAATTTTATTACTTTTGTTTGGGATTATCGAAATCCTCGCAGAAAACGTGACAATTCTGGAATAATTCTTTTACGGATTCTTCTTTCTCTTTCACTCACACACAGAAGGAATTAAATTAGTTATCGGCATGGTTGAATTTTAGGGAACACCTTATACCTACCATTACGAAGACAAAGATTGCATTATAATACTGTTGTAATTAGGGCGTTGGTATGCAGCGAACAAGCCTTTCTGTTCCTGTTGCTAATCAAGGAGTGTTTCCTTTGATAAAAAGTAGAACTGTGTTGTTTATAAGACAATAGCGTGACTTCATTTTAATGTAATTAATTTTAATGTTATTCCGTTTAGTCACCTGTTTAAATGTCAAGGCTTCTTTTATCTTTGTTTCAATTGTACCCAGAGGAATATGGAATCCTCCACACTATTTGCTGTTTTTCACTCTAGGTCATACAATTCAACATAGAATATTTATTTAGTGATAACACAATGTTTTTATACGGTTTTTGATTCGACAATTCAGATGAGTATCTCGCCGAACAGCATAGCGATGTTATCTTTTCGGATACAATTGAGACGCAAGGGTTTTTTTTTTCTTTGTTTAGTTCGGCTTTGTTTTATTTAAACATTAATATATACCAACAGATAGTCATTCCTCAGCATCAGAAAATAGTTCGCTCCTTTTAATTTATTCAAGTGCGACTCTGACGATATATCCACACATAAACATGTATGTATGTATGTATGTATATATATATATATATAGGCAGGAATCCCTTTTATACAAGATGCGTTAAAAACGACTGACAAGCTACTTACCGTGGTTAAGATTTTATTTAATTTTTTTTGTATTCTAGATACATAAAAAATCCATACAATGAGTTAAAAGTAAAATCAGCCTGGACATTGGCTAAAATTATAGCAGAAAGCGCTGTCCCATGTAGAACATTCAGACAATATATATATATATATATATATATATATATGGCACGGCGTAATACCACCCATATCATGGTAAGACATTAGCTAGATGAAAACACCATTGCCACTAATATCTTAACACATAATAGTAAGATATTAAAACTAACCACACTATGTACTTTGTCAGTCATTTTTCACGAATCTTCTATAAAGGAGGGATTGCTATATATATATATATATATATATATATATATATATTATAAATTAATAGATTTAAAATATGGTTTTACCGCTACACAGTGATGACCATGTTTCAGAAATGGAAGCTAAAGCCCCTGAATTTAATTTTGTTATTAAACCAAAGACATTAGTTCCATTTCCTCATCAAGCGAATTTTGGAGTAACTTACTTTTTAAAATTTACGGTTGTTAACGGCACAGGAAAGATTCATAGTTTGAGGGTTTCCAAGGTTACCGATAAAGTTACTCCAAAATTCGCTTGATGAGGAAATGGAACTAATGTCTTTGGTTTAATAACAAAATTAAATTCAGGGGCTTTAGCTTCCATTTCTGAAACATGGTCATCACTGTGTAGCGGTAAAACCATATTTTAAATCTATTAATTTATAATATTAATGCTCTGTAAATTTAAATTTACATAGAGCACTATTGTGTAAAAATAAAAATATCTATAAGAACACCGGATTTTATATCTTACTGTTCTTTCCTTTTTATTTATATATACACATATATATATATATATATATATATATATATCTCCATCCATTAAAATAAATAACAAAACATACATACTTACAAAATACATATTGGCTAAATTTTAAAAAAAAATGTACATGCAAGCAAATATGAATATAATTAAACACGCGTAAAGGAAAAATATATTTGTACATACTAGTATAGAGAAAAATGTATATTTATTATGAATATAATATATATTGCAAGAGAAATTGGAAAGTTCGTGATGCCTTTCATCCGTTAGGACGTCATCGGACTTTGTTTGGTGACGTTGTTGTGACTATGCATGCGCATGAACGAGAGACGCTGGTAGTTTCAAAATTTTTGAAAGAATTTTAATATTTTATAATTTTAATAATAATTTGTTGCAATCAAGCCAAATTCATCTATCTTCTTTTTTTTTCCCATCTTTTGTTAAGTATCCCACATTGTGTTAACAGAAAATGATGAAACCCGTCACAAATAACCTTTTTCCTCCATTTTGTCTTATAATTTCCCCGATATTGTTCTTGATATATAAAAATATATATCGTTATTTCATAATTAATTTGTACAATGACTGCTGTTTTCATAGCAGTGTTGCTTCCATCAAAGCCTTAATCACATGATGACTCTGGGTTCAGGTATGGTTTCTGGTCCGAAGCATCATTAAGCCCAGCAATACTTCACGATACACCCGGATATAAGAGAGTTGTCGGGACCGGAGAAGAAGTATCTTATATCCGGGTTTCTCTTATATGCGGGTTTGGTCTATTATATATACATTAACACAGGCTCTAATTTGGGACCAGATAAAATCTCTTATATCCGGTTTTATCTTATATCCGGGTTACACTGTACCACCAGGCTCTGTTGGATTGTCGTCACTCTTTGAAAATGCCATATCCATACTGATCCAGTTAGGACATTATTCTGGATCTATTTATTTTTTTTAAATATATTTCCTCTTGTCTGATTGTGAAGATTCGTCAGGTATGCGGAGGTTGAGTTCGCAAAAAAAAACGCGGAATCCAACCTCGATAGGAAATATATTTGTTATCCGACTATATTTCTGACACATTGTTCTCGCAGGTCTTCATATTTTTTCAACTAGTGTGTGTGTGTGTGTGTGTGTGTGTATATATATATATGTATGTATGTGTGCGTATATATATATATATATATATATATATATATGATATGAAAGTGATAGATAGTGTAGAATAATCATTTTATAATAATTCGTTGAGTCTTGAAGTATCTTCAACACAATGCAGAAAGCACTGGACTCACCACCATGCGCATCCAGTACCGAGAATCGAACCCAGACCGTTACTATACAATCGGTGACGAAGAAGAAACTGAAATATATATTAGGGTAGGTCGATTTTGGAACTGTAAAAAGAATAACTCGCGGAAAGTTGCAAAATAACGTCAAAAATTACCACAAAAATATTTTTCTTGAAAACTTCGTATTTATTTAAGAAATCGAACTTAGACAAAATAAATTGCATTTTTATCATATCGGTGTTACCGGAAACATGTGTATGTTAAAATAAACCGTGTCTGAACGAAAAGAAAAGACGAAATTAATGCTTAATAATGGATATTTTTTAGTTTATTATCTATTCTCTTAATAAATTACATGAAATTACTAAAAATAAAAAATAAAACAGACTAAAATATTTAGTTTAGAATACAAATAACTACTTATGAACGGCATCTTTTTTGCTGGATATTTTTTCCGTATTTACCGGTAGTAATTCCCTCCTCTTGCAAGTTTGTTTTATTTTTGTTTATGCTTTTAACTAGCATAAATATCTATTTGATTTATCATCAAAATATACTTAACTATTTAAAAAAAAATACAACTTTTATAATTATTGTAATCTGTTTATATTTTCAAAATTAATGTGTTTTATTAACAAGCCTGTTTACAAGCTAATCCCTGAACTAACTCTACTTTTATGTAAATAAACATTACTTTTAATTTAATAATGCATTTCAAACTTTATTTTACAATTTATTCTGAAAAATATTTTTGTGTAATTTCTGATAATACATATATTTTCTTTGTCAGATATTTTAATAAAAATGGCAGGAAAAAGGATCCCAAAGGGCCTAGCATACCATAGAATTTTGATATGGCCTTATAAAAATTCCACGGTATGCCGTTGAGTTGATCAGGGGTGATGTATCTTCCAATCTTGGAGCCATCCTCGCCAATGCATTGCTCTTGGATTTGAGGGCTATGGGCCTTCTTATCCCAATATTAATATAAAAAGATATTTATATAGATAAATGTAAAACTGATAGAGCAAAGGCTAAAGTGAAAACAAATGCCCATCAAAAGGTGGAAAATCTTTGTATTTGAGTTGATGGGAGAACTGGCACACTAATGTACAAGGAAATAGTGGAGGAAAATAGAAAGAAGACTGAAAAAAAAACCAAGCGACCAGAACGCCACTTGACTGTCACAAAGATGACATATGAAAATGAATATCTGACGCATAGGGTTCTTCCTAATATTAGTGCAACTGGTGTGGTTCTTGCCGAGCAAGTGGCTGATGTTTTGCATGAATTCAACAGTGTGAGCACTATCAAGGCTATCCTTGTTGACAAACACTAATGACAATTCAGGTTGTGAAAGTGGATTTTCTGCACCTCTAAAAAGGAAACTTAACAGAAATCTTCACACTATTGTTTGCTCCTTGCACCAAAATAAACTTCCGTTTAGAGCTCTTTTTAAACATGTAGATGGTACCACAAAAAAACCTGCCACATTCAATGGTCCACTGGATACATTACGTGCAAATGATTACCATAATTTACCCCAAATATCATTTTCAGCTGTTGGTAGTCCTCTGGATTCTATTTTTAAAATTGAAAATGAAGATACCCTTAGTTGTGACCAAAGACTCCTTTATGAATATACAGTGGGTATTTCTAGAGGTAAGGTGGACTCTAGATTTGCATCATGGAAAATTGGTCCATTAAACCAGGCACGGTGGTTAACTTTAGGCATCAGTCTGATGTTTTTATGGACTCATGGTGCATACCCACGAAATATTTCAACCAAACTCCACAGTTTAATTGTGAATGTGTATGCCATTTGCTGGCTCGAAATTAAAAGACATAACAAGTTCCACAATCAGCAAATGTATATTTTCAACCATATGAAATCCAACAGATCACATTGAAAAATATACAATACAATGCTTTCGCCTTACTGCCTGAAAATATCTTATATTCAATCTGATGAATTGGAAGTGAGGGAAGAAGCTATAAAAAAAATTTTGGCCATTAGGTGAGTAAATATTTATTCATATAATACGGACTAAATCAGTTATGCCGATTTATGGAATCATTTTAAGGATATTATCTAATTTCACCATAAATATTAAAGCAGTAAAGAGTGCATTTTTTAAAAAAATAAATCAAATTAATTTTTATATTCTTTCAAGAGTGGGAAGCAAATCAAGAAAAGGTTAAAAAGAATCACAACTATCAATTTTAAAGCTATACACTGGACACAGTTAAAAGATCTGTCATTAAGTGAAGTTTGTGAACCACCGCTCACAGAAGAATTTTCTGAAAATGAACTTCGGGAATAATTATTAAATGGTACAAAGCTTGACTTGCCAGATTTTCCCTCACATTCTCAAGGCGTGGAACGGGCAGTCAAGTTAACAACAGAAGCTTCCCAGTCTGTGTATGGCTTTGAAGCAAGGACCCAGCACATAATAGCAAATGCTTTGTGTCAGAAACTGAGACCATCATTTTCGTCTCGGTGTTCTTATATGGAGCTATTTGACTCTATATATGAAGCCCTATTAAACTATTCTTTATTTTTCCATATTTGTTTGTTTGTTGTATTTTTATCCAAAACAGAAAAAAAAAACAATTTTTTAATGTATTCAACTAATACTGCTTAATTCATGAGGTAAAAAACAGCATTTCAAAGTTGTCAGTGATTATGGGCGGGGGCAGATTTTCAATTTGAAGTTTACTTATAATTTCTTCATTTTATTTCATTTTGATAAAACAAAATAACATTCCCTGATTCAAATAGTGAAATTATTTGTTTTGTTTTTTTTTTTTTTAAATTTAATCCAAATCTTGCAAAATCGTGGATTTTTCAGTGCATTTCTGTCTACGATCTTTGATGCCAAATGCTCAAAAAACCGTTGAAGTGTCAGATCGAATTTTTTGTATCAGTACTTAATAGGTCTATACACAACTTTCAGTACATTATTCTTTTTGGTATTTTAAAAAAAGTGAAAAATCAACCTACCCTTATATATATATATACACATATATATATATATATATATATATATATACACACACAAAATCACAGTACTATAAAAGTTACCTTGTTGTGTACTCTTGATAGATAAACCCAATTTTTGTATTATAAACAGTGAAAATAATGTCTACCAACTTAGATGATCGATAATGTTACTAAAGAAAATGGACCTCTCAGTAGAAATCGAACCTGACTTCTTCTTTTTTTTTTTTTTTTTTTTTTTGTGAGGAGTACCATTTCTGCTCCCCTATAGGGATCCTTACAGCAAGATGTCTTAATTACTCTTTTGTTAAGGAACTTACATCTCACATTGAAACTTTCACGTGTCTCTGTTTGCTGTCTTATATTTTCATAAACGTTGAAGTAAATTCAAGAATCAATGAATGCTGCTAAATACGACCTTTTTTTACAATAAAGGTTATTTTAGTAGGCACACGTGTCTGAGAAGACATTCTTGTTTTTAATACTCATCTAGTAATAAAAGAATGTCAACTCGGGCATTACGTGGCACAAGAATTAACCATTATCCAATGTGGGTTTATTGGAGTATGGTTATCGTCACCGTGCTGTAAGCGGGGCTAGTATTCTCCTCATTTTAGATGGAAGTTCCTCAGCCCCGGAAATTCCAACCGTGCGTCCGCACCTTCCTCAACACACTAAAGAGTTTGGATTAGTTTAATACCGATACCAACGTGACAGTCATCGCGGTGGTTGGGCAAAAATCAATATTTGTCTTAGGCACATAAACATAAAAATGTGTATGTGGCTCCCCACGTTAAAACGACGTTGTGGGGAGGCCTGGTAAATATATCTGTAATAAAAGAAAAAAAAAATTTAATAGTGTATTTATTTTATTTAACTTTGTTTTTCTTTTCCTCAAAGACGCATATACCTTCAAATGCCTTTAGTTTGCACGACATTCAGTTTTTCTTCTATGTGGCCTGTCCCTTCAGGACATGGGTAATTATTGCACCCCAATTTCCTGTCCATTGTAGCTCTTAGTAAAGTTTGTCTATTCGTTATCTTCCCTAATCCGTGTTCTGCCATTTACACACCCTCCTTAGGTAGGTTCTGCCCTAATATCATCTGTCCCGCTCGACTTTAATATATCCTGTCAGTGTCGGATTTTCCAAGCCCCCTTTCCTCATTATGTGCCCTAGTGTTATAATGCTCGTAGTTCTGGTCAATAATTTTGTAAGGAAAGGACCGAAACAAAACATTCGTGAAGGAAAGAATTAATCCCATGGGGGACATGGATTGATAATAGATAATACCTTAGTCCAGTCCGGCAATGCGTATGACTCAATGCTATAACCCAATTTCCCCAAACTTCCTATGAGCAGACGTTTCTACTAATAGTGAGTGGACGACTCTGTTCAATAATTTAGTGTAAAGAAGGTTGTCATTTCTCTCTTTCTGGTGTTAAGTATAGTGATTTTTTTTTCCAAGCGTAGCTTAGGCGTGGCACAAGGCCGAAAGTATGGAGCACCCAGTGAGGATCGAACGCACTACTCAGTCGTAATTGTTCTAGCGGGACAAGCTTCTAACCATTACACCGCTTCGAGGTATCCTAACAATTTTCCAAGCGTAGCTTAAATGTGGCACAAGGTCGAAAGCAGGAGGCACCCAGTGAGGATCGAACTCACTACTCAGTCGTAATTGTTCTAGCGAGATAAGCTTCTAACCATTACACCGCTTCGAGGTGCGCCAGCAATTTTCCAAGCGTAGCTTAAATGTGGCACAAGGCCGAAAGCATGGGGCACCCAGTGAGGATCGAACTCGCTACTCAGTCGTAACTGTTCTAACGAGACAAGCTTGCTAACCATTACACCGGATGCTATTTCTGTTAAACTTCGTCATTGCACACACATTCAGTCCGTGATATTTTCAGCATCCTTCTGCATTACGACTGAGTAGTGAGTTCGATCCTCACTGGGTGCCCCTTGCTGTCGGCCTTGTGTCACATTTCACATTTCTGAGGACCAAAAGTCTCTTTTTTTCATCTGTGATTGTCAAGCGTTTATTGCCAATATGGAGTTTGTCACTGATTCTTTCTTAAAAAGGAATTCAAAGAAGAAAAACAAACGCTGACCTCACCAGTAAGAAGACTGACATCTGGCACGGTCCAATCACTTTTAAATGTAACGGCTGCATGCGTTCTGAAGCATATTTGAGCTCCTTATTAACCGGCATCTGTCTATCATTATATTTCCTCTGTATTAAATTCGTGATTGATGGCTTGGTATCTGAAGTCCGACGTATAAGATTCAAAAATAAATAAAGCTCGCTTGCAAGCAAAGCTTGGTTGTTTCAAAACACTTTTATTAAATCGATAAGAACAGGCAGAATCAAAGTTCTAACTGGCCAACCAATTTGATGACATGAGGTAGGAATGAACACGTTTCGAAATCACCACTTATCATCAGATGTTAGGGTCTGCCTTTCCCTTCGGTCACCAAGTAAGAATTATAATTAATATTACCCTTACGTTCATCCGCTGGCCGTCAGCGTTGTCGAACTAATTTACCGTTTGACGTCGCGACAAATGCTTTCATAGTCACCGACACGGAATAGTTGTTGGCATAATGGAGACTTTGCGGGGTTAAAAATCAGTGACGTGAAGAAAATAAGATCTTCAGTGGATGACAAATAGTAGTCCTCATACTTGTAAAAATTGGAATCTTTTTGTTTATTTGCTTGGACGGCGCGCTGTTAGTAAGCGAGTATTGTAGACCATGATGACGATCGTCACCGGGTGTCCTTTTGTCCTACTTGACTGAGCTTAATAAATACCTATATAATACTAAAGCTCAATCTTGTATGTAGGTATGTATTTCCGAGATACTGCTTTAATTATACATATATAATCCATTTTTTTCTTTGCTCATATTGCAATTTTTTCTATTATTATTATTATTGCATTATTATTATGAGCACCGTTAAAAATGATTACTGATACATTAGGTTTATAAGTTCCAGAAATTCATACACAGATCTCCTCAAGGACACATGGCCCAGTGGATAAAGACGCTGGTTGGATCCAATGACTAGACCCAAAGTGTTGAGAGTTCAGTACCAGTCTTGGAGAGTTGAGTTAAAGGAAAATAACTGAGTCATCCGGAAGAGGCATGACACGTGGAACTAGAACAGTCTACCTCGGTGGACGAAATAAATGGTTCGGGTCGAAATTCAAATCTCCCTGAAGAAGGCCGGAGCGTACAGCGGCCGAAATGTTGTGAATATGACAATGAGGATAAGAGTCCAAATAATGCAAGTGTTTAAAATTATTATACACGTAAGTACATAAAGCAATATTTGCAGTTTTTCAGTTGGGCTTGGAATCCGTCAATTTCTTGTGACTTCAAAGGGACGCGTCGTCTTTCTTTGAATTCGGAAACGCCACAAATTAACGTTTGTGTAACAAGTCGAATGCACGTGAAACCTGATTAAGCAATAAAAATTAAACAACGCAAAGTAAAACAGCCAAATTTTTTTTCCTCCATATCTCATTCACTGATGAAGCTTTATTAAAAGTGAAACGTATTAGATTGATAAACATTTCCAATGGTGTTTATCTTATCAACCCGTATATATAAAAAAAATCATTTCATATTATCTTCCAACTATTATGTGTGTGACAAACTATAATTCTCCATGATTTTAAAAACAGTAAAATCGACTTTGCTAACTGAAATGCTCCTCTGTGGCCCAATCGGTAAAAGCACGTCAGACTATATGACAGTTCCGTATAGGATACAGGTTCGATTCCTGTAGAAGGACGCATACTTTTTATGTAAATTTCTCGGACATTCAGGCTGGTAAATGTCGTTAATACTGTTTATTATAAACAGAGCATTTACTTAAATATTTGTATCTATAAAAAGAACGTATAAATATAAAAAATGTACTAAAATATGAAATGCATGTATAAACGTTTGTGTTTTTTATATATTTAATATTTATCTATCTATCTATCTATCTACATACATATATATAGTGTAACCCGGATATAAGAGTTGTCGGGACCGTAGAAGTCTCTTATATCCGGGTTTGGTCTATTATATATACATTAACACAGGCTCTAATATGGGACTAGAGAAAATCTCTCTTATACTCTGGTTTCTCTTATATCCGGGTTACACTGTAATATAAAATGGATTAAGTTCGACAAATATTTAATAAATTTTCTGTTTATACGTTATTTTTATAGAGACTATTTAAGTAAATGCTCTGTTTTTAATTAAACAGTATTAATTACATTTATCTAGAGAAATTTCGTAGAAAATATGCGTTCTCCGAAAGGGATCGAAGCTGTATTCTTATAAGCAAACCGTCATTTGATCTGACGCGCTGCAGCATTCAGATATGATCGATCGAGAAAATGATGAATTATCATTATTAAGTATTTTATTATTCACGCCATTATGATTATCTTGGCTCTTGTGTTTACAACATTTCGCTTGCTATATCCTCTGACCTCCTTCAGTGATCTCTCGTTGTACTCTGTAACTTTCTCGGAATTTTGATCCTAACACTTTATTCAATCTGCGGGTTTAGATTGTATACTTTCAGCGTTCCCAGCTTAGGAGAAATTTCTAATCAACTCCTACTCACCAGTTTTATATCACTGTTGTCTATTTCATCCACTTTTCAGCGTTGTCAGGCCTAGGAATTGAAACTGCAACCACGCGGATATTTTTTTTTTTTTTTTTTTGTATTTTTTTTTTTTGTATTTTTTGCGTGGGGGGGGGGGTTGTATTATTTTTTTGTTTTTTTTTGTATTTTTTTGTTTTTGCTTTTTGTTGTTTTTTGGGTTTCTCTTTCTCTCTCTCTCTCTCTCTCTCTCTTTCTCTCTCTCTCTTTCTCTCTCTCTCTGGTACCTTAAACCTAATGTCTGCACCCCGATTACTTGTCTTGTTCAAGCTCGAAGTGTCGGCATAAATGTAATTGCTGCCTCATGTTTTTAATGCTGGGGAATTTTGTTACGATAACGGAATTATTTATGTTGTATTTGCTTGTCAACAACCTTATAAAAATACATCAGTTAAAAATGCGTTCTTTATCTAATTTTGTGAGGAGAGGTGATAACATAGATCGTATTAATGTTTTTGTTTTTTTTTTAAATTATCTGCTATGTGCACATTAACTATTTAATGCAAACTCTTTTCGTATAAGGACATGTCAAGTGTATGGAGTCAACTGTAAACTTTTAAAAGGGTATTTTTTAATATTCGTAAACAAACTAGGACTTGATTATTTTCGGGAACAAATTTTACACTTATTTCAACTGTATTGGCCAAAATCAAAATATTAATGACGTAAATTAGTTTTAGCAAAGTTGCGTTTTTTGTTTTTTTTTTCTTTCTTTGGCGTGATATAGAGTATTTTGTAAATGTTCAACTCTAGAAGAGTTGGTTTTTACTTGGCGTTGGGGACGATGGAAAAGAATGAACAATGCATATTGTGATATTTACAGTATGTTTGACACATTACGGGGACGAATTTTCCGCATTTCTACGAAATTGATTGGTTTGTTTCGTTTTACGGCATATCAACCATAATGGGCTATTTAATACCGACAAAATTTTTATTTCTGGTAATAGTTTTGTTTCTTCAAAAATGTATCTCTTGTAATTGGTTTTTGTTTTGTTTTTTCTTCAAAAATATATCTCTGGTAATAGTTTTTTTTTATTCTTCTTCAAAAATGTATCTCTGGTAATAGTTTTTTTTATTCTTCTTCAAAAATGTATCTCTGGTAATAGTTTTTTTTTATTCTTCTTCAAAAATGTATCTCTGGTAATAGTTTTTTTTTATTCTTCTTCAAAAATGTATCTCTGGTAATAGTTTTTTTTATTCTTCTTCAAAAATGTATCTCTGGTAATAGTTTTTTTTATTCTTCTTCAAAAATGTATCTCTGGTAATAGTTTTTTTATTCTTCTTCAAAAATGTATCTCTGGTAATAGTTTTTTTTATTCTTCTTCAAAAATGTATCTCTGGTAATAGTTTTTTTTATTCTTCTTCAAAAATGTATCTCTGGTAATAGTTTTTTTTATTCTTCTTCAAAAATGTATCTCTGGTAATAGTTTTTTTTATTCTTCTTCAAAAATGTATCTCTGGTAATAGTTTTTTTTATTCTTCTTCAAAAATGTATCTCTGGTAATAGTTTTTTTTATTCTTCTTCAAAAATGTATCTCTGGTAATAGTTTTTTTTATTCTTCTTCAAAAATGTATCTCTGGTAATAGTTTTTTTTATTCTTCTTCAAAAATGTATCTCTGGTAATAGTTTTTTTTATTCTTCTTCAAAAATGTATCTCTGGTAATAGTTTTTTTTATTCTTCTTCAAAAATGTATCTCTGGTAATAGTTTTTTTTATTCTTCTTCAAAAATGTATCTCTGGTAATAGTTTTTTTTATTCTTCTTCAAAAATGTATCTCTGGTAATAGTTTTTTTTATTCTTCTTCAAAAATGTATCTCTGGTAATAGTTTTTTTTATTCTTCTTCAAAAATGTATCTCTGGTAATAGTTTTTTTTATTCTTCTTCAAAAATGTATCTCTGGTAATAGTTTTTTTTATTCTTCTTCAAAAATGTATCTCTGGTAATAGTTTTTTTTATTCTTCTTCAAAAATGTATCTCTGGTAATAGTTTTTTTTATTCTTCTTCAAAAATGTATCTCTGGTAATAGTTTTTTTTATTCTTCTTCAAAAATGTATCTCTGGTAATAGTTTTTTTTATTCTTCTTCAAAAATGTATCTCTGGTAATAGTTTTTTTTATTCTTCTTCAAAAATGTATCTCTGGTAATAGTTTTTTTTATTCTTCTTCAAAAATGTATCTCTGGTAATAGTTTTTTTTATTCTTCTTCAAAAATGTATCTCTGGTAATAGTTTTTTTTATTCTTCTTCAAAAATGTATCTCTGGTAATAGTTTTTTTTATTCTTCTTCAAAAATGTATCTCTGGTAATAGTTTTTTTTATTCTTCTTCAAAAATGTATCTCTGGTAATAGTTTTTTTTATTCTTCTTCAAAAATGTATCTCTGGTAATAGTTTTTTTTATTCTTCTTCAAAAATGTATCTCTGGTAATAGTTTTTTTTATTCTTCTTCAAAAATGTATCTCTGGTAATAGTTTTTTTTATTCTTCTTCAAAAATGTATCTCTGGTAATAGTTTTTTTTATTCTTCTTCAAAAATGTATCTCTGGTAATAGTTTTTTTTATTCTTCTTCAAAAATGTATCTCTGGTAATAAGTTTTTACAAATTATTTCAGGTATTAAAAACTTATACACTTTCATAGTGTTTTTACCCTTAGTTTTGGTGTTTACTATTTGCCCATAGTTGTGACCCTAACAGATGCTACCACCCCGGGTCATGGTGGACCTGGGAACACCAGCAATTAAGAGGTGGTTCCACGTTCCTCAAAACCCCCTGATCAGAGGCCTTGCTGTTGGACGTAGTTTATCGTCATACCCAGGACGGACGAAATTGATTGGAATTAAAAGAAGGAATATTAACGGGAAACAGCTATGAGTTTTACCCACGATGCCGTGTGTGGCACAGGACTTTGACTGGAAAGATAAGTTATATGAGACTGGCCGCTGAAAAGTGGAATAAACACGACACGAGACGTGGCCAAATTAACTGTTCTGTTCAAATTGCCGCTGGATCCGTTTTGCTCCCAGCATTCCCTAGTGGAACCGGAAGTGCTTACAATCAATATTGTTATAACCAGTTTCACTTTTTACAAAACTGGTAAGCATTAAATAAAATGAGGTACAAATTGCCTAAAATCTCCCTAAGATAATGCAAGGCCCAAGAGTCCCTCAAGTTACGAAATCAGTTTTGTAATATGAAAGTAGAAATGGAAGATTATGAAGACTAGAAAGACACGTGAACATTTCACGATTTTTCTATTTTAATATCCTGATGAATATTAAGTTAATGGTCGAATAAGCTTATGGCGAGTTCTACAATAAAATATCCGTAGAAATTCCCCTAATGCATCGTTAAATATTTGAGCTTAACAACTTTAAGAAAATATTGCAATAGAAATCATAGATATGTATGCTTGTCGTTATTTTAAGAAGTAAGGGGGTACAAATTAAAAGATTTGAAATACACAATTTTTTCATTTCACTGAACCAGTACTTTAAACACATTTCTTTAATTTTCTCAAGATTTTCTGAAGGTTATGGAACACTTGAGATAGAGATTGGTTGGTTTATTTTGTTTAGCAGCATATCAATCTATATGGGTTACTTGCTGGTTATTATTTTTAAGAAGTGGGGCGGTGAATATTTGCCCATAGCTCGGACCCTAACAGGTGCAAAAAATCCCGGGTGAGGGTGAACCCTTATCAACAGTAATTAAGAGTAGGCTCCTCAAAACCTCAAATATCCCGATCAAAGCTATTATTACTGGATGTAGTTTATCGTACTATTAAGGACTAGAGATAGAGATAAAAGCACATCACCTTCCATATAGTGTTGCTGTAGTCCTCCTTGTGAAATGACTGAAAAAATTTCTGACTTATTCCAGATCTGCTCCCTTACAATACTTTTAGGCCAAGGCGGTTGGAGCATGTGAAGATTACGAGGATAAGTAGGATAGACAGCAATGGACTTGAAGAGGTTAAAATTGTGGTTTTCAGAGAAGAATCTACGGAAGTTTTTCCAAGGTTTCATAGGAAAAATGTCTTAATGGAACTTCTTCCTTCCAAATGGAATACGGATATGTGCATGATTTTTGCCTTTCATTTTCTTCAGACAACATAAATGCCATGATTTATTGATTTAAAATTGATAAACGTTTCTGGATAAAGCAAACGAAGAAATTCTGACACAATAGTTCCTATCTGAGGATCGTTAGGACAAAAGACAATTCTGAGTTCTTCGCGATTAAAAAAAAATTTCAGAAACACACCTACTAGGAAATTTATCCCGGCTGAAAGTAACGCCGACTACAGTGTGATGAAACCAGACGAGTCGATGTTTCTTTCTGCTCGACTACTGTATGCCTTTTTGACGCCAGTGTTAGCCTGATGGATATCTACCTATTTCTTGTTTGGTATAAAAACAGGTATATATCTACTTTTTTTCTTCCTTTTTGTGACGTCTAGTGGAAAACCGGACAAATGGCTTTTTTTGCCTCTGATATAAAACCTGACGTATGTGATTTTTGCGTCTGGTGTGATAGTAATATTAGTCGTTTCCCTATAAGGAAACAATTGGCATTCATTAACCGAGCAGTCAGTACTACTTTTGTTTGCATTTTATAAAATCTTTCTCTTAAAACGATTTTTTTTTTTTTTTCGGAAAATAGATTTCTCAATCCAGTTGCTGTCATCACTTGTTCTAATATTGATAGGGTTTTCTTCCTAACATTTTATTTGAAGTGTGTGGAATGTCGACATCTTGAATGTCATTTTCTCTTCGAGTGATGATGTGCTATCCGTTTTAGTGGTTGCTGCTGTTGGTTGTCCTCAAGTGATGTGCTTTCTGCTATTTGGTACAGTTCTCCTTGATTTTGTAGTGCCAGTCTCAATGTTCAAAGGATGAGAATTTTTGCCAAGACCTTTAGGTGTTAGTCGCTCAGAACATTTTTTTCATCATTAATGTTAGGAATCAGTTGTATACAACTGACTGTTTATATATTTCTGAACGGGGTTGCTACCATAAAACCCAGTGTATGACGTTTTTTGATCTCTTTTTACTCTATTTGTTAAATTTGGCGTATGTTGTTTTGTTTTTGTTTTGATTTTGTTTGTTTGTGTTTTTTGGATTTGTTTGTTTTATTTTTTTCTATTTTTAGGTTTTTTTGTTTGTTGTTTTGCTTGTTCTTTTGTTTTTGTTGTGGGGGATTGCTTTGTTTTTTGTTTCTCTGATGTAAGACCGACCAGGTGTATGTTGCTTTATTTGTCCCATTTTTGTATCAAATATAAAACAAAACTTGTATCTGACAATAATGAACCGAGGGTTTGATATGTCGTTAGCATAACCAAGTTAAACATAACAACTTGTCATTAAATGTTTGTTTGTTTTACTTATGTAAATATTAGTTGATAGTCACGTGCAATCGCATGTCAACTGTTGTTCCGCTAATTGATAAAAACCGAGCGAAATTCATCTCCTGATCGTGTTAACCTTTTTATTTCGCAATCAAAACCTCTTAAGTTGGCCTCATGCCACCAGAGTGGATCTTCGAAAGGTCACATACCATGCAACTTTCCAGAACATCATTTCGACACACCAGGTCGAGTTGTTGAATGTTTGGTCTTTTTAATTTGCCCGGAGCGGCATTAACTGAAGGGGGATGTTTCTAAAGCGGCTTTGGTGGGTGTTATTGGGGAAAAGACTTGTAGAATTAATGATTGGAATAAAATGCAGAAAAAAAAACGGATATAAAAAAAATTTGAACAAAAAAATAGTGGAGAAATAAGCAAGCAAACTGAATGAAAAGAGTTGCCAAGCTATGATTGAAAAAGATGACGGATGTGTAGGCGTCTGTGTGGTGTAGTATGTGAGGTGTGGAGATCTTTAGAGAAAATGGAAAATGTGAAGAAATAACGGAAGCAAGCAAGGATGGAACGAAAGACGACTATGAGAAAGAATTGAAAACAGAAGATTGGGGAAAAAAAGTTGGAGGGGATAAGAAGGAAGGATTGGAGAGAGAAATGGAAAAAAAAGAAGAAAAATAAGGAAGATGAGGTAAAGTGAAAGATTCCGAACATTAAAAGAAAGGGCGGGAAGGAGAATTGAAGAGAAGGAATGGAGAGGATTGAAAGACATGATGAAGAATAAGTGAGTAAAAAAAAATGGTAAGACGAGGAAGCGAATTAAAGGGAGAAACTATTTCAAAAAAGTGAAAGGAAGGAAGGAAGAAACGGTAGGGGGGTGAAGAAAAAAGTGAAAGGAAGGAAAGAAAGAAACGGTAGGGATGAAGGAAAACAACGGTAGGGGCGAAAAAAAAGTGTGAGGAAAGAATAAAGAAAGTGGGAGGAAGGAAGGAAGAAACGGTAAGATGAAGAAAGTAATGACTGAAAGACGTGATACATGAATGAAGAATTGAATAAAACGAGAGATGACAGGATTAACTGGTAAAAGATAGAATAAAAGGAGTTCTTCGAAAAAGGAAAGAAGGGTAGTGGAGATAATTAAAGGTAAAAAAAATTAGGGGGCGTTTAAAAAAACAAATGGATGATCGAAATAAAAGAATGAAAATAAAGGAAAAGTAAGTGTTGAAAACTGAAAAGAAATGATCCCAAAAAAACTTGGAAGGGAGGAACGAAATGTGTTGCTTGGCTATAGTTGAAAAATCATGAGATTTAAAAGAAAGGAACTAAATAGAAGACATAGAAAGAGGGTAGATAAATGAAAGAAAAAAAAATGGGGAAAATGGACCGAAGGGAAGAAGAGAGATGAAAGAAGGCAGAGAGGGGTCAAAAATTAGGAAAGAAGTAGAAAGCAAAATCAAGTAATAATGAATCGCTGTATTTAAAACAAACAACAACAAAAAAAAAAAGAAAAAAACAAGAAGAAAGAAAAAATAAGAAAGTTCTTGGATGAAAACTCTTAAGAGATAAAATATAAAAATATAGTCGAAAGAATAAAAAAAAATAAAAATAAACGAAAATGCGAAAATCAGAGAAAGAACGAATAAAACGGAGACATTGCTATAAAGGAAAAAAAAGGGTAAAGAACACTGTCTGGCTCAGCGGATGATTCTGTTTTTAATTGGAAAGACATTCCGCCCGATTTCTTGCATTCCATACTCATTTGGCGTCACGAAGTGGGGGGGGGGGGTTGAGCACGATCCAATTGTCGTACAAGAGATTTGCTCATCGCTTACATCCTACATACTGATGACACCATTCTTGGCCATATCGTCGATTTCCAATGATTAATTTCTGTGATCCTTGGGCGATATTTCGGAGACGAAAGAATGTACGAGATTCGCTCCGAAGGTATTGCCTCTTATTTTATTAATATCGGTCCACGACATCACAAGAGTATGGCACTAGAGTTTGAAACTTCCTGCGAATAACTCATTTTCCTTCCGTTTTACAACCAACAGTGAAGCAGTGTGGCAAAATGGCCTCTGGCATGAAAGTGCAGGCGAAGCAGAGGAGTGTCACTGAATCTGCCCACGTGCGGAAACTTGTATATATTGATATATATATCGGTGCTTACATGACGTTTGTGGAGACCAAACCATTAATATGAGCATAGTTAGGCAGTGGAAATTGCGTTTAGCAGTATCGCCAGGAACGTATGGGTGGAAACCATTTTTACGTTCGCGATCTTTGAGCTCTTGTTCGTAACTTGCAAAAATGCATATCTAACGGTGATGACTTGTGCCAAAAAAATAGTTTCTTTTTGGCTTAACATTTACCCTAACTAATGTTATTTTCTTTCTTGTCTCTGTGACAATAAATATGAAGTATTGTTTTTGTAACCGTCACTTGTGTGTTAAGGCTTTAAACGACCCAAGAGCCACTCAAGGTAGAGGATTACTGACTGAGGTTGTCATATGAACGTAAACGGATGAAGTGCTGTTTATGGGGATATATAATTTAGATAACTGTTTACCCGAGACCTGAAGATGTCAACATTGTAGTGATCGGGAAAGCATCCTCTCGGGAGATCGTTCCACAAAGTAGCTGTTCATGGGAAGAAACTAAATGTAATTGCCTTCGTACCAATGACATACGAAGGGAATGAGGGGAATCTGACCCTGTAGATATCGCATAACATGTCCTACTCTTAAAGAAGTGAAATGATGGAACTAAGTGATGCAGTTCGTCTGGACATTTGCCATGGAAATAGCGATAGAATTCGTCTGTGGGGAAAAAGATTGTAGGGTGGAAAATAACGCATCATTCACAAGGCTATGTATTTTGAACTCTGTGCAAGCTGTAAAGTGAGGATTGAACAATGGCAACAATATTCTTTTTTTTTTTTTTTTTTTGTAACTTATGAAGAAATAGAACATTCCGGAATAGGTGTGTGTGGGGGTGGACGGGCGTGTCTTAGTGAAAACTTAAAAGCGGCAAAAATGGGTGGGTGGGAAGGTAACCAAGCCTAAACCGTAAAAGAAAAAGACAAAAATAATGGACATTAAGGAACATACCTGAAGTAAATAAGATATAAGAGACCAATCTAAGCATGCCCAGCATGAAAACGGACTGCCTCTTCCTGATGTCTCAGTTATTCCCCTTTAACTCAACCTTCCAAGTTTTGGTTCACGACAGCTGTAGCCTGATATTGAACTCATAACTCTTTGGGTCTAGTCACTGGATCTAACCAACACGTTCATCCACGGGGAAATATGTCCAATCAACTCAAGGAGTCCAGAGCGTACGACGGTCGAAACTTTGTGAATATGGCAATAACGAAGTGGATAATTGTGCGAATAATGTAAATAATCCTAATACCATATCTCATCTCATCTCATCTCATCTATCTATCTTATCTCATCTATCTATCTAATTAAGTCCGACAATTATTTAATATATTTTCTGGTTTATGCGTTGTTTTTATAGATACACTTTAAGTAAATGCTGTATTAATTATATTTACCGGCCTTAAGTTTTTGCATATCAGCGCTGACAGTTAACAAAAGAATCAGTCATAAATAAGAGATCAGTTTACATGACCAGTAGTTTTATCAAGCTATATATATATTGTTTATACGTTATTTTTATAGATAGAATTTATTAAATAGATGTTCTGTTTCTAATTAAACAGTATTAAATAAATTTATCGGCCTGAACGTTCGAGAAGTTTCGTAAAAAAATATGCGTTCTCTGACAGGAAGTTAACCTGTATTCCTTTTTACGGATACCGTCATTTATCCTGACGTACTTCACCATTCAGCTACAGAGAAGCGTCTGGTTAGCAAAGTCCGAAAGGCTAAATGACGGTTTCCGTAAAAGGAACTACCTCTTAACTGCTATTTTTCCCAGGTCCACCATGACCAGCGGTGGTAGCACCTGGTAGAATCCCAGTTATGGGCCAATATTCACGCCCCCGCCCTGCAAAAAATCAACAGTACATTGTTCTAGTGAAATTAAATGCCACGAATCGCAAGCAATCAACCAACTGTAACATCCCGAAAAATGATATCGTCCTCAAACAAATTTTCCTTTGTGAGAGCGAGAAAAATATTTCTACGCATGACTTGGAATTAGATTTGGATCTAATGATTATGCTTTTTGTTGTTGTTTAACTTCAGATACAATTTCCATTGTATCATTGATCAGAAGGTTTTGAGGAGCGTAGACCCACCTATTAATTGCTGGTGTTCCCATGTCCACCCTGACCTGGGGTGGTAGCACCTGTTAGGGTCCCAACTATGGGTAAATAGTTAGCACCCAAACTGGGGTCAAAACACTATATAAGTGTAAATATAGGTTTTAATACCAGAAATACTTTGGTAAAAAAAATTATTACCAGAGATACATTTTTGAAAAAAAAAAAAAGAAAAGGATATTACCAGCTATACATCTTTGAAGAAAAATAAAACCAAAAATAAAAATTTTGTCGACATTAAATAACCCATTGAGGTTGACATGCTGTAAACCAAACCAAGCCAAACCCTGTAAATGAGCGAATATTTTTTTCTTTTTTTTTGTTGTTGTTGTGGTGTTATCTTTGAATGTTTCGTCGAAAAGACACCAGATACACTTTCTTACATCATCGCATTGGACAATTCACATCTGGAATTAATCACTGAATATCACTTTCACCTGATCATCGCCAATCCATGATTGCTTCTCGCTAACCCAGTGCAATCAGGTTTTCTTCTGCAAGGACTCTTTTAAGTGCAGAGTAATTTGTATATTCGGACGTCTATGCATCAATTTCGGAAACGCAATATAAATTTTCCTCAATTTGATCTGTTGCAAAAATGCGAATAATTTCAAAAATTTAATCTAATTTGGTTGAGGCATAGTTACGGAAGCCAAAATATTCGTTTGTTCAGTATTGCTTTAAGCCATAATTGCAATTTGTTTATTTGAGATGAAGTAAAATGAAATCTCTAATGACGTCCTCGACATACGGTGAATCTATAATTATTGACAGGGATAATATATTTAATCAACTTTCTCCCAGCAAGGAGATAATGCCTCTAAGACGCATGGCTCTAATGGGATTGAAAAAGAATTATTTTTGAAGGAATCGGAAGCCCAGCACTAAACAAGCAGTAAGGGATAAACCTCTACTCCTGTTCAGAAAACTGGGGAGTAGTGTAATCCGGTTGATAGGCAAACTTATATTCTATACTTTTAAATAAGCTCAACCTCTAAGGAGCAGACATACACACAATAGAAATGTCTTCTGTGTGTTAAGAGTGAGCTGAAATATTATATCGTTATACAGTGTAACCCGGATATAGGAGACCCGGATATAAGAGATTTTATCTGGTCCCAAATTAGAGCCTGTGTTAATGTATTTATAATAGACCAAACTCGGATATAAGAGAAACCCGGATAAAAGATACTTCTTCTCCGGTCCCGACAACTCTCTTATATCCGGGTTACACTGTAAATGGTTTTGGTCGGCTACGTGCAAACTGTAAAGCGAAAAATTCATTTTTCGTAAACAACGATCTAGGAGTTGATTCTCCTGGTCGAAAGTTGAGTTGAAATACCAGGAGGGGGTGGATAAGCCACCCACGCTCACTGAGGAGATTTAGTAAGATGTAATAATATGAGAGGGAGGAGAGTGGCCCACGTGATTACTTTTGTTGCCGTGGCCAAGCATAGACCCTGACGATTACACACTTGTCATTTTCTTAAATAGCCTCGGGGAAAATAGACAAGGTTAATAAGCGCCAGAATCAAAGAACATTCTGCAAGAAAACCAGGTGGCCGACCACGAAGTTTTTTTTTTTTTTACAATTTTGTTCTGGATTTTTAAGTTTTCCAAAAATACATTGAAATCAAAGCAAATACGGCGAATGGATTTTGAAATCCTCCAATCCTGCGAGCGACCGAAAACCTGTGATCTTTTGGCAAACTCATTTGCCATGTCATGCCAACTTCCTGGAGTTGGGTCGGGACTGTCGGTTATACAGAATCTTACTCCAAACTCTTCCGAGGCACTCTTCCTCGTAAGTATTTTAAGGGTTCAAAGAAATCCAATTGAACACCAATCTGAATAACTACTCTATCATATTTTTCGTTTTTCACCCACTTTCCATGCATCAGTATGACGCAACTCGATTGAGTCGTACTGCATATATGAGAAAGAGAAAGGTTCTCGTGTTACGTCGGATCCGACGTACGGCATTTCGTGATGACAGCATTATCTCCCATGATATAATACGTCATCACGCGGCTGTATGTGATATTGGATTGTGCTACATTCGCTGTCTCCCGTTTTTTGTTCTTCATTATGGCTCCCAAGCATAAGGCAGACTCGTGGTTGCTTATCTAGGCGAGTTTCGACTTACGTCGAAAATCATGTTACATGGTGCCGTAGGAACGGATCTCCGACGTAAGTCGAGGACCCCTGTATTCGCGCGCATATATATATATATATATATATATATATATATATATATATATATATAAAGTGGAAGGAAATATTACGAAGTAGCAAAAGTGCTCGTGTGCTGCGTTTTGTCCTTTAGAACTTCATCAGACTAAGTTTACGTTGAAGCGACAACGCATGTGCAGGAAAGGGTTCGCTGAACATTTTTAAATTTATTTTCTAAAAATATATATTTGGATATATAGTCTAGCCGATTTAATTTATTTTTTGTTTTGTTCATGTTTCTATTAATTTTGTTATTAAATACCTAACATTGTGATAATAGAAGATCTGCCAAGAGAGGTAAAATGTTGGAAGAACCTGGATGTAAATTTAATGCAGATGATGTAGAGATTAAAGTACTTTCTAAACATTTTTGTCTCTGTAACATGTTTTCATTTTTTTATTTTTTTTATTCGTGTATCATTTTTTAAAATCAGAATTGTGATTAGTATTTTACGGTGAGCAATTAATGTATTTAGTGTGTTTCGTAACTGATCCCTTTGCGTTCTTATCGTATTTTATTTAAATTCTTTGTGGGTCCTTCCATGTATTCCTTGTCACAATTATTACAGATAATACAACAAATTCTTCCTTCAAGTTTTAGTTTATTATTTTCTTTTGTACGAAGCCCTTTATTGTGATCAAAAATAGTTTGTACAAATTTTACGTTAAACTTAGATAATTTTTTCCAGTTGAGATAGTGAGTAGAACAATATATTTTAATTCGTTGGATTTGTCCAGAGGGTCCTCTTCTCTTTTGAAATATTGTATGAGCCTTTTTGCTATGTGCGTATGTTTATATATACACACACACACACACATATATATATATATATATATATATATATATATATATATATATATATATATATATCACTCTTGAAAGATATAAATCCCGCCATATCTTCGGAAAGAGTTAAAGGGTGGTGATCTATTATTGACTTCATGCCTTATAACTTGGCACCTTCTCCTGGAAGATAATTGGTCTTACATTAATATCACCGTTTGTACAGAGATGAGCATGTTGCCACCAATGAGCAGCAAGGAAGAAAAGCATTCGCTATCACAATGATCCGACCTACTTGCTCCAATCATCGCCCGCTGTGAACATGATTGGATCAGAATTGAACAGCTTTACTGATATTCACCCACTCCCCGTAATTCATCAAGTGTCATTCTCTCTTTCTCTCTTGGTTTTATTGGGGTCCTTTCTTTGAAAATAACATTTTTTGTTGTTTTTAATATTCTTTCTTTGCTTATGTTTTGATTTGTAACTTCCGTTGTGTATTAGCATTTTCTATTCTTTTCGCCGCTCTTCCTCTTCTGTCTTTTCGCCGCTCTTCCTCTTCTGTCTTTTCGCCGCTCTTCCTCTTCTGTCTTTTCGTCGCTCTTCCTCTTCTGTCTTTTCGTCGCTCTTCCTCTTCTGTCTTTTCGCCGCTCTTCCTCTCTGTCCTCCGTTGTCTCTTTAGTCAATATATACCTTTTTCGCTTATCGAAATATTTCGTCCATTTCTCCAGATTTTATTTCCTATATTTTTTTTTACTTCTTTCATTACCCCCTCTTCTTTTTCCCTTTCTTCATGAGTTTCTTACCTTTTGTTTCCTAATCTCTTTCCCTCTTTTCTTCATCCGTTGACTGTTCTTATTGTTTTGTTTTTTAATATCATTATTCACTGAAAATATTGGCTCCACTTTGTTCCTTTTTCTTTTTTCGAACCCTTTCGTTTGTGTGTCCCATTTCGGTTAGATTCTTTAAACTCTTTACGTTTCTTTTTTCATCAATCACGATTTCATTTTTGTTTCTTTCATGCTATCTGATTTTTCTACACATATATTTGTTTTTATTTGGTTTTAACATCTCTGCATCTTATCTTTCTTTACCGTTTTCTCTTTTCTCGTATTTTCACTTTTTCGCCTTTACATTTTTTCTTATTTTTCCTCCATCTTGTCTTAATATTTTCCTTTTTCTTCCGTTCTTATTCCTTTGCCAACATTTTTACTTTTTTCACTTTCTTTCCTTTTTACTATTTATCTTTGCGTTTCCTTTCGATCTTTTCTTCACTCTTTTTTCCTTTTTCTTTTCATTTTTATTCCGTTTTTTTTTTCGTTTATCTTTTTCCTTTCATTTCAACGCTTCCTTTTGTCTATTTCCTTCATTTCTTTCTTTCTTTTCTTTCTTTCTTTCCTTTCGTTCTTTTTCCATCTTTTATTGCTTACAATTTCTTTTTTCTTCTTCCCCAGCTTATTTTTTACGTTTCTTCTTTTTTTTTTTTTACAGAAAATATTAGATTTGTTATTTTATTATAAGTGTGTAGAAAGCCTCACTAATACAGAATCATTTGAAAAAATGACTGCATTAAATCTGGTCTAAATGTTGAAATATTTTATTTCATACATTAATATTTAAAGTTTCAGTTCATATCAGTTGCGAAGAAATTAATGTTGGCGTAATAAATGGTGGTGTTTCTGAGCGCTAAAAAGTGTGGTTGCATTTGTAAATGAATGGACGTCACGAATGATGATAGCTAAAGAAACGCCATCAGTGGCTCTAGCAGTGTGCGTTAGATGTCGGAGTCATCATGAAGGCTAATATCTTGATAGCAGAGAGGAAGTGTCGCCATCTTTTTAAGATGTTGCGTAATGGCAGGATATCGCAAGTGGCCGACGCAATATCCTGGTCTCTGAAAACACGGGAAACTTAACTCGTTGATAATCGCAATTTCTGCACGCAATGAACAGTCTGCAGTCAAGTTTCAATCACACTGTCGTCGCTTTCTATTGCGCGTTTTCATTTGATGTCAGACAGGCATAATAAAAAAAAGAAGAAAAGAAAGGCCCGATTCTAAAACGGCTGACGGTCGCCAGAAGAGTCTACTCTCAATGAACAATTTGATTGAGTCGACGATCACGTGATATGCTACGATGAAAAACGGCACATTCACAAGTGTGATCCGGTAATACATACAAACATACTTAAATTTACCCCTGAAGGCGGTGTGAAAAGGCCCGTTAGTAACTGAAATTCTTTTTCCCTGTGATTCATTGGCACTAACTTGCTGACTCACGTTTCAGAGTTTGGGGTGGCGTCTGGCCCGAGTAGCTGGAGTCGAACACTGGTTGCTATACACACAACCTGATTTCTTCAAAGATAGCCTCAGTATCTTTTCTACGCTATTGCCCATGCAATACAAGGCCCAAGAGCACCTCAAAGTAGATGGTTACTGAATGGAGTTGTTTTATGGATGTACGGTGGAGTAATGGATAGCGGCTCGGATTTAAGGAATCGGAGAGCCGAGTACGAATTCCACCCAAATCCATTACGAGCTAATACCCTTGGGAAAGTTAGGAATCCTCTTCTTCTCTCCCCAGCTAGCAAGACAGACCGGGTTCTATAGCCTTGAATAGCAACTGATCTACCACGGAAAGAAATGTCAACCTACTGCGGGAAAAAATCTGCCCCGTCAGTCATGTTTCGAAAAGATCAGACAACAAGCAAAGACAGACAGCCCGGAAGGAAAAACTGGTGAGAGAAATAAATGAACTCGAGTGTAAGGTTTCGATATTAGATGAGATCGCTAGAAACCCAAATGTTTCAACACTCAAATGCAGGAAGATCAAGCGGAAATCTATAATTAAATCACTATATTAAATTCCATCAATCAAGAAAATGCTAAAACAGAAACTGCAGTTAAATGCACAGAGAACAAGACGATACGCTAAACGTTGTAGGTTGTATCACCAACATAAAAGATTCCAAACGGAGCTTAAGAAATGTTTACAGCAAAATTGAAAAAGAAGTTATACATGTTAAAAAAAAAAAAAAAAAAAAGACACCATATATTGAAAAAGTGCAGAAATTTTGGGAGAATATTTGGAGCCGCCCAAAAGAATATAATCCCAATGCAGAATGGATCCAACGCGAAGAAGAACGAATGCTGGATAAAACTCTGCAAGGGTGGGGAAAATATAACCACGAATATTGTTAGGCAAGCTCTAACGAAATTCCAAGAAAGAAAATCTCCAGGAAATGACTAGGTGCCCAATTTCTAGCTCTATCATCTGTCATCAATCCATAAAACCTTTGCGCAAACTCTATCAATGCTTATTAATAATCCCAATGAAATAAGGACGAAACGGCTTTCTGCATTCTGTTGAGGATTCTAAGCTCGACGAATTACTATAAAATTAGCCTAAATCCCCAAATCAATTACTCATATATATATATATATATATATATATATATATATATTGTGTGGGATGGATAAACTGTCGTCTAAATTACGCAAAAATGAAAATAATACTGACAACTCATTTTAACATATATTTATCAAAATTATACAAAAATATTTTGAAATACTAAAGAGTAAATTAATTCAATAAATAAGCCATTGGCTTCAACCTCGTCCTCTCGACGACTTTGGAGTCTCCTGTGATTCTTCTGACCGTGTTTAAGTTGGTGAATGCTGCGATAATACTTGCCTTCAGTTCATCTTTGGTTTTACAAAGAATTGTTGATCTATCGCTGAACAGCGCCTTACACATAATAATCAAGTAAACGCAGGTTGTGGAGTTAGGTGGTCAGATGTAAGGGGTGATGTGGTCGCAGAAATTGTCCCTGGATAACTCTGTATACTTGGATGGGTATCGGTGAACGGAACTGAGTGAGGAGCAGCGCTATATCGAGTCTAGTTTATGTCTTCTTCGTCACCGAGTCCCGCGGTACAGTTGGTATGACGTTCGCGTTGTATCGAAGCGATCCGGGTTCGATTCTCGGTACTGGATGCTCACTGATGAGTCCCAAAAGAAATGGCCGTCCAGTGCTTTCTGCATTCTGTTGAGGATTCTAAGTTCGACGAATTACTATAAAATTAGCCTAAATGCCCAAATCAATTACTTATATATATATATATATGAGTCATGTTTCGCTGTGGCTAGACGTCCGGTTGCCTCTGACTAGAATCGAAAACCGGCTGAATTCGCGTCAGTCGGAAAATTTATCCAGAAGCCGTTGGCGCACGGCAGAGAAGGTGAATTTAAGCGTATTTATTTTTAGATAAACACACTGACTGAGAGAACTCGATTCGATTTACCGAAGAGTCTTGCATTATTATTGCCGTAATAGTCACTGTTTACAAACCCACACATCCTCCCCCAAAAGAGAGCTCAACCGATATAAATTTTTCAGGAGCATATATATATATATATATATATATATATATATATATATATATATATATTTATTGTGTGGGATGGATAAACTGCCGTCTCAATTACATGAAAATAATACTGACAACTCATTTTAACAGATATATATAGACTGAATGTTCGAGAAATTTCTTAGAAAATATGTGCTTCTGCGACAAGAATCGAACCTGTAACCCCAATGGGAACCATCATTTGATCTGATGTGCTGTTAAACATCCAGCCACAATATAACCGGTAATATTTAATTTACATAACAATCTTTAAAATCATATTTTTAAAAATATTTTGCTATTTATTATTAATTCACATCTTGAAACTTTGCTACGCATAAGAAATGTTTTACTTTGAAATTCGTTTGTACAGAGAGAATTTATCTGTCTCCCGCTATAATTAAAAAAAAAATACCCTGCTATGTTCATTTAAACTATTCTTGTCGTCGTCAGCTGCTTCACATTACGGCAATTTATTCGAACGAAAGCCGAAAAGAAATTACAGAATTATCTAAATAAGTGAACATACGTTTAGATGTTTTTTAAAAATTCTACCAAAAGATAAGTTTGCTGAATTATTTTTTTGTTAATCTAAACATTAGAAAATTATTCAAATATTTCTCTCGTGGTAAGTTCTATGTAGGTAGGTGTAAGATATCTTGGGGGGGATTAATATAATGACAATAAGATCTTTAGAAAAATAGATGCTTTGCTGAAAATGTCGTTTATACAGGAATATTAAAAAGGCAAGAGAACTTATGAGAACTTTTCTCTGTTGGTAGGAAGAAAATTGCTTTGCATATTATGGAATGGTCGAACAACGTTGAAAACAATCATGAAAGGAAGAATTGCAAAAAATAATACCGATGAAAATTATTAGACAATTTTTTTTTTTTTTTTTTTTTTTTTTTTTCGGGAAAGTTTTTTTAATTTTTTTCCGACACTCGTTTACTTGTAAACGAAGCAGTTATGTTTATTATTCCAATTATTGATTAGATATCTTGCTAATTGATTTCAAGACCAGTTCAGATCAAAAACTGACATTCTTTGATTGAAATCATCTTGGCGCAATTTTCTAAATCGTTAATTGCTATATTCCGACTTGATATTTTGAAGATGAGAGGAAGGCACGCTTTGCTCACGACGAATCGGGTGCGATTTAAAAACATTAAGCGTGAATATATTTCATTTCGCGTTCAGACTCGTTTCTTTCCCTTTGATCCTTGTTTACGTGTAGGAATCATTTTCTTCTGTTTTATCAATATTTGTTTCAAGATCGTATGGCGCACGTTCGAGTTTGGGGGTGGGAAAAGAGCTTTTGTCTTTGTAATTATCTTCAATTTTACGGTGGTGTTGTTATCGTATGATTTTGAAATTATTGTAAAATGATTACTGCGTGTTTATCAATGGTTTGAGCAACTGATATATGCCGAGATCGATTCCACCTGCATGCATTGATTGAACAACGCTGTCGACCTGTTCAATATATTTTCAGAGTACGGTTGTGTTCAGTGAATATTACTTTTATTCCCAACAAACCAATACTCGGGAATTACCGTAATACCCCATGTATAAATAGCATTTTTTTTCTAAAAATAAAATAGTAAGCAAAATCATGGCTGCGTATTATGCACAGCTACAAAGTAATCTTTAAAAAATTACCGTAAAGTAAATTAAGAATTATCATAAAACTAAATTAAAATAATATTATTCTATGTTTAAAACAATTTTTTTAAAAATAAGAGTAGGAAACGCTGGCCGTAATGAAATTGGAGAGGTACAATTTATAGGGTTTGATTACCAAACAAGGGGTGCGTATTATGCATGAGTAGAAGAATTTGTCTACACTTTATGCCCAATATTAGTTGTGCGTATTATGGATGAAGGTGTATTATATATGGGGAATTACAGTAATATAAATATTCTCTTCGTTTTTTAAGTTAAAAACGATCAATAAAAAAGCAGCTAACGGCACTTGCCTTGTTGGATAGTTGTCTTTCCTACATCATAATATTGCTAAATTGTTCAGTATAATTTCCCTTTGAAGGAAATGAAGCCTTATTTGATGGCACAATGATTTAGTAATAATGTTTGTGAATATATAATTTGTAAAGCTTCAGTAAATTATAAATTTCATAAGGCTTTCACTGATCATCGAAATGAAATCCAAACTTTGAATCGAAACTTAATCTTAAAAAAAAAAACAGTAACGATTTGAAAAATAATATTCTGGCATTATTTTTTAAACCCCAAATTTCAAATTGAATGCAGTACCACGGTTCCAAAATCGACCAGAATTGGATACACGACCCCCTATATTATATTTTTTCCGAAAAAACGCCTTTTATATAGTGAATTTCCAAGCATAGCTTGGATGTGGCAGAAGGCTGAATGTAAGGGGCACTCAGTGAGGATTTAACTCGCTACTCAGTCGTACATTATTTACATTATTCGGACTATTGTCCTCATCTTTGTCGCCATATTTATTACAACGTTTCGGCCGTTGTACGCTCCGGCCTTCTTCAGGTGGTTGGAATGTCGAACTGAACCCTTCATTTCACTCACTGGTGTAGACTGTTCTAGTTCCACGTGCCATGTTTAATGTATGTCAGTTACCAGTTATCTCCTGTTAATTCCCCTCTCTAAGTTCTCCACTGCCTTAACCGGGTATTGAACTCACACTCTTTGGGTCCTGTCACTGGATCTAACCAACTAACCATGTGTCCTTGAGGACATCTGTGTATGACTTTCTGGGTATTATAAACCTAAAGTCTTCAGCAACGATTTTTACCAGTACTCATATTGCAATTTTTGCTGTTATCTTTACACAGGGGGCGGCCTGTCTCTCCTTTATATTTCTTTCCTCAGCTGCACGGGAGAGCGTACCCACAGTCTTTAGTCATGTTCTCCTCTATGGGGGGGTCTTACTCGGGAGAGATATCTGCGAAGTTTCGTCAAGCTTTTGAAGGTTGTCCTGATGTTATATGGACCACAGATCCTTTGTATTTTCTCCGATAACCCCTTCACATAAGGCAGGCAGACTGTTTTCTGGGTGTTGCTGTCCTCCTCTTGTACCCGCCTATCCCAGTTTTTTAATAAAGCCCCCTTAAGGTATGGCTTCAAGAACACCAGAAAGCTGTAACACGAGGGGAAGTGGAAAAATCAAGCATGTCTGACCACATATGGAGAGAGAGAAGGGAGACCACCGCCCTCTGTGGGATCAGGTTGAGATCGTAGACAAGGAACACCATTGGAAAATTCGTAAACTTAAGGAATCAGCACATATGCTAGGCCACAAAAATCTCCTGAGCCGACCAAGCATAGAAATGAATACATTATGGCAACCAGTAATAAGGAGTGCCAGAGAAAAGCAATAATAACAACAAAAGTTGCAATATGATATCTGGTAAAAACATGCAATGATAACAGCAAAAATTGCAATATGAGCACTGGTAAAAATCGTTGCTGAAGACATTAGGTTTATAATACCCAGAAATTCATACACAGATGTCCGCACAGTGGATAAAGGCGTTGGTTAGATCCAGTGACAGGACCCAAAGAGTTGTGAGTTCAATACCCGGTTAAGACAGTGGAGAACTTTCAGATGGAAATCAACAGGAGATAACTGACATCCATTAAACATGGCACGTGGAACTAGAACAATCTACCACAGTGAGCGAAATAAAGGGTTCAGTTCGACATTCCAACTGAAGAAGGCTGGAGCGTACAACGGCCGAAACGTTGTAATAAATATAGTAAACAATGTACTGAAATATAGACAGATACGACTCAGTCGTAATTGTTCTAGCGAGACAAGCTTGCTAACCGTTACGCCACCTCGAGGTGACCAGCTCACCCTTTATATATGCAGTAGCAGAAGCCCCAGATCAGATGTGACAGCAATATTCAATGCACGGACGAATAGTAAACTTATAAGTGTGTAAGATAGATTCTGGTGAATAAAATTCTTTACTAATTAGTCGAATCGTCCTTGTTTCGTACGTATTCGTAATATAAGTAGGGAGCTATTTTCACAAGAAGAGCTATCACTTTGCTGAACAGATTTCGGCTTTGTCGCTTCAATGAACGCCTTAATGTTCACCTCTTCAAGACAAGGACAAATCGTTATCTATCCTCCCTATTCTCATAATCTACATTCTCTACTACTATCTCTCTCTCCATTCATATCACACAGCTCTTTCGTCTTTACCATTTTACACGTAATTCTCTAGTCATTTACCGGCTGCGACAGAAACACCTTCCATATATATCTGGCTGACTTACTTTCCACATAATGGTAAGACCTTAGCTGGATGAAGACAAAATTACTACCTGCCTCAGTTTACTACTAACACACGGGTGATCATTTAAAATATGGGAGATATTTCTGCTGCACCCCGTAGCTAATATTTTGTCAATATTTGGTGATATTTATTATTAATTAAAAAAACATCGCATCTCAAGATATTTTCAGCTTTTAATATAGCTTCGTTTTCTTGTCTTTATTTGCAATTGTTAAAGTAATTAAAATAACCGAAAACATTCGTTATTTTTTCACCACCTAAAAAGCTATGAATCAATAATTGTAAAATTAACTTCAATTTCTTCTTTCTTGTGTCAACATCTATTTTTTTCCGCTACCTTTATATTTTTTATTTACACTTTCTTCAGCATTCTTGTGAAGTTCTGCCTGAAACGGCTTGTTCTCAAACTTTATCCCAATTCTGGTTTCTCGCTCACCCAATAATAATAATAATAATAATTAAAATAAAAGTATCATTTTTTTTTTCTTTCAAAGAACATAAAGTAACATGTTTCGATTCGGGGCAAAGACATTAACAAGCAGACATTTTATTTTTTTTATTCATACTATGTCCAGTTTGGTGCTTTTTAAATTTTAGTTTCCGTTTTTTTTCTTTTACATTTTTTTTCATTTAATCTTTTTTTTTCTCTTTCATATCTATACGAATGCATTCTCGTCGATTACAATTTATCACGGGATTTCTATTTGGACGCACAATTTTCCTGCCTGCTCGATTTCTTTATATATCTGACCATTTTCAAGATTCTCTGTCAATTTTTTTGTTGCTATTTTGGCGTCTCCCACCCTCTCTCTCTCTCTCTCTCTCTCTCATATCTATCTATCTATCTATCTATCTATCTATCTATATATATATATATATATATATATAAAATCTTCGCGAATTTCTATATTGGCGTCTCCCTATCTCTCTCCTCGCCCTTCTATATTTGCGTTTCTCTATCTCTGTTGGCGACCTTCTATATTGGCGTCTGTCTCTCTCTCTCTCTCTTCGCGCCCTTCTATATTGGCGTCTCTCTCTCTCTCTTCTATATTGGCGTCTCTCTCTCTCTTCTATATTGGCGTCTCTCTCTCTCTTCTATATTGGCGTCTCTCTCTCTCTTCTATATTGGCGTCTCTCTCTCTCTTCTATATTGGCGTCTCTCTCTCTCTTCTATATTGGCGTCTCTCTCTCTCTTCTATATTGACGTCTCTCTCTCTCCCTTCTATATTGGCGTCTCTCTCTCTCCCTTCTATATTGGCGTCTCTCTCTCTCCCTTCTATATTGGCGTCTCTCTCTCTCCCTTCTATATTGGCGTCTCTCTCTCTCCCTTCTATATTGGCGTCTCTCTCTCTCTCTCCCTTCTATATTGGCGTCTCTCTCTCTCCCTTCTATATTGGCGTCTCTCTCTCTCTCTCCCTTCTATATTGGCGTCTCTCTCTCTCTCTCCCTTCTATATTGGCGTCTCTCTCTCTCTCTCCCTTCTATATTGGCGTCTCTCTCTCTCTCTCCCTTCTATATTGGCGTCTCTCTCTCTCTCTCCCTTCTATATTGGCGTCTCTCTCTCTCTCTCTCCTTTCTATATTGGCGTCTCTCTCTCTCTCCCTTCTATATTGGCGTCTCTCTCTCTCTCTCCCTTCTATATTGGCGTCTCTCTCTCTCTCCCTTCTATATTGGCGTCTCTCTCTCTCCCTTCTATATTGGCGTCTCTCTCTCTCTCCCTTCTATATTGGCGTCTCTCTCTCTCTCCCTTCTATATTGGCGTCTCTCTCTCTCTCCCTTCTATATTGGCGTCTCTCTCTCTCTCTCCCTTCTATATTGGCGTCTCTCTCTCTCTCTCCCTTCTATATTGGCGTCTCTCTCTCTCTCCCTTCTATATTGGCGTCTCTCTCTCTCTCCCTTCTATATTGGCGTCTCTCTCTCTCTCCCTTCTATATTGGCGTCTCTCTCTCTCTCCCTTCTATATTGGCGTCTCTCTCTCTCTCCCTTCTATATTGGCGTCTCTCTCTCTCTCCCTTCTATATTGGCGTCTCTCTCTCTCTCCCTTCTATATTGGCGTCTCTCTCTCTCTCCCTTCTATATTGGCGTCTCTCTCTCTCTCCCTTCTATATTGGCGTCTCTCTCTCTCTCCCTTCTATATTGGCGTCTCTCTCTCTCTCCCTTCTATATTGGCGTCTCTCTCTCTCTCCCTTCTATATTGGCGTCTCTCTCTCTCTCCCTTCTATATTGGCGTCTCTCTCTCTCTCCCTTCTATATTGGCGTCTCTCTCTCTCTCCCTTCTATATTGGCGTCTCTCTCTCTCTCTTCTATATTGGCGTCTCTCTCTCTCTCTTCTATATTGGCGTCTCTCTCTCTCTCTTCTATATTGGCGTCTCCCTCTCTCTCTTCTATATTGGCGTCTCCCTCTCTCCCTTCTATAATGGCGTCTCCCTCTCTCTCTTCTATATTGGCGTCTCCCTCTCTCTCTTCTATATTGGCGTCTCCCTCTCTCTCTTCTATATTGGCGTCTCTCTCTCTCTCTTCTATATTGGCGTCTCTCTCTCTCTCTTCTATATTGGCGTCTCTCTCTCTCTCTCTCTCTCTTCGCGCCTTTCTATTTTGGCGTTCCTATCTCTTCGCACATTTCTGTTTTATCGTCTCTTGTTTTTTTGTGCGCTCGCTTTTCCATTTGTTTCTCCTCTCTTGTCTTTCTTTTATTTCTCCTTTCTTTTCTCCTCTCTTTCGTCTTTTTCATTCTTCTCCTTTTTTTTCCTTTTTTTTGCTTTTCCGTACTTACTCTCATTCTTCCTCTCCCCTAAACATTTTACACATTCGCACTCTCCATCTTTTTACTATCTTTTATTTCTTTACCTATTGTTATTTCCATCAAGTTGTCCATCATCAAAATCAATCCTGAACATTATTCTTATTTATTATTTTCATAGATTTTCTAGGAATTTAATTTTTGTTTTCTGCTACTCCATTTTCCTTTTCCCCACTTTCTGTCTTGTAGAGAATACAGTTTTTTTTTTTTTTTTTTTTTTTTTTTTTTTTCATTTTCAAATAAAACTCGAATCAGTCGATTGTCCGGTCAATTTTGTAACACCTTCGGGCGATACAAAACTTGTCATTTCCTGCGTTTCGTTCGTTTTCTCGTGTTTGTTAGAAAAAGGATGCAGCCCTATTATTATAAAATAAACATGCTTTTTCTATTGTACGCCTGAATCTTAACACAGGGAAGCATTATTGGTAAATCTGGAAGATCGACATGCCGGACAACGGAATATTTTTTGCTTCGGTTGCCTATTCGTTCTTTAAGATATTTTTTTTTTTATTCATGCCAATTGTTATTGTTAATTTTATGGACATTTTTTTTTTTTTCTGTATTTCGTTTTCATATTTCTATTTCTCCGTCTCTGTGTTATTTTTTTCTGGGATAATTATGTCCATTGTTTATTTTTTTTATTCTATTTGATGTGCAGAAAATATTTACTGCAAATAATTACATAAATTACATACATGCAAATGTCCGATTATGCGTGCGTTTGCCTTAACGGTTGGAGCGCATATTATATATTTATTTATATATTTTATTATTCTTGTCCCAGTCTCTGCATGCATGAACACATACAAGAATTATGCATTTGTATGTCGGCGCGCATGCGCATTCGTGCAATTTTTCCCATCTCTTGCGTAAGTTAGCATTGTCGTCTGCTTTCTATCAGTCCGTACAAGAAAAGAATGCATAAAAAAAGACTTAAAATGTCCACTTACAGGCTACATCAAAAAAAAAAAAAAAAAATGCAAGCAGAACTAAGCTTATCATTAACATTTCAATATGTTTATATGTAAGAAAAAAAAAGTTCAGGAATACAGCCCGCTTTGCTCGTGAGATTTACAGATGATAGACTGGCTAAATTTGTCATTTACTTCAGAGACGAAAGTAATTGACAGACTGTCGCTCATAAAACGAATTAGCTCAATGGAGGAGATTTTCAAACAAAAGATTCTCAATTATCTCTGGTTAATGTATCGTTCGCTGATTGTTTCAGTACTTGCAATCTATTTGAAGAAATAAAAAAAAATAACAAGCACATTGTGAGAAAACAAAATAGCCACGCAGAGAAATGTTCCGGTTTACTCATGAATCTTGCTGTCACTGTCAAAGTGTATTTTGGTTAAACATTATTTTCGTTGACAGTTAAAACTTAATGTTTTCTCCATATCAAGTTTATAATTTAGTATTTAATTTCTGAAATGAATAATTGTCAGTATACTTGTATTATTTCGAACTGTTGTTCTCATTTTGATGGCTCAGAATAATCAACAGATATCCCATTTCAAACAAACAATAGGCACATTTATATAAGAGTTGTATAATGCATAACTGAGAAATCGCAGCAGCCGAGTTCGTTACATTTACTACGCGTAGATATCTTTGGGAAAAGTATGAATCCATCACTTCTCCCCCGAGCTATGGGTTAAATAGTACTTGATTCAATCATTGTCCCAAATATTGTTAATGTAATATTTTTTCATAATAAAATATTAATACAATCCCAAACATGTTTGACCTTTCAAATAACACATAAAAGTTTGACACGCTATAAAAATAAATCGATCAACTATAGTTTTTAATACGATGTCCCTTCAAAACCTAGTCGGTCATGGCTCTCCACAGACCTCATTTCTCTATTGACTGTGAATTGCTGTGACTTATTGGGGGGGGGGGGTGATGGAATAGTGTCCTATTGCGTTCTCCTCGGTTTTGAAATTTTCCCATAATCAACAAATATGAATTTAATTTTTGGCAAAAATGATATTCATATATATATATATATATATATATATATATATGAATTTAATTTTTGCCAAAAATGATATTCGTCAAAAGAACAGTCAAATTAAAAGAGTGCTCAATACTATTTTCTTAGAGCGAAAATGTACGCCAAAATAATAAGAAACACTCACCTTCTTGCAGCCATGGTTTCTGTCGCAAAAACCGTGGTTGCAACAAGGTCAGTGTTTCTGATATATAATTTCAAACATTATTAAACTAGTATTTAAATTACGTTTGCAGTAATAAAAATAAATCCATTAATTCAGTAGATAAATATGAGATGAAAAGCTATGACAAAGTCGAAAGTTTTTCGGGTTATGCGTTTGGTACTTTTGTACGTTCAGAAGGGGACGCTGATAATTTCTCTTTTGTCTCTTGCCTTTCTTTCCTCTTACGTTTTAGCAACAGAAAAGGGACGCTGATAATTTCTCTTTTGTCTCTTGCCTTTCTTTCCTCTTACGTTTTAGCAACAGAAAAGGGACGCTGATAATTTCTCTTTTGTCTCTTGCCTTTCTTTCCTCTTACGTTTTAGCAACAGAAAGGGACGCTGATAATTTCTCTTTTGTCTCTTGCCTTTCTTTCCTCTTACGTTTTAGCAACAGAAAGGGACGCTGATAATTTCTCTTTTGTCTCTTGCCTTTCTTTCCTCTTACGTTTTAGCAACAGAAAGGGACGCTGATAATTTCTCTTTTGTCTCTTGCCTTTCTTTCCTCTTACGTTTTAGCAACAGAAAGGGACGCTGATAATTTCTCTTTTGTCTCTTGCCTTTCTTTCCTCTTACGTTTTAGCAACAGAAAGGGACGCTGATAATTTCTCTTTTGTCTCTTGCCTTTCTTTCCTCTTACGTTTTAGCAACAGAAAAGGGACGCTGATAATTTCTCTTTTGTCTCTTGCCTTTCTTTCCTCTTACGTTTTAGCAACAGAAAAGGGACGCTGATAATTTCTCTTTTGTCTCTTGCCTTTCTTTCCTCTTACGTTTTAGCAACAGAAAAGGGACGCTGATAATTTCTCTTTTGTCTCTTGCCTTTCTTTCCTCTTACGTTTTAGCAACAGAAAAGGGACGCTGATAATTTCTCTTTTGTCTCTTGCCTTTCTTTCCTCTTACGTTTTAGCAACAGAAAAGGGACGCTGATAATTTTTCTCGTTTTAGATAATCTGTTAAGTGTTATGCCGTAAAAACCCAAATCAATCTAGATTTCAGTTCGTAACAATTAAATCGTTTGTAAAAAGGAGTGTTACTATAGTGTTGTTGTTATGTTAGTAACGTTAGATAAGAGCTGTTTGTTTTCTTCTGATACTTTTTTTTTTTTTTTTTTTTTTTTTTTTTGGCGTATCACCCCAAGCAAGGCTGGAAGCCACTATCACGCAAGGGGTTAAAAAAGGGTTGGGGGAAGAGCAGATAGGAGTGATAAAGAAGATGATGTGGAGAAAGAGAAAGACAGTGGGTCGATCAAGGCAAGGGGGTTGCAGAAGATTTGGAGCGAGAGCAGATAGGAATGAAAAATGAAAGGATGTGGAGAAGGGAAGTGGATAGATCAAGGCAACTGAAGATGTCGATTGACGCTACACTTAAACCGTTGGAGATTGTAATTGTCAGGGAAACAGTAATAGGGAAGGGAGTTCCATAGGAGAGATGTGCGAGACATGAAGCTATTGGAGTAGAAGAGACGTCTGCATCTAACAGTTTCCACGGTGTAGGGGTGGGAGCGGGATGCCAGCCTCGTGGGGCGTTTAAATTCACGAGGCCTAGGGACAAGCGAGAGCAGCTCCTCGGAGCAATTACCGTGAAAGTACTTGTAAAAAAGGCAGATCGAAGCAACATCGCGTCTGTATGGCCAGTAGAGGGTATATGATTTCCGCGGACTGAAAGTGTCCGATCTTCTCTTGAGGATGTGTAGAATTTTTCAGTCTCCCCTTGTGAGTCGGGCGTTTATATAACTTCCTGTCATTCGATTGCTTTGTGTATATTCTAAATTCAGCTAAGCTCAGTGTCACACCCAACGACGTATTATGAAGCCTGGGTCAAACCTCTGAGGCACCTAGCACTGTTAATGTAAATACCCTTGGGAAAGGTATGATTCTACCCATTCTCCCCCTCCAGTTATAGGTTAATTAATACGGCGTTTATCACGAAGTCATTATCTTCAAAAAAAATTGTTACAATCTAAAAATATTTTCTGGTGGTTTTAAATAATCTGCAAAAGGTTGATAAGCCGTAAAAACCAAACAATCAATCAATCTAGAAAGTGTCAATTTGCGTCGTGATTATTGGCACTGAAAACGAAATTAACAAAAAAAATACGAGTTTCCTTGTCTTTCTCGTATTCCCATAGCATTATTACTCTTAGAAATGGTAAGAATTCTTTTATCCTTCCAATCTGCGTAATCGCCAGATATACGAAAACAGGTCTTTTTTTTTCTGGCATGTTGGTGTCTTTCACAGATAGAAACGGGAATATTAGCCGTTTCCCTAAAAGGAAACGTGTGGTATTCATTGATCGAGAAACTGTTACTGATTTCAGTTGAAGTTGATGAGGTTTTTCTCTTAAAACAAAGTCCAGTAGTTATCACTTTTTCCAGTAATGATGGTGGGGGGGATTTCCTCCCTAACTTTTATTTGAAATAGTGTGGAATGTTAGCATCTTGATTATGTCATCAGTTTCTCTTCGACTTACCTGTGCTATCCGTTTTAGTTATTGGCGTTTTTTGGTAGTTCTCAAATCATCTGGTTTCTGTTATTTGGTAGAGTTCTTTGAGATTATGTAGTGCCAATTCATAATATCCAGAGAAAGATGATTTTTGCCAAGATCCCGGTCACTCAAATCCTTATTTGGTAGAGTTCTTTGTGGTTTTATAGTGCCAGTTCACAATTTTCAAAGGATGATCTTCGCCAAGATCCTCAGGTTTTACGGGCTCACTATTGATCTTAGAAAAACGGTTGCGTACTGCTCTGATAATTTACATATTTCTAAACGGATCTGGTTCCTTGCATGACATCCATATCAAAGTCTCGATCTGACGAGGCCATTAAAAAACTTTACTCTAGTCTTCAGGTTAATGTTTTGGTTTTGTAACAATTTGCGGTATTGGGCGAAACTGTCGCTGGAACAGCCTATCTTATGTTAATTGTTCTATTTTCCTATACTAAATTTGTTATAACAGATCCAAATTGCCGATTTTGTTTGTTTGGGGTTTATGGCATATCACCACTATGGGTTATTTAATGCCAGATCCAGTTTCCACATTTTTACTAAATATATATACTTTGCAAATGTAATTTAAGGATAACGTTAGCAACATCATTGTTTCAAAAACGTATAGTATTCAAAAAAGTGTAGTTGGCAACACCATTGTTTCAATGTGCTGGAAAAGACCTGGAAGTTCACTATTTTCCAATAGCTGGGACCCTAACAGGTGCTACCACCCCGGGTCAGGATGGACCTGGGAACACCAGCAATTAAGAGGTGGTTCCACGCTTCCTCAAAACCTCCTGATCAGAGGCCTTGCTGTTGGATGCAGTTTAACGTCGTACCCAGGTATTTGAAGACTTTAGTACTTACTAAATCCACATCCTTAGTTTTTTTTATGATGGATTCAGGTTGTGCCATCATTGCTTTCATTCCAGTTCCATAAGTTATTATTTTACAAATGTTTTAGATTTACTCTAATTTCATAGAACACTTGGTAGATTATCCGAACTAAGAATATTTATGTCATCAGTATAAAAATATAAAGTATAAATATAAATTATAAGTATAAATGTTTGTCATAAGTATAGCCCACTTCATCATCAGTACGTTCACCAGGGGAGGTAAAGGAGTATCGTTTTCGTCTATTGGTAGACTCCTTTGGGGTGTGGCATGGAATGCTCAAATAGACAGTGCCCATCTCATCACATCTGTGTTTGTAAATGCACAGGGCATATCATAGGAAGAGATTAAATAGAGAGGGGTTATCACTTCTTGTACTTCTGATGTGGTTTGAAATATTTCCTTATTGGTGTACACGCCAGAAATGTCAGATTCTGTAGAGTCCCTTGATTATACCGATGTATTCAGTGAATGCGGAACCTGGAAGGCGGTTTCTAATGGATGAGAAGAGGAAGTCTCTATTGATGCCGTCATATATTGCTGTGAGATTGACAAAACCTGTATATAGTTTCTTAGAGAAGTGAGCAATTTTTTAAAATTGTTTGATGACGTATGCCATCATTGCATCCCTTCTTTCGTTTTATGTGCCGTGTCCCTTCAGGACGCAGGCGATCATGGCTCTCCACTTCCTCCCATCCGTTGTAGCTCTCAATAAGTTTCGTCCCTCTGCCACCCCTCCCAGACCACGTTCTCCCATCCACTTGCTTAAGCCCACTAGATATGTCATGCTTAGCTTTCCTTTGTCTCTCTTTCTTTCTATTCGACCTGTGGATATGATTCTCCGAGTCCTCTTTTCTCATTACGTGTCCCAGAATTTTCAGCTGCCCCTTGCTGATGTTAAGTATAAGCTTCCGCCTTGTTTGCATCCTCTCCAAAACCTCACACGCTCGGTCTATGATATCCTCAGTATCATTCTAGAACTATACCTACGCCGCCTCGAGTCTTTTCTTCATCTTTGAGGAGACTGTCCAACATTCGCTGCCTTAAAGGAGGACAGATGTCACGTAGCAGCTCATTGCTCTTTTCTTTACTTTACTAGAACGAAAATCAAACTGGGTCGTGAGGAGTTGATATTTTATAAAACGATGAGAGACTAGTTAATATAATGTTCAGTAATGCTTTCCCTATGATAGATACATTTCTGTTTCCTTAATGCGTTATAAACCTTACAGGAGCATTTCTGATTGTAGACTTCTTTCATAAAATAGAGAAACTTTTTATTGAATTCTGGAAGAAAGTAAGCTATTCTCAAAAGTTCAGTCTCAATGTCGAGTGATACTTTATTATATCTTAGTTTTTTTTAATAGCTTTCTGAATTTACTCCTCACTAGGTTCATTATTGTTTATGTTTGGGGACGGACTTTGTAATGATTGGAGGGGTATTGGTATATGTTCTATTTCTGTCAGTATACAAAGGAATAAACTGTCCCAAGCATTAAAAACGATAAAAAATATTACGAACTAACTTTGAGAGGAACCTTTCCATATCATGATACAACACTTTGAAACAAACAAAAAAACCGAACAGTGAAATTGTCCAACAAAGGCTGCGTTTAATGCTAAATACAGAGAAATGAGAACTTACAACGAGAGACCTTTTTTAAATACTTCATAATTGTCCTTAAAGAGGGATAATTTTAAAATTATTTTTTAAAAATCGTTTGTTTTCCTTTTCAGAAAGAAATCCGAAAAGACATCGTGTCTGCTTCTTGCAAAAAGATTTTAGTTTTCTTAAAAAAAAATATATATAATGAAAAGTTAATTAAATTTTCGTTTTGGTTTCATTAAAATCGATATGCAAATTAAATTTTGAATAGCTGCCGGCTCCATTTCCGCAAATGACAAGACATTTATACACACATTTGGCTGTGATTTTTATCTTATTTAAAAAAAAAAAAAAAAAAAAATGGTGTGTTTTTTGTTTTTTCTACAATTATTTCATTGGTTCTCGTTAAAATCTTATTTTTTTTTAAGCTGTTGTGAAATTGAGCGCAACATTCGCTAACAAAAGAAATGAATGCGAAATCACGCACGCGCACTGAGGTGGCAGCCGGGAAGACAAGGCGGCAAAGGTTGTCAAATAAAATTAATAAAATTAAACTCTGAATTAAGTGTCTCAGAAATGGCGCAGTGGTTACAAAGCAAACTGGAAATTTCAATATTTGACTTGTCAATCGATCGCACAGATTTACATATGTCATGCAGGCTTTAGAATACTATGTAGCTAGTTCGATCCTCGTTGCGGGCTGATGCTTATCGAGGAAGACGCTGCAACCATAAATACTGAAGTGAATATGATCCTCACTGGGTGTCTCGTACAAAATTCGACTTTTTAAATAACCCAACAATAGTGGGTTTGTAATAAAGTCAACTATCCAGCCAACCACCCTCACATTAATTCAAGTTTTTGAGTACAGTTCTATTCTGTAAACGGGTCTGTAATTATCAACCCTTTTATACAGGGTGTCCCTAAAGTCTGGACATATGCAAAAATGAATATTTTCAAGAAATAAAATTTTTAACATTTTATTGAATTGGAATATTAACAAATAACATCTTCAACATGATTTCCATCATTTGTGAAGCAAAGGTTGATGGGCTTTGCAAGATTCACGTTAAGTGGATGCAGTAACTTCACATTGCCATCAATTTTAGCACATTCACTCTATGCATTCAATCCATTGTGCTGCATCTGTGGTTTTCATACCTTCTCATTTAGCATACCCCAGAAAAAGAAGTCAGTTCCTTCATCTTCTTTCAACAAAATCATGTTTAATCTGTGGAGGTGAAAAAAAAATAGTTAATCAGATTTCCTATGTGTCCGGACACCCTGTATAACGGAGATAGTTCGTCTGTTTCGTAAAGTCGGTGTCAGTAGTGTGACAGATGTCGTCGGAGAATGTGAAAACTGATATTAGAGTTCAAATTCTGGGTTAATCTTTCACGTTCACGCTTGGCCTAAGGCTTTTGGGAACGGTATGAATCAATCTTGTATTACAGCTCCGAATTAAAATGGCAAAGTTATTTTATCGGAATAAAGTGTCGCTGCCGACACTTGTGTTTGAACATAGATCACCAGTGAGCAAACACAGGCGATCCCATTATTAAATTAAGTAGATCACGTGACATATATATGTGTGTGTGTGTGCAAATATATAGGAAAGAACATGTTAGGTAAAAAATAAAATCTTTAGACACTTAACGGCGTAGAATGGTGCCAATAACTCTCTGTCGCTAAGACAGACTAGACGATGTGCGTATAGGGATGTCATCATTCGCTTTGAACTGGACACCCAGGCCCTGCCTTGGCTCGTCCGCTTTGCGAGGGTGACTGTTATGTTGATACAAATTGATAACCTTTACGCCCCTTATTGGACTGGTTGCTTCAGCCGTTTCCACTGTAATTAATTCTACAGATGAATATGCTTAGAAAGATGCGTAAACTTCAAGATTAATTATTCCAAAAATTACGCTTGGGGATTTAAACAGAGCTTGATACTTTAATTCAATTTAATTTTAATAATTATATTGAAGTTTTTGGCTCTTGTTTTTGAAACATGAGAACTCTTATGTAGCGAAGGAATCATATTTATTAAAAAATAATTATATGTATAATTATCTTTAAAAAATATGATTCCTTCGCTACATAAGAGTTATATATATGTGTGTGTGTGTGTGTGTGTGTGTGGGAATTATCGTGACGACTAAAGGCTATTTCTACTCTATCCTCTATCACTATTCGGTGGTTACTTTCCGAGCGAGTATTATCGAGCAAGTAATATTAGTACCAGTGTTATTCGAAGGCGTCTGACACCAGTATTGTTTAATGGCGTTACTATTGCTATAATTACTCTCCTTCTCTTTTTGCTTTCCCATATTACTCTCCTTATTCCTCTCCCCTAAATATTTTACAGTCGCAATCACCAATTTTTTTAATAATTTTTTTCTTTGCGATTACAAAGTCTCTACTACAACGAACATTACGAAAGTGACAACGAGTATTCGTTGACATCCCAAAAGTGGCAACGATTCTTCGTTGACATCCCCAAAAAGTAGACTAGTCTCTCTAGCCCTGTTCAGTAACCAGTAAAATAGAAAGAGATTTCTGAATTGAAGACCGAGAGGAAGGCAACGAAAAACGCTACTCTATCTTACCAAAGTGGGTATGATAATTTATTGATAATAAATAAAACGGATCCGCGGAGAGTTATGATTACTTATATGCATCCAAACTTTCATATACAGCTCTCAAATTTGGTATACAGGCTCAGTGTTGCCAGCGGAAGGTTTTAATGTTAAAAACATTGTTCATCATGGAATGAAAATGTTACTTCATCACTCTTCTTTTATGTAGAAATATTTTTGGAGTAACGATTACCATTTGTAACCATTCTGTGTATGACTATAATTTCTCTTCTATTGTCAATTTCAATATGATGCAGCCCTATTATTATAAAATAAACATGCTTTTTCTATTGTACGCCCGAATCTTAACACAGGGAAGCATTTCGACATTCCGGACAAAGGAATATTTTTTTGCTTCGTTTGCCTATTCTTTCTTTAAGATATTTTTTTTATTCGTGCCCATTGTTATTGTTAATTTTATGGACATTTTTTTTGTATTTTGTTTTCATATTTCTATTTCTCCGTCTCTGTTATTTTTTCTGAGATAATTATCTCCATTGTTTAGTTTTTACTCACATCTCTCTTTTTGCTTTCCCATACAGGCTTAGTGGTGGCCGCGGAAGGTTTTCATGTTAAAAACATTGTTCATCGTGGGAAGAAAATGTTACTTCATCACTCTTCTTTTATGTATAAATATTTTTTGAGTAACGATTACCATTTGTAACCATTCTGTGTATAACTATAATTTCTCTTCTATTCTCAATTTCTAGACAAGAAAAATACCCGTGTTTTGAGAGAGAGAAAAAAAACAATTTTACAGAATTTTTTTACCCTCAGATATATTTTCTATATTTCCCAGTTTAGCTTCCTTGGATACTTACCAGTGTCAAATATATTGTTATTTTACAAGACTAATGATTACGAGAGTCTGGATTGACTTCAAGACGAGATTACTCGCGACAATATAGCAACCGATAGTAATTTATTAAACTTTATTTAGTATGATAGAAGGAGATTGGAGGTGTCCGGTGAAGATCGAACTCATCCTATCGATAAAGGTC
>OZ038501.1:67749258-67809258 GCA_964036315.1 Acanthosepion esculentum
CCATTTGCATCATAGTGGGATTTACCTGCCTTGCTTGGGCTGAAGTGATTAAAAAATAAAAAGTCGTTCAATTAACATCATTTTTAATACTGCTCAACTTTGGAGATGAAGACTTGTCAATTATTACGATATATACTCGGGTACAGTGAGAGTTTTTATTTTTTATTTTTTCGCAAAAATTAAGAGGTTGTCCTATACACCAGTCGAATCCATTACATTCACTTACCTGCTACTACTCTTGGGAAAGGTATGAATCCTCTTCTTTTCCAACCCAGCTATCGGTAAATAGCAGGAGAGACCGAGTTCTATAGCCTTGGATAGCAACTGGTATGCCGCAGAAAGAAATAGCAACCTACTGCGGGGAGAAATCTGCCTCGTCAATCATGTATCGAAAGATAGATGATCTCTTAAGCGTGTATCAAGCATGGCACATAACTGGCTGACACTTGGGAAAGGTGTAAATCCTCTTCTTCTCCGTCCAGCTATGTGTAAATATCAGGACAGATCCGGTTCTAAAGCCTTGGATGGTAACCGGTCTACCGCAGAAAGAAATGGCAACCTTCTGCGGGAAAAAAATCTGCCTCATCAGTCATGTATCGAAAGATACATGATCGCTTAAGCGTGTATCACGCATGGCACATAACTGACTGACTATACACAAGTAATTTTTTTTTTTTTTTTTTTTTGAAGACTTTAAAAATCATGCATTTTCGTTGACCGGTTGCACTATACACAGGTTTTTTTCTGTCGGGGTTAAAAATATATGCTAAAAAAGTCAGAGGTAGCACTATACATAAAATCGACTTATACACGAGTAATATACGGTATTAATTTTAGCTACCATTTCTTTGGTTTTATTGTCATAGCTTTATATCGCAACACGAAAATCGTCATTCTACGATCGATACTAAGTTCATCAGTAATAACGTAGTGTTCGATTTTATATTTTGAAATCTTTTTAACAATAATGTGAATGGTTGAAGCTAAAAAGATAAAAACCTTTTTCTCCATTTTTCAAAATGGCGACATGAAGATTGAAAGAAGAATTATTGTGAATAACCAGCTTTATTCTTCCGCTCACCGAACAGAATTATCTGGAGAAAAATAGTGTGATCGTATTTAAATTTCATTTTTAAATGTAGACACAGCGGCACCCGGCAGCAGTGACCTTCATTTTTATATTAAAAAGAAAATAATTCGGCTTCAACAAGGACAGTCGTCGACTTGCAGATGACCTTGTGACAGTCAGAGAGGCTATAGAGAATACGTCCCTTTCCTGCATATTGAGTACGTCCAAATTGTTTTGTTTTTTCTTTCGTTTATTTTTTTTTTTTTGTCAAAGTTGTCTTGTTTTCGACAAACATCTTTCAAAGAAGACAGATAATATACGCACAAGGGACATATACAGGGTGTCCATAAAGTTCGTGTGCACTTTAAAAAATTTATAACTTTATTTGTATTTGTGATAGAAATAATTTGTAAAAAGGATTAGAAAGAAGTAAATCCTAATATTTTTTTTTTTTTTTAGGTTTTATTGAAATTTTATTTAAGTTTCCACATGTCCTCCATCATTAGCAATACAAAGGGTAATACGATTTTGCAGTTCACGGAAAACATTTGCCAACTGGTTTACAGTAATGCCTGAAATCACATTAGTTATTTTAGCTATACTTAAAACTAGGTACATTAAACTTTATAACATTTTTGCAGATTACTTCTATCGCAAATACAAATAAAGTTATAAATTTTTTAAAGTTCACACGAACTTTATGGACAACCTGTATTTGTCTCTAGCGAACCTTGACGGAATATCACCTTCACAGAGAATTCAATGAAGAAGAGACTTACGTAATCTGTGAGCGACATAATTCGCTAAATGACGGCTTAAATAAGATATGTTCGATATGGGAAAAGAGTTATGTGCACTGGGGTCAAAATTGGCTTCGTATAAAATATGTTGCTTGATTTTGTTTAGCGGTATATCAACCTCTATTGGTTATTTAATGCTGAAATCTAAATATTTTCTACGGGTTTATTTAAGGCCAGACGGGTTTAGGATAAATGTGCATAACCTATCTAACGAGCTTGTGTAAATGGAAAGCAGAACAGCCTTTAGGAGAGATAGCAAAAAGACAAAATGTAGTAAGTTACAAAGACAGGAAGTTGCGGAGAACCATAATTGCTAGCGTCCTAAAGTGGTCAAATTGAAGAAAAAGAACACGTGTATTTGTACGTCTAATTATGTATTGACTTCTTTATGTTTAATACAAGATCGGTGAACTCCGAGGATCAACATTGAAACAGATGTCTCGCTGGTAACCCATCTTTAAAGAGATTGAGATCAGAAAGATGTTAACGCGACAGTGTTACTTCTACTCTATAAAATAGCCACACAAAAAAAAACCCGGTAGACAACAAGACTGACAATGCTGGTCACATTTATTTTAGTTTGCTTTTGGCGGTAACTCTATTTCAAATGCTGTTCTTTTTCATTTCTCTCTTTTATTCCGATGATTTGAAATTTTCCACTCACCTGAACGTCCTACGGCCATTTCCCCGTTAAACTGACATCATTCTGCGACATTTCATTTTAGTTTCCATTATGTTCCGAAAATTCACGCAGTCTTTTCCTACTTCCTTGTCATCGTCTTCTTTTATTATTATTCATCTCTCTCTTCCTTCTTCTTTATCTTTTACATCTTCATTTTCTCCATCTTCCAATTATTATTATTATTATTATTCACCTCTGTCTTTCCCTTCTTCTTTATCCTCATCTTCTTCATTTTCTACTTCTCCATCCTATTCACCATCATCTTCTTCTTCTTCCCATTATTATTATTATTATTATTCCCCTCTGCCTTTTCCTTCTTCTTTATCCTCATCTTCATTTCCTACTCCTCCATCCTATTCACCATCATCTTCTTCTTCCCATTATTATTATTATTATTATTTTTCCCCTCTGCTTTTTCCATCTTCTTTATCGTCATCTTCTTTATTTTCTACTTCTCCATCCTATTCACCATCATCTTCTTCTTCCCACTATTATTGTTATTATTATTATTTCCTTCTGCTTTTTCTTTCTGTTTAACAAAATTTAATGTTTAAATTATGTAGTAATCGAATAGACATTCTTACAGAAAATGAGAACACTGATGGAACCCAATGGACTGCATCCCTTCGCCTCTGTTTTGATGATTACTACATTGTTCGAAGTTACAACTCGGTACTAGTGTACGTAAATTTGGAATTCTATTTACTCAACTTTAAGGAAGGATCTTTTCCATCTCGATAACCCTGGTCGAAGCAAAAGTGGCTCACAGACCAATTCGTCCATGCGATGATGTCGACTTCCACGAATTAGCTCATAGTTATGGCTGAGTAACATACATAAATAAGCTGGTAAAAATGTCATTATACTTTTCAATGCAAAAAATAACTTTTGTCTTCCCGTACGATGTTTTATCGTTGTTCACTTGGATATCGGTGAATCAATTCATGCCTGGCCAACTTCTAGAATACAAGCGAAATGACTGAATGGGTTTCATTCTCTGACATTTTGTTGGTATTTAGGTTCTGTCGTCTGCTTCTGGGTATTTAACATTGACGACTTCAAGGTCGGTTAGCCATGAAAAAGGAAAGGTGGAGTACATGGACACAAAAAGGCGAAGGAAATGTCGGAGAGACAAAAAGACAACAGAAAAATAAAGGGATTAGCGGTTTTAAGAGAAATCGGTAAATAAAAAAGGTAAAATAATCGTAAATAATAATAATAATGGGAAGACTATAATGAAGATGAATAGGATGGAGAAGTAGAAGATGAGGATGAAGTAGAAAAAGGCAGAGGTGAATAATAATAATAATAATAATAATAATGGGAAGAAGAAGATGAGGGTGAATAGGATGGAGAAGTAGAAAATGAAGAGGATGAGGATAAAGAAGAAGGAAAAGGCAGAGGTGAATAATAATAATAATAATGGGAAGAAGAAGATGATGGTGAATAGGATGGAGAAGTAGAAAATGAAGAAGATGAGGATAAAGAAGAAGGAAAAGGCAGAGGAGAATAATAATAATAATAATGGGAAGAAGAAGATGATGGTGAATAGGATGGAGAAGTAGAAAATGAAGAAGAGAGGATAAAGAAGGAAAAGGCAGAGGAGAATAATAAGAAAAAGATGATGAATAGGATGTAGAAGTAGAAAATGAAGATGAGAAGAAGGAAAAGGCAGAAGGGAATAATAATAATAATAATAATAAAATGGTACATAACATGGGCTTATATTGGGATTCTTATATTTGTATTTTTGGGATACTCCTTTCTCAATCAGCAATAATAATAATAATAATGGTAAGAAGATGATGGTGAATAGGATGGAGAAGTAGAAAATGAAGAGGATGAGGATAAAGAAGAAGGAAAAGCAGAGGTGAATAATAATAATAATAATAATAATAATAATGGGAAGAAGAAAATGATGGTGAATAGGATGGAGAAGTAGAAAATGAAGAGGATGAGGATAAAGAAGAAGGAAAAGCAGAGGTGAATAATAATAATAATAATAATAATAATAATAATGGGAAGAAGATGATGATGGTGAATAGGATGGAGAAGTAGAAAATGAAGAGGATGAGGATAAAGAAGAAGGAAAAGCAGAGGTGAATAATAATAATAATAATAATAATAAAAATGGGAAGATGCCTATAAAATAGTTGATACATACTTTTCTGTTGCAGCTGAACTTTGTGAAACTATTTTATGAATGACGTCACTTATACAATTTGCTTCTATTTGAATTAATCTGTCGTCTTAAAAAAAACATGTCCATCGCACTTATAGCAGCCATTTCTTGTTAATTACCGAGACGTTCGAAAGTACATAGAGAAAAATAAAACAAAATTTGAGATCAGTCTTAATTTTTATTCTAATGTGCGACATCTGATTCGAAAATCAGAAAAATACAGTATAACATTAAACAGATGTAAAGTATAATTTAGTAATTCATATCTGAGTTTTTCCCGTCTGAATCGATCCTTCAAATCTATAAATCAACCATCCCACCTTGCATGTAATATTGCTGTCATATATGGTCTGGTGCTCTCGCTGTACGTCTCGAGGTCCTTGGTAAAATCCAGAGACGAATATGCACGATGATAGGTCTTGACCTGGCATCTAGTCTGCACTCGCTTTCCCACAGACGTGCTGTGGCCTCCCCCTGTCTCTTCACGGCAACTGTTCCGTCGAGCTACTTTCGCTGGTTCCCGTTCCTTTCACTGACAAAACGGTTAAATGTATCAGTCTCTTCTTATCAAACAGCTTCTTCGCCCGTACATCCCGTCTGTGGAACTTTCTTCCCCTTATTTGATTTCCCGATGACTATAATCTTCAAATATTCAAGTGTAATGTAAATCGACATCTGACACCTCCTCTGATACCTTGATCTTGTTCCCCATCCTTCTATGTATCCGTTCTTCAAACACGTCTCTTTAATGTTGTTCTCAATCCTCTGTAACCCCTTGCATGCTAGTGGCACTCCCGCCTTGCTTGGGGTGAACTGCCTTTTAAAAAAAAGTAATTGTTAGTATTGTTGCATTATTTTGAACTATTGTTCTCATCTTCGTTGATATATCAGGTCATCCCATAAGTTCTGTCCGAATTTTGAATAAAGAAAACAAGTGACCAAATGTTACATTTAATTACAGATTCAATCAACAATGTATTTTCCCTGATTATCTATGACTTCCTTCCGTCTATTAACAAGCTTACTAATTCCATTACTGTAAGATTCTTTTGGCTTTGATTAGAAGAACTCACAAATGTCAGATTTAACCTCTTCCTGTGTTACAAAAGCTGTTTCTTCCAAATGATTCTGTAAGGTACGAAACAAGTGGTAGTCTGAAGGAGCAAGGTCGGGAGAATAAGGTGGATGAGGAATTTTCTCCCAACCAAGTTCTTCGATCTTTTGTGACGCGATTCTTGCTGTGTGTGGTCGCACATTGTCCTGATGAAATATCACCCGTTTTCGATTCACTAGAGCAAGTCTTTTTTTCCTCAAAGCTTGGTTCAAACGCTCTAATTGCTGACAGTATATTTGAGCATTAATTGTTGCATTAGGTGGTAAGAATTCAAAGTGGATTATTCCTTGGCAATCCCACCAGATTGAAAGAAGAACCTTTTGCCCATGAAGTTCCCTTTTCGGCTGTGGCTGGGGTCCTTCCCCTTTACCAAGCCACTGTCTACGACGCTTAACATTTCGATAAAAGATCCATTTTTTGTCGCCAGTCACAAGTCTATCCAAAAAAGGTGAAACAAGTTGGCGAGAATGGATAGAAAAGCAGATGTCAACTCGGGAATTGAGGTTGTTTTCAGACAATTCATGAGGCACCCATTTTCCAAGTTTAGGAACTTTTCCAAGTTGTTGAAGATGACGATGAACAGTTGTATGGTTTGAACTGAGAACCACTGCCAATTCCTCAACTGATAAAGCAGGATTTTCTTCAAGGGCTGCTTCAAGAAGCTTTTCATCAAACTCAACTGGACGTCCGGTTCGATCTTCAACTTCAAGGGTGAAATCTCCACCTGAATTTTGCAAACCATCTTCTGCAAGTTCTTTCATTCACACATTCCTCTCCATAAACTGAGTGAATGTTTCTAGCCGCTTCGGCTGCTGAGTTTCCTTTCTTGAACTCATAAAGCATTATGTGCCTCAAATGATTCTTGGGTAGTTCCATGTTAGCAGGCTTTTAATCAAACAAAATTTAATTTTATTGTTCTCTGAAATAAAATTTGATCAGTTTAAATGCATCTAAACATAAAAATAATGTTCAGCTCCATTAGACATTATAAAATACTCTTTAAATTTCGTTCATTTTAACAAAAAGTTAAAATTCGGACAGAACTTATGGGATGACCTAATAGATATCATTATAGACACAACACACATGTACAAAATATCATAATAGTGGATATCCCATATCAGCCAACTAATGTACATCTGAGGATAACCAGAAGGTACTTGTTGTGGAAACGTTGTCTATAATAACCTTTACATCAATCAAAATGAGAGAAACAGTTCGAAATAATGCGTGACGTAGAATATATATATATATATATATATATATATAATATGAAATGGACAGAGTCCGACAATTATTTTAAGACATTTTTTATGTTTATACATTCTTTATATAGATACAAATATTTACGTAAACATTATTATAAACAGAGCATTTACTTAAATATTTGTATCCATAAAAAGAATGTATAAACGTAAAAACGTCTTAAAATAATTGTCGGACTTTGTCCATTTTATAATATATATGTTTGTGTGTGTGTGTTTTGTAAGTTGAAAAATTCCAGATGGCGCTCGAGTTTGGTACAAAAACGTACTGAGAAAAGTGCCGATTACGTGGAGACACTTGCTGTCGCTTTGTTTCCATTGATAACTGGTGTAAACGTGTAAATATATGAAGACGAAGAGAGGGAGAAAAAAAACGAGCACAACAATCATTAATAATTTTCATCACTCAACAGTCCTTACTCGTTTCTGGATTTGGAATTGATTTGATTCAATAAGCAAGTTTATATTGTCTATATTGCCGGAAAGGATTTGGTTAATAAATGACTTCAGGCTATGCAATTGGCAACTGGAAAAAAAAGCGTAAATTCATTGATGAATATGCGCGCTGTACTAGCCTGGCAGATAGGTCTCGTCATTTTACAGTTGAAATTGCTGCATGTAGCCGTAATTTCTATGCTAATAGCTTCTTCTATTTCAACACTCGCTTGGGAACTTTCTTCCGGCTTCTTGCATTGTCAACTTTGATTAATTAAAAATGAGTCATATTTAAATAATTTATATTAAATATAAGTAAAATTATATTTAAAAGTTATATTTAATATATAATCGATAGGTTATATTATAATAATAAAAATATATTAAAGAATAAAATATATTTAGATAGGAAAATAAGATAAAAAATATTGTACATTTAAAAATAAAAATATAATGAAATAAAATAAAATTAACTTAAATAAGCCAAATCTAAAAACAAGTTATATTTAAAAATACAAAGTTATATTAAAAAAAACATCCCTAAAAATATAGATAAAGAGATGTGATAAAATGAAAGGGAGTTCTTAGAACGGGGGATAATTCTAAGATATAAGTAATATAATGTAAAAATGGAAATATAGAAATTAGAATTAGTTACCCATTCGATATTTGAAAAGTTAAAGAAATATAATACCTAATAAAGTAAAACCCATATTATGGAAATTTGAATTTATGTCGATATTTTAACACTAATTCATTCCTCTGATTCAAAAATTGGCTCTGATTATTGTATTTTATTTATCTATTTTTTTCTAAACATAAGTCACACCTATCTGTAATAATATTAGAAGTGTGTGCAGAGCCTATAATCATCCAAACTATTTGTGTGTTCAAACCTTTCTCCTTTAATTCCCAAAATTTCTTTGAAAGAGCTGTCTAGTGTTTTAATTTAGGGTTAGTAAATGAGTACCTATGGGTATAAAATTTGTTTACATTCTCCCACGGAAATTCATGTGTAAACATAATTTTTCATATTTTCTTTTGGGGAAATGGTTGCTTGATATATAATCCTGGTATATCTTTATTTGCCCTCTAATGGATAAGTTTCTTTAGATCTACAGGAGGGTTCAGTAGCAGGTTTGTTTTTTTTATCCCATAGAAATTTATTAAAATATAGTTATTATGAGAGTTAATAATTTTATACATATTATTGGTACAGGAGTAGCTAACTTTAATCGTTTTCCTATTGAAGATCTTAATTAGAGGCGTATTTTAATGTTATAAGTTTAATGTCCGGGTTTAATTTTATAAAATCTCTTCCGTTCAAGACTAATAATTTCCATCGTCCCCGGACCACTGACTCGTGTCTTTTGTCTGACTGAAACATTGAAATGGATAAATTCTGTATTAGTTTTTTGACGGTGTTATATTTTTATTTATTTATTTATTTTTTTGTATCTTTCACAGTTAAATTTCTAATTCCGACATGAACTATGTCTATAGCGAAGTTGAATAAAACTGATGATATTTATTTTTTTGGCGGTTGAAATAAGCTTATACTCCATATGAGATGATTTTATTGTGTGTGTGTGTATATATATATATATATATATATATATATATATATATATATATATATACGCGCGCACACACACACACATACATATATATATATATATATATATATATATAATCCTTCTCGTGTAAATAAAACAGTGCTCAATGCAAAATAACAGAGCTATTAAGTATATATTAATAAATATACATAATACCCCACGCCTATAGTACGACTCTGAGTTTCAGGTACTAGTAATTGATTACCCTACAATCTGCTTAATTTATCTAAATAACACCACGAAACCGCGAGGCCCAGAAATATTATTACTGTTAACAATATTTAATTGTACTATAATCTAAAATTTGAATTTAAATTTAGGTTGAAACTTACACATAAACTGGAAATTAAAAATTTCAAATCGTACTGTCGGCGCAGGGTATTATATATATATATATATATATATTGTTGCGTGTATGTAGCATTATAAAATGTTTTATTTTCAAAACACAGTCAACATATTGTGTCTACGTTTATAGTTGATATTATTGAGTGTTTTCAATAATGCTAAATACATACATACATCAATCCATTTCCAGTTAACAGTGAATATAATTCCTCCTTGATAAGAGCTAAAGGTATAGCCGAAAGCGCTTGGAAAAATAAAACATTTGAACAGCTTTTGTATAATTTATCTACAGAAAAGAAACAAATATTTCATATGAGAAATTATATAAAAAATTTAAAGCACCTTGTCTGTCATTTAATGAAACTATATATATATATATATATATATATATATATATGAGGACACTTGTATTTTTTCACGATTATTTATATATGATGTTTATTGGGTATTATGGGCAGCATGATCTATTGTATTATGTTAACGGTTACATATAAAAAAATTCTCTTTCATTTTCTCGTTTACTTTCTCTCTTTTTTTTCTCTTATTTTATCTCTTCTCTTTTCTTTTGTCTTTTCTTTTCTCTGTTTTCTCTCTTTTTAAATACTATTGAGTATAATTAATTGTGGATACGAATGCGGTTATTTATAACCACATTATACTGTTTGTTAATTTTTAACTCATTGTTTACTATTATTATTACTACATTTCTCCGTGTTTATGTGTAATTGTAGTTAATTTAATTATTTACTTAATTCTTTTTATTTAATTTTTTAATTTTATTATTTATTTCTTTTTCGGTGTTTGGCTATTTTATTTGTTTAAAGTATTCTTTGGCTAACGTATGTTACATTACCTGCGTTGTATATAGTCTGTATATTTGCATTTTTCATGAAGGAATTTTACAGGATATTCATTTTTATTTTTCTATTTTTAAGTAACCTAATAAAAATGTGTTTGTCTGCATTTTGACATAATATCTGATCTTTTATTTAGTAAATTCTGATGATTTGGGAAGGTGATTATTTTTTTTTCCTCCTCCAGACAGAGGTTTAAGTTTTTTGGATTTATTGTTTTACGCTGATACTACTTTCTTTATTTTCCATGATATTTTTGCTGTATTTTTTAAATGCCGCATATACGTTTAGAAAAGGTTGTGCAGTTCGCATATATATATATACATATACTAAAGGTTATTTCGTGCGTGTAGTTTCGGTTCTGTTCACTCACTCTTAAGTATATTTTTTCTTCGATTTCTTACTGATTTTCCAGTGGGTTGGTATATCAATTTGCAGGTAATTGCCATTTTAAGGAATATTCGTGAATTGTTCTGCAGTTCCATGTAAGTTTGATTTATTCGGGAGAATTGCTTATTATTATCTACTCTAATCACTTACAGTCCCCAAATATGATCCAGCCGTAAATATTTTGTAAGATAATATTCAATATCTGAATTATTTACCTTCGTTTTTTTTCTTCTTTTTATTCCCTTCTTTCTCTCTTTTCTCTTTTTTATTTCTCTTTCTCTTTCTCTTATTTCTCTTTTCTCTTTTTTATTTCTCTTTCTCTTATTTCTCTTTTCTCTTTTTTATTTCTCTTTCTCTTTTTTATTTCTCTTTTCTCTTTTTTATTTCTCTTTCTCTTTTTTATTTCTCTTTCTCTTTTTTATTTCTCTTTCTCTTTTTTATTTCTCTTTCTCTTTTTTATTTCTCTTTCTCTTTTTTATTTCTCTTTCTCTTTTTTATTTCTCTTTCTCTTTTTTATTTCTCTTTCTCTTTTTTATTTCTCTTTCTCTTTTTTATTTCTCTTTCTCTTTTTTATTTCTCTTTCTCTTTTTTATTTCTCTTTCTCTTTTTTATTTCTCTTTCTCTTTTTTATTTCTCTTTCTCTTTTTTATTTCTCTTTCTCTTTTTTATTTCTCTTTTCTCTCTCTTTTCTCTCTCTTTTCTCTCTCTTTTCTCTCTCTTTTATTTTCCCCATCATTTTTTCTTCCTTTATGTTTATATTTCTCTTTCGTTTGATTGTTCATTCACTTTTATTTCCTCGGTTCATTTATTCATTTCCTGCTTTTGTTGAAACGAATGAACGAAGCATGATAATTTACTTTATTTGATCATTCATTATTTAATTTTTCTTCATTCAATTTTGTTCATCAGCTTTTTTTCTTTCGCTTTTTCCTTGGATTATATTTTCATTCGTTGACTTTTATTTATTGTATATTTTTTATTTAAATATTTTATTTTTTTTACCAATTTTTTTTCTATCGCTCGTTTGTGTGTTTGCTTTTTTTTCTTTTCGTTCTCTGGTGTTTTCATTCGTTCATTCACCCGTTTGTTTAGTTCATTCTTTCCTTCCTCCATTTTGTATTCCTTTGTTTCTTCATTTTTTTTAATCCGTTTTTTTCCTTCTCTAAATCCTTCATATTTTATATTATTTACCTTATGCTTCCTTTCTGTCACCTTCCTGTTTGATCCCTCTAACTTTACTTTATCTTTCTTGGCTCATTTTATTTCTTTCTTCATTTCTTCCTTACCCAAACTTCTTCCCTATAATTTATTTCGTCACCTTCAGCGTTAAAGTCTAAACTAAATAGCTAATTACATGTTACGCCAATAAATAATTTAAAACCGTTCTTACTGCTCTGCTGTGTAATTTAGCAACTGTCGAGCTCGACATCTTTGATTGGCAGGCGTAAGCAGATTCCCCCAGATCACCTGTTACGCCCAGGGTAACAACAAAAAGAGGATGGCTTAGGCACTTAGCCATTCTAAGGCGTAGTAATTTTAAAGACTACGACCGTTATTTAAGATATTTTACAAGAGTGTTGGAAGAAAATCTCAGAGTAAAATTTAAAATATTGCTACTATGTCTGGAATGGTGCTGCCCAAACCACTCTTCCCAGGGTTGTCCAAAATCGTCTTGTAAGTAATTATAATTATTTATCAACCAAAGGCCACGTTCTACACAGACAAAACATCAAAAAGCTCAATCTATCACCAGTTCCATAGAAAAAGGTTCTGAGGAGTGGGTGGGGAATAAATAATGTTACAAAATTTTAAACAGACAGTTAGTATTAGATAAATAACCCCAGAAAATCTCGTTAATAGCGTTCCTTTTAGCCTTCACCATACGTCGAAGACATTCGGGATTGTCATTGATGGCGGCACTCACTTTTTTTCCATGGATATTTCGTCCTATAAACTTTGTAGTTTTTGCTTTCGGAGCTTCAATAGAAGCTGAGTAGAATAATCCTCACTCTCAAGACCTGCCCACAAACAATAATCAAGAGCATCGATGTCTGGTGATGAGGAGGAGGCCATTCGTCTTGGTTGATGAAACCATGACAATTGTCTCTGCAACATAAGCAGTATGGGTCGTCGTCGATCCATCTTGTTGAATCATCCAATCTCCATCACCATAAGTGGCATAACACCACGGCAAAATGGCAAAACCCTTCGAAAATAAAAATAGCAGAAGTGTGAATACCAAACTATAAACAACAAAATGTAATAACCGAAAATTTAGGAATAGAATTCTTTTGAAATATTGTAACAGCATTTATGCCGCACGTTGTACATTTGTTACTTTGATGATTTCAGACATTTACAGCTCACATCCGCCATATCATGTACACAAGATCAATTTATCTTCATTCCTTTCGTATTCCATTTGTAAGGAGGAAGTTCCATTCGGACAGATTCTTTCCAACTGCTGCTGCTTTGTGTAATCATCTTAACCTCTTGTCTCGAGCCAACTGTTATTTTTTTTTTATTAATGATATGGACTACTTTCCTCATTTTAAAAAAAAATCATTTCACACCAAGCAAGGTAATAAAGCCACTAGGACGCAAAACGTTAGAGAGTGTTAGAGAATATTATTAAAAAAAACAGTTATTAAGGAGAGAGATCAATAAAAGAATAGAAATTAAGAAGACAGAAGATAACGATTGCCATTTAAGTTTGTGAAGATCAAAGATGACTTGAAAGCAAGAAGCCGGAAAAGATGAGAGTTCGCATTTCTGTCAAGTTCTTCACTTACGCGCAAATACATTTGGAAAAGGTATAAATCCATATCCTCTCCGTAAATATGTAGTAAATAGTAGGACATGTGTCTGGAAAAAACATTATTAGGCTAAAAAATATTGTTAATGAAATATTCAGTAGCCTCCGCAAATATTAATCTACCAATATAAACTGTTCGGTATTAAATGATTCGCAAACAATTGATAATCCGTAAAAAGCATACCAATCAATCGATCTCTCTCTAAAGTATCCTTCACCGACCATTTAAAATCTTATTCACTTGAAGTGCACGTCAACCGTTATCAAATCTACAAATTCTCATAAACTACAATATTTTTTTCTCGTTTTCCGTTCATAAAAGTAGATCATTCAACAACCTTCTATCTTGAGTGGCACTTGTATTGGATTAAAATTATAAAATTACATACATACATACATACATACATACATACACACACACACACACACACACACACACATATATATATATATATATATATATATATATATATATATATATATATATATATATATGTGAGAGAGAGTTTGTGACCCGAAGTTTCACGCTTTTGCGATCATGAGACATCGTCTGATCATCGCAAAAGCATGAAACCCAGGGTAACCAACTCATATCCATATAATTTAATATGTTGGATCTGTCCGTGATATTGAGCGCTTTCTACAAAGTAATGAGGATATAAAATTTTTATATAATATATATATATATATATATATATAATGAAGTTGGAACTGTTTAAGGATACCTATTTAGAGAAACCGTTTCCTTTTCAAAATTTACATTGAGATGAGTCATATCACAGCATTGCCATATTTAGCCATCTCAATGTAAATTTTGAAAATGAAACGGTTTCTCTAAATAGGTATCCTTAAACAGTTCCAACTTCATTATATATATATATATATATATATATATATATATATATATATAGGTAAGATGAAGACGAATAGAATACAATTCCAACGTTCGTACCATTTAATTTAAAAGAGGGCTCAATACAGAGTAGAGCAAAATATTATTTATTATAGGATATTAAATCAAAAACACGTCAAAATAGCTATACCATTGCAGTCGTGTTTCGACACATATCAACGTGTCTCCTCAACTGATTGTAAATTACTGGCGAGTGAACGATGAATTTATTTTAAAAAGCAAATTATCTCTTTTTTCCGAGAAAAAATATTGGCTGAGAGCTTTACTTTGATCAACCAATCGAAAATGACCTACGTTATATTCAAACTAAGCGAAAAAGAATATTTTTTTACATATAGGTCATGACAGGAATTTGTCTGAAACAGATCGTAAACATTAGATTAAAAACTGATACAGATGGTCACGCTAATTCGTAAAGTGTATACAAATCAGACAATCAACTTCCCCAATAAATAAAATTGGAGGGGGTTATGGAGGTAATTTAATGCCAACTAGTTATATGCTTTAAGAGTTTAATAATCACACACACACACAGCTACTAAATATATAAAAAGTTAATGATCAGCAGACGTAGTAATTGATTCAATAATTGTTTTAGAGACGTTAAAATTAACAAGTCATTCCTTGTCCCAATTAACAGTAGATTTCGTCCATTTTATATTAAAAAAATGTAATATATGTTTGGTATGTTGGTTCCTATATTGAAGGATATTTTATTGTTAGCTTCCTTGTTTGGTGTTTGATTTTTTTATTTGATTTTTTGAGTTGTCTTATTTTTCCAGTTTATATATTACAGTAATTTTTTTCTGTTATTACTTAGTATTTGTCGAAATTCTTGTTTCTAGCAGCGCCATCAACTGTCCCAATCGTTGATTTCATGCAAGAGACGTATATATAAGACCCCCATTACATCTGAATCGTTTATAAGAGTTTAATTGATTTAAGTTCAAATTGTGTCGTTTCCCCAAAAAGAAAAATAATGCCAAGAAAATGTCGGCTACCACAACACCTAGTTTTTAATAACTGCAATGGTCGAAGATTATCAAACAAAAACATAAACTTTGAATAGTTTGTCCATAATTAATATTCGGATGTAGAAAAATATTTTATGATGTATTGTGTGATATTAGCGTTTATTCCGAGACCCGCAGAAGGAATGTGGGTTGGAATTCATATTGGCGGCCTTCTGTATAAAAGTAAAACAACAAACAAATAAATAAATAAAACTTTACCCAGTTATTTTCATAATTAAATAAAGTATTCAGAAATTAAGAACTCGTTAGCCTATATAATAAACGTGTCGTTTGTCATACACTTTTCTCTTTCCCTCAGTCTTTCCCCTTTCTCTTTCCCTCAGTCTTTCCCCTTTCTCTTTCCCTCAGTCTTTCCCCTTTCTCTTTCCCTCAGTCTTTCCCCTTTCTCTTTCCCTCAGTCTTTCCCCTTTCTCTTTCCCTCAGTCTTTCCCTTTTTTCTTTCCCTCAGTCTTTCCCTTTTTTCTTTCCCTCAGTCTTTCCCTTTTTTCTTTCCCTCAGTCTTTCCCTGTTCTCTTTCCCTCAGTCTTTCCCTGTTCTCTTTCCCTCAGTCTTTCCCTGTTCTCTTTCCCTCAGTCTTTCCCTGTTCTCTTTCCCTCAGTCTTTCCCTTTTCTCTTTCCCTCAGTCTTTCCCTTTTCTCTTTCCCTCAGTCTTTCCCTTTTCTCTTTCCCTCAGTCTTTCCCTGTTCTCTTTCCCTCAGTCTTTCCCTGTTCTCTTTCCCTCAGTCTTTCCCTGTTCTCTTTCCCTCAGTCTTTCCCTTTCCCTTTCCTCTTTCCCTTTTCTCTTTCCCTTTTCTCTTTCCCTTTTCTCTTTCCCTTTTCTCTTTCCCTTTTCTCTTTCCCTTTTCTCTTTCCTCTTTTCTCTTTCCTCTTTTCTCTTTCCTACAGTCTTTTCCTTTTCTCTTTCCTCTTTCCCTTTTCTCTTTCCTACAGTCTTTTCCTTTTCTCTTTCCTCTTTCTCCTTTGTGGAAATTAGTGTGACAACAAAAGATAGGGAGTATAGATAAGATTTTCTCCTGGAATTTGGTGACATTTATATTCAATCTGATGTCATCGCATTTGACTCTTAATGTAACCTTTTAGTGTCTCACCAGAAATTGTGAAACACTAAAAGGTTACATTGGGTGTGTGTCTACTTGTGAAAGCAGACACACGCCAAATTCCTTCCAAACCCACTGAACCACAACTGACTCAATGCAATCTCACTTTCCAGCCACGCCTTTTATTTCGCGTCGGTTGATCCTTTCTTCAATATGGAAAACAGTTCCCTAATACAAAAACACCCTGCGCGCATTATAAACGCTACTAGCATACAATATGCATCGCACATGCATTTATTCCGTGCCCTGCGAGATTTTATATATACTGAAGGGCTCGGAATAAACGCTACTATCATACAATATACATCACACAATACATCTTAAAAGACAGCCGCGAAAAAATAACAAAACCCTTGAAAGTGGCCAAAAGCGCTTAAAACAATAGACACTGCGGACAATGTTTACACTCCCTTACCCCTCCGAATAGAAAAATTTAATACAAAAATTTATCACACTTTACTTTTCTGTCATATTCAACGAAATCTGTTTGAAAGATTGCTTGCAGTATATATATATATATATATATATATATATATATATATATATATATATATATATATATATATATATATTATGAAATGGACAAATTCCGACAATTATTTAAAGACATTTTTATGTTTAACATTGTTTTTATAGATACAAGTATTTAAGAGGAAGAATATTTTCTATGAAAATTTCTCGTACATTCAGGCCGGTAAATGTTATTTAATACGGTTTATTATAAACAGAGCATTTACTTAAATACTTGTATCTATAAAATCAATGTTAACAATAAAAATGTCTTTAAATAAATATATATAAATATATATATATCCCAAGCAAAGCGAGAGTGTCACTAGCACGCAAGGGGTTACAGAGGGTAGAGAACAAGAGTAAAGAGGCGTGTTTGGAGAGAGCATAAGGAGAAGGACGGGGAAACAAGATCAAGGTATCAGGATGTCGATTGACATTACACTTGAATATTTGAAGATTATAGTTATTAGGGAAGCAAGCAAGGAAGAGAATTCCACAGACGGGAAGTGCGAGAGAAGAATCTGTTTGGCTAGGAGAGACAGTTACATTTAACTGTTTCGAAAATGAAAAGGTGGGACCGAGATGCCAACCTAGTAGCTCACTTAAATTCATGCAGTCTGGGAACCAGCGAAAGTAGCTTGTCAGAACAGATGCCATGAAAATACTTGTAGAAGAGACAGAGGGAAGCCACGGCATGTCTGTGAGAAAGCAACTGTAGATGAGATGCCAGATCAGGACCGATCAAATTGCATATCCGTCTCTGGATTTTGTCGTGGACCTCGAGACTTACAGCGGGGGCACCAGACCATATATGACAGCTATATTCCATTCAAGGACGGATGGTTGATTTATAGATTTGAAGGATGGATTCGGAAGAAGTAAAATTTTTGTTACTGAGCTGAATTGATGTTTCTTTCAGCATCTCAACTCCAGAGCTTCGTAGACAGATCCTCCAGGAATCACTCTGTCCACTCGTCAGGGCTGTCAGCAATTGACTGTTTATACTTTTCAATTTTTCTATTTTCTATGCATTTTTTTTTTTTATTGGTCCAGTTTTTTTTATAGTGTCTGTGTACATTCATACGCTCGTGTCCCTGCGTCCGTCTGCGCGTACTTGTAGAATGTTGTGGTTATATAAACCACACGGATTTTAACACGTTTTGTTAAATTCAAAATGGCAAAAGATCAGTAGGTTAACATTTTTATTTTTATTTTATCAATCGTCGAATATTATACAATTGAAATTAAAAACGTTAAATGAACTATCTCCCTGGGGGAATCTACTTTAAAGCGTGTACCAAATATTTAATATGCGTATTAAAAAAATACTTATAAAATATTTGTTACTATAAGTCGGGCCCCGTGAAACCGTTTTACGCATGACACTTGTGCATCAGTGCAATGCGTGATACGCGATTAGGCGATCATGTATCTTTGCGACAGATATTTTTCCAGCAGTAGGTTGCCATAGAGCAGATGGCATCCAAGGCTATAAAATCTGGTCTGGGGGCTATAGAATCATACCTGGATGGGTAGAAAAGGATTCATACCATTTCCAAGGTTTTACACTTGACACTTATGCGATCAGTCAGTTATGTCCCACGCGTGATACACGCTTAGGCGATCATGTATCTTTCGATACATGACTGACGAGGCAGATTTTTTCCCGCAGTAGTTTGCCATTTCTTTCTGCCGTAGACCAGTTACCATCCAAGGCTATAGAAAGCGGTCTGTCCTGCTATTTACCCATCGCTGGGGTGGGGGTGAGAAGAAGAGGATTCATACCTTTCCCAAGGGTCAGTCAATATTGTGTCATGGGTGATACACGCTTAGGCGATCCTGTATCTTTCGATAGATGACTGACGAGGCAGATTTTTTTTCCCGCAGTAGGTTGCCATTTCTTTCTGCGGTAAACCATTTGCCATCCAAGGCTATAGAAAGCGGTCTGTCCTGCTATCTACCCATAACTGGGGGGGGGGGGGGAGAAGAGGAGGATTCATACCTTTCCCAACTCGTGAGTGAATGTAATGGATTTGACCGGAATCGATCTCTGCTATCCGATTATCTCAATCCGGTCTGCTATCCATTACTTATGCGTTCTTTTTTTAATTGAACTTGAAATGTAGCGTTCCAAAAAATGCAATATATATATATAAACCTTGTCTATCGCAATTTTCATTTTTTGATAAAAACTGAGAAACATGGACTTTCGGCTGTTTATCCAACATTTCTCTTCGGATGTGTAACTTTTTCGAAAATAGAAAAATAAGAATAAAAAATTGAAACAGACTTTATCGCTTCAATTTTACCTTTCCTTTTACCAAGAAATTTAAAATTTACTCTAGTTACCGCTTTACTTTCTTCTCACGTCGTGTATAAACATCACTATTTACAAAAATAGGCACGTTTATACACATACCAAAAACAATTTAAATTATTTTTAAAATACTGTAGGCCGCTGACTTGTAAGCTTTTCGATTTATATATACTTTTTATTTAATAGCAATATCAGCTAACTGCTACAAATTAATATAGAATTTTCAGATTCTAAACTTTATAAAATTATTATAATTAAAATTTTTAAAAATGTAAACAGTTCTTGTAAAAGTTCATTATGCAATGATTTTTTTTTTAAAGAAATTGGCATCTATAATATATCTTATTCATAAAAGCAATTAACATATTTTTTAATTAAATAATGCCTAAGTTTCATTGCAGTTTTTTATTTTATGATTCAGACAGATTTTCTGTATCTGAGGGTCCTATATTACAAAAAAGATGATTTAAATTCTCCAAAGACTTGTACTTACAGCTAATATAAGTATTAAGCGCTGCAAGGATGAATTTCACGAAATCTGATGAAATTAAACGTGGAGTTTAACAGATTAAAACAATTACTATGATTTTCTAAAAAAAAATATTTCGAAAATAATTTAATTCATTTGTGAATAAATTGTGGAAGTTTCATTAAAATCCGACCATTATCTGATTTTTGCAATGTTTTTTCACAGCAAGAAGACGCTAAAATTTCTTGTACTAATTTCTGGTCACCCACTAACAGAAAATAATTTAAGCAGAATTTTGAAGCTTCTAAAAAGAATTAAAAAATTATTTAATAAGAAAAAAATCCCTTGGTCATATAACAAATATTTTTACGATAAAACTTTGTTTTTATTAAATTCGCGGCATTTTTTTCATCATGTATACTCATTTTTTGCGAATCTTGAAAGGTTTATACACACACACACACACACACACACACACACACACACACACATAATGTACGTAATTTTCGGCAATTAAGAAACTCGTTCGTGTATATCATGTAAAGTTCGTACTACACTAAAATGGAGTTTTGAATTCCCTATCTCTCTCAGGGAAATTTGTGTGACAACAAAAGATAAGGAGTAAAGATAACGTTTTGTCCTGGGATTTGGTGGCCATTATCTATGTGAGCCAGACCTGATAATTCTTATGTTTGAAACAAGTCGCATGGTGAATAAAAGTCAGATGAATAGAAACGAACACATTGGACTTGAGGGGGAGGCATTTTCCACTCTTCCTGCCCAGTGACATCCGTTTTATGACTCGAAGCGTGGAGAAAATATTTGGCAAGTTTATGACCCTAATCAACCTTTCCTTCTCTCTGCTCTTCCCGAATACGTTCACTTCAGAAAATAATAAACATGGTTCGCTGGCGAATACGAAGTCGTCATGAAAATGAGAGATGAAGAGAATTTAGCAGACGACACATACACAGGAGTCTTCTATCAATCTATGTGACTGGATGCTTGCACAAACTCGGGTATCGCGATCGATTTCCGGTTAATTGATTTCGTATCGATTTTTTAAGCAATGGTACGTATGGAAAGGTCGGTGTTATTATTTTGATAAGAAGACTCCTAAAATTTGGTTTTAAGTCTATAGTTTCACAATAGTCAGATTAGACCAAAAATGTTCTTATATTCTTTCACACTAAGTAAACCCTTTCGTCTTAGTGGCTTTATTGCCTTGACAGTGGTGAAATGAAATAATACACTGCAAGGAAAGGCGCAACACACTTGAATCTCTTACTTTAAAATAGACACAGACTGCAATAAATATATTTTACCACGAGTTGGGTGGGGCATTTTAAAAAGCATATAAAATATAAATACCTCTGTCTTCTGGTTTCGTAAAAATTTGTATACTCTGATCAAGCTTTACTTAAAAATTTACAACATACCGCATGAAAATGAGGTATCTCGAGCACCAAAAGTATTTTTTAGCTGCCCTATTTTATCAGTAATTGTCCCTCCACAAATTCCTATCCCCTGTATCGTTAATCAACGTCTCCCTCTGAAATTACTTGAACGCGTAATGAGGAAGGAGGGCTTGGCAAACTTAACCTCCACGGGGCATATTGAGTGCAAGTGAAAAGCAGCCAGCCATTTAGTGCCCAAGTTCGTGTAAACGGATGTCGGAATGGGTGGGGTAGCATTTTCAAAAGGAGAAATAACTAAGAGCTAGAAGAAATAGGAAGTGGGAGAGAGCCATGATCACTTGCGTCCTGAAAGAACGCGCTCTTAGAAGATTTTTGCCCATTTCAATCAACAGGAATATACAGGGTGACCCAAAAAAACGGGAATTTTTGAAGTGCATATTGCCAGACATGAGCAAGTGGCAACACTGCGAGACAGTGACCTTGAGCAAGTAAACATTTCGCCATTTTATTGACGAGAATTGTTCGGTAACCGTGTGATCTCAAGATTCGGTAACGTGGCCTGGCCCCATAGATCGCCAGATTTATCCGTTTGTGATTTTTTTCTTGTGGGGCTATCTCAAGAGTAAAGTTTACACAACTCGACCAAGAACTCTGGATGAGTTAAAACAGAATTCAAGATGAAATTCACAGTATCCCAGCTGAGATGTTGCAGCAGTCAATGAGGAATCTCAACAGCAGATTTCAAGAATGCATTCGTACAGGAGGACGCCATCTACAGGACGTAATTTAAAAAAAATGAAAATTCCATCATTGTTTCTTAAATGGCATGTTTTAAGGTTTCAATTACTATGAATTAAATATTTTTCTTCCATTACCCTTGGTTTTATTGGATTGTTAAAATGTTCCCATTTTTTTTTTGGTGGGGGGTCACCCTGTATATATGTGTTTGTGTATGTGATGCAATGGATTAAATCCGAGAATTATTTCATATATTTTCAGTTAAATAGTAATTATTAGAGATACAATTTATTTAGGTAAATGAATATTTTCAATTAAAAGCTATTAATTATATTTACCGGTTGAATGTTCGAGAAATTTCGTAGAAAATATGCGTTCTCCGAGAGGAATGGAATCTCGAATCCAATATGTAAAACATCATTTGACCTGACGTGCTGTGTAATTCAGCTACAGAGATGCGTCTGGTTAGCATATATATTGAATAATTCTCGGATTAATTCATTATATATATATATATATATATATATATATAATATATATATTATATATATATATATATATATATTATGTATCTCATACAACGGATGAAACATCATGAACATGACAATAAAGATAACAACAGTCTGAACAGTGTAAATAATGTAAATTATTACAATAGCTCATCTCAGAAATATAGATAGACGTCTGTTTCTGCATTGCCGAAGACTGTAACATTTTTGTACCTTTCTTATTCTGATGCCTTCAATTCGAAGATCCTACATTTTAGAAGTCTCTTAGACTGACGATCATATATTTTGCCTTCTTAGAAATTACAGCCCACTACCAACATTTTTTTAATATCTGATTATATATCTCTGTTGATTTATTTTCCTTTGTGAGGTGATGTGCAATTTTTTTAATGTTTCCCTTAATAATTGAACGAATGCTAATATACCTTTCTTATTAGTTTTAATATAAAAACGTAGAAAAAACCAACACTATAGGCTTACGGCCACATCACGTTGAAAAACCGTTTCCCGCACAATCACCGAAGTACTAAAGAATTATCTAAAAAATATATATATTCTTAAAATCTAAAAATATTCTTTGGCTTTAAATATCCCGCAAAATATTGATAAACCGTAAAAGACGAATGTATCAATCAATGAAATACTGATTAGCAATACATACATCTTTTAGAAATGTTTACATTCGTTGGAATATAAACGTATAGAAACTACCGTGTCCACAAAATGAGGGGTCACTTTATATATTGATTGTAATATAGAATTGATCCCCCATTATATCCACATTATTTATTGTTTATCAAATTCAGATTAGGCATAAATCCACCACTTCTCCTTTTCATCTATGGGTTAATTAGTAAGACTTGGATCACTAAATCATGACCTAAAAAAAAATACAACTTCAAATATTTTCTGGCTTTAAATAAACTGCAAAGGGTTGATAAGTCGTAAAAAACGAATAGATCAATCAATAATATTAATTTATTATCTTACAAAATGTCTTATGCTTATGTCTTTATTGGTATGTTTGTATCTTTTGTTGTTGCTTTTTAAGCTTGTCTAAAAAAATGAATAGTTACGGACTTGCTAAATCTTGATTTTCTTCTGTTTTTTTTTTGGGGGGGGGGTTGCATTGGTGGTGACACATATATTAAAAAAATGTTAATGTAGTTATCTTTTATTCAAAGAGAATTAGAATAGTTTATATATTTCTCGTAAATTCTATTGCTTTGGGTTAAAATCTTGTTACTTGTGTTGATCAGCACTCGCAAATGAATAAGAATTTTTTTGCTTCGTGCCAGTCATAAAACTCCATATTTAGTCTAAACACAGCTAACATTATAGCCCTCTTTATCACCAATTTTATGATATTGGTGCTGCCGAACGTAAGAAGTTCATGATTTTTTTTTTTCTTAAAAACGTAACCAGATGCCCAAATATTTTCGGTTGATACAAATAATTTCATAAACGAGTAAGCTCTGAAAAGAGTAAAAAAAATGAATAAAAATTGTTGAGGAATTATTTACATGCTGAATATTGTTCACATCCCGACGTTTCGGCTACTGTGTCAGGTGCTTTTCGATCTGGTTCAGGAAACTTCGAACTGAACCCTTTATTTAATCTACATGGGTGGATTGTTCTTGCTCCGCAGCCCATGTCTAGGGATCACTCTTACTTCGTACTGCCCACTGACTGCTCGCACCATTTTCAGTGAATCCCAAGTACACACTTCCCGACTAAAGGATCAAACGCGCAATAGACTGGTGGATCAAAATGTTGATTCGTGAATTTGGTGACATATTAATTTTTAATTCAATCCTTAGGCTGGGCAGTGCGTACTTGAACTCATTGAAAACGGTGGAGAGCAATAACTCGGCAGTTATAAGAATAATAACTTTACGAGATATCCCGAGACATGGTCTATAGAACGAGAACAGCCTACTCCTGTAGAATAAATAAAACGTTCATTCGTGATTTAGGTTACCCGGATTGATGTATACCCGATGAAGGCCAATGGATATGAATTTGTTTGAGCCATTTTATCATAATTACTCAATATATATTTACATGCGGAATCTTGTCCTCGTCTTTGTTATTACAACGTTTCAGCCGTTGGACCCTCCGGCCTTCATCAGATGTATATCGATCTGACTAAACTATCGAGAATTCCGCAGTTGTAGATTAAATAAAGGGTGCAGTGCGGAATTCACAGTATACTAAGCCGGATCGATATACAGTTGATGAAGGCCGGAGGGTTCAACGGCTGAAACGTTGTAATAACAACAAAGATGAGGACAAGATTCCGCATGTATGTATATTTGAGTAATTATGATAAAATGGCTCAAACAAATTCATATTCATTGGCCTTCATCAGGTATACAGTGTAACCCGGATAAGAGACCCGGATATAAGAGAAACCCGGATATGAGAGAGATTTTCTCTGGTCCCAAATTAGAGCCTGTGTTAATGTATATATAATAGATAAAAAACCGGATATAAGAGAAACCCGCATATAAGATACTTCTCCGGTCCCGACAACTCTCTTATATCCGGGTTACACTGTACAAGATTAGACTATTCGAATTTAACTCATGTCTAGCGATATCTCATGATTGAACTTGGAATACTAGTAATTGTGAGTTCAATCCCTGGGCCGGACAGTGTGTATTTGGACTCGGTGGAAAGAGTGTGAGCAATAACTGAGCAGGACTCAGACTAAGAACTATACGTGATATTTCGAGACATAGAAAGTTACCCGGATCGACTCGCAAACGGTCGTAACTTTGTGATAATAAAGACAATGATGGGGTCAGTAGTCTGCATGTAAATGCGGCGACTAAATACAGACGCCCACACAGGAAATCATTCCTGAAGGATTATGCGGCTAAAGTTCGCCTCCCTCCTTTTTGTTAATGTATACGTCTGTAGGTAAGAACTGAGTGAAGTGATCTTCTCATGAAGAAGCGATTATCAAGCATGTTATATTGCCATCCATCGACACATCACAAAAAAAAGAACTTGTTGAGTGTCTGTTAATGTGTATACCCAATAAAGTTCGAGCTGATTGTGGTCTTTGTTAGCGGTGTTCAGTCATGCAATTCGGACACCAACCGCTGGACCTTTAGGCATCGGCACAAAAGAAATTAGCTTAGGGGAAAGAAAGTAAATAAGACGCAAAAGGGACACGTTTCTATTAGCAATAGTCATTAACAGTACTTCGCGCCCTGTTGGACTGGTCCCGACTTTAAGTCAACCTTGGACTTTCCATCAATCTTCGATTCAATTACTTCGTTTAATAACTTAATTCGCATCTTCGAGTCGTTTCCTCGTCTGGGTCTCCGAGTTTCTTTCTGTACAAAAGACTTTCTTTTTATATTTTTATATAGATGTCTGAATCCTTCCAATAATTGTTCGGGCTATTGAACACATTTTTTTTTAACGCCAACGTTTTGTCTGCTCCGTTTGGTGGCTTCTCTTTCTTTTCTTTTTTCTTTTATTTATTTATTTATTTATTTTTTACTCATTTCACACAAAGCAAGGCAATAAAGCCACTAAGACGCAAAAGCTTACCGAGTTAAAGAATATGAAAAGAAAATATACTATTAAGAGGAGATATGTATTTAACAGAGGTGTTCTTTTGCACACTATTAACATTATTCGGACTATTATCCTCATCTTTGTCGCCATATTTATTACAATGTTTCGACCGTTGTACGCTCCGGCCTTCTTCACGGGTTTGGAATGTCGAACTGAACCCTTTATTTCGCTCACTGGTGTAAGTTCTCCACCGCCTTAACCAGGCATTGAACTCACACTCTTTGGGTCTTGTCACGCGATCTAAATAACGCCTTTATCCACTGTGACATGTGTCCTTGAAGAAGGCCGAAACGTAATAAATATGGCGACAAAGATGAGGACAATAGTCCGAATAATGTAAATAGTGTACATGATACCGTGTCACAGAAATATAGATATTGCTTTTTTGCTTTTTGCTTTTATACACTCAACACTGACATGATGATCTAGTGTAACTCAGAGCTTTTTTTTATCATTTCACCCCAAGCAAGGAAATAAATCCACTAAGACGGAACTTGTTTGAAAATAAGAGAAAACCTATTAAGGAGAGAGGACAATAAAAAAAATAAGAAAACAATATAACGATTGGCATTGCATTTAAATTTTTATTGATCAAAGTTGACGGAGAAGCCATAAAAGAGCTCCACAAGCGAGAAGTGTGATAGAAGAAACTGTTACCATAGAACTTACGGTTACATGTATCCATTTCACCTGCAAAATGCTGAAACCATGCCACCAATCTAGCACCACAATTAAAGTAATAAAATCTAGGTACCATAGAGAAGAGCTCATGAGAACAATTACCATGAAATTATTTATAGAAAAGGAACAGGGAAGCTACGTTATGGCGGTGAGAAAGCAACTGAAGCCAAGATGCCAGGTCAGGACTAATAACAATGTAGATTTTTCTTTGGATTTTATGATGAATCTCTAAATTATATAGCCGGAGCACCAGACTATATGTGGTAGCAATATTCAAAGCAAGGACGAATGGTGAACAGTCTAGTGAGAAAAAATGCCTTATACGACACTGTGAACAAACGTTTCTAGCTGTAGACCAAGAAATATTTCCACTTTGTCAGTGGATAACCTTAGTCCGAAAAGTCAATCTCCTGGTGGTTAGCATCAGCCATACTGATAGAAGACAAAAAGGATTCTCTCAGACAATGAAAAGATAGTAGTTTCGTTTTGGAGACGTTAAAATTAACAAGTCAATCCTTGCCCCATTTAACAACAGATTGTACATCATTTTTATTTTAGATCAGCTGCCAATTTGACGTTATCGGACCGATCAGATTTACTATTAAGACAAGATTCTGGAATTTTATAATGGATCTTTGTCATTCCAACCGTTTTTAAGAAGTGTCAATCTTATTCTTTTACTTGTTGGAATTTGGTGTCAGCACAAAATTCTGGCTGATCCTTTCTACGACCTTCTTCTGAAGAAAAAAAAAAACTACTACGGTACTTGCTCGATTATCCGGACGAAAAACGAAAAAAATGAAATCCGAATATTTTTCAATTATCCGAACGGAACCCATTCTAATATTTTATCTCGGACAAAGGATTTTAAGAATTTTAAAAACTATTCTCAACCTTTTGATAAAAGGCACACATAAAATCAGTTAAATTAATTATTAATTTTTCGTTGTTTTATACAAAGAATACACATTTGAATTATCACAGCTAAGTCGTACCAGAGATTATGCCTTACGCAAGCGCATAAAGAATATGTTCAGCAGATATACAGAAGTAGAAAGGGGCGTAAGGCAAGGATGTGTCTTCTCACCGGACTTATTCAACCTATACATTCTGAGAGAATTTGAAATCCTACCGGGATTCATCATTAACGGCCACAATCTTAGCAACATAAGATACGCAGATGACGCAGTGCTGATAGAAGACACGGAAAGGAAATTACCTACAGAAGGCAGCGAAGAAGAGCGAGAAGAAGGGACTAAGCATAAACTACAAGACAGAATGCATGGTCATCAGTAAAAGGATGAGTTCGAAATGCGATTTACAGGTCGGGGACATTAAATCAAGCAGGTGCGGAAATTTTAAATTCTGGGTAAGTGTTCTGACAGAGAACGGGAAGTGTGGCGCTGTGATCCGAAGATGGATTGGGATGGCCAAAGACGCGTTGCAAAAGCTAGGCAGAGTATAACGAGACGGGAGGATTTCGTTGGTAACAAAGAAAAGAATACTGAACTGCTACGTGACATCTGTCCTCCTTTACGACAGCGAATGTTGGACGGTCTCCTTAAAGATGAAGAGACTCGAGGCAACGGAGGTATGGTTCTACAGAAGGAAGCTAAGGATATCATGGCGCGAGCTTGTGAGCAACGATGAGATTTTGGAGAGGATGCAAACAAGCTTGTACTTAAAATCAGGAAGAGGCAGCTGAAATATCTGGAACACAATGAGAAAGAAGGATTGGAAATCTGATACTCACAGGTCGAATAGAGGGAAAGAGACATGGGAAAGCAACGCGTGTCATGCCTAGCAGGCTTAAACAAGTGGTTGAGAGAACAGGCTCTGGGAGAGGTAGCAAAGGGATAAAACTTACTGAGAGCTACAACGGATAGGGAGAAGAGGAGAGCCATGTTTGCCTATGTCCTGAAGTCCACGGCACATAAAAAAACTCTAAGAAATAAATAACTGGTTCAATGAAAACGTCTCTAAAAAGTAACCAAGGCATTGTTGAACTTTTGACCGAGCCAGAAAATGTTGAAGACTTGGAGAGTTGGATAATGATATTGCCCGTGTTGGAGATCAACAAAGTCGATGGCCAATTTCAAAAACTGAATCAATGACTATGTTTGAGAAATGTTTTAGATGGTTATCCTATAATCCAAAGGCTACCAGTACATCTACTGTAATCCAGCTTTGGGAGTTAGCGACAGAAAAAATGAGGACCAGCCAGCTACAAACAATAATTGAAATTTTTTTTTTTTTTTTTTAAATGTCTGTCTGATCATGAGCCGTTCAAATGTTTGGTTTATTTTCTAGTGAAAATATAGACAAAAATTGTCCAAGATTTGGATGTTTTTATTAAGTTAGTCCTAAGCTTTTTTGCCTTTCACCAGAAATTAAACACTCGAACCCTAGAGCGGCTCATGATCAGATATAATAGACATTCATTGTCTTATATTTAAACACACACACACACACACACACACACACACACACACACACACACATATATATATATATATATATATATATATATATATATATGTAAAACCTAAAGAGCCCGGTTACCTGGATCTTTAGGTTTATATTAGGTTTGCTCTGCTTAGTGTATTGAGCACTTTACGTAGTTACATTTACCCGTTTTGGAGGGTTTCTTTCTTTAGACTCTGAGCTTGAATTCTGGACGATTGTTTTCGCCTCAATTTGATGTTCTTAGTTCTTTCTTCTTATTATTCCTCATTTTTCCTTGGGTATTAGTTTGTTCAACTACAAGCCGAAATACCTAAGGTTTTTCCAGGCGAGTACCTCTATCTATCTATCTATCTATCTATCTCTCTCTCTCTCTCTCTCTCTCTCTATATATATATATATATATATATATAGAATGAGAAATATTAAAATAAGAGAGATATGAAGAGGTTCCGATAGATAAACCTCACGTTTAATAATGGTTTAGTGAACCTGAAGAAATTCTCAGTTCATTGCTAATAGGAATACATTATTGTAATTGAGGTCGCTTGAAGACTGTCTCAAGCCCAACCGCGACTATCCACGGTTACAACAATAACAAAAGTAAAATCCATTTGCTAAAATCGGAGAAGCAGTGGTCTCCGGTCAAAGTGCTTGGCAGCAAAGTCCAGATTAGTTCGTTCGAGAAAAGTGTCTTTAGTTGCATCAGGTAAACCAGAAACACGGAAACTGGTGAGAACAGTGCCAAATGTCAGCGATCGATAAAAAGTCAAAACACGACTGGTCTTCTCTTAATATATTGAAAATAAGATAAAAAAATTTTTTTGTTTTTTATTGTTTTTTTTTTTATTCATTTTTTTTTTTGTGATTAATTGATGATTTAATATTTTCAGAGTAGCTTTTTTGAAATTTAGCAAGAGAATCTATGGCAAAGTAAAATGAAATAATTTTGGCAGGAAAATCTGTTTATTTTCAGGACGTATGAAGCTTAGTCCATAACCTGGGAAAGGGGAGGGGATCGTAATAACATGCTGCTGCTATTATCGTCATCATCATCATTTGTGTATGTTATGTTTCCTGTTTTGTATCCTGTAGAACCGAGTCCAAAATATGGTCCCTAGACCCTATACGAGAATTTTTTTAAAGCTTTTCACTCCAGGCAAGGCTGGAAGCCACTAGCATGCAAGGGGTTACAGAGGATTTGGAGCGAGAGCAGATAGGAGTGATAGAGGAAAGGCTGTGGAGAAGGATAGTGGATAGATCAAGACAACTGGAGATGTCGATTGACGTTACATTTGAATAGTTGGAGATTATAGTTGTCAGGGAAACAGGAATAAGGAAGGGAGTGCCACAGGCGTGAGGTGCGAGATATGAAGCTATTGGAGTAGAAGAGACGTCTACATTTAGGTTTCAACAGTGAAAGGGTGGGAACGGGATTCCAGCCTCGTAGGACGCTTGAATTCATGGAGCCTGGGAACCATCGATAGCAGCTCATCGGAACAATTACCATGAAAGTATTTGTAAAAAAGACAGAGAGAGGCGACGGCGCGTCTGTGAGAGAGAGACTGCAGACGAAAAGCCAGATCAGGGCCAATTACATTGCATACCCGTCTATGGATCTTATTAAGAACCCCGAGGCAAACAGAAGGGGCTCCAGACCATATATGGCAGCAATACTCCATGCAAGGGCGGATGGTTGATTTGTAAATTTGGAGGATCGATTCCGGGGAGAAAGATTTCCTGGCCCGGCACAGGAAGCCAACTTTCCTTGCGGTGGATGAAGCAATTGACTCAATGTATATGTTCCATCTCAGGTCAGCAGACAGCGTGAGACTGAGAAGCCACAGAGAGGAGCTCTCGAGAAGTTGAGCTTCAGACATTCTAATGGGATGCAGGGAAGGATCCCTGTGGTGATTAATAGTGAGCAGTTTTGTTTTCATTTAATTGAAAAGATTTTCTATTACTATATAGGATGTTCCTAGTAGGGCAATCTTCTGGGCAATTTATATGTTGATTTTACCTGGAACAGTTATAAAAATTGTCCATTCCTTTTCTCACGAGGCCCAGATCTCTGATTACTATTGGTACAGTCTCAGTCCCCCACATCCTGTTAATCTCGAACTCCAGGTCTTTATATTTGGACAATTTCTCGATAATTTTCATGGATGTTTCTCTCGGATGATACTGCTATGTCGTCAAGCATATACTTCCTGAATTTCCTGTTTTTTATGATATGAAGTCTGTTGGCTTTTAATTCCCTGTCAGAATGAACTGGCATGTCCCAGAGGATAGTTACATCTTTATTTTGGGTAACTGAGTCTGGTTGGTGCTCATACCATCTCTTAATGGTTTCGATTTTGTACTGCTTGTATATCTTCCAGTGCACTTATGTCCCTACCTTGTTATATCTGTGGCTATATTCATTTTTTGCGAGTCCCGAACATCTTGAGTTAATATTGGTCGACAGTTTCATTATATTTTCCGAAGATCCTGCATTTATAGTTCCATCCTTGATTATGTGACATTAATAGGTTCTGGTTGCGAGGCTTTGGTCCTGAGCTGCAATAATTAGGCCTTACGTCTCCGCTTTCAACCCGGTGATCCTCGGTCACTTATGTACTTTCTGTTGGTCCACATCTGCTTCTTTCGTTCTTTTTAGGTATTTGCCATGCAACGGTTATTATTATTCTTATTGCTGTTATAATAATATTAATAATTTTTATTATTATTTATTTATAACAGGAAAAGTAACAGTTAAATAGACAAAAAAGACGGGAAAATAGGCCTAGGTAAGGAAATGGTATAGGAATTAAAATGGATGATGAAGGAAAAGGCAGATATTATTATCATTATTATTATTATTATTATCATAATATAATAATGATATAATAATGATATAATAATAATAATGATATAATAATAATAATAATGATATAATAATATAATGATATAATAATAATAATGATATAATAATATAATAATGATATAATAATAATGATATAATAATAATATAATAATGATATAATAATAATAATGATATAATAATAATATAATAATGATATAATAATAATAATGATATAATAATGATATAATAATAATAATAATGATATAATAATAATAATGATGGAGGAGTAGATGAAGATTTGAAGAAAGAGGGGAAAATGCAGAGGGAAATAATAAGGATTGACGTAACGTCTCCATTATTTTGCAACACTTAGAGAAGAAGGCGATTTAAAGAAAAGACAGTGTTTAACAATATTTACACATATAATTCCCTTTCTGAAAACTCGTGTCGAAATATTATTGAACATCGTCGTTTCAGAAATCCAATTCTTCTCTAAGTGTATTAATGATAATAATGGGAAGATGAGGGTGAATAGGATGGAGATATACAAAATGAAGAAGATGAGGATAAAGAAGAAGGAAAAGGCAGAGGTGAATAATAATCATAATAATAATAATGGGAAGAAGATGATGGTGAATAGGATGGAGAAGTAGAAAATGAAGAAGATGAGGATAAAGAAGAAGGAAAAGGCAGAGGGGAATAATAATAATAATAATGGGAAGAAGATGATGGTGAATAGGATGGAGAAATAGAAAATGATGAGGATAAAGAAGAAGGAAAAGGCAGAGGTGAATAATAATCATAATAATAATAATGGGAAGATGATGATGGTGAATAGGATGGAGAAGTAGAAAATAAGATGTGGATAATGAAGGAAAAATTATAATAATTAGAAGAGGAAGAAGTGAAGTTGAGGATAAAGACTAAGGAAAGGCAGATAATAATAATAATAATAATAATAATGGGAAGAAGAAAAATCCAATGTAATGTATTGCTTTTATCAGAACCTATTTCACTATCGCGAACATTTGGCTGTGACGCATGTACCCGGTATACTAGGTGTCTTGAGTATATTGGGCTTCGTATATTACACTCCCAGCGTCCCTTTGTTGGCGTGCTTCTCTCTCCCTCACTCAATAAAATTAATAATGAGAAAATGATCAAGAAAAGGAAAACTTTGCGCGATAAACTTCTCTTCTTAACCAAGATCCTGTCAATTATTTCCGTTACCCTTTCAATGTGATCTCCGCTTTTACCTCTCTTGAATCATAAAAGAAGAATACACTCAGTAACAATACGACCAGAGACAGCCGATAAAGCCACATCTCTATCTTTGAATTTGTCGTCGAATTTGTTTAATTACGAACGGATTTTAAAGCAAATTGATGAACTCGACAACAGTTTATGACTGCCAACTCTTATTTTTTTTTTTAAGATTATCTCTCTACGCAGTTCTATTGAAGTGGAGATCAGCGGGGGTACTCGTGTTGGTATGCTTGGCTGGTGATATACAGTTAGGCGTATTATTTATCTTAAATAAAGCAATCATCTACATGGCCGTCTAATTCATCAGGCCCTTTCCTTCTGTTGTCGCTTGGGCTTTAACCGTCTCGCCACTGATAGAAATCAGACAGCCATATCATGATATGATAATTTAAGGATCAGTAAACAAATAAACCTTATTTTAAATTTGTTTGAGACCGGTTATTTTCAGAGTACTGAAGAAAGAGTGTCTCTTTTCGTCATTTTTCCAGGCCAAATTCGAGTATTTTTTTAATGTGCTGTCCGTTCTGAACATGGCCATTTATGGCTTCCAATATTTTCCTTTTATTTTATTTTTTATTTATTATTTATTTTATTTTTTATTTATTATTTATTTTATTTTATTTATTATTTATTTTATTTATTTTATTTATTTTATTTTATTTATTTTTTATTTTATTTTATTTTTTATTTATTTATTTTATTTTTTATTTATTTTATTTTTTATTTATTTATTTTATTTTATTTTTTATTTATTTATTTTATTTATTTATTTAATTTTTTTATTTATTTATTTAATTTTTTTTATTTATTTATTTAATTTTTTTATTTATTTATTTTATTTTTTTATTTTTACTGATTTTTTTTGGTTTTAACACCCGAGCGCTAAATATCCCTTAATATTTTCGCAAATCGTCATAATTCCGTGCAAATGTACATGCTGAACTTGAATTAACTATTAAATTATGAAAAAATCATACCGTTTTGGAGTTATCGACAAGAAAAAAATCGGACTTCTTGTTGGTCATTCGTTCCCCATTACTGCCATTATGAATACTGATTTGATGTGGGGCACCTCCGGTGCAGAAATAAAAACGTTGGCCTATTTACTTCTGTAAAGACTTTCATTGCAGAAAATCACTACGCACTACCGTAAAGAAATGTAATTTTTTTTTTTACGGTTAGGAGTTGAGTTTGGCTTCTTTCTGTGTAGAAAAGGGGACAAATCTCTGGAAATGCTCTTATTAAAAGATCTATTTTTACAGATCATAAAATAGAAAGCTTATTAAAATCTGTTAAATGCATCTATTTTAAAAAAAATTAATATGCCAAAAATGTATTAAAATCGTTTCCGGTAAAACTACAGAAGCACAATTCTGAAAAAAATGTTATGTGTACTAGTTATTTCCTCTGATAGCGAGGAATCATTCCTTATTATTGGCATTGTTTTAGTTATGTTAGCACGTGTCAAACTTTCAAATAAATTTTTGAAAGTGTAATTTTTTTCTTAAAATTAGGACAAAATTAGGTGTTAGAATTGTACAGTTAAAGTATACTTTAGAAGGAACCCTAAATAAAATCCTAAACAAGAAACAAGTGTTAAACCTCTAATCCATTTGAAAAAACTGAGGAGGAGTGTGAACCGAGATATAGGCATATTTACCTGAAAATTCCCCTGTTTCTTTATGAAAGATATACATATGATTTACAGTTGCCTTCACTCGCAGTTTTGTGGTGGAAATTTTAACCAATAGGTAGCAGGATGAGAAAAGATGGAGTCATGCCTTTCCCGAGAGTATTAGTGCGAAAGTGAACACCACAGACTGGGACAAAATTTGAACTCGATTCATTTTTCTTTATCTGTGAATAATCATGTAATCTTAGGAAATATATTTTAGTCCTTTTTCACTGTTTGGTATTCAGTTTTCCCTTCTCCTAGATTGTTGTCATTCAAGACTAGGGTGTCTAGTAAACCAAGTTATTTAACCCAAAGCTGATGCCACGAAGGAATACTTATATAAACACAAAAGGGATATTTTACAAAACAACACATTAAATGCATTAGTTGCACACCGTAAAGAGTCTGCCTACAATTTTTCTATTAAAAAAAAAACGCTAAAAGATAAAACAATTCACTAAAGCAAAAATGTTTAGAAAGTGCTTTAATCGCTAGATCATGAGCTGTAAATTTGCGGCCAGGTTCTTACAATGTTTCAGCAATTATCACATTAAAAAATAACCAGTCTAAATCAGCTGTATTATATGCCCAAAAGGCATTAAAAATATATTTAAAATTCGTAGCGCCTCTCGTTCGTTCGCATACGTAGTCGCATCAGCGTAAACCTACACTTAATCTCATGAAGTCCTACAGTTTGAAACTAGTCAGACGAAAACGTTTATATATATATAATATATATATATATATATATATATATATATGATGGACTCTCCCGTCGAACTCGACGTATGAGGGTCAGACAGATCAGCTCCCAGAAACCAAAAGACCAACACCCGCACAGGATTTTTATATTTATATTTTTAGGAAATGTATTATTTAATATTATTCATTTTATATTAAAAAGAACATATATTAACATACATTAATAAAAAATATTACCATCTATAAGGAAATAAAAATAAAAGATCAGATTTTTTAAACATTTTATATTCAAAACCAATAAATGAAGAAGAGAAACATCTACACTAAAATTACAAAGATTATGCGTATAAGTATTGCGTATAAAATGGAGAAAAGTATTATCAATTTATTAAATAAAAAGGAATATATAAAATAAGTATTAAGTGCGAACCTATAATTAGATAAAAGAAACAATATAACGAAAAAAGAGACACAATAATTACATATAATAATTCATATAATATAATAATTATATATATTATTTATATCATTATTAAACAATATTATTATATTAAATCATATCATTATAATTAAATATTATATTAATACTATATAAAATATAAATACCTCATTAAATAACATTATTATTATATTATTAAATGATATATCATTATATTAAACAATATATCAATATATATATTCTATCAATACAATATATTATATATTAATATATCAATACCACATGGCATTATATTAAATAATATTATGTTATTATACATATCAATATTAAATAATACTACTATATTAAATAATACCATTATTAAATATTAAATAACTACAACAATAACATTTTATATTATTTAATATATTAATAATAATAATCATTATACTATATTATATAATACTATTATTATATGCATAGAAACATTATATAAAAGAAAGATTTTATATATATATATATATATATTCTAAAAGAATAAACCCTTTAAAAGAGAAAATGTTCTATGAAGAAACTTTTTAAAAAACCTTTTATAAACAAATAGAAATAAAGAATAGAAATAAATTAAGAGAAATAATTTCAATAAATTCAATGAAATAATAACCATGAAAATAAATAGAAATATATAATTATTAAAATATAAGTATAGAGTAATAATGTTAAATCAGAAGTTAAATAAAAACAAATGATAAATAAATTATAAGGAAACCTTATAGTAAGAACCCAAAGAGAAGAAGGATAATAAGGTTATATTAAAGATAATAGTCATCACAATGTAATAGTAATTGGGTGAGAAAAAGATTTATAATAATGGGTGAGTAAGGAAAATTTAGGAATGTTATATGATAGGAAAGAGAAGGGTTAGAAGTAACAGTACATGTGTTAGGTGATAAGTTTACTCAAGTTCAGTAAAATTCTAGCTCAGTTTGAATCTACTTCGGTGACGACTTTTGGAATTAACTCGTTCCTTTGGTTTAATAGTATATTTTGATTATCGAATTTAATTATTCTAGTTTTCTCTTGTAAACATAGATTACATTTATTTTTAAAATTACTAGGATTGTGAGCGAAACCCATGATTTTCTAGTCAATCTAACAGTTCAGATCTCTCCTTCAATTTCCAAAATGTCTTGAAAAGAGCAGTTAGGGATTTTAATTTTGGGTTGGAAAACGTGTCTATGGGTATATAGTCGTTGTTTCCATTCACCCGCGGAAATCCCAATGTAACTATGGTGGTTGATCTTATTTTCTTAGGGATAAATGGTTGCTTGGTAAATCACGTTCGAGGATCTGCATTTTCCTTTGACTGAACAAAGTTCGCTATTTCTACAATTACATGATGGATCCATACCAGGTATATTGTTGATTATAGAATTCATTTAAAATATCTTTTATTGTGGAAATCTATAATTTTATACATATTATTTTATAGGAATAAATTATTTTGATAGTTTTCCTATTGAAGATTTTACTTAGTGGGTGGTTATTTTGGAAATGTTTATTTATAAGCTTCAAAAAATCTTGTCTGATGTTAATTTTGGATAACGTACAGAAGGGCGAAGGTGAAGCATGTAATATTTCTTTTTTATGCAAGTCATTTTATTCACCCTAGTGTTACTTTTGGGGTTCATGTAAGATAGTTTATTTTTAAAACCACTTTTTTTAGTGCATTATCTCACGAATTTTTGTTTTTTTAATTATTTATATACTTGTTAAATGAAAGGTTACTAATTCTAAAGCCTACCGTGATTGGTATCTGCTTCAAAATAGTATCGGAGTGTTTTGAGTCAACATTAATGTTGTTAGGAGTTTCATCTTCCGTATGGTAAGGTTTAAAGGTATTGGTGTTCAGGTTAAGAATGATATCTAGGTAATCTACAGTTTTGAGGTTAGAAGTAATCTCTATCTTGAACCCCAGTAACGGAAAAGCTCTAAAATTTTTCTGATCTAATAATATGTGAACCATTGCTATTGGGAACACATTATTAGGATTCACGTGGATTATATACCAACGGATTATGTATATATACTTAAAACATTGGGATATCAGTTAATTTCGCTACCTTGGTTTCAACCTTACGGTTCGCCTGGGGATACCGATGGGTTGAAACTAAGGTAGCAAAATCAGCTGATCTTCTAATTTTTAAAGTTAAAGCACCACATGTTATTTTTTTTCACACGTGTAATGAGTACTTTGTAATACTACTTTTCCCTGGTCCGATTCAACCCTGACCATTAACCTTTTACAAAAACTAATATATATATGTGTGTGTGTGTGTGTATGTGTGTGTACGATTATATATGGAGGTAGTTATTTATTTTTTCATGTAGTGTGTGGAATACTATATGGTAAAAAATTATATATATTTATATTTATTTGTTTAAATTTTTTTTTTTTTTACTAACTTTATCTATGTATATTTGCCCAGATTAGTTATATTTCAATAAGTAGTTAGAATTCGTTTAATAACATATTAATCCCCGAATATGTTTTGGCTATTGCGTCTGATTGTCTAGGTCAATGTGGATGTATGTGCATGTGTTTTTCGATGTCTATGTGTAAGGAAAGTGCATGTAAGTTTGGTTGTGTGTGTGTTCGTTTTTTTTTTTTTTTTTTGGTTTTGTTTTCTTATCATCAAGGGTCGTGTCTCGTCACCGTTTTTTGTGTGTATATATATCTAAATATGTCTGGGCGCTTATGTATTATAACCTGAGTGTGTTTGGATTGTTTTACGTGAGAGGTGATCATCATAGTTACACTCGTTGAATTAAAATGTATACATTTTTGTCTAGAGCTATCAACATCCTTTTTAACGTAATTTCAATGAAAAAATAAATAACATGTGCATTTTTTATTTTCTCCTGAGTAATTCTATAATTTTAAACTTAATAGAGATTAGATTTCGATTTCGAAATGGGTAATTTTTTACTTTTAATTTTAATTTCAAATTTTATCAAATATTTTAATACTTATTAGTTAGAACGAATTCTATTTCACTAGAACCCCAACTTTAAAGCTTTTAATATCTATGATAACCTTGCTTCGTTGTCAAACTTTTTGAATTCTCATATACTTGTATTTTGATTGGTCATTATAGCTTATGTAACAGCGTTTACCACTAGCGAAGGATCGTTAATTAATTTGAAACTTTTAAAACCATTTATTCTACATTCAACATCATCACTTGATAAGACACCGGAGGTGTTGAAACAAAACGACTATTTTTGTAGTGATTTCATAAAATATTTGTTATAATATTTAAATAAATAATTGTATATATATATATATATATATATATATATATATATAGCCATTTTATGCATGTACGCGTAGACTTGAACAAGCTGACAGATTTTTAACTCCTTTCGTCATTACTTTCCGTTTCACTGTGCATTTCTCCTTTTCCTGTTTCCACTTGTTTTGAATTTTGTTTTCTCTGACGCGAACAGCTGACGTGCTTAATTGGGATTTTGTTTCGTCTTGACACGATAACTTTTTGAACTGTATCTTTGATAAGCCCATTTTGGAGGGTGTAAAAATTAGACCGAGGTCGACGATAGGGCAAAACTGTCCATTCGACCGCCATTAACCGCTCATTACGAGAGTATGCTTCCACTATCATCGGAAAGCAGACAACGGCGTTTTACTGAAACCTTTCTTGCCATCAAAGAAAGAAATGATACAGACATGATCATGCCAGTATATAAGAACACTTCATCGAAGAAAAAACTTGATAAACTATTCAAATATTACAAGAATGTAGGATTTAAACAACACTTTTATTCCAGTAGACATAGAACCGACTTTTCAAAGAAAGTCTTAGGAAATCCATTTTTATCTGATATAGAAAAAAAATATTGTATTAATGAGTAACTGATCACCTATTTTTTTTTTTGTGGGGGAGGTCTTTAAATAATTTTCAAAGAAAAATTTTCATTTATCTTAAGTTTTCAGATAAAAGATATGATTGTATCAAATAACAAATCAAAATAAATAATTGAATAATATTTTCTAATATTCGCCTTGTAAGGCCCGAGGGCCACTTGAGATAGAGGCTTAAAGATTAAGTGGAACATCTTATGCGGATATGTGGGAAAAATAACGGTTAACCCTAGACATGTACAGGTTAAGATTGCAGTGACTAGAGAAGCATCCTCTTGGGAGTCGGTCCCACAAGGCAGTGGTTCGTGGGATGAAGCTTTTCATCAAGGGAATAGAAGGTAATGAGGGTGATTCGATACAATGCCTGTAGCATGGCGGGCCTTAGCTGTGAATGTTAGGACTCGGGGGGGGGGGCACTAAAGAGTGTAGGTCGTCTGAACGCTCTCCATGGATATAGCGATAGAGCAGCAAGAGGTTTTTGACGTTTCGTCTACAGGGAAACGGGTGGTAAGGTGGAAATAAATTCCTCACCAACAAGGACGTGGAGACGCTTTTGAACTCTATCGAGATTGGAAAGTGAAAACTGGTCAGCTTCCGCTATATTTTTAGGCCTGATCTGGCTCTTGTAAATGTAAGGGATAGCACGAGGAATCAGGTACTTACTTGAGCGATATAGGGAACCGACTATTTCCCGCAGAATAGCTCGTATGTACACTCCACTTGAGGTCTGAGCTGAGTTTACGTCCCAATAGGCGCTGAAGATACGACAGCTTCATTTGGGAACATCCGTTCATCTCAATTGGTGAACGTTCTGGGCCCGATCGGCGTGTGTCACTAGTTAATTGTATTAGCTCTAGGGTAAATGTGCAGACTAAAATAAATTTCCATTTTTTTATTTTTTTATTCGGAAATAGAAAAAAAGATCAAGAACTCCTCAGATACCTAGAAATCAATCTCTTTCAATAACTTTCAAAGAAAAGCATTCATTTACATTTGGTCTCAGGTGGAAATCCTGAAAAATGACTTTATCAAACAGCAAATTAAAATAATTGATTAATAATAATTTGAGATTGTCAGCGGGGGATTTCAAATGTTCGTCCATCTTAGTCAACACCAACTATGTAACAAAGGAAAAAAAAAGATGAGGATAAAGAAGGAAAAAGCAGAGGTGAATAATAATAATAATAGGGAAAGGATTATGATGATAAAGAAGGAAAAGTCTGAGGTGAATAATAATAATAATGGGAAGAAGATGTTGAATACGATGGAGAAGTAGGAAATGAAGATGAGGATAAAGAAGGAAAAGCAGAGGGGAATAATAATAATAATAATGGGAAGATGATGGTGAATAGGGTGGAGAATTAGAAAATGAAGAAGATGAGGATAAAGAAGAAGGAAAAGGCAGAGGGGAATAATAATAATAATAATAATAATAATAATAATAATGGAAAGAAGAGGATGATGGTGAATAGGGTGGAGAAGTAGAAAATTAAGATGAGGATAAAGAAGAAGGAAAAGCAGAGGTGAATAATAATAATAATAATAATAATAATAGGATGAAGTAGATGAGGATAAAGAAGGAAAAGGCTGAGATGAATAATAATAATAATAATAATGGATGAAAAGAAGGATAATTAAACAAAAAATAATAAGGTTTCAATTTATCATAATGAATTGTACTAAGTGATTACTAAAGATTGCAAAAGAGAATGCAGGATATTCCGGGTGGAATCTCTTTTAAAATAATAGTCCTGATTATTAGTGGTGGGGGTGGGGCGATAATCCCTGCACCTATTCAAGATGGATTGTCTAGTTTAGTTCCCAGGGGGCAGCTTTTCCAGCTAGTGATAACATATTCATTTTTCTCTTACTTATGCTTTCTATGGCTTTTGTTTTTTGAATGATGATGATGAAGAAGAAAGTGAGAATGCCAGCGGATGATTCTAAATGTCCATCCATTTCAAGGAACGGCAACTAACAAAGGAAAGAAATCTGCGAGTTAAATGTTGAAAGGATTCAAAGAATGTCATACGATTATTCTGCCCACAAAAGATTTTATCGATGCGTACGGCTCAACATAGAGGCTTGCGGCCATACCATGCTGAAACACCTGTCCGCGTCCAATTACCGAAGTTAAGCTTGGTCAGTAACTAGATGGGATACTGCTTGGGAATACCAGGTGTTGTAAACTTAATGAGGGAAACTGGAGAGCTGTGTTCCAATTCCACTCGGTTTCCTTTATATTCATTTACGCGCAATGATCCATGGGAAAAGTATGAATCCACCACTTCTCCCCCAGCTCTGAGTTAAATAGTGAATCTTGTATGATAGACCGCTAAGACCGACAACAGAAGAGACTATATAGTAACTTGAAGTTCGTAAGAAACACCACCGGCCTGTCTCTTCATAACCTTCGGGAACGATTACAAGTAAGACCCTCTCGCTTTTTGCCTTTCCATTCTGCTTGTTTCGTTCATAGGTTATAATTTCGCTGTGTGGGACAAATTAGTGACAAATATTTATATATAACCTCTTGTTTGAGATATGTATAAAATCTCTTTGAGAATAATGCAGGAACTGTCTTCATTTTTAATAATTTCTGCGTCTCTTTTTGCCTCTTTTTATGACAATGTATTGGTTTATTTTTTTCATAAATATAACTATCTTTGGGGAGTCCCATTTTTTGTCTATAACTGTAAGAGAAAGACATAAAAATATACAACCGCAAAAATGATAACAATGACACAAAACGTGATAAAAAAAATACAGAGGTATGATACAACCTACTAACTCCTTAAAAGCCACTATTCAAAACAATTTATCCAGTCTTAATATCAAAATAATTACATCCACATCCAAAGCTGTTATGGATGTGATCAGAACTAAACGTACCCATCACAACAATAATTCTAAAGCACGTATATATAAAATAAACTGTCACAGATTCATCTAAAAATTAATTGAGGAAAGTTGTAGAAATTTTTAAAAAATACCTCTGAATAAAAAATGGATGTCATATGCATAAAAATAAATTCAACTACAACTTTGACCTAAAAAAAAATACCACACGTATTAAAAGAGAAAGTGACTTAAACGGAAAATTTTCGAGATTGCCGCTATCAAATTTTATCAAAATGTAAATCTACGCCAAAGATTTATTCCAATATTTCCATTCCTGAAAGCCAACATAAATAACTTTTAAAAATGTAAAAAAATTAATAGAAAACTGTGAAATTCATAAGCTCCTATTACTTAAAATATATGACACATAAATTAATCCCATAATGATTTAATTATTAATTGCATAAAAAACTCAACGACATCATTTACTCACTTTCATTTATTAGACACTAAATTATGTCACTTAGCATCCTCCATAGCTTACCGAGACTTTTCAGTTAACCTGATGAATATTTATAAACATATCTTAAATTTTAAAAAATACCATTTATAGTTTTATTTTATAAATACTTAGTGCAAAATAAAATCATTACATTTGCCTTGATAAAGTCCACCAGAGGATGAAACACGTCACCTAAGATAAGTTTTCCTTTTGTCTATATTTTATGGCTCTTTTACAAATATATAGAGTGGCGGCGTTAATTTTCTCGAAGAACTTGAAGAAATGTTTCGTGGAGCACTTGTTCTTATTTCGCTTTCAACAGTTTTGAGTTATTTATACCTTGAAATAAATGAATTAATGGTAGTAAATGGAATATTCAGGTTGTCTGAGATTTTTACCATCAGTTCTTTTTGCGAATTTGTCAATTCTCTACCTCTTGCTCTGATAACCTCCTGCACGAATATCAATTATAGTGAAGTAGGATTAGGTAGTAATAACACCATAGGAAAATATACACTTTCCTCTTTACTGAGTGAGTGACAAAAAAAGCTCTCCCTCTGTTCTATATATTTCCTTTCCTTCCTTCTATTGTTCCTATCCTCGGTAACGGACGTGAACCCGGACTTAGTTTATGTGGCTCAGTGAACGTCATAAAAACATCAACCTATGACAACACGTCCCGCCAAATATCAAAAGGGGAAACGCGGATGTGTCAGCCCCAATAAAAAGAAGAAAACCACGTACGAGACTAGAGACGACACAGTGGATAGGAATTGATTCGATGTAGCAGTTCGAGACGCAAGGGTTGGTGATTCGTCGGCTGTGAGTTCGACCTGACGTACAACTCCAGAAGAGAAAGAAGGATGAATACAACGAATTAATTTCCGTCAACCAGAAGGAACCTAACAACCCTGTATGAACTCTCAAATCACAAAAATGAACTATGACGATAGTCAACCATTTTAAACACTGTAACCAAATGGAGTCAATAATAAATGGTACTATGGACAGCACATTTGGACTTTACTTCATCTCTGTATACCATAATAGAATGTTATGTTGGTATTTTGGTGGATAAAATAACTACTTATATTGGAACATTCTAGAATATTCCACTTGAATAATCTAGCGTATTAAAGCAATTTAAAATCTGTCTATATTCCTGAGATGAGGTATTATGTACACTATTTACATTATTCGGACTATTGTCCTCATCTTTTTCTATATATTTATCACAACGTTTCGGCCGTTGTACGCTCCGGCCTTCTTCAGGTGGTTGGAATGTTGGACTGTGCCATGTGTCCTCGAGGACACATGGCACAGTGGATAAAGGCGTTGGTTAGATCCAATGACAGGACCCAAAGTGTATGATTTCAATACCCGGTTAAGACGGTGGAAAACTTGGAGAGGAAAATTAACAGGAGATGTCTGATAACTGACATCCATTAAAACATGGCACGTGGAACTAGACCAGTCTACCCCAGTGAGCGAAATAAAGGGTCCAGTTCGATATTCCAACCACCTGAAGAAGGCCGAAATGTTGTGATAAATATGGCGAAAAAGATGAGGACAATAGAGAGAAAAACTGGATCAGGAAGTCACAACAGGAAGAGAGATCATCATTTCAACTTTCAGCTAAAGAGATCAATTAGAAAAGCTCAAACTTTGCCCATAAGACGTTTGGTACATGAGAGTGGAGTTTCAGCTATGGCAGTCCAAAGAACAGTAAAAATAAAAAGATTTGAAAATTAAATTGTACATGAAAAACTATGAAACATCCTGTTACTGCAGGAGAGAAAGTTAGAAGGTTAGAGAGGGCGAAGATCGTCTTGAATGCTTTAAACTAAATGTTGAGTTGCTTACGCTTAATATCAAAACTGCTAAATTCAATAGGTTCATACAGATAAAACTAAATAAAACTACTTTTTTTCTTATGTCTAAACCTTTCAGCTGTATGGTTGTGCTGTATTTTTCATAAAACGTAAACCTCCCCTGAGTCCATTATCAGATACATTTCCCTAAAGTGGGGATATCCTCAATAGCTTTGTCTGACGGTCAGGATATTTGAATGTGTGCACCGTAGACTTTGTTTTGACCCGAAATCTGAGAGGGAAAAAAAAATATTTAGGTGAAATTTTTGTTTCATTTTATTTAATTTCGGTGAAAATACTTACCAATTACTTACTATTACTTACCAATTTTCTTTATTTTTTTTTCTGTAACATTTACCTATTTATGCCTATAAAATTTTAAAGATTTAGTTTCGACCGCTTCCTTCGTAAATCTGTTTAGCTAGTCCTCTTTAACTATTGTGTCGTAAATAGGAAAAGTTGACAAGCACATATAAAAAATAAGTAGTAGTTTATTCCGGAGAATAATATGGTACATGGTTGAGAACGCAGACTAATGTAATAAACAGTTAATCGTTAACTCCTCGGCATTTAACCGAGACCTCCCCACAAGACGAGATGTGACACAGTACCGGTTTTTTTACGGTTTTTTTTTCTGAGCGCGTACACTCAGGCAAAAATTCCCCGTAGACCCCGCATAGACGGGGTCGGGCAGCTGTCTACCTCCCCAGACGAGACTCTGCCCGTAGGCATAGCCTCGTTTGGTTTCCTCTCTGCCAGAAGGTAGAGAGATCGATTAGCAGAGCTTTAACGAAATCTAATCGTTAACTCCCCGGTATTTACCCGAGACCTCCCCAACAAAGCGAGATGTGGAACAAGGCCGGTTTTTTTTGCGTGGGGCGTTCCGAGTCCGTACACTCGGGCAAAAATTGCCCGTAGACCCCGTACACATTGGATCGAGTAGCTGTCTAAGTTCCCAGACAAGACTCTGCCCTTCGACATAGCCTCGTCTGGGTTCCTCTCCGCCCAGTTAGCAAAGACGACGACAAGTCGAGTTAACTATAATTGTTAACTACTCCCCCTCAGTAAGAGAGTGCTGTTTAAATAGTCTAAGACCAGACAATCTTGCGTGGGTGTTCAGCTACTCCACAACATTAACGAAATGCAATTTTGGTGTTAAAAGGTTGTGTGGGTTTCGTTTGTTCGCAAGCAATTTCGTTATCGAGTTAAGCAAGTTCGTTTGAACTTCTTTCATTTTCTGTTTCAAGAGACTAGGGCGTATTCGTTTCGCATGCATTTTTGGCATCAAGAAACGGTCTCTCGTTGATCACGTCCGGTCGCAAGTCTGTTAATTTCTGCTGCAAGTACTCCTCAAGTGACTCAAGTTGAAAACATTCGTTGAAAAATCTGTCCTTTGCACAAGGCAACCAAAAAAGTTCCGTCCGTTTTTTGATTAGTCATTGAATGAAGTTGAAATATATACGAAATGCCTGTAGCAATTGTTTTCAAATTCGGACAGCCGGAAATAGGAACATCAGACGTTATAAAAAACACGCGCACCGTGCCCGGCCATCAGTTATAAGCCGGACAGCTGTGAGAAGGATGGAAGTGTCTAAAGATCTCGTTCAGAGCTGTTCGCTTTACGACTTCAAAGTGGGCTTATCAGCATCAAGTCGCCGCATATGTCAAGCGTTTGGGGATAGTGCTGTGGATGAACGTACTGCAAGGCGTTGGTTTCGAAAATTCAAGTCAGGAGATTTGTCTCTCCATGATGAGCCTCGCAGTGGACGACCACAGGTCTTGAATGACGGAGTCCTGAAGGCGGCCATTGTAGAGGACAGTAGTCTAACGTGTGGTAAACTTGCAAGACAGTTCACCTTTTCTGATGAAACAGTTAGACTTCACCTGCACCGCCTAGGTAAGACGTACAAACTGAGCAAGTGAGTTCCGCAAACGCTGTTGGAGGTCCACAAGGGACAACGAGTGGCTGCCTGCGTATCGCTGCTTTCTCGCCACCGTACCGCATCCTTATTCAATCGAGTGCTTACCAGTGATGAAAATGGGTTCTGTACGAAACTCCCAAGCGTTCCAGACATTGGTTGTCTCCTCAGGATGCTTTCCCTCACACCGCAAGACCGCCTATGCACCCACGCAAGATTATGCTTTGTGTCTGGTGGACAGGTCATCAAGTGGTTCATTATGAATTGCTACCAACGGGCCAAACGGTCACTGGAGACCTATACTCGCAGCAATTGAAACATGTGCAACAGGCATTGCACCAGAAGGAGCCAGCACTGGTGAATCGCAAAGGTGTGCTTTTCCTCCATGACAACGCATGTCGTGCGAGTGGTCAGGGATACCATACAGCAACTTGGGTGGGAGACTTTGTGCCATCCACCTTATTCACCTGACCTTGCACCATCCGATTACCACCTCTTCCACTCCCTGGATAATCATCTTCGTTGGAAATCCTTCACCAATGAAGCAGACTTGCGCAAAGCCCTCACGGACTTCTTTGCGCCCCCCACCCCCGAGTTTTACCGCAAGGGCATTGAAGAGCTGGAGACAGGTTGGCAGAAGGTGAAGACTAAATATAAGTTACACATACTGTGAAGCGTTTTCTTTTTTTCCTTTAAAAACGGACAGAACTTTTTTGGTTACCTTGTATTTTAAGAGAATACCGCGTGTTCGGTTTGCAAGTATTGTCTGATTCTATCGACTGTGTGAAGTTGAGCACGTTCTTTCGAAAATCTAAAACCTGACATTTTCATTGACGAGAAATGCAATGTCTGTTTACAAGTAATTTAGTTTTTTAAGCGACTGTCTCAAATTGAGCATGTTCATCCGAATGTTTGATATTTTCATTTACGAGAGACATGCCTGAAGCCTAAACTACCTATAAACAATCTACTGTCTCAAGTTCAGCACATTCATTCGAAAACCTGTCATTTTTATTTACAGGCACGACAGCAGGTCTGTTTACAGCTAATTAGGGCTTCAATCTACTGTCTCAGATTGAGCACGTTCGTTCTAAAATCTGGCATTTTCTTTGAAGAGATACCACATCATGTTTGTTTACAGGTAGATTGGGCTTCAATCTACTGTCTCAAGTTGAGTATGTTCGTTAGAAAATGTGGTATTTTCTTTAACGATATACGACAGCATGTCAGTTTATATGGTAGGTTGGGCTTCGGTCGACTATCTCAAGTTGGGCACATTCTTTCTTAAACTTGATATTTTCTATTTCAAGTAACTGCGTCGAGTATCGTTCGTTCGTTATCAAACATTTTTGGCTTCAAGAGACTGTCTCAAGTAGAGCACGTTCATTCGCAAAGTTGTCATTTTTTTTTTCTTTTTTCGAATAGACGCCATCAAGTACTGTTCGCAAGCTGTTTCTCTTTCATGCGACTATTTCGAGTCGAGTACTTCCATTGCTATGCATTTCCTCCCTTCTTTGATATTTTTTCTCGTCTCTATTAGACATCCATTTAACCATTTTTTCTTTATTTCCTTATTATATCCTTTCTTTCATGCCAGTGTCCTTCCTTTTATTATTTCCTTCGTCCGCCTTTACTTCTCTCATTTTAAATTCTTGTCCTTTCTCTATCGATATGTACTTTCTACTGAATCTTCTTGTTCTTTATTTCTCTTCTCTTTCCGCCCTCACCTGTTTTAGATTCTGCGTTACAGCAATTCCTCCATTTTACATAATGTTTCCCGTTTCTTTATTTCTCTTTCTTTCGTTTTTACTGCCGGCCTCTGTCTTCACACACCTCGGTTGTTTGATGTCTTTTCATCCTTTATCTGCTTCAGTGAAATGCCAAGCCTTCGACTCAAAGATCCTTAGACTCTAATTTCGTTTCCTCACGTGACCAACAAACCCTGTTGTCTCTAAACCATACTGACCGGCCATAAGTATTTCCCGCGCTTTCTTATAAATACGTATTCTGATGATTTTACGAGTAAATAAATTCGAATTCGGTGTGATTTTACAAGTATCGACTAAACACGTGTCCGTTGTGATTTTACAAGTATCGACTAAACGCGTGTCCGTTGTGATTTTACAAGTATCGACTAAACGCGTGTCCGTTGTGATTTTACAAGTATCGACTAAACGCGTGTCCGTTGTGATTTTACAAGTATCGACTAAACGCGTGTCCGTTGTGATTTTACAAGTATCGACTAAACGCGTGTCCGTTGTGATTTTACAAGTATCGGCTAAACGCGTGTCCGTTGTGATTTTACAAGTATCGACTAAACGCGTGTCCGTTGTGATTTTACAAGTATCGACTAAACGCGTGTCCGTTGTGATTTTACAAGTATCGACTAAACGCGTGTCCGTTGTGATTTTACAAGTATCGACTAAACGCGTGTCCGTTGTGATTTTACAAGTATCGACTAAACGCGTGTCCGTTGTGATTTTACAAGTATCGACTAAACGCGTGTCCGTTGTGATTTTACAAGTATCGACTAAACGCGTGTCCGTTGTGATTTTACAAGTATCGACTAAACGCGTGTGATTTTACAAGTACTAAATAGAATAATAACAGAACTGAAAATGTGATACCGAAAGCCGAAGGCGTATTATGCTAACGAATGATGCCTTTCAAAAGCTAAGCAAATTATTAGAGTACTTAAATATCATGACATAGAAATCCTCCTATGTGGCAGTGAATGCCACACACTCATAAAAAATGAAGAGATTTCAGGCAATTGATATCTGCTTCTATAGAAGGATGCTGTGAATACGATTGAGTGAACATGAGGAACGAGTGTTTAGAAAATTTGACACTCACAAGATATATAGAAGACAAGAGTGATGGAGGAACGCAGCGTAAAACCTACTTCAGAAGCGTGTGTAAATGGTTGGCAGAACGGGGATTAGGAGAGATAGCGAAAAGAGGAAATTTGCTATGAGCTAGAAAGGACAGGAAATTGTGGAGAGCCATGATCATCTACGTCTTGAAGCTACACAGTGCATGGAAGAAGAATCAATGTTTTAATTTGATCTCATTAAAACTGGAGTCAAAACACTAGGAAAGTATAAAAATAGGTTTTAGTACCAGAAATACTAACCAAATTATTACCAGCAATACATCTTTGATTAAAAAAAAATACCAAAATACTTTTTGGGGGAAAAATATATTACCAGCAATAAATTTTTGTAGAAAAAATATTAACCAGCAATAGTTTTGTGAAAAAGAAATACCAGCACTACTTTTTTGATAAAAAAAAATATTACCAGCAATAAAAATCGTATCGGCGTAAAATAACCCATTAAGGTTGATATGCCGTAAAACAAACCAAACCAAACCAAGAATTGATCTTCTATTCTCTTTTTAATCTGTCAAATCACTTTCAAGCCAAATTGGCTTCACCATTAAGCTACAGGAAGCTGTTAGTAAAACACCGGAAAGTTACCCTATTTAAGAAATGCTGATTTCTTGTTGGGAACTTCTGAAGTCTGCATCTGCTAATTTCTTTTTCTTGTCCGAAACATTAACAGAATGTTATATTTTAAGCAATTAACAACAAAGAGAAAAAAATTACGAGCTACGAAGGATATAATGTGGTGAGCCATAACCGCCCATTTCCTGGAGCCACACGGCACATAAAAGATGATAATTAGGTTAAAAATAACATGCTTGCTGGTAATTAGCAATCAATGCTTGATTAAATCTGGTTGGTAGTTTCTTTCGCTTCACTTTAGAAAGCATTGTATTATTGATATATTTCAGTCTTTCTCAACCTTTTTAAGCAACGAATCACCTAAGAGCAAATGAAAATATCACGCCACACTTAGCCAAAGTTTTAAAGGCCATATATTTAAATATATTCAGCATGACTTTGCAAAAATTTCGAATTAAACAAATAATGCTGAATACAATTATATGAAAAAAGATTAATATACATTTATTCAAGTAAACATTTTAAGAAGTTAAATTAAAAAACTAATACATTTTTAATAGATTGAATATTAAAAAACAGTATTTAAAATAACATAATCAAAGAATAGGGAAAAGAATTATTTTTAAAAATTTTAATACTTATAAGAATAAAAAGGAAAGACCAAACAAATAAGATATAATAAAGTTAAAAGGGGAGAAAGAAAAGTAAGTCGTAAGACGAGCCAATATAATAAATCGTTTTTATTTTATTAATATAATATATATATATATTGGTTTGTTTTCTTCTCTTCTCCCCCCCCCCCCCGTCTTGGCCGCATGTAGGAAGATCAGTACAACCAAGCATACCCGATCAACGACATCGAAGAGCCCAAGTAAAGTCTTGATTAGTTGCCGTTTTCTGGAGGAACATATATAATGCACGTCCTAAAGCTAGTAGCAAATTTTAATCTGGGTGCGGGCCGAATACTGATCATATTCGGTCGGGTCGCCCATCGAAGAAGTCTGTTGTTTATTTAGACCCGAAACTTCTAGTGACATAGGAGCAACAACACTGACGACGCACCTAGTTTCGGTACTTAAAGGTGTATTTTTAATAATTATTCAAATACTAACGCTGTACTATTACTACTTCCACACACGCATATATATATATATGCCGTGGCAATATTTTGTGGGACACTTTTAAGTGTATCGCGCGGTACACTAGTGTGCCGCGACACAGCGGTTTATAATCACGGGTATATTTACTGGAGAAACTAATTGTGGGTGTAAAATAGAGGATAATACAATAAGGCCAAGAAAAAGATCCCTTAACTAAAACAACTGCCATACACCTTTTTTAAAAATATATCTAATAAAGATAAAATGAACTGTCACAAGTTCACAGAGACGCACGTTCAAATAGTCACTATCCATTCTTCAACGATCGGCCTTTTTCCTCTTGCCAATTGCTCACTTTCATTGACTTTACATGCGTTCGAAGGCTGGTACACTAATCCGTAGGCAGCAAATCCTGACTATTCCATCAACAGTTTTCTGTTAGTTTGACCTTGTTTTCCTTCATATCATTGATCCAACGGTGTCAATAGACGCACGCCCTTAGCCTTTTTGAGTAAAAAAAATGCGTTTCTCACTCTAAATATTTTACTGATAATTTTCCCTGCGCAACGAACACGCGGGTCTGAAACTGATAGGATTTGTAAAGCTCAGTCACGTACTTCTCCCTCTTCGTCACTGACAAGTTGTCGGCAATATTTCCCCACATGGGACAATAAATGTAGCCAATACAGACCATGTAAGTTGTGCTACTTAATATTTCAGTAGGGGGCAGAAACAGTACGACTTTGGTGTACTGACCTGAAAACAGCCGTGGAGACTAACGTTGCCATGCAGCCGACTTGGCCAACTACGGCACTACGACCGTTGTCGCCAAACATTCTTCTGAGCCTCATACGTAATTACATCGAGACAATTTCATCCTGCTCCACCGTTTTGAATTCAGTGCTGTCCTTCTTTTGGGCTGCTTGCCATCCAAGACTAAAGAAAATAGATGAGCCGGAATGATTATTATTTTTTTGCTTTTTTTTCCAATCCTTTTTATTAAATATTCAGGAAATTTCATCTCTCACCGTTTAGGTGTATTTAATCCATAGTTGGAGGGGAAAGATGCCTTAGCTAATGACAATTGTGCGAAAAGGAACGCAGAGGTTTCGGCTGGGTTTTGAATTCAGCCAAGCGATTTCATTATTTCTTTTCACCAGTAACCATTTCACCGGCCGTGTATAGTACCCATCCGAAATGATGGCATTCTTTCGGTATTTAAGTATGGCCCGGTACTTGTGCCGAGGATTTGAGTATCTGTGCGCTTTTTGTGGATAAATGGTGGCTCCTAAGATCCGAGTGTAATGTGCATTCTACAAAAATTAAGTCACGTGTGGAAAACCTATATAAATAAGGTCATGAGAACTTCTCGGTGCGGCCAACAAAAAAAATGGTTTTTGGTGTTGATCAGGTTTTGAGCTACATTTAATTAATAAATTCAAATCGTTGATAGCCTCCATTCTCCTATATGGATGTGAAACGTGGAACTGTTGACAGAAACAGAGAGAAGAATCAAAGCGTTTGAGGACAGATGCATGAGAAAACTCTTTGGCATATTCTATTAGGAACATAAAACCAATGGGTTTGTGCGAAAAGGGTTGAAAAAGTTGCGGGCCACCAGGAACCTCTTCTGGCCACTGTCAGACGGAGAAAATGGACACGTTACAAGGCACGACAGCCTGTGCAAGACCATCATGCTTGGAACCATTGAAGGTGGACGGAGGTTTCTTTCTGTCATATCCTTTCTTTCTTTCTGTCATATTCTTTCTTTCTTTCTGTCATATTCTTTCTTTCTTTCTGTCATATTCTTTCTTTCTTTCTGTCATATTCTTTCTTTCTTTCTGTCATATTCTTTCTTTCTTTCTGTCATATTCTTTCTTTCTTTCTGTCATATTCTTTCTTTCTTTCTGTCATATTCTTTCTTTTTTTCTGTCATATTCTTTCTTTCTTTCTGTCATATTCTTTCTTTCTTTCTGTCATATTCTTTCTTTCTTTCTGTCATATTCTTTCTTTCTTTCTGTCATATTCTTTCTTTCTGTCATATTCTTTCTTTCTGTCATATTCTTTCTTTCTGTCATATTCTTTCTTTCTGTCATATTCTTTCTTTCTTTCTGTCATATTCTTTCTTTCTTTCTGTCATATTCTTTCTTTCTTTCTTTCTGTCATATTCTTTCTTTCTTTCTTTCTGTCATATTCTTTCTTTCTTTCTTTCTGTCATATTCTTTCTTTCTTTCTTTCTGTCATATTCTTTCTTTCTTTCTTTCTGTCATATTCTTTCTTTCTTTCTTTCTGTCATATTCTTTCTTTCTTTCTTTCTGTCATATTCTTTCTTTCTTTCTTTCTGTCATATTCTTTCTTTCTTTCTTTCTGTCATATTCTTTCTTTCTTTCTTTCTGTCATATTCTTTCTTTCTTTCTTTCTGTCATATTCTTTCTGTCATATTCTTTCTTTCTTTCTTTCTGTCATATTCTTTCTTTCTTTCTTTCTGTCATATTCTTTCTTTCTTTCTTTCTGTCATATTCTTTCTTTCTTTCTTTCTGTCATATTCTTTCTTTCTTTCTTTCTGTCATATTCTTTCTTTCTTTCTTTCTGTCATATTCTTTCTTTCTTTCTTTCTGTCATATTCTTTCTTTCTTTCTTTCTTTCTGTCATATTCTTTCTTTCTTTCTTTCTTTCTGTCATATTCTTTCTTTCTTTCTTTCTTTCTGTCATATTCTTTCTTTCTTTCTTTCTTTCTGTCATATTCTTTCTTTCTTTCTTTCTTTCTGTCATATTCTTTCTTTCTTTCTTTCTTTCTGTCATATTCTTTCTTTCTTTCTTTCTTTCTGTCATATTCTTTCTTTCTTTCTTTCTTTCTGTCATATTCTTTCTTTCTTTCTTTCTTTCTGTCATATTCTTTCTTTCTTTCTTTCTTTCTGTCATATTCTTTCTTTCTTTCTTTCTTTCTGTCATATTCTTTCTTACTTTCTTTCTTTCTGTCATATTCTTTCTTTCTTTCTTTCTTTCTGTCATATTCTTTCTTTCTTTCTTTCTTTCTGTCATATTCTTTCTTTCTTTCTTTCTTTCTGTCATATTCTTTCTTTCTTTCTTTCTTTCTGTCATATTCTTTCTTTCTTTCTTTCTTTCTGTCATATTCTTTCTTTCTTTCTTTCTTTCTGTCATATTCTTTCTTTCTTTCTTTCTTTCTGTCATATTCTTTCTTTCTTTCTTTCTTTCTGTCATATTCTTTCTTTCTTTCTTTCTTTCTGTCATATTCTTTCTTTCTTTCTTTCTTTCTGTCATATTCTTTCTTTCTTTCTTTCTTTCTGTCATATTCTTTCTTTCTTTCTTTCTTTCTGTCATATTCTTTCTTTCTTTCTTTCTTTCTGTCATATTCTTTCTTTCTTTCTTTCTTTCTGTCATATTCTTTCTTTCTTTCTTTCTTTCTGTCATATTCTTTCTTTCTTTCTTTCTTTCTGTCATATTCTTTCTTTCTTTCTTTCTTTCTGTCATATTCTTTCTTTCTTTCTTTCTTTCTGTCATATTCTTTCTTTCTTTCTTTCTTTCTGTCATATTCTTTCTTTCTTTCTTTCTTTCTGTCATATTCTTTCTTTCTTTCTTTCTTTCTGTCATATTCTTTCTTTCTTTCTTTCTTTCTGTCATATTCTTTCTTTCTTTCTTTCTTTCTGTCATATTCTTTCTTTCTTTCTTTCTTTCTGTCATATTCTTTCTTTCTTTCTTTCTTTCTGTCATATTCTTTCTTTCTTTCTTTCTTTCTGTCATATTCTTTCTTTCTTTCTTTCTTTCTGTCATATTCTTGCGTTTTACACAAAGTATCTTTGAGAATCTGTAGCGCAGTTTTTCTCTGAAATAATTCTGTTTCAGATTTTAATGTCTTGGCCACAATGCCAGCGGAATTTGGTATGTGAATGAGTGAAATACAATAAAAAGAAAACCTTTTGAAAAAATCGATCACTGAGATCGATAGAAACTCTTTTACAAAGGTCACGTTGTTCTTGTAAAATTTGGATTACATTAGGTGATATTTTTATTGTTAGTTGTAATTTTAAAATTGTCTTTACAATTAATTTACTTGTTGTTGTTGTTGTAGCTGTTTCTTCTAATAACAAAATCTTTGTTGTTGTTATTTTTATTAATCTTATTATTATTGCTACCAAAACTGGTTGTGTTCATAAAAACAGAAATTCAAGAATTTCATCAAAGGTTGAACTCATCTTTTTTTTTTCTTATTCTTTTTTTTTTCTTATTCTTTTTTTCTTATACTTCGTAGTACCGCTCTCCAGGGTAAAACGATCACCTTCATATTGATTTGTAAAGTTGCGTGACGAGTAAGTGTTTTTTTATTAATGTTCCAAATATGTGAATACCGGTTGGGGTTGTCATTGGTTCTAAACGAATGACTGAGAGAAAGGAGCAGAATTAAATTGAAAACAGGTGGTGGGTGGGGAAGCAAAGCGAGACAAATAGGAAGACAGATGGAAAGAAAAGAAGGGAAAAAATAAAGCAAGCGACAACAAAGAGAACAAGGATTAAAAAAGATAGAGGGAAGGTGACGGTTAAAAAAAAAACGAGAGGAATAAAGACGAAGAAAAAGAAAGAAGAAAAACGACGATGGAAAATGAAAAAAAGAAAGGGAGACAGGTAGAAATAGAAAGAAATGGAAAAATGAAGGAAGATGAAAGTTAAGAGAGAAGTAGAAAGAAATCAGAAAAACTCTACGAATAGGAGTAGATAGTTTTGCTTATTGTCCGGTTCACACTCCTCTCTTGCACTTCGAACAGGAGTGGAGGTTTATCCCATTGTTTCCCGCTTAGGATTGGGTGTCCGATTCCTTCTAATGTCTACTCCAACTGTATACTTCTAAGGCTTGTCCTTACTTACGCTAATACAACTCCACACAGTAACCCTCTTTCTTGAGTGCCTCTTGGGCCTTATATTGAGTGAACATAAGGAAAACGAAAAAAGCATGAAATTTAAAACAATAAGCCAGTGAAGTTAAAGGCAGACATATATATATAAAAAAAAAATATTGAGGGGGGGGGGAGAAAGAAAGCACGAGCTCGGTTTGCACTGGAGATTCAATGAGAGCATGTCTCCCCAATCTTAGAGAACTCTCTTACTTATTTCAGCTGCTTACTGGATATTCTCGATTCTCCATTGGATATTCATTACACTAATCTTTAGATGAGACTATTTAGTTATGTCCATAGTGTTCCGAGAATATTTGGTACGACTGTCCTCTTCATGTTACATGACTTATTATTAATATTATTAATATTTTATTTACCAGTGCCTTTCGCTCCTTCTTTATCCTTATAGTATTCCTTTCCTACTCCAGTCTATTCACCATCATGTCTTTATTAGTAGTATTCACCATCATGTCTTTATCCTCATCTTCTTCATTTTCTACTTCTCCATCCTATTTACCATCATCTTCTTCCCATTATTATTATTATTATTATTATTATTATTATTCATCTCTGCCTTTTCCTTCTTCTTTATCCTCATCTTCTTCATTTTCTACTTCTCCATCCTATTTACCATCATCTTCTTCTTTCCCTTATTATTATTATTATTATTCACCTCTACCTTTCTTCTTCTTTATCCTCATCTTCTTCATTTTCTACTCCTCCAACCTATTCACCATCATCTTCTTCTTTCGATTATTATTATTATTATTATTATTATTCACCTCTGCCTTTTCCTCCTTCTTTATCCTCATCTTCTTCATTTTCTACTCCTCCATCCTATTCACCATCATCTTCTTCTTTCCCTTATTATTATTATTATTCACCTCTGCCTTTTCCTCCTTCTTTATCCTCATCTTCTTCATTTTCTACTTCTCCATCCTATTCACCATCATCGTCTTCTTTTCCTCCTTCTTTTCTTCTTCTTCTTATTATTATTTCCCTTTGCTTTTTCTTCTTCTTTATCTTCATCTTCTTCATTTTCTACTCCTCCATCCTATTCACCATCATCTTCTTCACAGTATTATTATTATGATACACTCCTGGCTTTTCCTCCTCCTTTATTCTCATCTTCTTCATTTTCTATTTCTTAATTATATTCACCATCATCTTCTCCCTATTACTATTCCCCTCTCCTTCTTTCTTCTTCATTATTCTACTTCTCCATCCTATTCACAATCATTTTCTTATTTTGTTAAATGTTCCGTTCCACCTGGAGATCTTTCACCATAGGTGATCAAACATCAAGACATCTCAAATAGATCTCACCTTTCGCAGGCTATTTACAGTGACAATCAACGCAGACTTCTGGTGCGATGCAATACGGGGCTTCATTTCGATAATTTGTCCTTTTAGTAATTATTATTATTATTATTGGCATCAACTTCTACTTTCTGTACAATACAATTACTTACAGAAACCGAGTCTAAAGCAACGTAGGCAATATTATTATTATTATTATTGTTATTATTATTATTATTTCCTCCCGGGTCCCAACCAGAGACCTCAGGTCAAAAATGTCATGACATTTTCCACTGATAATTTTGGTAAAAAAACTAAGATCACACACATTTTTACATAGAAAATGTTTTTCTCTAATGACTGAGATGTACTTGTGAGTACAATTCTTTGTATTTCTTTAAGGCATAGACTTCCCGCTATCCCTTCAATGAGACTATCGGAAACTTTTACAACCAATTCTCGGGCTCCAACTACAATTATTATTATTATTATTATTATTATTGTCATTATTATTATACCACCTCTGTCTTTCCATTCATCTTTTTGCTCGTATATACTTTGATTGTGTTTAAGTGAGCGACTTATGTTAGCAAAGGTAGCAGAGTAAAAGCAAAATTTCGATTGAATAAGAAACTGGACAAATATGGAAAAAATAGTCGAAAGACTAAAAGTGCCTAAAAAGATTTTCTGAATAACACCAGCTGGGGCTAAACAGTAGAAGAAAATCTCTTGGGTGTGAGAGTTGCATTTTTCACAACCACACCATTGTTCGATTTTCAAGCTCAGTTAAATCCCCTGATTTTGACTACTGACTTTCAAATTTGTTTGTCCCTCTTCCCCTAGAGGATTGATCCAACCATTTCGTCTTGTGAGAGACTCGCTTCATTTGAGCCGATGGAAAAGGAAATAAGAATGAAAGGAATCAACGAACGAGCTGAAGTAAGACGGAAGAATAAGAATGAATGAATGAAAGATGGATGGATGACGTAAAAGAAACATGAAAGAAAATGAAGGCATTGTAAAAGAGACATAACCTTGATAAATGCAAAAAGAGTGAGGTGTTCTAAAAAAGGATTGAAGCAAAGAAAATGTTTTTTTTAAAAAGCAGAATAATAATGACGGTAGAAGAAAGAGAAAAACGAAAGAAGCTATTAAATGAAGTAAAGATCGAATAATTAGCAATGATGAAAAAACAAAGAAAACGTTAAAGAAATAATGGCCGGAGGGGGAATTTTTTAAATTACAATATTTCCTCTGAATTTTTATTTTATTTATTTTTATTACTGTCTCTCTGTCAATAAAATAAAAATGTTCAGCCAAAATTGATTGAATTTGTTTCTTTGTATCTATGATTGCAGTTTTTTTTGTTTAATTTGAAGTTTTTTTTTTTTCGTTTAGTTTTGTTTAACATTTTTTTTGGGGGGGGGGGAGAACACGCATCGCATTTTCAGTGAAAGCTGATAGACAAACTGAACTGCATCAACATTTGTGTTTAAAACAAAATTTGTTACAAAGTATTGATAAAACACGCGAAAGCTTAAATAAATCAGTATCTTAATGTTATCTGGTGTATTTAACTTTTAACGTCCACGCTGTACCCGACAAAAAAATGTCGCTACAAAGCAGAGACGAAGAGGAATCAAACAAAAGCGATTGTAAAGAAAACGGCGTCAGCGTCTTCTCTAACAATTCGATTGACTGAGAAAGAGCCAACTGGAATTCGTGTTATGGCGATTTGATTTGCATTCGTTTGCATGTGTCAGAGGAAATTGTTCTCATATCACAGTTGTTGCTTCACGAAAATACAACCGACGAGAATTTTGAAAGCCTTCATTTTCACCAGTCCCCTTTTTTTTCCATGTCAATTTTGTTTGGTTATTTAATAACAGAATTGTCGTTGTATTTACTGTCCACGTCAGTATTA
>OZ038501.1:67819258-67821758 GCA_964036315.1 Acanthosepion esculentum
GTATTTCTATGACAAGAACTGATAAGTTTTTCAAGAATTACTGTCGCTGAGTATGACAAAAAAGATTGAGTAATAACTTTGTTTAAATCTGTTTTCTTCTTTCATAAGTTTTTTTTTAATTGATTAAACGCGGAAAATTAGTTTGCTACTTATAAATGATGTTCAATCCTCTATTTATATTAGGTTGGAAAGAAAACAACTGTCGCATTTTTGACATGATCATTTTAAGAGTACTTTTCTAATAATTACGGTAAAATTACCAGAGTTAGTAAATATTTATTGATATTATCCTTCAAAATGAGTTTAGATCAGAGCCATATCAAGCACCCTATTCTGTATTCTAAAGGAGATCTCAGGAAACGGAAGTGGCAAAAAATCTTCATCCTGTATATGGAAATGTATCTGTAAGTGTTAACGATGTTTGAGAGAAAAAAAAATTGATCGTTGGCATGTTTGAACCCTTAGTTACATTTCCATAGAGAGTGGGAATATTTCATGTCACTCCCGTTGCCGAAGAACCTTGGAATTTTTTCAAAAGATTGGCAGGAAAAAAAAACAACCTATTATTGGTTAATTGTCAAGATGTCTTAAAAAAAACAAAAATAATGCGCAACTACATATTGCCTGAGTGAACCAGGCAATTATTATAGTATTAAATATCGAATTTTGACCTCATGCTTGTTGCTCTCCAGACCTTCCTCTGTTTGATTATCACCTTTTCAGATCACGGCAATGTTTTTAAGTGAGAAAATTCTTGATAAATTGTGAAGATTTTAAAACTGATCACGTGCGTTTTCTTTCTTTGTTTTTTTTTTTTAACTCGAAACCTAAAGAACTTCCCGCTGAGGTGATCACATTATTTCTCAAATACGTGGTATTAGGTTATCTACAATGATAGATGTCTTGTCTAAATATGTCAATTGCTGAGAATACCATGGATGGATCATGTAATCAATGAGGAAGTTTTAAAGGAAATGAAAACAAAACGATCACTTCTACTTAAATCGGAAAGAATCAGGTTAATATTTCTTGTAAAAATTATGAGGAAAGGATGACGTTTGAAAAATTGACACTCACAGGACATATCGAAAGCTAAAGCGACAGAGAGAAACGGCGGGTTACCTACCTAACTAGCTTGTGAGAATTTACGACAGAGCATAGAGCAGGAGTAATTGTAAAAAGACAAAAATTGCTAAGAATTACAATGGATAGGAGGTTGTGGAGAGACATGATCGTCCACCTCCTGAAGGAAAGGCCAGATTCATGCTTGCACAAATATCAGTGGAACTGACAAATTTTCCAGAGGTTTGTTGTGGCGCAGACCACTTTTACACAAGATGGACTCGTCCAAAGTATACTTATACTGACAGAGAGAATACCTGCCGGTTGAGATACGTTTGAGTCAGCGTGAGAGATACGGAGACAGTACACATGGTGTTCACAGAGTTATACGAGAGTCCATCGAGAGAGATAATTACGGCTTCACTTACAGAGACTTGTACATATACTTTCTACTAACCAGCATTCCTGGACTACTAATCTTTACTTCAAGTCTGTATTCTTACGTTTAATACACTTATTTTTCTATCTCAATTACTGGCGTTGTTTATTTATTTGTGCAGGATTCCATTCCCGGAATCCACAAGAAGGTTTACGCAAACATGACTTTTTTTTCTTTTTTCTTCTTCTTCTTCTTCTTATTATTATTCACCTCGGCCTTTTCCAGTCTTTATCCTCATCTTCTTCATTTTCTACTTCGTCCCCCTATTCACTCTCATCTCCTTCTTCCCATTATTATTATTATTATTATTATTATTATTATTATTATTAATATTATTCAGCTGTGCCTTTTCCTTCTTCTTCATCCTCTTCTTCTTTATTTTCTACTTCTCCATTCTATTCCCCCCATCTCCTTCTTCCCATTATTATTATTATTATTCACCTCCGCCTTTTCCAGTCTTTATCCTCATCTTTATATTTGAGATATTAGCAGGCGACATTAAACACTTCTTCCTTTCTCTCTTTTTCACTGAAACGAAGTAGCATCGCTGATATGTATTTTGTCTTTCCAAAAATGGAATAGTCCATTGTTTTTTTTATTCTTAACATGTGACGAATCATTAAAGATTGATGGGAGTTATTTTATTTTTAAAAGAAGTCAATGTTTTCTGTAATTGTGAAATGAGGAATTTTTCTGAATTTCTGGAATAAGGAATTATCATTATTTACATGCCGACTCTTGTCTTCTTTTTTGCTATTAACACAACTTTTCTGTCTTTCTTTCCTAACGACTATCATATGGCATTTATTTCTATGCTAGGTCTACTTAGGAGGTTCTCACAGCCTAGCTTATTCGCGCATTCTTCCAAAACTCTGCTATCTCAAGTGTTCTACTCTAATTTTTAGTTTATTTTTACTAAGCTTTTCCAGGAATATATGATCTGATATGTATGACTCTATTGAGTCAGCACTACTTACAAATTTTGCCGTTAGTCTCGCC
>OZ038501.1:67831758-67904258 GCA_964036315.1 Acanthosepion esculentum
TTACCAAATTCACGAACCAACGATTTAATCCACGATACTATTGTCCGATAGGACAATTCTCTGTGGAATTCTCTGTAGGTTACAAGGAATTTCTCTGTATATTATACATGATGAATGCTGGAGGGCACAAAGACTGGAACGCTGTGATATTAAGAAGAATGCTCAAGATAATAGTCTGTATGCAAATAGTGTAAATTAAAAAAACAATTTCTATTTTTTTTTTATAATTAAGATTGTTTTTTATCCAATATGTTCAAGGGGAAATGAAACGGTATCAGGCGCTGGAAATATGTTCGATCAGTGTAAAAATTAAACTATTAAAATTAGTTGACATCATTTTCAGAGGAGGGTACAAATGACTTCCTGGTGAGGAAAGGGTCCCTGAACCCCCACTTTGGTGACGGGTCTGAATATTCATTGAATTGTAAATTTTTTTGTTTTGTTGTTACTGGTTTTTTTTTGGTGGGGGGGGTTATAGCGCTTCCCTTGTATTTGCTTAAAGTGGGTGACGGTCTGAAAGTAAGGCGAATTCACAAGGCAAGTTCGTAGAAAGGTCGAAGGGGAATCTAATTTCCGGTTATCGGCCATTTGCTACTCTCGGTAAATGTTTGACGCTCGATTAAAAGAACCTATGCCAGGAAAGAGTATATAAATTGGAGTGGAGTTGGGGGGGGTTCTGGTGCGGGTGGATTTGTGAAGGTATGTCACACTTGTTTGACAAAAGAGATGCTTGTCTGTGCATGCTACATGCTTGCTGAAGACGAACCCGGAAGATGCACTGTTAGACAGGGATATGAGTTTCCTGCAGGAATATTCTAGTCAAAGACATTGGTTCTCGAAGACAGGAAATTTGACTAAAGGAGCCAATTTTTTTTTTTTTTTTTTTTGGTGGGGGGTGTTTTATGTTTTCGATGCTTCCCTCTTTTTCCCTTTTATTAAATTCCTGTTTTATTTTATTTTTTTTTTATTATCTTTCTTTCCTTCATTGTTCGTTGTTATTTTTTTTTTCAATTATCACTTTCCTTCTTCACCTTTTTTATTTAATCCAGATACTTTTTTTCCTTCCTTCCTTTTCAATCTTTTCTTTTTAGTTTCCTTCCTACTATTTTTATTCACTAAAAAATGACTACGGACTTGGTAATTTTGATTTTGAAAAGCTGTTTAAATATCTTTTATGTATAAAATGTTGGTTTTAATCTCGATAAATTCATATTCGCTTACACGCCAATACGCTCGGGAAAAGTATGAGTCCACACCATCACTCCCCCCACCGCCCCCATCTTTGGGTTAATTAGTAGGACATCGTATTATCTCCAAAACATTCTTACAATCTAAAAATACTTTCTTGCTTTAAATAACTAGCAAAAGGTTGATAAGTCATAAAAAGAAAAAAACAAATCAATCTAACACCTAACAAACAAACAAACAAATTAGTTTAAGTTAATCTGTCGATTGGAAAGCTTAATTTTATTGTTGGAATATTTTGTGATACGTTGGAAGGCATGAAAACCCCGATTCTTATGTGTCATACGATAAACTGAATACCTTGACCAAATTTGAAACGGCAGAGTTAGAAATGACATAGTAACTTAGTTGTCGCTACAAATTTGGTCATTTTTATTTCTCTTGAAGATTCAATGAAATGAATAAATTGTCTTAGAACTATTATTGGTACTGGACATTAACTAAAATTGAAAGAAAAAACAGACTAAATTAAAAACTTACTTTGAAATGCATTCGCGGTCCGCACTCAAATCCGCCGGGGCTCGGTCGCAGTTCACGGGCCGTACTCAAATCTGCCGTGGCTCGATCGCGGCTCGCGGGCCGTACTCAAATCTGCCGTGGCTCGATCGCGGCTCGCGGGCCGTACTCAAATCTGCCGTGGCTCGATCGCGACTCGCGGGCCGTACTCAAATCTGCCGGGGCTCGATCGCGGCTCGCGGGCCGTACTCAAATCTGCCGGGGCTCGATCGCGGCTCGCGGGCCGTACTCAAATCTGCCGGGGCTCGATCGCGGCTCGATCGCGGCTCGCGGGCCGTACTCAAATCTGCCGGGGCTCGATCGCGGCTCGCGGGCCGTACTCAAATCCGTCGCGGCTCGGTCACGGTTCGCGGGCCCCACTCAAATCCGCCACGGCTCAGATGTAGTTCGCGAACCTCAAACGAACCGCGGCTTTAGAATACCAGATACAAAAGGTAGGTTCAAAGCCCTACTACATAGTGTCCGTGCATAAGATGTTTGCATAGGTCCTCGTTTACATTAGTATATAATGAACTTTTTTCTCTTTTTTCTTTTTTTTTTTTTAAAGAAATTAGACATTTCATCTAAATTTTTCAATGCATATTTAAACGCTTTTAGTATTTTCAGTGTTATCCTTCTAGATTAATGAATAGCGCCCAGTTATGGTCGCGTATCTAATTTCATTGCGTCGATTGAACAGGCGCGTATCTGTGAGACTCTGCCTAATCAAGAGAGGGAGCCATGATTCTATGATAAATACTTCAATCAGGCAAAGATTCCGTTTTGTGTTTGCGTTGAAACTACCGCAATTTGTTCCTATGAATCTGACTGACAAAAAAAAACAACAACAAAAAACAAACAAAGAAAATGAAAAATAATTGAGTCGAGGCCAAACTTGCCATTTTGTTTTGCAGGCAGTCGGGACATCGGGTTGTGTGATCCATAAACCTCCGTTCAATGTGATTGCACGCACTATTTGAATTATTTGTACAAGTCGATACTAAAAACGCTTGCCAAGGCCATTAATGAACTAAAAAATTGAATCGTAGACCAAGACAAACGTGGCCGAGAAAAGATGGTACATTGTCGAGCGCATATAAGCGTGTTAGAAAATGTGCCATAGATGAAGTGTTGGATGACTTGCCGTGGTTAGCAAGTTCGTTTTGTTGACGATGAGTTTTTTGTAGCGAGTTCGATCCTCAATAACTGCCTTAAAATATCTGTCTATATCTCTGAGATAAGGTATTATTATTACTTATATTATTTACATTATTCGGGCTGGTATCCTTATCTTCATTGTCATATTCCCAACGTTTCGATCGTTGTACGATCCGGCCTTCTTCAGGTAATTGGAATTTCTAATTGGGACATCTGGAAGAGACATGGCACGTTGAACTAGAACAATCTACCCAGGTGGACGAAAAAAAGATTTCTCTTCGAAATTTCAATCCCATGAAGAAGGTCGGAGCGTACAACGGCTGAAATGTTGTGAATATGGCAATGAAGATGAGGATAATAGTCCGAATAATGTAAACAGTGTAAGTAACTGCCTTACACTTGCTGATTTTCTGTCAGGCTGCGCTAAATTGAGCAAATATTTATATTAGTTTTTATTCTTCTTCAGAAAACATGCGTGTATTACAACGGTTATCGGTGCCAGAAATGGCTTCAACATGCCGCGTTCAAATTCAAAGAAGGATCCTTGCGTTCCCTTTAGCACAAATACGCCTGGAAATGTATGAATCCGTCAGCTATGGGTTAACAGCAGGGTAGTCTCTTGAACTTTGGTTGGCAACTAGCCTAAGTGTAGAATAATTCTGATTTGAAAACAAACATCACCCCGTCAAAATCCTAGTTGCTATATAAGACACAACAACATGCGGCTTTGGCACTATCGATGAGACCACAGGATTTAAATATATGCTTCTTTTAAAATTAAAAAAAAATGACGAAAGCACAGGAATGCAATAGTCGAAACTTCAGGATCGAAAAACCAAAAATAAATCTATTAATCCAAATAATTCTTCGAATCATAACAATATTTCACCTCAAAACCTCAGTGCTATCGATTACTTAATTGATATATTTAGTGACAAAATAATATCGCAAAATTAGGTGATAGTGGAGTGGTCTGTCGGTCTTCAAGCCTTACAGTATATGAATGAATATAGAAACAATTACTTAGTATTAACAACGATATATTTTATTGCCTTAATAAACTAAATATTGTTAAAAAAGTATGAATGAAAATGTATATATGTCTGTGCCCGTTAAAAATTGTAGAGAAATTCAGTAGATATATATAATATCACTTTCTCATATATTAATCAATCAGCGACTTTATTTGAAACGGGCAGAAGCCTTTTAAAAACCCATCATGTTTGTCGTCTGCTACGAAATTTTCAGAGATCACTCCTAAAAATAGATATCTAATGATTGAGAAAAATATTTATTAACCAATGAACTTCTGGGTTTAGTAAGCTAATATATAACTTCATCAATTTCCTATAAATATTAATGGTGCTAAGTTAGTATTTAGTTTTAATTTTTTTTTTTTGTAACTCTTTGATCAGGGTTGGTTGTTCATTAATTTTGGACAAATCGAATTCTCAAACCTTTTGTATAATTAATTACTCAACCTTTTCACATCTTTTATTTGAGTAACTTCTTACAAAGCCTAGCGATTTTAAAGTAAAATAAGCATACTCGAAACATACGAACGGAGTTTTGTAGACAAAACGTTAGCAGTAGTTATAATACAGCTTTCCTGTCTGACGAATTCTACTTTTAGAAAATTACACGCATTCATAAAACAATGTAAATATTTGACACTCATTTTATGTAGATACATTCTGTTTCTTCGGTTATACTAACGTAATTGATTCAGTTTTATTGTAAAGAAATAAAAATAGTTCTGTACGAATTTGTTTCACAAGGATCTTTATAATTCATTTCTTTCTATTTAAAAGAAAACAAATACTCAATAAGATTTATTTAAATTTAGATCGTTGTGTTTGAAGATTGTTTATTTCTTCGCTTTCAACACGCTTTTTTTCTCTACAAATTTTATCTTTCGTACGTACGTGTGTGAAATGTTCCTATGAAGGATTGTGAGAAACTTACATTTTAAGAAGAAACCTTTGTTGGCTTGATAAAATTATTAGGTATGTCTGTGTGTCGTCAAGTAAGCCTAGGGCCTTCGTATGCTGTGTACTATACCATGTTGTATTCAACGTGGCATGTGGCTCGTTGGGGAACAGAGAGTTTCTCAGAAGGTAAATTACAGCTATCAGTCATCCACTACCTAAAAGAGAAAAAATCGGATGAAACTTTTCACCATTTTCTTATATATACTTCCTTGCATCTAGCAGTCGTTAGATTTTTTTTTTGGTAAATAAGTGGGTTTAATCTAAAAAGAGTACCTCACAAAAATCAAAGGTGAGGATATTAGTCCTACTAAATAAACGAATAATGAGATTTCACCTCAGATGCTTTTGATAATTTTTTGCTTGTCTATTCTTTTTCTTTCATTTTGGTTTTCTTCGTCAACTCTTTGTATCCAAAGTTTTTCTCTCTTTATTTTTTAATCGTTTCGCCCCAAGCAAGGCTATAATGCCACCAAGGCGCTGGGGGTGGAGTTATAAGGAGTGAAAGAGAACGAGAAGACGTTTGTGAGGAGGAGTGAGGAAGGGACGATAAAGAAACAGGATTCTGAAAGATACAAGATGGCGATTGACGTTGTGTTTTTGAAGATGTAGTTACCAGGGAAGCCAGAAATCGGAAGGGATTTCCAAATGTTGAAAGTGCGATAAAAGAAAACTGTTTCAGTAGAAAAGACGGTTGCATCTGGCTACTTTAATAGTAGAATGGTGAAACCTAGTTGCCAATCTAGTAGCACGCTTTTTGTTTAATTGTTTTCCTTTTTTACTGTTTCTTTTCCATTTTTCTTTGTTTCTTTTCCTTATTCTTTGTTTCTTCTCGTTTTTGTTTCTCTCTCTTTTTAATGTTTATTTTCCTTTTTTCTTTGTTTCTTTTCCTTATTTTTTGTTTCTTTTCCTTATTTTTTGTTTCTTTTCCTTATTCTTTGTTTCTTTTCCTTATTCTTTGTTTCTTTTCCTTATTCTTTGTTTCTCTTCCTTATTCTTTGTTTCTCTTCCTTTTTACTGTTTCTTTTCCTTTTTTTTGTTACTTTTCCTTATTTTTTGTTTCTTCTTCCTTTTTCTTTGTTTCTTCTTCCTTTTTCTTTGTTTCTTCTTCCTTTTTCTTTGTTTCATTTCTTCCTCCGTTCTTTCCTTTCCTTTTCTTTTTCTTTCCCTTTTCTTTTTCTTTCCCTTTTCATTTTCTTTTTCTTTCCCTTTTCATTTTCTTTTTCTTTCCCTTTTCATTTTCTTTTTCTTTCCCTTTTCATTTTCTTTTTCTTTCCCTTTTCATTTTCTTTTTCTTTCCCTTTTCATTTTCTTTTTCTTTTCTTTTCTTTTTCTTTTCCTTTCCCTTTTCTTTTTCTTTTCCTTTCCCTTTTCTTTTTCTTTTCCTTTCCCTTTTCTTTTTCTTTTCCTTTCCCTTTTCTTTTTCTTTTCCTTTCCCTTTTCTTTTTCTTTTCCTTTCCCTTTCCTTTTCTTTTTACTTTGTTTCCTTTTCCTTTCCCTTTCCTTTTACTTTTACTTTTACTTTGTTTCCTTTTCCTTTCCCTTTCCTTTTACTTTTACTTTTACTTTGTTTCCTTTTCCTTTGGTTCCTTTTCTTTTTACTTTGTTTCCTTTTCTTTTTTACTATTTTGGTTATATTTGCTTTTTTAACTCTATTCTTTCTTTCTTTTTCTACGATCAATATTTCATTTTTATTTCTGTCTTTCCCTTTTTTTTCCTTTCTTTTAATTTGTCTGCTATTGTTTTTATTCGACATTTTTTCGCTTTTCGCGTTATATTCTTTTTTTTCTTTTTTCTTTTCTCTTTAATCATTATTTTATCTCTGATTTTTTTAAACTCCCTTTTAACTTCTTTTTTTCAACGGTCAAAATTTCATTTTTATTTCTGACTTCTCTTTCCCTTCTTTTTTTTATTCCTTTAATCTGTCCGCAGTTTTTTTTTATCCGACATTTTAGTTTTTTTGCGGGAGCGTCTTTATATATATCTGTTTTTATTTCTTCTCTGTTTATTTAGTTTTTCGCCTTCTAGTTTTACCTACCTATTTATGTTTATTTTTCAACGGTTAACATTTCATTTTCATTTCCCACTTTCTTTTCATTTTTTTTACTCTTGTAAACTTCTTCTGTTATTGTTTTTCTTCTTAATTTTTACTAAGATTGTATTTCCGTTTCTTTCGTTTTTATTCCGTAATGAAAATCTTTCTTTCTTTGCATTTTAAAATGTATCTTTCGTTTGTCGATCAGCTTTCATCAGATTTCTTTACATGTATTTTATCCTTCATTCCTCTTTTTTCGAGTTGCTTTTAGCCATTTTTTTTTTATTATTCCCAAAGCAATTCAAATCGTCTTTCCGTGTCGGACAGCACACGAGGCAATGTGTTGTCTCAATTTCTCCAGCGATGCATGAAGACCCAATCATGGTTTGCTGCAACTGTGAATTTTGACATGACCATGGTGCTAGTCCGACAAATAAGATGGACTGCCTATCAGGGCGAAAGTGAACCAACTGCTTCATCATTTTTTTTTTTTTTTTAAGCATAGCTTTTGCTTAGGGAGAAGATGAATTCATGCCTTTACCAAGGACATTAATGTGAAGTGAATGTAAACAGTCCTAACCAGAGTTTGAACGCGCTTCGCCTATTCCAGTCTTCGTGCCGTTGACTGTTAGTCTACCCACAATGCATTATTCTCTCTTGCTCACACACAAGCATTGCATGTTAGATTATTGCAAAACTTAGCTAAATTTAACATAAGGTCACAACTATGAGGCACTCAGTGTGGATCGAAGTCACTACTCAGTAGTAATGATCAATAAGCCTAGCTTGTTAGCCATTACCCCGATGTTGAGGCGTGTCACACATATTACAGGGTTGCTTAAATTCCCTATATTCCTTTTCTTTTTTTCTTTTTTTTAAAGTAAGAGTGACGGTGTAAAGAAAAAAAAATTCATCAATGACAACGTCTCCATCGTGCCAAGAACGAATCTGGGTCCTTAAATATTGAAATGGTATTAACTAAGGAACTAAGGAGTGATTTGAGCGAATATTGGTGTCAATAAAAGTGATAAAGTAGTCATAGAAATAGCATAATAAGAATTATAAATTACAGGAGGGAGTCGAGTTGTAGATTAGTCTGGCCTGGCAGGTTGTGAAGCGACCTATCAAGGGAGGTAAGTGACAGCGAATGAGATTAGTGAAGAGAGCGGCACTGGTTCGGACTGGCTTTAACTGTATCATGAGCAGAAGAGACAACCGGGTGTGGGGACCTCGGTAAAGAGCGGTTGTCACCTCGTGTCAAGGATTCAGAAAATATATTTGATTTTTAGTGAGAATGAAAATAGATAGCTTTGGGGTGTGGAGAAAACAAAATGAATTTAACTAAAACAAAGGAAGCGAAGAATAATTGTAAGCAGGCCTGTGCATACTATCCCCTGATCATGGAGGTGGGGTGTCTGATTGGGGGCCCTGGGCAGTGGTTTTTGACACTCGCTATCTTACCAACATTCTCTTTTTTTTTCTACCTACATTTATATACGTTACAAATTAAACTATGCACAACTGGCTATTAAAGGATGACAAATTTTCGCGGATTTTGACGTCATCCTGTGTCGTTTGATTTTGGGTCCAAATCCGTGAATTTGTTTTGCTCATACTAAGTCTCGAAAAAACACTATACAAATTTCACTATTTTTTTTTCATCCCTGTTAGATGTGTTCAAATAAATCAACTTTTTTTTAACAAGAAAAATCTCAAGTTGATGTTTAAAAAAGGCTGCAAAACATTGTTGATTTATATAAGATGGAATGAGCTATTATGACAGGTCTCTAATTTGTATTTAGATACATTGTATTTATTTTCAATTTTTCTAGCTGGACTGTTCACCTACATTGCATATAATTCATTAGTGTACATAATTACTTTACAATAAAATTTATATTTTATATAAATTCTACCTTATCAAAATTGCGATGGAATAAAGTGGGATGTTTCGTATCATAGATTTGGGGTGGGGACACGAGACCCTTGGATCGGCTCTGACCAAATATAAAGGTACCACGCCGTGAGGCAGATAAATACTACTGTAGTGAATTTCATCTTTACAGAGTGCTCCAAACTGATGTTAAAAATTCCCGATGGAATGATCTATTATGACATGTCTCTAATTTGTATTTAGACACAGTTTTTGTCTTTAATTCTTGCAGTTGACTTTTCACTTATATTGCATATGACCCATTAATGTACATAATTAGATGTAGAAGAGTGTGGTACACCGTATCATAGATTCGGGGGTGGGGCACGAGACCCTTGCGCCGGCAGTGATTATGACAGTTGATGGCTAAAAGGATAAAATCAAAAACTAGCAGGCTGGAGAGTAAGCGACCAGTAAAAAGAAATAATGAAGATAAAATACGGTATATACTCTATTTTAGTGCGAGCGTTTATTAGTTTCTGATGTCAAAAAGACGGTGGGGGTTCACTATATACGGGTAAAATTATTTCCGGAGGGGGTAAAATTCATGCATAAAAAAATTAGGGGCTGTACTATAACTGAAGTGGGCTTACGGTCGCATCACGTTGAAACACCGGTTCCCTAGGTTAAGCAACGCCGACTCTGGTCAGATCCTAAATGGTCGACCGCTTATGAATATCAGGTGCCTGTAACCTTGGATGTGCGGGTGGAGTAATGGATAATGACTCTGAATTGTCCATCAGAGAGCTTTGTTCGAATTCCCGTTGGGTTTGCTGTATTCACTTACACGGTTTGAGTTCACCTTTTCTCTCCCCGGCAATAGGCTAATTTTTAAGATTTTTATCACTAAAAAAAAACAAAAAACATTTCTTACAATAAAAAAAAATGTCTGGCTTTAAATAACCTGCAAAGGCCGTAAAAAAAAAATCAATCGATACAGACATGAAGTCGCATTATACACGAGTATACACTCACATGCATATATATATATGCCATACATATATATATATATATATGCCATACATATATATATATATATATATGCCATACATATATATATATATATATGCCATACATATATATATATATATATGCCATACATATATATATATATATATGCCATACATATATATATATATATATATGCCATACATATATATATATATATATGCCATACATATATATATATATATGCCATATATATATATATGCCATACATATATATATATATATGTATGCCATACATATATATATATATATGTATGCCATACATATATATATATATATGCCATATATATATATATATGCCATACATATATATATATATATATATATGCCATACATATATATATATATATGCCATACATATATATATATATATATATGCCATACATATATATGTATATATAGGTATATACAGTATGCCATATATATATATATATATATATATATATATATATATATATATATATAGTATTACAGAAAATAAATTTCCAAAGAAAATCAAAAGAAAAAATAAGAAAAAAATATAAATAAATATTTTTTAAAAAATAGTTAAAATTGAACATTGTCACCCAGAATATATTTTCATGAGGCTGGGTAAAAGATGGTCGGCTCATTTGATCGCTTCAGAAAGTATCTGGCTCCTCCTACTCTGTTTTATCTCGACAGGACTCAAATCAAACTAAATTTGTAGAGGAATTTGTTCCTTCTAGAGGTGTCATGAGTCATGCTCTCTTGGGCGACGATATCTCTTCGATTTATGATTGACTTAGCAGAAGAATTCCCGCAGACGGCTGCCATTACTTTCTGAGATCGGAAACCAAGGCTAACGATCTAGTCTGTCATGTTTTTTTAAACCATAGTTGGGGTAAAGGCTCTTTACCCTATCGCTAATATCTGTCTGAATTTCTAGGATGAAGACATATTTTACAATGACACCTAATTCAGGAATCAAAGCATCGTGGCATTTGTGTTAGCTTTAACGCTGGATTGTCGTGGCGTTTGAATTTAATTAACTTATTTCATATACAGTGTAACCCGGATATAAGAGAGTTGTCGGGACTGGAGAATAAGTCTCTTATATCCGGATTTCTCTTATATCCGGGTTTGGTCTATTTTGTTTTATTAACACAGGCTCTAATTTTGGGCCAGAGAAAATCTATCTTATATCCGTGTTTCTCTTATATCCGTGTTTCTCTTATATCCGTGTTTCTCTTATATCCGTGTTTCTCTTATATCCGTGTTTCTCTTATATCCGTGTTTCTCTTATATCCGTGTTTCTCTTATATCCGTGTTTCTCTTATATCCGTGTTTCTCTTATATCCGTGTTTCTCTTATATCCGTGTTTCTCTTATATCCGTGTTTCTCTTATATCCGTGTTTCTCTTATATCCGTGTTTCTCTTATATCCGTGTTTCTCTTATATCCGTGTTTCTCTTATATCCGTGTTTCTCTTATATCCGTGTTTCTCTTATATCCGTGTTTCTCTTATATCCGTGTTTCTCTTATATCCGTGTTTCTCTTATATCCGTGTTTCTCTTATATCCGTGTTTCTCTTATATCCGTGTTTCTCTTATATCCGTGTTTCTCTTATATCCGTGTTTCTCTTATATCCGTGTTTCTCTTATATCCGTGTTTCTCTTATATCCGTGTTTCTCTTATATCCGTGTTTCTCTTATATCCGTGTTTCTCTTATATCCGTGTTTCTCTTATATCCGTGTTTCTCTTATATCCGTGTTTCTCTTATATCCGTGTTTCTCTTATATCCGTGTTTCTCTTATATCCGTGTTTCTCTTATATCCGTGTTTCTCTTATATCCGTGTTTCTCTTATATCCGTGTTTCTCTTATATCCGTGTTTCTCTTATATCCGTGTTTCTCTTATATCCGTGTTTCTCTTATATCCGTGTTTCTCTTATATCCGTGTTTCTCTTATATCCGTGTTTCTCTTATATCCGTGTTTCTCTTATATCCGTGTTTCTCTTATATCCGTGTTTCTCTTATATCCGTGTTTCTCTTATATCCGTGTTTCTCTTATATCCGTGTTTCTCTTATATCCGTGTTTCTCTTATATCCGTGTTTCTCTTATATCCGTGTTTCTCTTATATCCGTGTTTCTCTTATATCCGTGTTTCTCTTATATCCGTGTTTCTCTTATATCCGTGTTTCTCTTATATCCGTGTTTCTCTTATATCCGTGTTTCTCTTATATCCGTGTTTCTCTTATATCCGTGTTTCTCTTATATCCGTGTTTCTCTTATATCCGTGTTTCTCTTATATCCGTGTTTCTCTTATATCCGTGTTTCTCTTATATCCGTGTTTCTCTTATATCCGTGTTTCTCTTATATCCGTGTTTCTCTTATATCCGTGTTTCTCTTATATCCGTGTTTCTCTTATATCCGTGTTTCTCTTATATCCGTGTTTCTCTTATATCCGTGTTTCTCTTATATCCGTGTTTCTCTTATATCCGTGTTTCTCTTATATCCGTGTTTCTCTTATATCCGTGTTTCTCTTATATCCGTGTTTCTCTTATATCCGTGTTTCTCTTATATCCGTGTTTCTCTTATATCCGTGTTTCTCTTATATCCGTGTTTCTCTTATATCCGTGTTTCTCTTATATCCGTGTTTCTCTTATATCCGTGTTTCTCTTATATCCGTGTTTCTCTTATATCCGTGTTTCTCTTATATCCGTGTTTCTCTTATATCCGTGTTTCTCTTATATCCGTGTTTCTCTTATATCCGTGTTTCTCTTATATCCGTGTTTCTCTTATATCCGTGTTTCTCTTATATCCGTGTTTCTCTTATATCCGTGTTTCTCTTATATCCGTGTTTCTCTTATATCCGTGTTTCTCTTATATCCGTGTTTCTCTTATATCCGTGTTACACTGTATTCTCTTTAGGTTGTTCTGAGTTAGGGATTCAGTAATACTAATATTCTCAAAATGCGATGAATTGCATCTTTAGATATATCAAATGAAATTTCATCAGAATGTTTCAAATAAGGAATTTATCTCACTACATTAAATAAAGGATTAGGTTTTGAAAGTCACAGTTTACCCGAATCGAAAAGTACGTGATGAAGTCCAGAGCGACTAACGACAGTCGAAACGTTGTAATAATGTCAACAAAGATGAGGACAACAGTTCAAATGAAAATATCACTATCGCTATGTCTGGTAAATGTTCAGATGAGCTCTCCATTATTTAGTTTCACTAGTCCATACCTTTACAACAAGTATGCGCTATGCTACTTCCGCGGAGTCGAATCGTCCTCGTTTCCTACGTGATGCTTTCAGATCAGACATCTATTTCCGAATAACTGGTCCCTTGTAGAACAGATTTCAGAGAGGTTGCTTCCCTGAACACTACCATAACCGCTTTAAATCATCGCCCAATCGTTATCTATCCTCCTTCCCATCACCTCTTATTCCATTCATGTCACACACGTCATTCATCATAAGCATTTTAACCTCTTCATTATATTCTTAACCCTTTCAAGCCAAACCCTTCTTCACCCACCCTTTTGTTTCCAGTATTTTCCTTTCAGTCTTACTAACCAACAACTATCAGTCTTATACGAATTTTATAACACACTCCATCATGAATTATCGTTCTGTATTATTAAGATTCACTCTAGAGATCTGTTCTCACCGACAGTAAAGATTAAACTTAATTCCTGATGTGTGAGGTGGCCCAATAGTAAATTCCGTGGGAGCTGAGGAATTTTGAGCCACTGGTCCTATATACGCATACGACAGCCACTTTAAACTTGGCCTTATGCCATATTCTGTTTGATTAGGTGTACGGGTAAATACCAAGAAAGGAAAGAGACAGATTAGTTCCACTGTAATGGAGAAATGTCCAAAAAGCTTGTTAAATAACTCGTACCGCGTATCATTACATTAATCTTCACTATAATCTTAACTTCTTCATGTCTTGTCTATCCTACATATCCTCGTAATATGAACAACTTAGTTTCTTGTACGCTTCTGAAACATCCTCAATAAGTAACTCTCTACCTTGAGTGTCTTTTGGAACATTGTATTGAATGAGCAATTGTATAAAGAAAAATGAAGCCACAAATTTGGTATTCATAATTGCCCAGGCAAATTTAAAGATAGGAGCGTTATTAAAGAAATGTATAAATTCATGATAAATAAGACATTCCATACACTCTTTACATTATTTGGACTATTGGCTTCATCTTTGTTGCCATATTTAACACAACGTTTCGGCCGTTGTACGCTCTGGCCTTCTTCAGGTAGTTGGAATGTCGAAATAAAGGGTTCAGTTCGGCATTCCAACCGCCTGAAGCGGGCCGGACCGTACAACGGCCGAAATGTTGTGACAAATATGGCAACAAAGATTCGGACAATAGTCCGAATAATGTAAATAGTGTACATAGTACCTCATCTCATAAATATAGACAGATACTGAAGAGATTTAATATTATTACAAAAATTAGCAATGATAACTTTCATACACGTCATTCGAATCTCTGCAGAATGAGTTAATTTGGCAGTAAGAATTATTTTCAACTTAAACATTGATTTTTTTTAAAACGATAACGAAAACGAAAGAGCTCCCCAATGACCTGAAAAATAAGTTCGTTTAGGTTTATCCATCCGGTGATGGTTATAAGAAAATGTCCAACTGGTCGGGAAAAAAAAATCCTTCATCCGTTTCCTTATCTATCGTTCATAAATAAATAGTTCTGTATCAACGCTTTCAGTTTCCGATCGCCTGGGTAAGATTTCAAGAGACGAGGTGTGGCTAAATTCTCCTCCCCCCCCCCCCAATCAGCCGGTATCGTTCTGTATCGACGCTTTCAGTTTCCGATCATCCGAGGAAGACTTCGACACACGAGGTGTGACTGAAAACACAAGGGCCTTTTTACAGTTAGCCGGAAGTCGAGCGATAACGATATCCAGAAAGATCTGAAGAACGCTGGGACAGATGTACACGTCACACCAATTCGTAGAACATTGAACCGACAAGGATTTCATGGATGGTTTGCATGGTAAAAGCCACTACTGAAGAAAACTCATAAAAAGGCTCGTTTGGCATTCGCCGCAAAGAGCTTTTTGGATCAGTCAAATAAAAAAAATGGAATACAATTATTTTGTTTGAGGAAAAAGAAATGGACTTTGAGTACATTACCAGCAACGCAACGCTACGTTTAGCGAACAAAGAAATGAGTACCCAATGTTTAAAAAAAGTGCCATCCCAGTAGTGAAGAATGGTGGGGGATTTATTTAATGCTACATGCTGTAGCCAATGTGCAGATGGTGTAATGTTTAGACTCGGATTGAGAACTCGGAGAGTCAAGTTCGAGTTCCAGTCGATTTCGTCACATTCACTTGCGCTCAAATACTCTTGGGGAAAGTTATGAATCCATCTCTTCACGACCCTCCCACCAATTATGAGTTGAATAGCAGGACAGACTTGCCTTGACTGCCAACCAGCCTGTCGTAGGAAAAACGGCAGCCTACCGCAGGAAATTTTCTGCCTAGTCAGTCTTGAATCGAAAGAGACGTGAATGCCCAAGCAACGACCACGTACGGCACTTGACTTGAATATTATATACGGTATACAATAATAATAATAATATAGTACAATATAATTCCAGTCGATTTTGTTATATTCACTTACGGTCAAATACTATTGGAAAAGGTGTGAATCCATGTATTCAACATCACCTCCAGCTATGAGTTGAATTGCTGAACAGACATGACTGGGCTGGCAACAAGTCTACTGCAGTAAAATCTTCTACCTAGACATATATCAATCGAAAGAGATGCGATCGCTCAAGTGATGATCACGTATGGCACCTGTTTCCTATAATATGTAGAGTTTGTAAGAATATATACTGTTTATTATTATTAGAAGAAGAGGAACCTCAAGAAAAGACGAGGAACCAGAAGAAGATGAGGAAGGGCAACCTCACGAAGAAGAGGAGGAACCTCAAGAAGATGAAACACAAGAGGAACCAGAAGGAGAGAAGGAACTTCAAGAAGAGGCAACACAAGAAGAACCAGTAGAAGAAGAAGAAGAAGAGGAGGAGGAACCAGAAGAAGAGGAGGAGGAGGAGGAACCAGAAGAAGAAGAGGAGGAGGAGGAGGAACCAGAAGAAGAGGAGGAGGAACCAGAAGAAGAACCACCACCACCAGTAAGGATCGAACTGACTGTAATCGTAATAATCGCCAAATCTAGCTTAAAAGTATTCTTCCTAGACGCTACGCCGTTTAACCAAAGCACTTTAAACTGGTAAATGAATAGATACAATGATCTAATGTTTTTATCGATTTCACCCCATGCAAGTTAGAAAAGCCACTAAAACACAACGGGTTACAGGATGTGGAAAAATCAGAAACGGCGACATTGCTAAGGAACGAGAACAATGGAAGAGTAATCAGGATGACAGTAGATAGCGATTGACATTGTATTTAAGCTTTTGCAGTTTAAAGTTGGCTAGAAAGCACAGAGGCGGAAGGGAGTTCCACAAGTGTTAGGTGCGAGAAAAGAAACTGTTAGCATAGAACTTACAGTTACATTTAACCAACTTAAATTAGTAAGACCCCGTTTCCAGTCTAGTACTTCGCTTAAATTCAAAGAATCTAGGCACCGTAAAGTGAAAGACGAATACGTGATACCGGCGTAAAGAGGGCATCATCATAAGAGGATCTTGCACCGAGATCTGAGCAGTTATTTAATGGAAAGCATGGATTAAAGGAATACCTCTGGAAAGGTATAGCTTCATCTTTTCTTGTCCTTCCCCAGCAATGGCTTAAAAATGAACTCGACCGGAATTCGTACTCCGCTCCCCGATGACTCGTTCTGGGACATTAGCAATTACACCACTTGAACACCCCCCCAATAATACAGAAGTCGAATACTTTTACGTACTAATACATTTAAACAATAATAAAAGAAAGGTTTCTGCATATATATATATATATATATATATATATATATATATATAGTAGTGGTTACCGCAGTATATTTATATAAGGACATTCATAGAATTAGCAACGCTAAGTAGCTAAGAAAAGCGAGAATAAAGTACTAAGTATAAACTACAAAAAGACAGAGTGCATGGTATTGTGCGGATCTATTACGCATGTACATACATACATACAAAAATACAAATCCCATTCATTGGTTAATTAATCACCACTACGTTATTATAGACAATTTACAAATCGCAGCAATGCGACAATTTTGTAATCGCTCTATTTTTATGTAGTCAGTTTTGTGCACTTTTGGGAGAAACGGATCACAGAAGCTTTCTTAAGTCTCCCCAAGGCACGTTCGCTGGTTGGCCAATGCCAACCAATCAGATCGTCTGCACGTGAAGAATAATTCTTCCCGCGCAGCGATCTGGAGCCTATAGTCACTTATTTAAGCAAGAATTTTTCTTAGCTAATTAGTGAGAATTCAGCTGCCAAACGAATCCACGACAGTTGAAACCATGTGCCAACCTTCTCACTCACATCACCACTCACATGCTGAACATTCCTTATACACTCACATAATCTTTTCTTACACAGAAAAATCTTCTGAGAACAGTCCTTATAAACATTCTTCCAGTGAACTTTGAAATACAAAAATAATAGTTAAAGAGAGACAACTCTTGTTTTATTCAACCTTTTTCCTACTTAAATGCATGCTTTCTTTCACATCGTTGTTTGATATGTACATCTTGTTAAATACATATTTTATGTGTAACAATGTCTTTTGTTTATCCTTTTCTACGTCAACCCTGTTTCCTAAACTAAAGTTAAATTAATGTGGTGAAGTCCGTCACACCAGATATTGGACGGTCAGACGTTAAAAGCATATTCACGCATGCACGTACGCACGAATTTTTCCAACCCACATTACAAACATACAGAACATTTCCAAACATGCGACAAGAACTTTTCTGTTTGAAATTTCTAACCTTCTTCGGTGAGAATTCAGCTGCCAAACGAATCCACGACATTTGAAACGATGCGCCAACCTTCTCACTCACACACCACTCACATGCTGAACATACCTTGTATATACTCGCATAATCTTTTCTAACACGGCAAATCTTTTAAGAACATTCATTATAAGAGACTCTCGTGAACATTATTCCAGTGAACTTTGAAATACTAAAATAACAGCTAAAGAGAGACAACTTTTGTTTTATTCATCCTTTTCTTACTTAAATGCATGCTTTCTTTCACATCATTGTTTGATATTGTACATCTTGTTAAATACATATTTTATGTGTAACAATGTCTTTTGCTTATCCTTTTCTGCGTCAGCCCTGTTTCCTAATCTAAAGTTAAATTAATGCGGTGAAGTCCACAGTATTCAGCAAAAGGATGAGCCCAAAATGCAAATTGCAAATCAGGGATACTAAGGTCAGACAAGTACAGAAATTTAAATCTTGGGAAGTGTTCTAACAGAGGAGGGAAAGTGCGACACTGAGATTCCAAAACGTATTGGGGTGGCCAAAGATGTATTCCAAAAGCTAAGCTGAGTATTAAGAGACAGAACATTTTCGCTCGAAACAATGAAAATAGTATTGAACTGGTACGTGATGTCTGTCCTCCTGTCTGGCAACGAATATTGGACAATCTCCTCAAAGTTGAAAAAGAAACTTGAAGCAACAGAAATGTGGTTCTACAGAAAGATGCCTAGGATACCATGGACGGAACATGCGAGCATCTTCAATGTTTTGGAGAGAATGGAAGCAAAAAGGAAACTTATACGTAACATCAGAAAGAGACAGTTGAAATTTTTAAGAGGAAGGACGGCTTGGAAAATCTGATACTCACTGGACAGATTGAGGGACAGAGGAACAGAAGAAAGTAGCGTGAAGCATACTTGATGAGCTTGAGTAAACGGATGGTAGAGCAGGATTTGGGAGAGATAGTAAAAAAACAAAACTTACTAAGAGTTACAAGAGGCAGGAAGGTGTGGAGGGCCATGATGGACTACGTCCTGAATAGACATGGCACATAAAAGAAAGAAGTCGGCATAGTCTTTTCAAATCGCCATTTCATTGCTGGAACCAAAGAGTATGTTTTACTGCCTGGTAGAAGACATTCGTAGAAATCATTTCAAGACACGCCAAAAATCAGGCAAACTTCGACATTAGGACAAGAAGAAATACACAAAGACGAGATAAGTGAACGAGTAGAGCTCGTTAAAAGAACGAAAAAGCAAACTCTCAGTGAATGAGAACGAACGTAAATAGGGAGAAGGAAAAAAATAATCAAATGAAACGTAAAGAAAGAAAGGAGGGGAAAAAGAGACAAGAAGAATGAGATTAGATATTAAGTCCGATATAGGTGTCGACGGGGTACAAAAATCCTTCACTGGAGCGGAAGGTATGGAAACCGACCGGGTGGAGTGATGTATAATTAATGAATTGGGGACCCGTCCCCGAATCTTGGAAACTATGATTAATGAGGGTCGGCTGATTTTTAAAGGGTTCACGATTCATTTGGAAATAGGAAAGTTTATCTCTCTCTCTCTTCTTTTTTTTTCTTTTTGACTCTAAAGCCTCTGGGATGGCTAGGTCTCTTTGCGACACTTGCTTGCATGATGTGACGTGAAGTAAAAAAAAAAAAAAATAGTGCATTGATTACGACAGAGAGTTGACTGGTTTACGGCGTGTGGTTGAGGGGTGTGAAAGAGAAAGAACGAGAAGAAAAAGAGAAAAGTTTGAATGAACAAAAGGAAATTTGAAGGAAGAGAAAGAATGCGAAAAATAAAGAATGAAAATTGGAAAGAATAAGAAAGACAAAGAAAAATAGAAGAGAAAAAAAGAAGATAGTAAACAGAAGGAAAGACGATGAGAACGCAAAAAAAGAAAAAGTGTAAAGAAAGAAAATACGATGAAAAAGAATTAGAACAGATAAAGATAAAGAAATCGAAAAAAAGAAAAAAACTAAAAAGCTTAAAGTAGAAAAAAAAACGATGAAAAGGGAAGGAAATATGATAGAAAGGATAGCAAGCAAAGTGAAAAGAAATGAACTACGGTAAGATAAAACCCATAAACGAAACAGACGAGAAATAATACACTAAAGGAAAGAAAATAAGAAATGGAGAAAGAATGACGGGGAAAAACGAACGAAAGAAAGAATACACTGTAAAGGAAAGAATGGAACAATGAGAGAAGGAATGACGGAAAGAATGAAAGAAGAAAAACGGAAAACTTGGCAAAAAAGTGAGAAGGTCTCTAAATAAACAGATAAAAACAGTTGCAAGAAAGAAAAGATAAAGGACGATAAACAAAGACAATGACCGTAGATGAAAAATAAAGACAAAAAAGCAATAGAATCAAATTAGAAAGAGAAGATAAAACTCAGAAATAATGGGAAAAAAAAAGAAAATGCCAACTCGAAAAACGCAGATAGCCTAACTGTAACATTATCTTCTGCTCTGTCTGTTTCCCATAATCGCCATCTTCAAGCGTCTGCTGTGGCCATTACATTTTTTGCTTCTCGTCCATCGCAATATCTTCTGCTAATATAGCATTGTTTTATCTTACATTCCACCTATTAATTTATACTTCATTATGTTCGTTTAGAATATAGCTTTATCTTTATTAATTTATATCTTTTTGTGTTTATTTTTTTTTTATATAATTCATTCTTTTTATTATTAATTTATTTACTTGTGGAGATTGAATGGAGGGTTTGTCAAATCGTGGGTGGTCGTTTGTGGGCGATGAAGATAAGGGCTTGAATCATTTAGTGACATTCACAACCTTCTGTCTCCATGTATTGGGGGGAAAAAGGAAAAAATAAACAAAGGTTAAAAAAAAACATGAGAATTACCGAATTGTTAACTTATTTACAATCGCTCGACCTGACAGTTTTCAATCATGGCCGTTGGAGCAGCAATAAAAATGAACACCTTTTCTATTAAACATTTTCTTTGTTAGCCCATCACGACCAGAAAACGAATAATTCTGATTAGTAGTGTCATATTTACTGAGTTTTATCACAATATTTTTACCGATTTGGTCTTCCGATTTTTGTCTGGAATTCTCCGACAAAGTACTGTCTTTATTCCATAGATTATTTACAATAATATCGTAATCGTTATTTTTATCATGGTTTTGACCCGTCTGCTTTCCGCCCTTCCTTATCTATAAAGATCTGCATTCAATAATGTAATTATTCTGTGAATTATTTGACATAATCTTCAGGTGTTTGGAATGTAATGATGTTTGTGCAGAAAGGTTATAAAATCAAATGTAAGAAAAACTGATTGAAATATTTGGCTGTTCGGAAAGTAATGTCGTTTAACCAGAAAGAATATGTATTCATTTTAAATATTATTGATAAAAAAAAATATAACCATTTTCATTTTCAACGACTGCAACCTAATGAGAAAGCAAATTTTCAATTTAACATTTCAGGAAATTTCTTTTATTTCCCCGAAAAATAAAGTTTGGAAGACAGTTTGACTTCTTTGGTTTTGAAGTAAGAGGCTTGGGGACCTTGTGGCACAATGTTTACTAATTCACTGTTATTAGTTCTTTTGATTAGTGTGGCTGTTTCTACACAAACCTTCACCACTCTTAGCAAATCTTTTACGAAATGGAGTAGAAATCTATCACACACACACACACACACACACATATATATATATATATATATATATATATATATATAAGTGAACATTGAAGTCAACACTAAGAGGCGACATGCTGTTTCATGCTAGACGCAATCGTCAGGCCGCTAGCATGAAACAGCCTGTCGTCTCTGAGTGTTGACTTCAATGTTCACTTTTATATTTACATTCGCTCTATCTCTGATATTGAGCACTTTACTCCATAAATATAGAACATCTTTAAACTATATTTCTTTATATATATATATATATATATATATATATATATATATATATATAGTCTTAAAGTGTGCTTAGGGGCGACAGTCTGTTTCATGCAAGTGCAATCGTCAGGCGACCCCGACGATTGCACTAGCATATATATATATATATAAAAGTGGACATGGAAGTCAGCACTTAGAGGCGACAGTCTGTTTCATGCTAGTGCAATCGTCAGGGTCGCCTGACGATTGCACTAGCATGAAACAGACTGTCGCCTCTGAGTGCTGACTTCCATGTCCACTTTTATATTTACACACGCTCTATCTCTGATATTTAGCACTTTATCCCATAAATATAGCACACTTTAAGACTATATTTCTTCATATATATATATATATATATATATGAAAAAGTCGCACACGATAGATAAATTGATATGAAAAGGCTGCGAAAAAATCGAAAAAAAACTATAAATGAAAGAAGTTAATCGGTGAGCTCGACAGGCTGAATACACTGCTATCGTATCTTGCCATAATGTAAATCTGCGCCCCGTATGTTTAAAAATATCGCCTTTTTCTAAAATATATACTTCTTTCCCAAGCTAACATACTTCTTTCTTTTTATGTGCCTTGTCCTTTCAGCACGTAGGCGATCATGGTTCTCTACTTCCCCTATCCATTGTAGCTCGCAATAAGTTTCGTCCCTCTGCCATCTCCCCCAGACCACGTTCTGTCATTCAATTGCTTAAGTCCGCCTGTTATGTCATGCGTTGTTTTCCCTTGTCTATCTTTCCCTCTATTCAACCTGTGAGTATCAGATTCTCCAGGCCCTTCTTCCTCATTATGTGTCCCAGAAACTTCAGCTGCCTCTTCCTGATGTTAAGCATAAGCCTCCTCCTTGTTTGCATCCTCTCCAAGATCACATCGTTGCTCATACGCTCGGTCCATGATATCCTCATCATCCTTCTGTAGAACCACGTCTCCGTCGCCATGAGTCTCTTCTTCATCTTTGAATGAATATAGTAGTAGTAGCTGTAGTAGTAGCCGTGCTTAGTCACGTGAAGGTGTTGGTAAGTGTTCGTGAAAATCGAGGAGACTTGTCATTCCGCTTACAGAAAGCTCTACTCGATATTTCTGCTTTAAAGACTTAAATAACAAGGAGAAGGTGGTGTCGGCTTACCTCCTAATTTTCGAAACCTTTACTAGGGGACTTTTTCCAGCACAATAAATTCTTTCTTTTTATGTGTCGTGTCCTTTCGGGACGTAGGCGATCATGGCTCTCCACTTCTCCCTATCCCTTATAGCTCTCAATAAGTCTCATCCTTCTGCCACTTTCCCCAGACCCCGTTCTGCCATCCACTTGCTTAAGCCCGCCTGTTATGTTATGCGTTGTTTTCCCTTGTCTCTCTTTCCCTCTATTCGACCTGTGAGTGTCAGATTTTCCAGACCCTCCTATCTCATTACGTGTCCCAGAAATTTCAGCTACCTTTTATACATCACCATAAAAAAATTAAAATAAAGCTGTTCAATCAAAACCTTCTATTATTTAAAATAAATATCTGTAAAATTCACATAATAAATAAGATAATAAATAATAATTACATTAAAAAAAAGTAAATAAACAATCCAAGAACAACAATAACAGCATCAAATTACAGTCGTTTTATAAAGTATTAAGTTATATCACATAGCATCCTCCATAGTTTACCTTGACATTCACTTTTAGCCTGAAGAATATTTATACGCGTTCTTAAATTTAAAAATATAACGAAATTTTTTTTTTTTTTTTTATTCTGTCTGTAAACTTTTTGTAAAATAAAATTCTTACATTTGCCTTGATAAAGTCCATGAGCAGACGAAAAACATCGGTAAAGAAAAGTATTCCTTTTGTCTTTTTTCTAGATAATTTTTATTTATATCTGAATTTTTATATATACCCCCTACATACAAACACACACAATCGGATGTTTAGCCACACCAGTGAGCTGTGATACAGCGAAACAGGCTTGTATTTGCATGGTATATATATATATATATATATATATATATATATATATATATATATATATATATATATATATTGAACAATAAAAATTATTAAAAAAATTGAAATCTTCAGACACACTGGGTTGTAGATTAATATTCTTTCTTTTTTATTATTATTGTTTCATTTAGATTCCTCTACTAGTTTCGACCAACATGGCCATCATCAGGAGAAAAAAATATTTCTTATTGCTGGTAGCAGTGAACTACAGAAAAAAAAATATATATCGGTTTAGACTGAGGTATATGAAATAACTAGATATTAGCAACCGCATACGCGAGTGCATATACAGGCAAGTAAATAAATAATCATCAAATTTAGCCATAAGGTGTAAAAATAAGTGATCGATGTGGGAAGACAGAGCAAAGAAATGTATGTTAATAAATATACATATATCTACGTTTTTGTGCGACTTAAATGTATTTTTTTTAAAAAAGCATAAGCTATATCTTGTGCCCGATGAGTTGGATAACCAACGAAATTTAAATCGCACAAAAATGTAGGTATATGTGTATTTATTAAGATATATATATCTCTCTAAATGCAATACAAAGATGGATACATCAGCTACTTTTTTTAAGCCTGCAGTCTGTGTTTAAATCAACACTGTTTAAATTGTTTGCAAATTCTACTTCGATGAATCCCAGGAAAGGGTCTAGTAGTAGTTTACAATAATAAATACATTTAAAGATGTCCTCGCTTCGATGTTATTTCTTCAAAGTCTGACAAAGTTTTCACACTTTTTAATGTCGTAATGGATCGGGTTGAATAATTTTTTCTGTGCTCTCCCGAGTCTTCACGTTCAACTGAGAATTTGTCAGGAATAAAACAAGTATCCTTATGTAAACAATTTCACAGTGTCAGATAAAGACAAATACATAAATATCTTTTGCGCAAGCCTTTCCTTTTAGTTTTATTCGTCTTTGCGTGTCGAGTTTTCCGGTTTAGGTAGGGCTCATGGGAAAGGAGAAATTTGGCGACGATTGTCTAGTTTCTAACTCCAGCAATTGTTGTTATTTGTGGTTGCCTTTTGTTTTCTGTCCATTTTCTTTTTATCAGCCCAAGCAGGCGATATTTGTCGATTTAGAGTCTGTGTTAATGCTGAGGGTTTAAGCGCCCCCTTGGGTAAAGCGTGTAACGAAAGAAGCAAAGGCTGTTTGGGAAAGAGGGGTCTTGTAGCAAAGGTGAAGTAAAAAGGAAAAACAAGTACCATTAAATAAAGTGTGTGTGTGTGTATATATATATATATATATAATGTGATATAGAATAGCAGATAATGGAGACAGAAATCGTTTGTCTTCCCAAAACAGATTTGATTGCTTCACACACAATTTAAATATTGTATGTTTGGTCTTCAATCGTTTTTATACTTGTTTCATTGAATGTGACTGGCAAGAGAAATTTTATAAGTTTTTTTATTCAGTTTTTCTAATATCTCAGTTTTTCTTTTATAAGGTTTAAGACGCAGTACGAACTGTTCCAGTTCCTTTCGATCAGTTGTTAGTATATTTTTTTACGTTTATGATCTCATTTGAATGGTGGAGAAGTAGTCGTAATTATAATCTGTGCTCGATTAGTTGTAATTCATGTTGGGTGCCTGTAAGGATGGATAAGTAAAAAATGAGAAGATGAGGATAAAGAAGAAGGAATAATAATAAAAGGAGGAAGATTGTGGTGAAGTGGATGGGGATGTAGAAAATAAGGATGAGGATAAAGATGAAAAAGGTATTAGGGAATAATAATACTAGTGAGATGAGAAATGCAGAAGAAAAAATGAAAATGTGAAAGCAAAAATGGCGAGGCTGACAGATGAATAATTGAATAAGAAAGAAAAAGGAAGTATGCAAGAAAGTGTAAGGGAAGACATATTCCGTTATTAAAAGAACGTAAGTAAAAATGCATTAAAATGCGAATATTTACGGAGTTCAGGCAGCGATTTACGCAAAAGACACAGCAAGAAAGACAAATGAAAGAGAGTTAATCATAAAGTAATGATAATAACGAAGAAGGAAAAGGGAGAGGCGAATACTACTACTAGTGATAATAATAATAATGGGAAGAAGATGATGATGGTGAATAGGATGGAGAAGTAAAAAATGAAGATGAAAAAGGCAGAGGTGAATAATAATAGAAGAGGGAAAAGGCAGAGGTGAATAATAATAATAATAATAATGGGAAGGAGAAGATGATGGTGAATAGGATGGAGAAGTAGAAAATGAAGAAGATGAGGATAAAGAAGACGGAAAAGGCAGAGGAGGGGAATAATAATAATAATGGGAAGAAGATGATGGTGAATAGGATGGAGAAGTAGAAAATGAAGAAGATGAGGATAAAGGAAAAGGCAGAGGTGAATAATAATAATAATAATAATGGAAAGAAGATGATGGTGAATAGGATGGAGAAGTAGAAAATGAAGAAGATGAGGATAAAGAAGAAGGAAAAGGCCGAGGTGAATAATAATAATAATAATAATAATAATAATGGGAAGAAGAAAATGATGGTGAATAGGATGAAGAAGTAGAAAATGAAGAAGATGAGGATAAAGAAGGAAAAGGCCGAGGTGAATAATAATAATAATAATAATAATAATAATAATAATGGAAAGAAGATGATGGTGAATAGGATGGAGAAGTAAAAAATGAAGAAGATGAGGATAGAGAAGAAGGAAAAGGCAGAGGGGAATAATAATAATAATAATAATAATGGGAAGAAGAAAATGATGGTGAATAGGATGAAGAAGTAGAAAATGAAGAAGATGAGGATAAAGAAGGAAAAGGCCGAGGTGAATAATAATAATAATAATAATAAGGGGAAGAAGAAAATGATGGTGAATAGGATGAAGAAGTAGAAAATGAAGAAGATGAGGATAAAGAAGGAAAAGGCAAGGTGAATAATAATAATAATAATGGGAAGAAGAAGATGATGGTGAATAGGATGGAGAAGTAAAAAATGAAGAAGATGAGGATAGAGAAGAAGGAAAAGGCAGAGGGGAATAATAATAATAATAATAATAATAATAATGGAAAGAAGAAGATGATGGTGAATAGGATGGAGAAGTAGAAAATGAAGATGAGGATAAAGAAGAAGGAAAAGGCGGAGGTGAATAATAATAATAATAATAATAATAATAATAATAATAATGGGAAGAAGAAAATGATAGTGAATAGGATGAAGAAGTAGAAAATGAAGAAGATGAGGATAGAGAAGAAGGAAAAGGCAGAGGGGAATAATAATAATAATGTGTAATCAGTCACAATAATTACGTAGGTGGTGGCATTTTAACACTCTTTTATTGGTATCAATCGTCCGAATAATGCCGAGAAAATATTCCCTATACTATTAAACCACCCCCACCCGCCTGAAGCGTTCATACAATGTAGGATGGATGGATGTTGTTTACGTCCAATTATCGCCCCCTACCATCCGAATGTTGCAGCAGAATTCGAATCTCATCAGAAGAGGCAAGGTTTTTTGTTTTTCCAATCCTGTATTCTCAGCGCATCGTATCCTCGGTTTCCTCTGTTTTTATCTAAGAAGAGTAGTGCCCGACGGCGTCGTCTTCTGCTGTAGCCCAGCGGCTTCAAGTTCGATGTTTTGTGAGTTCAGAGAGCTTCTTTTGTCTACCTTTTTTCGTAAAGCGTGGTTATTTTCACCTGCTGTTGCCTTTATATACACTCTGTGTTATTCTCCGACCCCTTTCAGCAACAGGGGCTCTCCACCCAGAGAATTGTCCCGTAGTGAAACATTTTTTTCTGACTATCCTCTATAAGCTAGTTATTGTTTAATGTAAATATCAAAACAGTAACGCGTTTTATTAAAAGGAATCAGAAACTGCTTATAGTCTGTTTCATACAAAATATGAATAGAAAATTGCTACAACCACCCGTTTCAAAAAAGAGAAACAAAAAGTTACTATCAACAAACTTTACATAAAAATGGTACAAAAAAATTAAATAAGCCACCCGTTTCATAAAATAGAAACCAAAAATCAGTACAGTCAACCGTTTTAAAAAAAAAGCTCCCAAAAATCACTACAACCACCCGTTTCATAAAAATGCAGAATAAAATCATTACATCCATCTCTTTTCATAAAAAAATGCAACCAAAAGTCATTACAACCATTCCATTTCATAAAAAAAATGCAACAGGATATCTTTACAGCCACCCGTTCAAAAAAGAAATCAACCAAAAATCATTAGTTACCCGTTTCATAAAAAAACAACCAAAAATCAATAAATTCACCCGTTTCATAAAAAAGCAACCACAAATTACGACAGCCACCCGTTTCATAAAAAATAAACAAAATTCCCCACAGCCATCAGTTTCATAAAAAAAAAGCAATCAAAAATCACTACAGCTGTTTCATTAAAAAAGCAACCAAAAATCTCTACAACCACCCGTTCCATCAAAATAAAGCAAAAATCACCCGTATCATAAAAAAAAAAAACTGCCAACCACTCGTTTTACACACAACAAAAAAAAAAACCGTGTCGTGGGCGACACCTGTTTCACAAAAAAAGAAACAGAAAATCATTACATCCCATCATTTCACGAAAAAGAAACAAAAAATCGCAGTTGTTTTTATTTTTGTTTACCTCCATTTTTTTTATCCTCTTGATCATTTGTTCTTTCTCCTATTCACTTTTTTCATCCAATAATGTCAGAATAAAATAATTACATATGATTCTGTTTACCTACTTAGGTCAAAGTTATACGTCATATTTCCTGAAAATTACTTGATTCTGAAGCTAAAAAATTCTTTCATTTTACCGTCTATAAATACTGCAGAATGTTGAGCTACAACCTGCTATTTTTTCTGTTTAAAATGGATAATTTACCATACTTTCTGTTGATAAATTTAAAAAAATCTACGCTGCAAATTCTGAATCATAAAGTAATTACTGAAAAAAACAAAACGTTTCTTAACTTATTTTGAATTTATTAAGAGAAGACCGGGCGTGTTTTGACTTTTATCGATCGCTGACATTTGGCACGGTTCTCATCAGTCAACAGTTTCCTTGTTTCTGGTTTACTCGCAAAACCTGATGCAACTAAACGCAGACCTTTCTCTAATGAACTGATTTGGACTTTGATGCCAAGCACTTTGGCCGGAGACCATTGCTTCTCAGATTCTAGTAATTGATTCTTGCTTTGAAATGTATTTCGCGGTTTGTTATTGTTGTTGCCCGTGGATAGTCGTGGTTGGGCTTGAGGCAGTGTTCACGGGACCTCAATTACAATAATGTATTCCTATTAACATTGAACTTGGAATTTCTTCAGGTTCTCTAAACTATTATTAGACGTGAGGTCTATCTATCTGAACCTCTTCATATCTGTCTGTCTATTTAAGTTTCTATTCTCAGTATATTCCAATTTCTCTATCAAATTCACAGTGTTCTCTAATAATATAACTACTTCACTATAAAAGTCAGTCATTCATCGATAAGTGCTGAAGATTCCATTTAAATCAGATAATAATAACAGAGGGTAGAATATTTTGGCTTTCATTAACGAAAATCGCACTTACTTTGGAAGGATCTGATAAGCAGAGAAATAGATATAAACAGACTGATAGATGGCCAGATATGTGTCGAACGAGATAGATATATTGATAAGTAGTTAGATATATATATAGATCCAGATCAGTCAATTATGTGCCATGCGTGATACATGCTTAGGCGATCATGTATCTTTCGATACATGAATAACGAGGCAGATTTTTTTCCTACAGTAGGTTGCCATTTGTTCCTGCTGTAGACCAGGGAGACAAATTCGACCTAAAGATAATCCCAGAGTTCGATGGTACCACCTCTGTTTTGGAATGGGTGGAGAATGTCGAATTTATCTCCCATTTTGCCGAAATAGCTTGTAGTTGTAGTAGAAACGTCTTGGGCGCTTTGACTCCGGTAAGTGCGAATATTTATCGTCACAGTTGCTACCCAAGGCTATAGAACCCGGCGTGTCCTGCTATTTACTCAAACCTGGGGCGAGAAGAAAAGGGTTCATACCCTTCCCAAGGATCTTAACACGTAAGTGAATGTAATGGATTCGAACTCGGCTGTCGAGATTGATATATTAATAGATTGATATGTGTAGATCGAGATCTCTCTCTTTCCATATATATATATATATATATATATACATATACATATATATATATATATATATATATATATATATATATATATATACATATATATATATATATATATATATATATATATATACATATATATATATACATACATACATATATATATATATATACATACATACATATATATATATATATATACATACATACATATATATATATATATACATACATATATATATATATATATATATATATATATACATACATACATATATATATATATATATACATACATACATATATATATATATACATACATATATATATATATATATATATACATACATACATATATATATATATACATACATATATATATATATATATATATATACATATATATATATATATATATATATATACATATATATATATATACATATATATATATATATACATATATATATATATATATATATACATATATATATATATATATATATATATACATATATATATATATACATATATATATATATATACATATATATATATATATATATATATATATATATATATATATACATACATACATATATATATATACACACACACACACAATGTGGGATGAATAAATTATAGTTTAAATGACGCAAAATGAAAATAACATTGAAATCTCATTTTAACAGATATTTCTTTGCGTAAATTTGGTCAATATATCTTGAAATACTAAAGAATAAATTTATTCAATAAAATCACCACAGCCTCCAGATGACTTCGGAATCTCCTGCAACTCTTCTGGACGGTCTTCTTGTTTAAGTTGGTGAATGCTGCCATAATCCTTGCCTTCAATTCATCTTTGGTGTTACAAAGAATTTTGTTGGTCTCTCACTCAACTGCACCGCACGCATAATAATCAATAAGGTTGCAGTCTGGAGAGCCAAATGTAATTTAGACAAGTTTGTCTACTTATTTTTAATAGTATCTTCTCGTAATTACGGAGAAACTTCTTAGTATCTTTATTAAAGTCAGAACAAAATTACCATGTTGATGCATATTCATTTTATTCCGAGTACTTTCGCTATTAGTACAATGTGGTCATTTAATTTTCAGTTTTGTCTTAGAAAAATGATGAACACAATAATTTTTGTCTTAGAAAAAACCACAACCTGATGATGACATTGTGCTAATGTCGAAAGTACTCTGAATAAAATGATTATGCATCAACATGGTAATTTTCTTTCTTCCTTTAATAAGGATACTAAGAAACTTGTCCGTAATTACGAGAGGATCCTATTAAAAATAAGTGGATAAAACTTGTCTAAATTATTTAACCCTAGAACACTAACCATGGGTATATAATACCCAGCGCAAATTTTCCTATTTTTAATTACAATTTTCAGTACCTGATTTTCTTACCTAAATAATGTTTTTCAGTTCCTATTAATGTTAACTCAAAGTACAAAGTTTGAAGTGTCTGCTTGTAAAATATTTCAAATAAAGATTTATATTCAATTTTTTTTTTTTTTTATATTTTCAAAATCGGGTATGATATACCCATGGTTAGTAGTGGTGTAACTTTAATTGATGGTTAGTGTTCAAGGGTTAATGAGACATGAATAATGAAAGCATGCAGTCAGAATATACGCTATATATACACATTATGTGTGTGTGTGCATGTGCGCATTATTTTTTTGTATACATAAGATATATGCTAATATATCATCATCATCTATCAATCGATTATTATCATTTTATTTCTCTTCATATCTGTTATCGGAAGAGGAACATGTCTCTGTCTTCGGGTGGTGCAAAATATATTATAGACTTGGTGACCTGAGAATCCAGATTCTGTTTAATAGTTCGCGTTGCAAAATTAAACTAGAAATAAGACAAGAACAGTGCCGTTTCTTTAAAGACACTGGAAAAAGAAATGCTACATTTATGTGCACACTTATATCAGAAAAAGCAATACAAGTGCAAAACGATGCATACGTATATTTTATAGATTATGAAAAAGCGTTCGATAATGTACGTCACATGGAACTATTTGAACTGTTAGGTGAGCTTGTTTTATTTGAGAAGGATATAAGAATAATCCAGAACTTATTCTGGGAGCGTACCACCTACATAATCGATTCACGAAATAGAAAGGGGCATAAGAAAAGGATGTGTTTTCACATCAGATTTATTCCAGAATTACATTGAGACGATCCTAAGATATATAGAAAATCTACCAGGATTTATTATTGGCGACGACAATATTAATAGCATTAGATATGCAGATGGCATAGTGTTGATAGCAGACAAAGATAGGAAATTATAGGAATCCCTACAGAACGTAGTGAAGGAAAGCGAGAAGAAAGGAGTAACCATCCATTGCAAGAAGATAGAACGTATGGTTGTTAGCAAAAGGGAACAGCCCAAGATGTGAACTACACATTGGAGACAACAAAATCAAACAAGTAGAAAATCTTAAGGAAATACTTTAACAGAAGACGGAAAATGCGACACAGAAATCCAAAGGCGCATTGGGATAGCAAAAGATGACTTTCAAAAGCTAAGCATTAACAGTAAAATTTCGTTAGAAACTAAGAAAAGAGTACTTAACTGTTGGTTAATATCGACCTTCCTATATGGCAGGGAATGCTGGTCAATCTCCCCACAGATGAAGGAGAGACTTGAGGCAACAGAGATATAGTTCTACAGAAGGATGTTGAGATTATCATGGACTGAACAGCTGCACAACGATAAAGTTTTAGGGAAAATGGAAACAAAAGTGACACTTATTCTTCAAGTCAAGAGGTAGTGAAAATTTTTAGAAAAAATTCTGAATTTGTAATGAGGAAAGACATATTAAAGACAAGAGGGACAGACTGCTGCATCCTCTCTCTCGTCTTCTCCCGGCCGGGGGTCGCTAAATATTTTGGGTCCAAAAATGAAAGGACTCTAACAGATATAATTTTAACATCTATTTTATTAATGTGGACATGTACTAACCATCCAGTGATAGTCGCTCCACTCACTGGGGAGCCGTTTCAGACACGAAAAAAAACACGTCTACATCTCTTGATGGTTAAGAAACAACTCCCAGGAAAACCTTTCCCTATTTATCATCCCCACGCTAGCTCAGCCCATCAAAATCATCTTCCTTATTATGTTTTAATTCTTAACCAGAAAGTCAACCTCCAGAACTTGGGGCTGAGATACATTTACCCCTAAAAACAATAGTGAGTTCAACTATTATTTAACAAGAAGACAGCATGGCATAAACTACCTAATGAGCTTGTGTAAATGGTTGGAACGGCAGGGATTAGAAGATACTGATTGATTCGTTAGTTTTCTGAGGCTTACCAACCCTTTGCAGGTTATTTAAAGCCAGAAAATATTTTTAGATTATAATCCATAGCTGGGAGAAGACGTGGAGATTCATAAGTTTCGCAAGGGTATTTGCGCGTAAGTGAATATAACGAACTCGACTGGGATTCGAACTCGTCTCTCCGATAAACTTCCGGGGCATATACATTACACCACCCCCACATCCAAGGTTGGTATTCCCAATAGGTCACAAAGGAGTTATCAAATGTCTAATCGTAAATGATTCTTAAAAGCTTCTACTGGGACACCACGTATAAATGTTTTTTTAGTATATGTGGGTAGTGAAACACGGAGTAACCCGGAAAGAGAAATTGAAGGTCCGCGATCGAATTTTGACCGAGGTCGCTGCGTTCACTTTCACACGAATATCCCCGGGGAAAGTTATGAATCCATCAATTCTACGATCGTTCAGCTATGGATTCAAATGTCAGGAATAGCTAGGCTACGCTGTCTTGCCTTGAGGTAGCAAACGCTCGAGAAATAAAACTATCAATTCAAATCCAGACAGAAGAATGATTAATTCCATTAGGTTTTTCTTGCTCTAGACGTATCACTACTACTGCTATTATGGCAATTCCACGGGTTTTTGAACAGGAGAAGAGATTTAGCCCTTGTTTCCTGTTTAGAATTGGGTTTCCGGTTCTTTCTAAAGTATTTTCATTCTCTTTCACTCCTAATATCCCTTTGCGTCTTAGTGGAATTATCGCCTTCTTTATGGTGAATTGATTAAATGAAAGGTACTAGGGGTGCTCATACCATCATAATAGGTCACCGAACTCGTGACGTGTATGGGATATGATGATATTGCTTGTTAGTAAAAACGTTATGCATCAGTGAATTTCTGTAATGTGGGGTCTGCTTAATTACTTAGAGACGTTAGTGCCATATACTCAACATTTTTACGCGAATATTTTTACAGGGTTTTTTTTTTATTTTATTTTCGGTAACAGAAAAATCTTTGTAGTTTTCCGGATCAGTAGTTCTTTTTTGGTGGAAGAAATCGCTTCCAGTGGAAGAAATGCTTAGAATTTTACAAATCATTTTATATCTTATTCTTGTCAAAGAACTGTTTTTATTCCTCTAAAAAAAGGATTTTGAAAATGCAACCAAAATGACTTATTTCAAACCTTAGTAACCTTTATTACGGTATGGGCGTATATATATATATATATATATATATATAGTCTTAAGGTGTGCTATATTTATGGGATAAAGTGGTCAATATCAGAGATAGAGCGTGTATATATATATATATATATATATATATATATATATATATATATTAAAGAGAAATAGAATCGACTCTACTAAACCGATTCGAAGGCGTTTACTTACTATTTATTTTGATGTTTATGCAAGAAAAGAATAGTCCTGGGTATGACGATAAACTACATCCGACAGAAAAGTATCTGATCGGCTGATTGGAGCTTTTGAAGAGCGCGGAACCACCTTTTAATTAATGTTGTTCCGAGGTTCTGGCCCAGAGTGGTAGCACCTGTTAGGGCCCCAGATATAGGTAAATAGTGAACCGCCAAACAAAACATGAAAGTATAGAGTACATTTCTATAGTAAAAATACTAGCAATACATTTTTACATAAAAATTACCAACACCAATGAGCAGCAATACATTTATAGTAAAATTACCAACAACACATTTTGAAATGAAAAGAATCAGCACTACATTTCATAGTAGAATTACCAACAATACATTTTATAGCAAAATGACTAACAACACATTTTATCTGTAGTTGAATGCATGCAATTGCGTTCAAAATATATTTAGTTGGAGCCATAAAATTGTGTTCAATATATTTAGATTTCGGCCCTAAAAAAACACAGAGGTGTTAATATGCCGCTAAACAAAATCGACCAACCAATCAACAAGAAAAGAAAATTATTTGCATTTTTGACGCAAAGAAATTATTTTTGAGTGATTCGTTTTCTAAAGATGATCGATGCTTTGAAGGTTATTTAAAACCAGAAAATATATTAGATTGTAATTTTTTTTTTATTTTTTTATTTAGCGGGTGGGTAGATAATAATGATTTAGGGATAAAAGTCTTGCAAATTAACCCATAGCCGTGGTAGAAGAGATGGATTGATACTTTTCCCAAATGTATATGCGCTTAAGTGAATAACTAAGCTAACGCGAATTGGAACTCGGCTCTCCGATTAACAATCCCAAGCCATTATCCTTTACAACATCCGCACATCCATGCTTACAGCATCTGGAATTTCCAAGCGGTTACCCATCTAGATACTGACCAGACCCGAGTTTGTTTAACTTCGGTGATCGTACGGGACCTGGTGTTTCAACGAGATGTGGCCGTAAGACAAATGGTGTCTGGTTTCAGAAGAACTCAGTCTCAAATATTTTAAAATAACCGCATGTACCCATGTGAAAGACATTATTTTGCACAAATATTGATGGATTAAATGGAATATGTTGTACTGAACGGGTAGTGTATTGTGGCGAGGTAGAAAATGACAGTGCTAGTGCAAAGAAATACATTGGTTGCACTGAGGGCCAATTTAAAAAGGGGTGGTATAACCATTCTTCATTTAGAATACCAGAACGCAAGTTCAATACGAAGCTGGCGAACTACTATTGGAAATTAGGGGGGAAAATGAAAGAAGCCCGGTCATTAAGTGAAGTATTTTACGGAATGTAAAAGCTAGTAAAGTGAATGGCAATTAATGTAGGCTGTGCCAGGACGAGAAGCTAGCTATTGCAACTTACAAGGCTGGCTCTGAGTTCTCAGATGGGAGGTCTGAGATCATGGTCAAATGTAGGCTCATCAGGAAGTTAACTTTGGGGGCTATACGAACCCGGAGGAAATTGAAAAAATAATTTTCCCCTTCCATTCAATCCTTGCACTCCGCCATTACTTCCGATGCCACATTAAGGCATTTGAGTTCTTGTGTTGTCTCTGATTAATTCGCTGACCGGAACCACCTGACGAAACTTTGGCGGTCGAAATGCGGTCGTGTTCCGGTCAGCGTTTAATCTTTTTAAGATATTAAATTGCTCTACAGGTTTGATTTGTCTTACGTGAAATTGAGCACATTTTTTAATGTGTACGATTTTAACAAATATTTTAGTATTTTTTTTTTATTTCGGTATATATATATATATATATATATATATATATATATATATAACAGCAAAATTGTCCAAATCTTGTAACCGTATAATTATCTACCCTATAAAATGTTAAATATAAAAAAAAACACTAAAGTAATTGAGTTACTTTTCTCCAGGTTTACATATAAGATATTTTGCCATCATTTGTTGTAAGAATCTCTGAAAAACCCTTTGAGGTATTCAGCCAGAAAGAAAACAGGTTAAAATCGTTTTGTGTCACCTCCCCTGTCTTCTCAACTGAGCAATGATGAGAGGAAAACATCATTCAGATCTTCAGTAATGGTAGCAATATTCATACTTTGGCTTCCATCTTTAAAGTCCATTCAAGAACCATGCGTTTCATGTGCACGAATTTATCATGCAAACAAAACAAACTATCACTGTGGCAATGCCCGCATAACCATTTGCATTATGCATAACCGCATAACAAAAATTACCATCTTTGTTATATAATTTATTATTTAATTTATTAAATGTACTTGTAATCTCTGATTATGGTTTATGTAAGCCGAAAGCTTAGACAGGATGAACAATAAAAACATATATCAACATAGTGATTTTCTTTCGTGATTCAGTGATAATGCTAAAAAGCTTATTCGACAATATGACAGGAATTTACTTATAAACAGACAAAACTTGTCTATATTATTTAATGAAACATGCATTAATAATATATATATATAATCGCTTTGCGTTTGCTACACTTTAGTATGTAACCAAAAACTACCTTACATATAGCTGGGTCATTGGCAACTAAACCGGTCCCTCCCACCTTGCTTTTCTATCAAAGAGTGGGAATTAACCTTCATGTAGGGGGTCAAGGTCCATCTAGCACAATGGGGTTGGCTGAGCCTCATAGTTAAGTAAGTAACCAGTGTGGTGATGACACTGCATCGCTGAACGATGGGAGGCTCGCTTCTTAGACTGGTATCAACAGCCAAGGTGGAAGTTCCTTCGATGGAATCAGCGGCCATATCTATGTGACCAAGGGGAGTTTTCAAGGGGAATGACATCGACTGTGTTTTGATCTAAGTAGGAATTCGACTCTTCCAGATCTACTTGCCCTAGACACGCAATTCATGAAAGTATGTTTTTTTCAGTTTTAAAGCCAGGTATATGGAGGAAATTGGTCAGATACTAAGTTGTACAACGATCCTACAAACATGCCTAGTCATGGAACTGATAATAGTATATATTTGTGTGTATGTTATGATAATCTCAACCAAAGCAGCACTGTGAATGAATAGTTAAAGCGATTTTGGTCGAACATACTTGCAAGCAGGTAAAAGGAAATTATCAATCTGATTTATTATCGATAATCCGAAAACCGCGAGTCTGTTTGCTGGACTCATAAATTCTGCCCAAGCGATATTCATTCGAAGAGACCCCCTTCCCCGATTTTTGCAAATTCAAGCGATATTATTTCTGAAATAGTTTTATGCTTCAATGCAGACGTACTGCGAAGTGATTTACTTACCAATCATCCTTTATTATCAATTATATTTATGCATATATATATATATATATATATATCAAATTAAAGACAAAATGAAAAAAATAAATTGTGTGACGTGTTTCGTCCTTTAAGATTCCATCAGACTAAAGTAATGTTTTTAGTGACGTAATTATATATACGTAGGAAGAAGAGGGGGAATATGAAAATGCAAATGTTGGCTACCACGATGCATCCGTAGGAAACGCTGAAAATGCTGACACACTGAATTTTTTAATTTTTAAATTAACATTTGATAATATATTTCTTGACATATATATCTTCCCTGAAGATCTGTTTAGGTGAAACCTAGGTAGGTTTGCCTGGCTCCTTAGGATTATCTTAGGTTTTGCTCTACTTATTGTATTGAGCACTTTACGTAGTTGTCTTTTTACACATTTTTCTTTTTTTTTTTCTTTCTTTGGACTTGGAGCTTGAACCCTGGACTATTGTTTTCGCCTTATTTTAATGTTCCTGGTTCTTTCTTTTTTATTCCCCATTTTTCCTCGGATACCGCTTTGTTCTACTGCAAGTTGAGATATCCAAGGTTTTTCCAAACAAGTACCACCATATATATTTATATATTATATATATATACCCACAGTAGATGTGTATTTATTAAACTGTACATTAGGTACCTCCATGAGATCGCTAAAAAAAAGAGCATAGCATGATGAAAAAGAACCCAAACTTGACGAAAACAAAATTTTATCGTCTAAATGCTTATGTTATTATTAAGAGGAAAGAGCAAATTTTCTTTAATTATTTAAAAAAAAAAATTCCTTCTTTTCAGAACATTCTAAATAAATTTTGATAAAAAAAACCTTGTTTCTCTTTGTATCACCGGAACTAGTAAAATAACATATACAATTTTTGCACATTTTTTTTTGTATGACACACATTAATTTGGAAAATCTTGCAAAAATAAAAATAATTGTCCGATGTTAATGAAACTTTCAGAAATTATTCACTGATGATCGAAATTATTATAAATATATTTTTTATTAAGGACATGACAGAAATATTTTTTTATATTTATTACCCACCCCCAACTAATTTTATGAAAACGCTAGAAATTCGATCGCATCGGGTTTAGTGATTACAATAGTCAAAAGCACAAGGCTTTGAGGAATGCAAATAATGTTTCTTTTTTGTTTTTAATTGGATCAGCTCTGAATTGTAACATACAAAACTCAATAAAACAAATATATTATTTAATTTCAAATGCTTTTATTTGTTTTTAGTTGTTTTTATGAATATGGACAATATTTTCTGAAAGCAAAAAAATTTTTCGATGAAAAATAAATTTTTAATACAATTATTTGTTATTTTTTAATTATAATAGATTTTTACATTTAAGTTGTTAAAATATAAAATTAGTTAAAAGCCGCATCAGGTTTTGTAAGTGTCCTTATGAGATAGATCTATTTTTAGCGCGTTGTAAATTGTATCATTTTGACTAATCAGAAGATCCGCAGTAATTAAGAAATGTAATTTTGTGTTTATAATCGGGATCTAATTATAAAGTTCGGAAGATCAACCAGAATACAATTAAGTTGCGTTATTTGAGTTAAGCATTGTTCTCCGCTGTTAAGGCCTTTACTTTTGCGAAACACGCGTGGAGAAGTTTATTTGATTTTTCAATTTCAACTGAGAAGGGTACCTAAAAGTATCCGTATAATCTTGTGAAATTTATATGATCTTACTTTTATATTAATCTCAGTTATGGCATTTTTTCCATAAATGAAATATCAAAGTTAATAATAAAATGAATGGAAATACAAATAACACAGTAAAATATAGTAAATGTACATAAAATTATAGTATTTTATGTACACATGATAAAATTTCATGAGAAAGGTACCTATAAATTAATTAGATACCTTTCTTATGAAATTTAATCTCATTCGTAACAGTCTTATTTTAATTTCTTTATAATATATTTTCCATAAAGCATCGTAAACGTAAAAGTGAAAACTAAGTACAAAAAACAAAAAAATTTAGAGCGCTGGAAGTTTTCCTTAAAAATAACAAGGTAAATAATTTGTTCACTTAAATGTAAAATATTTCACTTTTCTCCTTCCGTAGAACACATTATGATCACGTAAATCCGTCAATACGTCATTCAACACTTGTCAAGTGACGCGAAAGTTTATGACCTGCTTTGTTTTATTTTCAAATTACATCTTTTCGATGCAGAAGCTAAGTTAAGCTTGGTTCAAAATATTTTAAATAAACATTATAATTTCTGATTTTCTTAAAATAAGTTTTTAAAAAAATGAAAATTGATTTTCAAAAGAATTTCAAAGTGAGATTTTGATCTTTTTTATAAAATTGAAAAAAAAATGATTGCCATAATCGATTATTTGTCAATTTTACTGACTAAAAAAAAAAACAAGATTTTTAACAAAAATTTCGAACGTGCTCGGAACGATTAAAAATGTAAAAAAATACACGAAAAATAATTTTATCTTTCCTCTTAATAATAACATGAACATTTAGACGATAACATTTTGTTTTCGTCAAGTTTGCCGTCTTTTTCATCTTGCTATGCTCTTTTTTAGCGATCTAAAATTTCTCGAATATTTATTAGTATAAATTAATATAAATAATACAATATGAATAGTTTAATATATAGAAAAAATAACTTCTTTTAATTCAAATACAGTCTGTTTAATTTTATTTTTAATTATTTAATTACATTTTCCAATTTTCGAATACGATCCACATTGGGATTAAAATTTTAGCTGTAATGTCCGAAGTTCATGTTTTGCTGTTTTTGTTCAAGTACTTTCAACCAATCTCAGTTATTATCAAGAAGTGGATGTTGTCTGTATGACAATGGTAATGGTATTAATTAGGATTGTATGACATCGTTGTTATACTATTTTTTGTTTTCAAACATGGCTCGTGGAACTAGAACAGTCTACCCCAGTGATCGAAATAAAGGGTTCGGTTCGAAATTCCAACCACCTGAAGAAGGCCGGAGCGAACAACGGCCGAAATGTTGTGACAAATATGGCGACAAAGATGAGGACAATAGTCCGACTAATGTAAATACTGTACATAATACCTCATCTCAAAAATATAGACAGACTATTTTTTTGTTTGCTTTTCTCCACATTTCAACACAATCTATTTTGTCCATTTTCGTTGATGTTAATTTATACTGTTTAGCTGGGGTTTTTTTTATAGTAAAGCATCGCAATCAATGTTACTAAAGAAATTCATTGGAAATTATATTAATATTATAATCTTAAACAATAAATTTATTATAGGAAATCATTCAAATTAATTTTACTACAGGATTGGGAATAATATTACTCGGGGAAAGCACAGCAAATAATTTTAGGAAAGGATTGTCATTTTGCGAGAGGAATGCCTTGTAAATGATTTTATTATAAGAATGCTTACTTAGTAATCATTTGCATCTTAGTGGTTTTATCGCCTTGCTGGAGTTGAAATGATTTTTAAAAAAATGAAGTTCCAAAGAGTATTTGTGGGAAAGCAGCCGACCGAATTCTCTTTCTTAGTCGCTATCCACGGAGTAAATATACTGGTTGTAATAAAACGAAGACAATAAAATAAACGAGTGGCGGTCTGGAATAACTGGCGAGAGGACTGAAAACTATTTGGTGGAGTAGGTAATGGCCGCTCCAGTTGCTGCTATGCAGTAACTACTTATTTAAGACGTTGCATACTGACGAAGACAATATTCGGATTATTTTGCGAATGGATCCAGAATGGCCAGCTAACAAATCCATGGCGTTTTACTTTGAAAAGACTGACTTCAAAAAGTTCAGAGGTCATCCAAGAACCACCATAGTCACAACGCTGAACTGAGACATTCAAAGGATAAAGCAGAAAGATCCCCCTCTTTTCGTTTAGGAAGTTCTGCAACGAATCCGCAAACTTGCAGAGGACAGAGAAGGCTGGCAAAATATTGTCGAATCATTATACAATGTCACTGAAGATGAGAGATCATGTTAATTCATGACCTCAAATCGAAACAGTTTTGATGATGATGATGGTGATGGACTGAAAAAAGTCGTCAAACCTTAAATAACCGGTTAGGCTCTTCACTTCCGGGCACGAGAGTAACAGTTTTATGTGGGAAGCGCCTTGAATATTTATCAAATTCCTATAGTCATTTCATCTGCGCATTTATTAAATATATGCATAGCTATTTCGAACGAGGGTGAGACATGGTCTTTGCTCACGATTCCTCTCAAACAATACTTCCTGGAAATAGACGCTTCTAATAAACAATAATGACGACTTGCCAACTTCTCCAGCGTAGTACACCAGACAAAAGCAAAATGATTCTGGCGCTGGAAAGCTCTCCGCCTGACTGCTTACCACTGAAGCGTGTAATAAATCTCCGCTACTTGGCTTGTCACTCCGCCAGTTGAGCTGACAAACGCGCCGTGCACGCATCGTTTACGCTAACGACAGGTCATATTTCTGTGTCTTCTTTATGTGCGATGTCTCCCCTCAGAACGTAGGTGATCATAGCTCTCCACAATTTCCTTTGTAGCTCTTAATAAATCTTGCCTTGTCGTTATTTCTCTTGGACCCTGCTCCGCCATCTATTTACTTAAGCTCATTTTGTATGTTTTGCGTTGTTTCCCCCTCTGTCCTTCAACCTGTCCTGTGAGTATCAGATTTTCCAAGCACTCCTTCCTCATTATATGACCCAGAAGTTTCAACTGTCTGTTTCTGATGTCAAGTATAAGTTTTCTTTTTGCTTCCATTTCTTTTAAAACCTCGTTTCTCAAATGTTCGATCCGTAGTATCCCTAGCAGCCTTCTGTAGAGTCACATTTCTGCTGCTTCAAGTCTCTTCTCTTCTTCATCTTTGAGGAGATTGTTTGATTGATTGATTTGTCTGTTTAAAGGAATATCAACTCTTTATGGGTCATTTAATGCCGAAATTTAATTTTCTTGGGAGCTTAGAAGTAAAAATGTTATTCTGCTTTCACAATTGAATACATGGTAGATGATACTCAGCTTTTGTGCATATAGATGTTTGCGCGGACATAATTACTGGAGGCGGCGATATGTGTTTTTTATGTTGTAGATTTGTTGAATTTATATTTTAGAATAGAGTTTGATTTAAGAAATTATCGGATGTTATATGGATTAATGTCATGAAAGAGATTTTGTTGGTTTTTGGTAGTATTTTAAGCAGATTTATGTGAAGTCTCTAAAGTTGGTTAATAAGCGCGTATTGTTGGTAAAAATTATATTAAAATGCTTTGCTGTTATTTTTAATATAAAAATGTCCTTTTATACTTTTATAGCATTTTGTTTGGGGTTCAGTATTTGACCATAGCTGGGACCCTAACAGGTACTACCACCCTTGGTCATGGTGAACCTTGGAACAATAGCAATTAATAGTTGGTTCCAAGCTCCTCAAAACCTCCAATTTCTCGATTAGAAGCCTTGCTGCTTGATGTAGTTTATCGTAATACCCAGGACTAGAGGAGATTGTCAAGTATTCACTGCCATATAGGAGAAAAGATATTACGTAACAGTTCAGTACTTTTTTTTCTTGCGAAGTTTCTCTGTCTCTTAATACTCTGCTTAGCTTTTGGAAGCCATTTTGGATATCCCAATGCATCTTCGGATTTCAATGTCGCAATTTCCGTCTCCTGTTTCCCAGATATTTAAATTGTATTTGTTTGATTTTTAGGTCTTCAATTTGTAATTTGCATGTTGTGCTGTTTCTTTTGCTAACAACCATGGATCTGTCGTCTTGTAATCGAGGTTTACTCCTTTCCGACCTTCTGCAGGAGTTTTCTTTCTGCGTTTGCTATCAACACTGTCTTATCTGCGCATGTTATGCTGTTAAGATTGTGATCGCCAATAACGAATCTTGCTAGGATTTCTAATTCTTTTAGAATCGCCTCACTGTATCGGTTGAATAAGCCTTCTTTTCTAATTATGCGACCAAGAAATTTGAACTATCTCTTCCTGATGTTAACTATAAGTTCCTATTTTGCCTCCATTTTCTCCAAAGCTTTATCGTTGCTCACATGTTCGGCCAATGGTATCCTCAGCATCATTCTGTAGGACCGCTTTTCTGTTGTTTCAAGTCTCTTCTTCATCCGTACGGAGACTGTCCAACATTTACTGCCATATAGGACTGATAACACATCAGGGTTCAGTACTCTTTTCTTTGTTTCTAACGAAGTTTTTCCTGTTTCTTAATATAGCTTTTGGAAGGCATCTTTGGTCATCGCAATGCAACTTCAAATTTCAGTCTCGCACTTGCTGTGCTCTGTTAAAACACTTCCCAGATATTTAAATTTTTGTACTTGTTTGATTTTAGTATCCCCGATTTGTAATTTGCATTTTGGGCTCATCTTTTTTCTAGCCACCATTCATTCTGTCTTCTTGCAATTGCTTTTCTAGTCTTTTCTTCTCAATATCCTTCACTATCTAGGAGCTTTTATAGTTTCTTTTCTAATTTTGCTATCATCCCTGTGTCATCTGCATATCTTATATTATCAAGATTGTGGCCGCCAATAATAAATCCTGGCAGGACAACTTATTTTCTCCGAATTGCCTCGCTGTGTAGGTTGAATAAATCTCGTGGGAAGATACATCCTTGTCTTACACCCATTTCTATTTTTGTGTATATGCTGAATTCATCTGTCCGTATGTATGTAGGTTGCTGCTACTATCGGATTTTGATTATTCTAATATCCTTCCTAAATATGCCGTATTTACTGGTGTTTAATACGACTATTTAAGCTAGATCCAAGTTCAGAACCCTTGCATACAATTTCTTAGTAATATTCACACGGGTAAAAAAATATACCGTTTGTAAATGAACGGTCGGACAGTCGGTATTTAGTTACTTGGTTTTAGCCTTGCCAAAATATTATTTTTACTACATTTATGCATGTCAGTCCTCCTATGCGGCAGTGACTGCTCGACGATCTTATCACTGAAGAAAAGAGGCAACAGAAATATGGTTCTACAGAAGGATGCTGAGAATACCATGGACTGAACATGTGAGCAACGAGGAAGTTTTAGAGAAAATGAAAACAAAAAGGAAGTTTATTTTTACATCAGAAAGTGACAGATATTCTAGGGTATATAACGAGGTAATACGGGCACTTTAGTGTGAATTAATGGTTAACAAGCTAGGTCAATTATGACTGAGTAGTGAGGTCTATCCATACTGGGTGCACCGTGTGCCACATCTAAGCTACGCTTAGTAAATCGCCATAAGGAGGTAATAGCGGTAGACCAGTGAGAGGCTATTAAGGTTTCATCTATGGGAAAAGGTTTCTTGGGCGGGAAATAATTCATCGCCCACATGGCGACATGAATGCTTTGAGCTCTCGAAAGTGTGAAATGGGCAGTTCTAGCCCAACTATGGCAGCAATACATTATTCTCGGTCTGATCTTCTGAAAAAAGAACATGACAGTAATGAGACAGGTGCTTTGTGGAATGGCAAAATTGTACCCACCATTTTCTTTGGCGTCTTTAGCGATGGTTCATATATATGATTAGATTACTCGGAGAGCCGAGTTCGAATTCCAGTCGAATCCATTACATTCACTTACGTGCTAATATCAGTGGGAAAGGTATGAATCATCTTCTTCTACCCGCCGCCTCCTAGCTATAGGTAAATAGCAGGACAGACCGGATCTATAGCCTTGGATGGAAACTGGTCTACCGAAGAAAGAAATGGTAACCTATTGTGGGAAAAAAAATCTGCCTCGTCAGTCATGTATCGAAAGATACATGATCGCCTAAGCATGTATCCCGCATGGCACATAACTGACTGACCCTTGGGAAAGATATGAAACCTCTTCTTTTCCCCTCCCCAGCTATGGGTAAATAGCAGGACAGACCGAGTTCTGTAGCCTTTGATGGTAACTCGTTTACCGCAGAAAGAAATGGCAACCTATTGCAGGAAAAAAAATCTGCCTCGTCAGTCATATCTCGAAAGATACATGATCACCTAAGCGTGTATCACGCATGGCACATAACTGACTGACCTTTGGGAAAGATATGAACCCTCTTCTTTTCCCCTCCCCAGCTATTGGTAAATAGCAGAAATTGTACAAGTTTCGTTAAAAACGACTGATAAGGTACTACATTTAAGTTTTTTTTTTTTACTTAATTTTTCTTGTTCTCTCATAATTGTTTTCTTTTGTGGACATGCATTATATAGATGTCTGACTGTCAGAGCGCTTTTGTATATACTTTTAGCCATTATCAAGGATTATTTTAGTTTTTTCTTTTAACTGAATTTATGGATTTTTACGCATGTATCTATAATTATAGGAATATTTCATTCCCCAAACACTGTAAGCACATTGTGGCCGTCTTCATAGTTGATTTTAATTGAGTGTTGGCCTTTTCTTTTTTATTAATAATGCTTCCATTATTTTTAGCCTTTTTTAAAAAATGTGGCCTAATTAAGCTATGATCAGAGAGATGTAAATACACAGGGAAACCTACCAGACTCCATCTGCAACATACTCATTGACGATACAAATACACCCTTGTGCAAATTAATTGAAATAAAACGAATAATTCCGTTATTTACATTTTTTTTCGTATTTTTCCGATGACACATGATCCAGTGAACATGTTAGTACTTCGTATGTCCATTCCACGAAGTCGTTCCATGCAGATTGACCACAGATTCTCGATTTGATTTAAATCAGGAGAGTTTCCGGGCTAGTCTGTAGTACATTGATTTGCTCACTGGTATTCGTGCAGCGTTACAATTTTCGTACGCTTGCTTGGAGTAGTGTCCATCGCAGACAATGGCCGTAGGACAACTAATCGACATTCGAGACAATAGTGTCTGGGCGTGATGAAAATCTGATTCAATCACGGATGACGCAATATTTTTCAAGGACAATTCAATGTCATCATACACCCCGAAAATAGGCTCATATTACTGCACACTACGGCAAATGACCTAATCTAAGGAAAAAATAGCAATCGATAACATCCTGTCATTCCAGTGGGTCTTAAAACTTGACCATATAGTGAAAGAAAAGAAACTAAAGCGGTTGTTTCCATTAATTTACACAAGGGTGTATAATGTAAAATCCACATGTAACCCCCACCAGAAAAAAAAAGAATAAAATGTTTATCTCTTGTTTCCGGTTTCTTCTAAAAGCTTTCCTTCTCTTTCGCATCCGATGGAGATGGAGCCTTGGGTCTTGATGGCATTAACAGCTTACTCTGTAAGCCTTTAGCTCGAGTGGCTCTTGCGCCTTGTGCATTGTTTTTTTTAAAAAAAAGTTTTCACACCACGTCTATATCTCGATACCAATAAGTAACCGGATACGATTTTATCATGTTTTTATTCTGTATGGCCTTGGGTCTAATCTAAACGAAATAACAGCGTTGTCTCTGGTGATATATAAGCTTTGAGTTTAGGTCAGGTAAAAGTACTGCTTATCTAGGACGTCTAGACAAACATAATCTGACCATATACCACAAGTTTTCATAAGAGACAGGTTAATTCCTTTATCTCTTTTAATTTTTTTTTTGTTTTGCTGTTGTGTGGAATTAGTTTTTTTTATATAACAGACAATTCGCTATTAAATAACTTTTTACTTAACTTCCATGCTAGCATGTTTAAACATGTCTATCAATATTTTAAAAAATGTTATCGAGCATATATCTGGTAAGCAACTGGAAATCATCTGGAAAGTATGTGGCAACCAACGAGTAAGGACGTGGTAAATATCTGGGAAAAACCTGACATTCATCTGACGAGGATCTAGTAATCATCTGGTAAATGCACGTAATAGAGATGGCAAAATGCTGGCAAGTCAAGAGCAACTGTCTAAAAGCGACTTATTAATTAGCTGACAACTGCCAGATCCTGGTGAGTTCGTTATCTGGAAAATGTCTGTCAAGCAACTGGCAACCATCTGAAGAGCTGGCAAGCAACTGACAATCATCTGGTAAATATCTGTCAAGCAGCTGGTAAGGATCTGCAAGCATCTGGTGGATATCTGGATTGTCTCCTTTTATTACGAACTTTCGGTCTGAAGTGATGACTAAAAAAATATTCACGAAATAAATTATAACTGAAAGGTTTTTATTTATTTATTATTATAATGCTCTGTAATTTATATTTACATTGAGCTGTCTTTGGATTAATATCCTCTTTGGAATTATCCCTACCAGTCGCCAATTGGTTCTAATATATATATATATATATATATATATATATATATATATATATATATATATATATAGTTAGTACATAATAAAATCACAAATATAGTATAGAACTGAACCGATATAGACTGAGTTCGAACTCAGTCTATACCGGGGTTGAATAAGACTGAAGAATTTCGTCGGTTGAAATAAGTTTATTCAGCATATGAGGTAATTTTGGATTTTATTGCGTACTAATTATTTGCTCTGTAATGAATACAGTGTTAATATTTTTATATTACTAGGATCCAGTTGGAGTATATACCAACGGATTTATTATCTTATATATATATATATATATATATATACAGTGTAACCCGGATATAAGAGATACCCGGATATAAGAGAGATCTTCTTGGTCCCAAATTAGAGGCTGTGTTAATGTATATATAATAGACCAAACCCGGATATAAGAGAAAACCGGATATAAGATACTTCTTATCCGGTCCCGACAACTCTCTTATATCCGGGTTACACTGTGTGTATGTATATATATATATATATATATATATACATACAGACACTTTATTCGTTTTTTTTGTTTTTCGTTTTTTTTCTTTTTGGTGTACTGTTTTATAAACCGACGCTATGCGCTACCAAGTTTATTATTATTATTAAGGACACTTTTGTATTAACTTTTTAGTAATGCTGGTCATTCACATACAGTGTAACCCGGATATAAGAGAGATTTTCTCTGGTCTCAAATTAGAGCCTGTGTTAATAAAACAAAATAGACCAAACCCGGATATAAGATACGTCTTCTCCGGTCCCGACAACTCTCTTATATCCGGGTTACACTGTAATATATATATATATATATAGAGAAACTACCAGCGTCTCTCGTTTATGAGTACATGCAGTCAATGTGAACAAACCAAGACCGATGATAAAAAATATAATTTTAATGTATGCTATATTTATGGTTTAAAGTGTATATCAGGGCTAGAGCGTAGTTAATTATAATAGTGGACAATGAAGGCAACACCCAGCGGCAGTCCGTTTCATAATTAAACGCAATCGTCATGGCAACTGCATTTAAGCATGAAACACTGTCGCCTCTGGATGTTTGCTTAAATGTCCACTTAAACATACAGTGTCAACTGTCGTCTAAATTACGGGAAAAAAAATAAAAATAACACTGACATCTCATATTAACAGATATATTTACCAAACAATCTTGAAACACTAAAGAGTAAATGTATTCAACTTCAAGCAAGGCCTCTCTCTCTCTCTCTATATATATATATATATATATATACACACACACACACACACACACACACAATGTGGGATGAATAAACTGTCTTTTAAACGACGCAAAAATGAAAATAACACAGACATCTCATTTTAACAGATATATTTATCAAAATTATACAAAAATATATTCGTCCTGGGTACGACGTTAAACTGCATCCAACAGCAAGGCCTCTGATCAGGAGGTTTTGAGGAAGCGTGGAACCACCTCTTAATTGCTGATGTTCCCAGGTCCACCCTGACCCGGGGTGGTAGCACCTGTTAGGGTCCCAGCTATGGGCAAATAGTGAAATCCCAAGGTGTGTCCACGTCCTGGGTATGACGATAAACTACGTCCAACCGAAAGGCCGTCGATCCGATCAATCGGCTGGTCATGTCATGCCCCATCACATCTAACCCATCCCAAAACAACTACAACTTACAATTAACTTTCCCTCCCAAACCCTACACTAAATATACTAACACCTTACCCCTAAAATGTGATGGGAAACAACGATGATGTTGCCAGCTATACGCTTTTGAAACAATGATGTTGCCTGGGATACATTTTTTTTTTTAAACAATGGTGTTGCCAGCTATACGTTTTTGATATATCTAGTAAATACTGGATCTGGCATTAAATAACCCATAGTGGTTTATATGCCATAAAACCCCAAACAAACAAGCAAACAAAAATATATTGAAATACGAAAGAGTAAAAAATCGCCATTGGCTTCAACTACAACCGCCAAATAACTGAGACATCCGGAAGAGACATGACACGTAGAACTAGAACAGTCTACCCCGGTAGACGAAATAAAGGGTTCAATTGAAATTCTAATCACCTGAAGAAGGCCGCAGCGTACAACGACCGAAACGTTGTGAATGTGGCAATGAAGATGAGAATAACAGTCCAAATAAAATGTTTGTATGTGGTCACTGAGGTCAACACCAAACTGCGACAGTCTGTTTCATGCTTGAACGCAATCTTCAGGCCATGTGTGTCGTGTTTTAGCTGGACTATTTATATATACTGGTCAATGGTGTATTATGGGTAGTAAGGTCCATTGTATTCTTCTAACGGTTATTGGGTGGGTGGTAATGGAATTATTCATGAGGCTGTTGAGTATAAACAATTATGGATCCGAATGCAATTATTTGTAGACATTTTGTCGTGTTGTTTGTTAACTTTTTTACTCATTATTTATTCTTGATTACTTGACTATTTGTTGTTGATTGCATTTAATTTTTTCTGTGTGTGTATTCGTAGTTTGTTAATGTGTTTAGTCTTTTAATTATTTTGATTTTTTTGTTTATTTTATTTCGGCATTAGTTACTTATTTGTTTAGTTTGAAGTGCTGGTATTGTGTAAAGTGTGTTATATTATTTATGTTGTAAATAGTTTTCATATTTACATTTAGCACGGTGGTATTTTACAAGTTATTCTTTTTAGTTTTTTGTTTTGAAAATCTTTCTTTTTCTTATTTGGGTCATGTTTTCAGTGCAATTGTAGCTGATTTTATTGTTTCTGTCGAATTTCTTGCAGGAAATGCTTGATTGGAGGAAGTGATTGTGTATGAATTTAATGAATATCTTTCTTACGTTTGTTTTTTTCTTCCTTTTAGTTATACGGCGGTGGGTTGAACAATATAATGTTTCCTTTCCTGTTGTTGTTTTTTCTTGTATTGTGTGGTGTGTTTGCCAACAATCCATAATCTTCCGTTTCATAATCTTTTTTGGCTTCGTTGAAGAAGGATTCATTGGAAGAAATTTCATAATAACCTGCAGCTAACTGATTGTGGGAGCTGCTTGATTATTATTGGTGAGTGGTTGGAAGTGGTTTGTCGTGTTTTCTATTTCACTGATATGTGTATTTTCTTAGGCTGAGTGTAACATCTAGGAAATCTACTTCGTTTACGTTTGTTTTATTCCCTATATTGAATTCCTAATTTTTTTTTAATTTTAGGTTTATTTTTCTGATTTTTTTGTTGTTATATATATATATATATATATATAGACGTTGGTTGAAATAGTCTATACTCATGAGGTCATTTTGGATTTCCCTGTTCTATATATATATATTATAAATTAACTGATTTAAAATATAGTTTCTTCGCTACACAGGAATTACCATGTTTCAAAAGGCGAAGCTAAAAACTTCAAATTTACTTATATAATTAAATTAAAAGCATTAATTCTGTTTCATCTTCAAGCGAATTTTGGAATAACTTATTTTTAAATTTACTGAGTTTTAAACGCACATATAATTCATCATTTTTTGTTTCCAAGGATACAGAGAAATCCAATCATTTATGCTCTGTAAATTTACATTGAGCACTGTTTTGTAAAAATAAAAATATCAATAAGAACACCGGATTATATATCTTACTGTTCTTTCTTTTTATTCTAATATATATATATATATATATATATATATATATATATTATTGTCGGTATAAAACTTATTGTCCGCCATGAATAGACAAAATTTGTTTTTACTATCACTCATGATAACAATTAAAAGGAAGTCGATGTTGATAAAGGTATAATCATCAATAAAAAGATATTCTTAAATGGAATTAATTGCAGGCCTAGGACAATACTTATGTTTATATAATGAAGTTTTCAAGGGAGAAATCTATATGGCCTCCAATATTTTTAAGTGGTAATATGAGTGGGACTTACTTCAACACTAAAATTAACAGCACAATTTTGATTATTTATCAGGTGATCTACAATGAAAGACCCGTATGTGTTTGTTAGAATATCTGACAGAGAATACTTACATCCAGCCTTTCAGTCACTCTTCCTATGTTGTGCAAACCACAACTACATTTAAATGTATAAATCAAAGAACTATTATGATGAGGTCGAAGAACGTCTTTCCATATGGATGGAAGGACAGATATGGCAGGAAAAACCAACATGAGTGTTAGCAACAAAGTAACAGTGTCAAACTGCTAAAGAAATCTGCTTAGCATATCTATCATCTACATAGCGAAGGAAGGCACAGGTACATAGGACATCTTTGCACTGTAACCGGTTTAACTTATTGAATTCCGAAATTTTATTCTTAATTACCGAGATATATATGGTAGACTCTCTCGACGTATGAGGGTCAAGCAACTCAGTTTCTAGGAACCAATAGCCAAACACCAGCACATATGGTTTGATTATAGTGGTGAAGGTTTTGTGCAGAACCAACCCATTTTTGAAGGGCCGAATACAGAGATCTGGTGCACTACGTGCCACAAGGTCCCCAAACGACTCTCCGCAGGTTTTGAATTCAGATTGTCCTTCTCTTAGACCAGTTGCCATCCAAGGCTATAGAACCCAGTCTGTCCTGCTATTTATTGATAGCTAGAGTGAGAATAAAAGGATTCATACCTTTCCCAAGGGTATTAGCACGTAAGTGAATATAATGGAATTCGAACTCGGCTCTCCGATTCCTCAGTCCGAGCCGCTCCAGCTTGCCTCATATATATATATATATATATATATATATAGAGAGAGAGAGAGAGAGAGAGAGAGAGAGAGAGAGAGGCTGTGGAGTAATGGATTACAGTATTACACTCACTTCCATGCTAATACCCATTGGAAAGCTATGATTCCAGCTATGGGTAAGTAGCAGGACAAACTTGGGTGGCAGCCGGTCTAGGAGAATTTGAACCCACTTGGAGCCTCGCTACCATACAATATGCGGACTTGCATGCAAGATTGAGGTGTCATTGAATGAAGTTTTCGGCTACTCAAACGTCGAAATCAAAGGGAGAGTCCATATATTATTTAGTGTTTGAGTAGATGTCTGTATGTTTACGCCAGAAGACATTAATTTGAGTATGTGTTGAAATTTCTGAGATGAGGTATTGTAATTATTTCTCAGTACTGATTTATTACCAGAGCTCATATTGCAATTTTGTTATTGTTTTTTTTTCTCTAGCACTCCGTATTACCGGTTGCCATATTTTATTCACTTCTATTGCTGGGCCGGCTTAGGAGATTTTTGTCGCCTAGCATATGTGCTGATTCCTACAGATTTCGTATTTTTCACTGCGACATCCGCAAGAGGCATCGCACGTGGAACTAGAATAAAGGGTTCAGTTCGAAATTCCAATAACCTGAAGAAGGCCGGAGCATACAACGGCCGAAACGTCGTGAATATGGTAAAAGAAATATGAGGACAGCAGTCCAAACATTATAAATAATATAAATAATTAAATTGAGAGTTTTCTTTTTTTAATTAATGTCAACTGGTGTAAACAAACAGAAAACGTATTTCCTGATTTTCGATCTCTAGGAGAGTAGATATTAAAAAAAAGACAGGTATATTTACCCAAATGCATGCACACACTAAATATAACGTACATAGCAATAAGAAGTAATGCAAGATTTATAAAATTCATAAATGTCATATATATATATATATATATATATATATATATATATATATATATATATATATATATATATATATATTTCATTGAATGTGACAAACAAGGAACAATTATAAGTGTTTCCTTCAGTTTTTCTAATGGCATTAAAGTTTTACTTTTACAGAAATTGAGAGAATGAAACATTGTCCGTAGGGATCTTATCCCTCTCACTTTCTCTCTCTATACACACACACACACATATAGTTTTATATATATATATATATATATATATATATAGTTGTATATTTAGGCAGCAATCCTTCGTTTATGCATGTTTCATTAAAAATGACAGACAAGGTACTACGGTTAAGCTTTTTATTTAATTTTTCTTGTGTTCGAACAAGAGCTTTCTTTTCTGGACAAAGAGTAAAAACTGTCCAAATGATTTATAGTTCCTAGATCTTTCGGCTATACCTTTAGCCATTATCAAGGATGATTCAATTTTTCACCTTAATTGGGTGTGTGCATTATATGTATGTTTTAGTGTGTTGTAGAGATGTTTTTAATTTCCGAATACGGTTAGCACATTGTGTCCTTGTTCGTAGTTAATATTGTTAAAAGTTGGCTTTTTCTTTTTTTATTATTAAAGCATCCATTATTTTTAATCTTTTTTTACAAGTATAATATGTAAGTTTTACATGCATATATATATATATATATATATATATATATATATATATATATATATATATATATATATATGCAAGTGGACAGTGGGGTTAATACAATATATTTCATGTTTGAACTGAATTTTCAGGCCATGAAAGATACTGTCACCACTCGTTGTTGTACTCTGTGTCCATTTTTATAATTACATTCGATCTATACTTGATATTGAGCACATCAACTCATAAATATAGCATACCTTCAAACTATATTTTTATCATATATATATATATATATATATATATATATATATATAGGTTTTATTGAAGATGACAAGACATTGTGATTAAGCTTTTGAAACTGTTTAGAGGGGAAAAATAGCTATAGTTACCTTCCCACACCAAAACAAACTTGTAAATAAACAATCAGAACTCATCTCAAAATGCAGGCACGAAAACAAATTTTTACTAAAAAAAAATTACTTGAAAGTTTGAAAACTGAAAACGAATAGGAATAAACAAAAATAAATAAATAAAATAAATTAATCTAAACTAATAAATAAATAAAGTAAATAAAAACAAAATAAAAGACCTCGAACGCACAAATAAACACAATCAAACGTAATGATAACAATCAATAATAAATTTAAAAAAGTTAACGAACGCCATTATAAATAGCCAAAATCCTGCATCAGGATCCACCATTATTTCCATATTTATTTCCTATGCCGGTCTGCGTACTCAAGAAAATGAGCCCACCGGCAGGATTCGAGCCTCGTCTGATCCGGAGTGTTTTAACGATCAGCTACCAAGAGTTTCACAATCAGGCAAAGTTTTATTCTGTTTTTTCTCGAAACACATATCTGCTCAGTTTCGTATTCGAAACGTACACAAAGCAATTACTAAAGAATTAATGGATTTTATTTTTTTACTTCCAAATATTTTTATTACTTCAAAAGATATTCTTAGTAGATACCCGCATTTGAGTAGACGCTCGGTTTATTTTAAACAGTACTTATTCCGTCTACCGGCTGCGTACGCGAGAAAAAAACGTTCGAATAACAATAAGACGAATTAAAAAATAAAATACATTCTTTTATATATATATATATATATATATAAAATATATGGTTCAGTTCAATTTATATTAGAATGAATCATTCATACAAAATTTTACTAATTTACTTTTTACATGAATGATTCATTGTAATATATATATTTATATAAAGTGAATTAGTAAAATATTTATATATATTCGCATATATATCCACATACGTGTGTGTGTGTGTGTGTATGTATGTATGTATGTATATATATATATATATATATATATATCTTTATTATAATAAATTACAATAAAAACATTTTAGATCGATACACAAAAGCTTTCATGTTTCGATTCTAAGGTGGTACTTCTTCAGGGGATAGTAGATAAGTAATGATAAAAATGTTTTATTAGGGAAATTCAAAAAACAAATCTTTACCTCTTTTCGTAAGTTAAAGGTGGGTATAATTTCAGAATGAACTTACGAAAGAAGGTAAAGATTTGTTTTTTAAATTTCCCTGATATTTTTATCATTATCTACCATCGGCTGATGAAGTACCATCTCGGAAGCGAAACATGAAAGTTTTTTTTTTTTTGTATAGCGATGTAAAATGTTTGTATTTTAATTTATTATAATAAAAATATTACAATAATATTTTGCTCTACTTTGTATTGAGTAATTTTGAAAAATAAATGCTATGAACTCTGAATTTTTCCTCCACCTGTTCTTTCTCTCATTTGTGTATATATATATATATATATATATATATATATATATATATATATATAATAACAATTATGTTTGTAAGTAGGCCGCTTGTGGAACGTCACTTCTGTTTTTTTCCATTTGTTTGAAAAAAAAAACATTTTAAGTGGGTATCTATAAGGGTAAAGAAAAGAAAAAGGCAAAGGGGTAACAGAGTGAGTCAATAGTGCTTGTTGATAACTAATAGAAAAAATGAATTGACGTTCCACGAGCGGCCTGCTTACAAACAGAATTGTTCATGATCATTTTGTTTCTCACCAGTCGAGGTGCAACTAAATGCAACGAAACCTTGTTGCATCTTTGTAGTCAGTAAATTTTTTTTGTCTATATGAAAAAAAAAATTGTAATAAATAATTATTGCTCTACTCTTGGGATTGAGTCCTCTTTTGAATTATTGCTGTGAACGTTAGAATTTATATATTATTTTCGTTCTCATTACATTCGGAGATATAGAGATATATATATATATATATATTAGGAAATCAGCCGACCATTAACTTTAATAATATTATTATTATATATATATATATATATATATATGTGTGTGTGTGTGTGTGTGCGTTATTTGCCCGGGGGAAAGTAATCAGTTTTAGGGAGGGGAACCGAAACTAAATCGCGTCATGAGAATTGACACGATTGCTTTGATAGCCGGTTGACGATGTCAAATATTGATATGCTGGATGATTCAAGAAATGTGTAAGCGTTTAAACATAGGCTATTCTTTTCAGTTTTTCTACAGATTAACTTTGCACAGTTTTGGACCTATGTTGTCTTTTCCTCATTTTTCTTCTTCTTTCTTTCTTTCTTTCTTTTTTTGTTCTCTCACTTCTCTTTCTCTCTATCTTTCTTTCTTTGTGCCTTTCCTTATAGATTTCCGTTTTGTCTTAATACTTTCGTTTCAGACTTTGTTTTTGTCTTTCTTTCCATTCCTCTTTCTTTCTTTCTTTCTTTCTTTGTGTGTCTGTTTTCCTTACTACTTTTCCTTTTTTTACCTTTACTTTGTCATTTTTTGTGATTTTCTTTGTTTTTCCTTTTTCTCTTTCTTTCTGCCTTTTCTTAGAGATTTCCGTTTTTTATATCTTTCGTTTCAGACATTGTTTTATCTTTCTTTCCTTCCCGCTTTCTTTCTTTGTCTCTCTACCATTCTATATTTCTTTCTGTTTTCTTTCTGTCTATCCATTTTCATTGCTTTACCTTCTCTTTGTCACTCTTTCTGTTCTTTGCCATTTTTGTGATATTTATTTCTTTTTCTTTCTTTCGGTTTTTTCTTTTTTTTTGTTGCTATCTTCTCTTTCTTTCCTTCTGGCTGCGCCTTTCCGTCTTTTTCGTATGACTAACTTTTATCTTTCTTTCCTTTTCTACCACATTTCATACAGCATATTTTTTCTTTCTCTCTCTCTCTCTATTTTTTTTCCGTCTTTCTTTTTAAATTTCTACTTTCTGTCTTTTCATCTTTATACCTGTTTTTTCTTTTCTTTCTTTCTCTCCATCCTTCCGTTGTAATATGCTTTCTGTTTGTCACACTTTCTGTCTGTCTTTCTTTCGGGATTTTTGTCTCTCCTTCATTTCGATATATGGAATGGCATCGTCAGGCGTTTGCAATTCCTGGAATTGATTCTGCGATGTTATTACAGAAATATTTCACTAGTAACGAGATTAAAACAATTCCCCGGAGAGACAGTTTTATTTGACGTTTCCCCAACACTCACCCCGACACAGAAAAAAATCAAAAAATCCCAGAAACAAAATAAAACGCTAAACTCATCACAAAAATGGACCATCAGTATCGGCTGCCATTTTGGCCGCTGCTCGTTCACCCGGGCCCGGAATTGTTTTCAGACAGCGAAGAACGACATTTTTCCGTGATTTAAACCTAGTATATATCTACGTACACATAGGCAGGGATGTGCACACTTCTCTATATTCGTATGAACGTCTCTGTGTATACTGCTTGCGCGTGATGATAAAATGTTTTCCAAGACAATTCCCATTAGGAAAAAAAAAAAAGAACACCCTTCATTTTATGTAATCTAATTTTCTTCGCAACCTGTTTTCAGGTCCGTAAAAGCGGAGTTTCTCCATAACTACTTCTCTTTCTCTCTCTCTCTCATATATATATATATACTTATTAACTTATATATATATATACACCTGTAGTGAAGTCAGTCAGTACGCTAACTCATCTCACTGTCAATGCACTTAATTCAGTATTGAATATTAATCACATAGAGTATTAAATAATGAAAATTAAAATCCATGTTTCAGTTTGTGTCAGGCTCTGTACTTTCTGATTTAGCCTTACTTAAAAATTACATACATTGATAGATACTAGTTGATAAAAACCTAACATCATAATTATTGCAACAAATTAAGATATGATTAAATCCGACTGATCGCGATAAAATGGATGAAAGATGCGAATACGTGAAGAAACTGCAATAACTACTGGGAGAGATAGATGGGTATGACAAGACTGGGAGAGATAGATGGGTATGACAAGACCGGGAGAGATAGATGGGTATGACAAGACTGGGAGAGATAGATGCGTATGACAAGACTGGGAGAGATAGATGGATATGATAAGACCGGGCGAGATAGATGGATATGCCATGACTGGGAGAGGTAGATGGGTATGACAAGACTGAGACAGCTGGATATGACAAGAGTGAGAAAAATAGATTGATGTGACAAGACAGAAAGGGACAGCTGGATGTGACGATGCTGAGAGAGAGAGAGAGAGAGAGAGAGAGAGGAATATGACGAGGCCGAGAGAGAGGAATATGACGAGGCCGAGAGAGAGGAATATGACGAGGCCGAGAGAGAGGAATATGACGAGGCCGAGAGAGAGGAATATGACGAGGCCGAGAGAGAGGAATATGACGAGGCCGAGAGAGAGGAATATGACGAGGCCGAGAGAGAGGAATATGACGAGGCCGAGAGAGAGGAATATGACGAGGCCGAGAGAGAGGAATATGACGAGGCCGAGAGAGAGGAATATGACGAGGCCGAGAGAGAGGAATATGACGAGGCCGAGAGAGAGGAATATGACGAGGCCGAGAGAGAGGAATATGACGAGGCCGAGAGAGAGGAATATGACGAGGCCGAGAGAGAGGAATATGACGAGGCCGAGAGAGAGGAATATGACGAGGCCGAGAGAGAGGAATATGACGAGGCCGAGAGAGAGGAATATGACGAGGCCGAGAGAGAGGAATATGACGAGGCCGAGAGAGAGGAATATGACGAGGCCGAGAGAGAGGAATATGACGAGGCCGAGAGAGAGGAATATGACGAGGCCGAGAGAGAGGAATATGACGAGGCCGAGAGAGAGGAATATGACGAGGCCGAGAGAGAGGAATATGACGAGGCCGAGAGAGAGGAATATGACGAGGCCGAGAGAGAGGAATATGACGAGGCCGAGAGAGAGGAATATGACAAGACAGAGTGGTAGAATGATATGGCAAGACTGGGAGTGATGTGTATGGCATGACTGAGAGAGATAGATGACTGTGACAAGACTGGGAGAGATAGATGTATATAGCATGACAGAGAGATAGCTAGATATGACAAGAGTGAGAAAGATAGATTGACGAGGCCGAAAGAGACAGATATGACGAGGCCGAGAGAGATAGAGGGATATGAAAAAACTGAGATAGATACATATGTCAAGACAGAGTGATAGAATGATATGGTGAGACTGAGATAGATAGATGGATATGACACTACCGAGATTGATAGATGGATGCAACATGATATATATATATAGATAGATAGATAGATGGATATGACGAAGCAGACAGAGAGTTAGATGAATATAACAAAATAGATATATAGATATGACATGAATGAGAAAAAGATAGATGGATATGACGAAGCAGACAGAGAGATGAATATAACAAAATAGATATATAGATATGACATGAATGAGAAAAAGATAGATGAATATAACTGTGAGAGATAGATCGATATGGACTGTCTTATAATAAACAGCCCGAGATAGATATGAACTGTGAATAATAGATTGGTGAATATATGACAAAACTTCGTTAGATATGAACCGACTGAGATAGATATTAAAAAGATGAATAAAATACACAGATATGAACAGAGTGTTGGCGATAGATATATTCACAGATATAAATTAATTTTTTAAGGACTTTAAAGATTTATTTGTATTGAACATCTAATGCCGTGGACGTTGCTTAGAGGCTGATTGTTGAATTCGGTAAACAGGGAACAAAGTGAATCTTGTGTTTGTTTTTATTTCACTCTCGCAATATTTTCGGGGTTTCATTTCAAAATGAAGTAGATTTTGGGTCTTGTTTTTTCTTTTTTTTTCTGCAATAGATCTTTATAAATGACATGTTTCCATTACGTTTATTCGGAAATCAAGGGCTACGAGGAATGAAACTCTGAACACATAACGCAGACTTATAGGGTGAAAAAAAGGCCGAAAGTAAGATTTATTTCGAGATTAAATGTGTATGTGCATTGTAAGCTTTCACGCGCAGTTGTGTATGTGTGTGTGTATGTATTAAGGTGTTTATATGCATATTGAAAGCCTATTCCTGACCGACGCACGGAACAGCTATGGTTTTTCTGCGCATGCTTGAATCAGTAAATAAGCCCACGACAATGGCGCTCCGAGAAGCAAAACAGAGTAAGCCTGTGGACGGAAACAGGACGAGAGGTGATCCGAATAAAGAAGCCTTTATTTCTGAATTCAGTTCAGGGTCTACGGAATGTACCGTGAAGCGTACTTGTTGACTCAGACAAGAGATTCAAACTTGCAAACGAACAATCAAATGCTGTCTTGAGAGATGGAGTCAGTCGCACGAAGGATGTACACATTCGAGCAGAAAGCATTTTAAATGTTCGTCAGTATCGGAGCTTTTAGAAGCGGGCGAATAATTACAAGTAATCAGATGAATACCCCATGTATATAAAAAGCCACAACCTCACCATAGACCTCAAGTACAACTCGTACATCGCTAAAGATTCTGGGGGAATGGATATTTAGTTATTATGCATTTGTGTACAGTTAATTATGTGAAAAGTATGTTTATTCATTAGTTGTGTATAAAATAAATAAAAAATTTGTATGTGTACGAATATTTGTTCCCCTTTCCCACTGTATATACTTTAGTCCTTGTTTTCTTGTGAGGAATCTGCCCCCAAAGTTTGTAAAAGTATTCTTGATAAACCATATATATATATATATATATATATATATATATATATATATATATATATGGTGCGTTGGCTAAATTGTCGTCTAAATTATTGAAAAAATTAAAAATCTCATTTTAACAGATGTATTTATCAAAATTACACAAAAATATTTTGGAATAATGAAGAGTAAATTACTTTTGTCTTCGTTTTCTTGTGAGGAATCCGCCCCCAAAGTTTGTAAAAGTATTCTTGATAAACCATATATATATATATATATATATATATATATATATATATATATATATATATATTAAATTTACATTGAGCACTATTATGTAAAAATAAAAATATCTATAAGGACACCGGATTATATATCTTACTGTTCTTTCATTTTATTTATATATATATATATATATATATATATATATATATATATATATATATGGTGCGTTGGCTAAATTGTCGCCTAAATTATTGAAAAAATTAAAATAACACTGACATCTCATTTTAACAGATGTTTTTATCAAAATTACACAAAAATATTTTGGAACAATGAAGAGTAAGTTACTTCAATATAATCGCCATTGGCTTCAACCGCAATCTCCGGAACTCCGCTGCACGTTCTTCTTGTTTAAGTTGGTGAATGCTGCCATAATCCTTGCTTTCAGTTCATTGGTGTTACAAGGAGTTTTGTATATTTTTTTCGCTCAACTATACCCTACACATAATAATCAAGGGTTTGCAGTCTAGGGAGTTTAGTGGCCAGATGTAAGGAGTGCTGTGACCGGAGAAATTGTTTGATAGCCATCATTGGTTTCTCCTGATTGAGTATGATGGTGCAGAATCCTGTCGCTAGACATAGTGTCTTCTAGCAACTACCCTCTTGATCCAGGGCAGCCCCACCACCTCAAGGCACTTGATGTAGGCCTCCGTGTTGATTCTGATGCCTTGTGAGAAAATTATTTGAGGCATAACATCGCCATCACTAGTGATCACTCCGAACACCTTCGTAATCACCATTAGACTCATCCAACTCTTTTTGAATCCTCTACACTGTCCTCAGATTGGCACCTAAACACTCTGAAATGTTCGTATTGGAGCTTCTGGTGTGAATGCCAAGCAGTACAGCATGCCGTTTCAAAATTCCTGACGGAGTGAATTGTGCCATGGTGCCATTTTTCTCGCAAAAGTTGCTCAAATGACCCTATTATACAGTATAGTCGACAAAACCAGAAACAACGCGCATGCGCCAAGTTAAAAATATAAAATGGCAACCATTTACCCACCGGACCCTGTATATATAATCCCCTAAGAGAGTCTGCTATAGAGGCACATCGAAGAACGAAAGCTCAGTGCCATATTAAATGATAGAACCTTAATTACATTTTAATTAAATTTCCACTGAGCAGTGACCGACCATGACTAACAATTTCCTAAATTTTCGCACATTACCGACCGCCTGATGATAGCAGCTAAACGTGTGAAACTGTTAGCCAGGGTAGGTCACTGATCACTAGAAATTTAATTTTATATATGACTTGGTTTCGTAAAGGTAAATTTAATAAGCATGTACTGTCTGATATAGACACCTTGAGGTTAACGTTGGAGAGACTCACCTTTATCAGTTGTTGAAGATCAGGCAACTGCACCTCAACCAATTCTTGTCTTATACTTATGCATAGCCAGTTGTATGTTACATGCTCAAGAGTAAGAAATCCTACCAGTTTAGTCTTCGCTGTTAAAAAGGAAAAAAGAAATTAAAAAAATTGTTTATCATTAAGTCCTATAAAATTCAATTAAATCAGATAAATTATTAAACCGTGAAGTGGGGTTTTTGTCAAAGTATTTTTCCAAACAAATCAGCTTATTCAAATTTCATCGATTGGTTTGCGAAATTGAACGAAACGTAGAGGTTGTAAATCCCGACAAAAAATGTTAGCGATAATTTTAATGATACTAAATACTGTGAAATAAATGTTGTCAGCGTATTGTAAAAATGAAAGTGGGATAACGGTAATATATCTATAACTACTAGGCATAAACAATTAAAAAAAATACGATGAAAGACAACCTAGTTCCAAATCAATAACTGTAACAATGGTTTCTCTGAAAAATCAAGATAACGTTATTATATCTACTACTACTACTAGTATTACGAAATAACTGTTATCAAAAAATGGAAGACAAATCCGAAATCAATAATTATAAGAATGGCGTCTGGAAGAAATTTGGCTAAATTAAGACTATTAAACATTTTCTTTTACATCAGAACTGTTAATATTTGCTAGCCGTAAACAACACAGAAACTTGTACAGTCGTTTCATCTTTGTCTACAATAAAATAATATGGTAATTGAAGAAAAAAATACGTGAAATTAAGTTGTAGTGTTCTCATACAATCTCTTGAAAGCAACTTCTTTAACGTGAAAACCTAAACAAGAATAGACCATATACGTCAGGCATATTAGCTTGTCTTCTTTCTATAGAATAATGATTTTGTTTGATTGGATAGAAGCCATATTTTATGTCAAGCTATTCTGGGATAATAATGAGGTCGTACCACCTATGCGAAGTTGGATTGGCTGCTTACCAAATGTTTTCTTTGGAAGAGTAATTAACAACATTACTGAAACACAGGCCAAAGCGCGATGTACTTTACCGAGAAAAGCATCCAAATATGGCTTAGTTTTATTTTCTTTCTTAATAACTTGAGATGAAAATATATCTGAGCTTCTTTCAGATAGAATCATTTCCTCCTGTTCTTCTTCGCCATTCTCCTCTAGAATGAAGGTGATCATGGCTTTCCTGAACTTCCTGTCCGTCGTAGCTTTTAGAAATATCCTTTTGCTATGCATCCTATCTCGTGTTCACAGGCTCATTAGGTAAATTATTCAGGTTTCCTTCTGCTTCTCTTGGTTACAGTATGCCCTGTAAGTCTCATACTCTCCAAGACTTCAATCCTCATTGTGTATTATTGTATAAAAGTGTCGTTCACTATTTACATTATTCGGACTATTGCCCTCATCCTTGTCGCCATATTTATAACAACGTTTCGGCCGTTCTACGCTCCGGCCTTCTTCAGGTGTTTGGAATGTCGAACTGAACCCTTAATTTCGCTCACTGGGGTAGACTGTTCGAGTTCCACGTGCCATGGATGTCAGTTATTACTTATCTCCTGTTAATTCTCCTCTGCAAGTTATCCACTGCCTTAACCGGGTATTGAACTCACACTCTTTGGATCCTGTCACTGGATCAAACCAACGCCTTTATCGTCTGTGCTATGTGTCCTTGAAACTAGATCGCCAGTGAGTAACACGAGTAATTCCATTATTAAGTAGATCACGTGATCATAAAGGAAGTGAATAAATAGGAAGTAGCGTGATGACTATATATATACGATCACTGTTCACTCTTCTTGTCTATCCACCATTGCTAAACGCTCACTCTCTCTACTCTTGCTACTATACGGATTACAGTTCTCTTCTGATCATTATACTATTTGGCGATTACTACTTGGACAAGTATTACTAGTGCGGATATTAGTGGAAGGCGTTACTACTAGTACCGGCGTCTACGAAGTCTCGAATATAACAAGCATTTTTGGAAGTGATAAGTTTGACATGACAAAAGTGACAAGCGAAGCCATCCAACATCAAATAATGTATTTTTCTAATACCCAGTGCTGATGTTATTTTTGTCACAGTTTTTCTCATGAATCGCTCACGTTTTCTCTTCATTGTATTCTCAGCCTCCTTCTGTAACTCCATATCTCCGTTGGCTCAAATCTCATTTTCATCTTTGTAAAAGATGCCCAGTATTCAGTGTCATATAGGTGGACTGATATTATATACAAGTGCAGGCACGGTGGAGTAATGTATAGCGGCTCGGATTGTGAAATCGGTGATTCCAGTAGAATCCATTACATTCACTTACGTGCTAATACCCTTGGGAAAAGGTATGAATCCTATTCTTCTCCCTCCAGCTATGGGTAAATAGCAAGACAGACCGGGCTCTATAGCCTTGGATGACAAATGGTCTACCGCAGAAAGAAATGGCAACCTACTGCGGGAAAAAAGTTCTTCCTCGTCAGTCATGTATCGAAAGATACATGATCGCCTAAGCGTGTATCACGCATGGCACATAACTGGCTGACTGATGGGAATCAATTTACAATGAATATACATAGCAAACAGGGCCCCTTATTAATTAACTCTTACAAAACTGTCATACTTTTCCCAATAGCCTTGGGAAAGCTACTGTATCACGCATGGCAAATAACTGACTCTTTTTAGTTTCTAAACAATTTTTCCTGTTTCTTAATACGTTGGGTGGCTTTTGAAAGACATCTTTTGGTATTCCAGTGCGCCTTCGGATTTCAGTGTCACATTTTCCGTCGTATATTATAAATCTTCGTGGCGAACAAAGCATGGCTATTGAAAGACGAATAGAATCAGTTATATGCACACATAAAAGAGGCTATTCTGTTTGAGCATTCCTACTCAGTTGTTGTTGGTTGATTATGTTCAGCAGCATGTCAACACCTCTATGGGTTATTTAATACCTAATTCTAGATATTATGAACACAACTGTATGAGTTCAAGTAAATACATCTTGAATGTAATTGTATGCCTTCAACTACAGATAAAATGTATTGTTGGTCATTTTGCTATAAATAGGTATTGCTGGTAATTTTATTATAAAAATGTATTTTTATACTTTCATAGTGTTTTGTTTTTGTTTTTTGTTTCAGGGCTTCACTATTTGCCCATTTCTGGCACCCTAAGAGGTGCTACCACCCAGTGTAGAGGCGGTTGAGTAATGTAAAAAAGGAATTTAGTTCAATACCAGGGAGAACAAAAACTTGCAGAGTTGCGTTATTAAATGGAATTAACTGATATTTAGATATATAAAAAATGGTATGATACGTGGAATTAGAGCAATCTACCCCCGTGGACTAAATAAAGGATTCGGTTCGAAATTCCAACGTATATCACCTGAAGAAGGTCGAAATCTACAACGGCCGAAACGTCGTGAATATAGCAATAACTATGAGGACAACAGTTCGAACGATGTAAATAGTGTCAATTTTTGTAGCGTTTGAACTTGTGATTTCGTTTCACATGTGACTGAAATTTATCGCAGATATGCATATTTGAAAAGATGATATTTCAACGGGGTGTTTTATACTGTTCGTGGGTGGATTGTGGATTTTATGTTAAAAATGTCAGTTGAGGAAAATCAGGTGCATTTTCGTCATTTGCTTCTCTTTAACTTCCGGAAAGGAAAAATGCAGTATATATATATATATATATATATATATATATATATATATAATGTGTGTGTGTGTGTGAATGAAATAAACCATGTGCCATTTATGGAGACAACGCTATAGAATCGGATATTGATGGTAAGTGGTTCGTTTTGCTCTGTAAAAGAGAGAACGCTGCGTCAGGCCTGCAGTCGATGAGATGCTCAAATCGAAAAAAAAAGCCCAGGCTAAACGATATGGAACAACGCAAAGATACTCAGGCATTTGGAAATATTTGGGTGCATTAATCTCTACGACGATCGGACTCAAAATTCAGTAGCAATGGTCAACCAAACGAGCTCGTAAAGCATTAATCCCACGCCGAGGCGCCATACCCGCCACTTGTGGGTTGTAACGGCTGGCCGCTCGTAACCCTCTCTGCTCACTACCCAAACCCTATTGCAGACGCCTTCCCAGGCACATTTTTGTTCGTTCAACACCCAGAGAGCCCACCTTCAGTTTATACTGCAACTATGCTGAACGGACATTAGTTACGGTTTCGAGGAGAGAGCGTGCATTATCTGATGTGATGAACAGTTTGAACACGGCCAGAAACGCTCGGTCACAGTGACTTGCGACTTCGATGTTAGATCTATCATCTTTAGTTCTGTCTACCCAATTTTCACTCGGAAAGCTTGAGTCAACCGGTGGTGTGATTCTTCCGGCAGGTCGCATCAATAAATTACCTTCCCCGACGGTAAGATTCGAACCCGGCTCTTATGGCTGAGAAGCGAACACCTCGGCCATGTGCTAAAAGTTGCTAACAACATGAAAAGAAACCACATGTCGCTACACCGTCATATTTAATCTTGTGTTGGAACAAAATAGTCGGTCGACTAAAGATAATCAACATCACTACACCAGCAGTTACCTGCGAGATTTGCTAAACATCCCTAATCTATGGTAATCACAATGATAATAGTTTCCTTATAAGGAAACTCTTATATAGGAATAAAGTGTCGCTGCCATCACTTGAGTTTGAACATATATCGCCAGCGAGCAAACACAAGCGATCCCATTATTGAATTAAGTACACCACGTGAGCTTTAAGAAACGCATATATGTAGTAAGTCGCGTGACGTCTAAAGGATCACCTCTTTCTAGTCTATTACTATATGGACCGCTATTCTCTACTCTATTCACTATACTATTTCTCTATTCGGATCACTATACGGATTACTGTTCGAGTGAGTATTATCGTGCAAGTGCTATTAGTGCGATTGATATTCGAAGGCGTCTGACACCAGTATTGTTCAACGGCGTACTATAGTTGTATCTGCGATTACAAAGTCTCTACTACAACGAGCATTACGAAAGTGACAACGAGTATTCGTTGGCATCACAAAAGTGTCAACGAGTGTCCGTTGACATCACAAAAGAAACATTCGGCAATCATTGACCGAAGAGCCAGCGCCGCTTAAGTTAAGCTTTTCATTATTCAATGGCCACCGGACTAAGATCAAAATATAGTATTTGTTTTCATCGTCTCTAATAGTTGTGGTAATACTTGCTGGTTCTTTATAAGGAAATATTCAGCAGTTACTTCCAAGGAGCCAGTGCTGCTCAAGTTATGGATTACTTCCCTCCATAGCCATCGGGTTGGATTTAAAGTGTAGTATTTGTTCTACTTTGAATGGCTCTTTGAACTTGTATAGACTAACCATCTGTAAAAAAAATTTTTTTTTTAAAGCTAGTGCTAGTTGAGTTAGACATTTCTTCACTGCCTGGGCATTGGTGTGGGATCAATGTATAGTATCTGTTCTCCTTATCTCTAATGGTAATATTAGCCATTTCTTTATAAGCAAACTGTCATATAGGAAGAAAACTTCCGCCAGGTGTATAAATAGCGGTGTCAGGCTACTGACTGGAGTGATTATTGAGTTACTATTGAGTGGAACTATCCAGTCGAATTAGTTTGAATTATTATGCATTGAGGATTTTGATTTTGATTTAGGATTTACCGGACGTTAAACCGAGCCGCGCTATTAACACGGTATTAACTGTTATGGTTAATTATTTTTGGTTGACTTTTACTTCTTTGTTCTTGTTAGTTATTTATTCGCAGTTGTAATACTGTTTTATCTTAACATTGAAGTCTTGAGTTATACTTAATTATTAACGGCCACCGTACTTCACAAAATATTTCTTATGTCTTATCAACTCATTGTAGGTTATTTAAAGCCAGAAAATATTTTTAGATTGTAAGAATTTTTTGGTATATAATACTTATACAAGTCCTACTAATTAACCCATAGGTGGGGGGAGAGGTTGATTCATACCTTTCCCAAGAGTATTTTCATGTAAGTGAACATAACTAACTGGAATTACAACTCCGTGCCGTTATCCATCACACTACTCACGATCATTTAAATGCAATATCAACAGTTATTTTCTGTCCTCTTTCTGTGTGAGTGACTACTGAGTGGAACTATCCAGTCGAATTAGTGTGAATTTTTGTGCGTCGATGATTTGGGTTTTCATTTGGAATTTACCGGTGGTTAAGCCGAGCCGCGCTACTAACAAGGTATTCGCTGAAATGGTTAATTATCTTTGGTAGACTTTTACTTCTTTGCACTTGTTAAGTATTTATTTGCGGTTGTAATTAAATACTATTTTATTATAACATTGAAGTTTTGAGTTATACTTAATCATTTAAGGGCCACCGTACGCCACAAAATTTTTTTTTAAGCACGATTTGTATGTTTTACAGAAACCAGAAAGGGTTGTTTTTTTGTTTAGAACTGGTGTAAGTTGGCGTAACACAGTGGTGCAGCTTAAAATTCACTAATATTCTACAGGTTGCTGGCAGAAATACCGCCCACCAGAGCCGGCTCAAGTTACTCGCAACTCGGTCAGTCGCCCGAGGCACCAACAACGCCGAGAGCACCATCAATACCACCATGTCATGTGATTGGGATCTTCTAAAGTTAAAGCTTATAAAAAACATACTTGCGGTTGTCCATGACTGAAGACAGGTTAAATTCTTTGGCTATTCTGTCAACAGAAAATGATCTTATAACGAAGATAGAATCTTATAGAAAGTGCCATGCAAAGATTTGCAGATCTAAAGAAAAATCTTAGAAAAAATGTCTTAGGTTGGATAATGAATGTTTTCTTTAGCTTGTTTAAGTTGTATATTGTAAAAAAAAAACAACTCGTTATTATACATTTTAAGTATTTATTTGCGGTTGTAATTAAATACTGTTTTATTTTAACATTGCAGTCTTCAGTTATACTTAATCATTAACGACCACCGTACGTCACAAAACAAACACTCGTCAACCATTAACCGAGCAACCAGTGCGACATTCTGACAAAATGTATAGTTTGAAAAAATAGGTCTCTCAAGTTCGCTGTTATCACTCTTTCCAGTATTGATGGGGGTTTTCTTCCAAACGTTTTGTTTGAAGTGGCCTGGAAAAAAACATCTTTATTATGTCGTTACTGTTTCTTCGTGTTACATGTGCTTATCCATTTTAGTGGTTGCAGCTGTTTAAAGTCGTCCACAAGGGAGGTTTCTATTATTTGACACGGATCTTTGTCTGCGATTCTGTAGATCCTGTTCACTATGTTAGAAGAAGGGCTGTCCTCGCTAAGACCGACGGTATTCATTCCTACGAATACGCTTTTAAGCACTGGTCTGAAAAAGGGGCTGTACACGTCTGACAGTAGGGTCATATCATATTAGACGTTTATTGCGTTTGGTTCTGAAGATGATCTCCCGGATTGGGATGCGAAACATCGCTCTATGGTAGGCACCCTAATCAAGTGGTGCATATATCAAATGAAATCTATCTTATAAAAGATTTATGTCTAAGACAAGCAGTTAATTTATATGAAATTGAATTTATCTGTCCTTCAAGCGATATCAATCTGTCGCAAGAGCCGTCAAGTAAATTCTTCACATCTAAGAGATTTCGTTTCTCTCCGGTTCTATTTAAAGATCGATCGATACGAACAAGAAAATCTCATCCCACACGGAAATCATCCAGTCGCACAGACCCATGAATAGACAGACTTTATAGTCATGTATACTCAATGATTTCTTCTTGATCCACACTTCTATCGACCTGTCGGTCTGTCTGTCTATCTAATTCTGTTCATATCTATCTATGTAATTCTGTTTATACTTATCTATCTAATTCTGTTCATATCTATCTATCTATGTAATTCTGTTCATCGCTATCTCTCTCTCTCTCTCTCTCTCTCTCTCTATATATATATATATATATATATATATATATATATATATATCAGTTTGTACATATCTAATTCTGTTCATATCCATTCATACGTATATCTATCTACCTAATTCTCTTCATATCTATCTTAGTCTGTTAATCAATTTCACTGAGCGCTATACTTATTTCAGTATGTTCATATCTATCCCAGTCTTTTTATATATATATATATATATATAATATATATATATATATATATATATATGAATATAGATGACTGTTTTTACGACAACTTAAATTTATTTTAAACTTGTTCTTAATTTAAAAATTAAGGTTTTAATTTTTCATATGGCGTTAAATAAAGAATATAATTTGTATGTAAATAAATTCATTTATCTAAACACTAATAGGCGGAATAATTTATAATAATAAGTTAGGAAATAAGCTTTGGAACTTTTTATTTTAATCAGTTTCCTATTAATGCCGTATTTATTTAATATTTAGAACATTATTTCCAAAAATCTCCGAGGATCCACTCGGTCATGGCATATAAACGATAGCTGCGGGGAGAAGACGTGGATTCATAACTTTTCCGCGTGTATTTCTACGTAAGTGAACGTAACGAACCCAACCAGAATTCGAAAACGGCTATTCGATTTCACATTCGGTGCTGTTACTAATCAGAGCACATCCAAGATAACAGCACACCGTATTCATAAATGACCACCTATCTCGGTACTGATCAGGCTAACCATGTTTTCACTTCGGTGATCAGACATGAAATTAGTAATACACTAGTAAAGTTTATTTATTCACGAAGCACAATCTTTGTTTTAAATATACATGCGTATATATATATATATATATATATATATATATATATATATATATATATATATACATGCGTATAAATATATATATATACATGCGTATAAATATATATATATACATGCGTATAAATATATATATATACATGCGTATAAATATATACATATATACATGCGTATACATATATACATATATACATGCGTATAAATATATATATACATGCGTATATATACATGCGTATATATATATATACATGCGTATATATACATGCGTATATATATATATACATGCGTATATATATATACATGCGTATATATATATATACATGCGTATATATATACATGCGTATATATATATATATACATGCGTATATATATATATACATGCGTATATATATATACATGCGTATATATATATATATATACATGCGTATATATATATATACATGCGTATATATATATATACATGCGTATATATATATATACATGCGTATATATATATATACATGCGTATATATATATATACATGCGTATATATATATATACATGCGTATATATATATATACATGCGTATATATATATATACATGCGTATATATATATACATGCGTATATATATATATATACATGCGTATATATATATACATGCGTATATATATATATATACATGCGTATATATATATATATACATGCGTATAAATATATATATACATGCGTATAAATACATATATACATGCGTATAAATATATATATACATGCGTATATATATATATATATATATACATGCGTATATATATATATATACATGCGTATAAATATATATATACATGCGTATAAATATATATATACATGCGTATAAATATATATATACATGCGTATATATATATATATATA
>OZ038501.1:67917801-67922801 GCA_964036315.1 Acanthosepion esculentum
ATATATAAATATATATATATATATATATATATATAAATATATATATGTATATATATATATATATATATATCTATATATAAATATATATATATATTTATGTATACATAAATATATATGTATATATATGTATACGTAATACATATATATATATATATATATATATATATATATATATATAATATATATATATAGATGTGTATATTATATCTTATATGCCGAATAAATAACTCTTCATTATGTATATCCCTAAAATAATCTTATTTTGTGTCCCTACTATAGAAGATCGCTTCTTTATTATTTCGGTCTCTTTAAGGTAACAATCTTTGAAATCTTGTTTGAGAATTAGCGAAGATATATGAGCAACCAACGACCTTTTTCTCTGTATTAAATGCCATGTCTCTTCACCGTATATACCAACGTATGTACCGGCAGGTTTCTCTTATTTAATATCTGCAGAATGCCATGAATTCTTGAGAATAACAGAGAAGTATTTATCCGTTGTCATATCCACGATTTTGAATTCAAAGCTTTCTTATCTACCCAAGTTTAGAGAACGATCCCTATCGTAATATTTAAATCAAATCCGAGAAAAAAAAAGTTTGAATTTTTCTTTTTTCAAACGCAATAGACAAAGCCGGAATTTGAAACTGGCACGCTGATTCCAGATTTCTCTTGTTACCAAAACCACTCATCACTAAGATATGTGTTAATCACCTTGTGAGCATTTTGTAGGTGCCTATTAATTAGAATAACGAATTTCAAGAATTTGTACTTGACTGCTTCTACCCTGTTCTATTCGATCAGATCAGACCGAAAATGTAGAACGCAAATATACGGCAGAATATTTTCCTAGATGATTAACAGAAAAAAAGGTTACTTTTGGTGGCGTTAAAAGTAACAGGCCATCCTTTGCCCCGGTTAACAATAGACTGGAGTTCGTCTTTGACGTCAGCCGCCAATTCGACCTCATCGATCCGATCGGATTTACTATCGAGACAGGAATAAATGGTTCTGTCATCAGAATAGATACCAAGTTTGAGGACTGATGCCATCGAGATGATCATTTTTAAAGACAAAGTAGGACCAAGGCTAGAGACTTGATGGACACCTGCATTAGTACGAATGGATCTGTAAAAAGTGTCCATTCAGGATAACTTTGTTTTCACGATTTAACAAGAATGACTGGATTAGTTCAAAAATTTACCCGGAGACACCATAACATTTCAATTTGTGAATAAGCCCTGTATACCACACACTGTCAAAAGCTTTCGAGGTGTTCTAAGCTACAGCCCGAGCTTTACCGTTCTTATCTCTCTCTCATATATATATATATATATATATATATATATATATATATATATATATGAGAGAGAGAGATATATATATATGAGGATGAATAAAGGATTATTCGAAAGTACTAGCATTTAAAAAAAATATGAACTGGAAACAACTGACAACAGTTTTATGAATGAGGACCACGTCATTCTATGGATTAACAGTATTTTAATGCATGCAATATATTCTACTAGCGATGTGATAGCGCCAATAATCGCATTAATATTGCTGATTGATTCTATGCGTGATTATTTCTTTGTATATATATATATATATATATATATATATATATATATATATATATATATATATATATATTCCCGAGCCGTCTCCCATCTATGCACTGACCAGGCTCGACGTTGCTTAACTCCGGTAGATCTTAAAGGAACCGGTGTTTCAGTGTGATGTGGTCGTAAGCCTTGGATTAACAAAGAGTTTTTGCTTATCGTTTGATGTCAGTCTCATCGTTTTTTTTTAAATATCGCATCTCTGCCTGTCATATCGTTTTTGAAAGCATCTCGTCTTCACGTGACAATTCGTTTTGCCGCGTTTTTGTTTTGTTTTTTCAATTATACTTGGTCTGTTTGTTCCTAAAACTGATAATAGTTTATTGTTTGTGTGATATTTTTGACGCTTAATGCTTCCAATATTTGTTGTTCACACAGCTTATGGATTCATTTAATTTTGTCTTTTACACATATAAGTATGTCAAAATAATGTTGCCTATGAATTCTTACGCCCTTTGGGTGATAGCATCTTCAATATCAACAATCAAAAAACATTAAATTCTTACATAGGCCACATATGCAACATGCCCTCTCGAAGGTTAACTTGTCACTTGCCGTTAATATATCGCTCACTAACAACCAAAGCAAATATCAACTTCTGAAAAATATTAGTAGATAACAACACACCACTCAATGCAAGGACAGACTCAAAATCCGCTATTATTAAACAAAATAAAGGAGCCAGACTAAATAATATATCATTCCCCACAAGAGATGATATCTTAGAAGTGTGTATAATATATTTAAAATACGTTCAAACAAAAGGGAAAAGTAAATAATTTATGCATTCTTTATGTTGTCGTCTCGCTCCTTTTAAACGCTACATAATATGTCACTTTTGAGTGAATCAAAAATAACCAAACGAATATGAACTTGAAAAAGTTAATTCACAATTTCCATCCTGACATACAACATTGGAAAGTTGAACAAATACAATAAAAATTAAACAGGATTTCAGTTTAAATTCATAAAACTTGTTTGGACATATATATAATTATTAATAGAGTAAAATAATTCAATTATGTATAAAATCCATACGTTTCTCAAGGGATCTCCCCTCACCCAAGGTATACATATACTACTACCAGTGAATACCCGGACAGTCGGTAGTAGGAGTACGTTAAGTCAAGTCAGACAGTAGTAAGAGTAGAACGTTGAGCCGGTCGAGTAGTAATAGAGGAGGGTAGCACAAGAGTCACAGTAACGAGCACTTAGACTCAGTAAGAAGTCATACAGCGATACGTCGATATCAAAGACTATACATATTCATCTACTAACCCCGCATTCCTGGAGCTACTAACCTGTATTACCAGTTTGTATTATTACGTTAATACATTTATTTCCTATATTAATTCTTGACGTTTGTTATTATTTGATACCGGATTTCATCCCGGAATCCACAACAGTATTATTAGCATGTAATTATTTGTAATGAATTCCAGTTGAATCCATTAAATTCACTTTCTTTGGGAAAGGTATGAACCCTCTTCTTCTATCCCCAGCTATGGGTAAATAGTAGGACAGACCGGGTTCTATATATATAGCCTTGGATGGCAACTGGTCTACCGCAGAAAGAAATTGCAACCTACCGCGGGAAAAAAATCTGCCTCGTCAGTCATGTCTCGAAAAATACATGATCGCCTAAGCGTGTATCACGCATGGCACATGAAACCTAACTCTGAGTCTTATGGATACATTTAGGCAGTACTCTGCGAATTTCTTTGCGAATTATGTCCGTACGCGTTATGAGGTGCTTCGTTTACGTTTCGGATACGGAATTGAGCAGATAGGGCTTTCGAGAAACTCTGAACGAGTGAAGTTTGCTTCAAGACAAATAGAACCTTGCTTGAGTGTGGCGTTCTCCCTAGCCGAGCGATAAAAACACGTCGGCTCAGACGACGGTTTCTCCTGCAATGGGGGACGCAGGTTCGACACATTTTCTTTATTAAGTTTTCTCAGACTTCTTCCTCTGGGAGTTCCTCAAGTACAACATCTAGCAGGGCAACCCTCACACCATTACTGCATTGAAGGAAGCCATCACTGAGAAGATTCAAGCAATCACCCACGAGGAATGATTGTAACAAAATGCATAATAATTACAAACATGCTGAAACAACACCAAAAGACATAATAGAACTGTTAAATCCATTAATAATAATAAAGTTAAGCTCATCATATATCATAAAAAATTAAAACAATTGACCACATAGTCTCTAATAACCCTACAACTACGCAACTAAATCCTCTACAAAAAACCAATGTAGTGTATCTGTTTACATGCCCATTCAGAGATTGTATCTCTGATACTGATAATAAACCCACTCCATATATTGGTTTTACTACAACCACACTCTCCCTTAGACTTACTTGTTACTTTTCTGATCCTAGTTCTATTAAACAACAATTCTTAGAGAAACATAGCCATGTACATAATATTAGACAGATCTTCGTTGATAACACAGTAATACTCACGCATACACACAGTAAAAAGAACCCTCAGATATTGGAGGCCATCTACATTAAAACGAAGGAACCCACACTCAACAGAATTACATTTTAAACTAGTCACAACACATTACATTGCATCTAAACATATGGTTCAGTTGCTAATATTTCGGTCTTACGCGTGGTATGACGTCATAGAACAGCATCTTGAACTTACTGACTTAGAATACTGCTATTTCGCGACCGTTATCGTCTCATAGCAGTCTTCTAAGTCAGCATAACTTGAATATGAATATCTTGTTTGATGGTGAATATCTTTGTTTAAGAGTCAGTATAACCACTCTGAAGATGACTCATGTGTACCGAAAGCTTAGATCAAGCACTAACTTAATAGAAATATATCCAAATGTTGGACAACTGTTGTCTTTATTTTCACCCGAAATTAAAACAAACTTACGAATTTAGAACGGCTCATGATCAGACATAATAGACATTCGTTGTCTGTTATAACTAACAATATATATATATATATATATATATATATATATATATATATATATATATATATATATATATAGGATCTCTAAACATCAGAATTTAGGGAGAAGGAATTTATTGATCTAGCGGAAAATTTACGGCCCCGGCTTGTACATATTTTAGCATATATGCGTCTTTTAGATCTTGTTTATTATTTATGTCGGGATTGCTCAGAACAAATGGCTTCAGGAGATTTTATTGTAAATACCATCAGTTGCTAGAGAATTGATATTTTCTTTTGCCATTAATCTTTGCCTAGGGTAAATTATTTTTAACTATAAAAAAGAGAATAATATTCTGTTTTTTATTACAATCATAAACTTAAAGAATCAAGTATTTGCTGCTTCCTTCGGTCGCGATTGAAAGTCCAACTGACATTGTCATAAAATTGAATCA
>OZ038501.1:67927801-67930301 GCA_964036315.1 Acanthosepion esculentum
ACACATCCATAGATTCGCAACCTCTGAAGATGGTCTCAGATGAAATTGAAAGTAATTGGGGAAAATAAAAATTATTTGAAAGAAAATTTTGTGATTTTTCTTAATCAATTTTCTACCAAGAATTTAGTTCGTGCAATTGAAAGGATTAAAACAAAAATAAATAGATATAATACGTTTAAATTATTTAACTAATCATGCTTGAATGAAAATATGCTGCCTAAATTTATGCATACGTACATACATACATACATATATATATATACATCTCCAGTTGCCTTTATCTATCCACTTACCTTCTCCACATCTTTTCACCTTTCATTCCTATCTGATCTCGCTGCAAATCTTCTGTAACCCCCTTGCCTTGATCGATCCACTATCTTTCTCCACAGCTTTTCCTCTACCACTCCTATCTGCTCTTCCACCAAACCTTCTGTAACCCCTTTCGTGCTAGTGGCTTCCAGCCTTGCTTGGGGTGATAAGCTTTATATATATATATATATATATATATATATATATAAAAGTGAACATGGAAGTCAACACTTAGAGGCGACAGTCTGTTTCATGCTAGTGCAATCGTCAGGCAACTAGTGCTGTTATTTTTCTCGGCTATTTATATATAAGGGTCAGTGGTGCATTGTGGGTAATCTGTTTTGGCGGTTACTTTTACCGGAAGTCGCTTATTTGTTTGTTTATTTATTTATGTCAAATTATTTTGCTTGTTTTTTTTTGTTTTGTTTTGTTTTTTTTAATTATTTTTTATCTTATATGTTTATTTATTTATTTTTTGTTTTGATCGGTGCTTTTTATTAACGTAGTAAAAATTTGTTTATATAGCTTATTGTTGGTAGTCTATTATGGCGGTCATTTACCGGAAGTCGTTTATTTGCTTATTTATTTGGGTCAAATTGTTTTGCTTGTTTTTATTTATTTTTCATTTTTATTTTTTATCTTATATATTTATTTGTCATTGATTAAAGCTATTTGTTGAATTTTGGGGTTGAATGTTGTGGCCTATTCTGACTATTATTTTGGTGGGAACAGTTTTTTTATTTATTTATTTGGGTTGATTATCTTTATTTGTTTTTTCTAAACGGCTAGTAATAATTATTAAGTAAATAATTATAGACAGAAATATAGACAGATACAGACACACTTGCAGTTCACTTAAAAGTAAAATTTCTCATAGGTATTCTTCCATGTATCGTGCCCCTTCATGACTTTGTCGATCATAGCTCTCCACAATTTTCGGTCCTTTGTAGCTCTTAGTAAATTTTGGCTTTTTGCTCTCTCTCTCTATCTCCATATTCTGCCAAATATTTACACAAACTCGTTAGATAGAATGTTTTTTGCTTTTCTACGAAACATTATAATAGTAATATTAGCCGTTTCCTTACAAGAAAACATCTGACATTCAGTGACCGAGTAGCCAATGATCTTGCCAGTTGAAATTTATAAAATTAAATTTTTCTCTTAAAACCATTTTTCAGGAAGGTAGGTTTCTCAAATCCAATAGCAGTTATCGCTCATTCTTGTATTGATGGGGCTTCCATTTTAACCTTTCGTGTGAAACGGTAACATTTTGATTATGTCGTTATTTTCACTTTGGCTTACATGTTCTATCCATTTTAGTCGTTGCTGCTGTTGGTAGTCCGCAAGTGATATGGTTTCTGTTATTTTTACAATTTTTTGTGATTCTGTAGGGTCTTCGCCAAGACCCACAAGCTTCACTAAAACCATTTTTAACCTTTGATCTGGGATAGCGAGCATAGGAGAGAGAGGTCTCTAGTAGCTAAGCGAATATCCATAATTAAGTAAGTAGACAAGAATGTGGAGTTATTCAACCTATACAGCGAGGAAATTCTGCGAAAATAGGAAACCCTACCAGAATTTATTTTTGGCAGTGACAATCATAACAATAACATCCATTTGACTCAGTGTTGACAGCAGACACGAGGAGGAAACTACAAGAACTCCTGCAAAATCTAGTGAAGGAAAGCGAGAAGAAAGGACTAGACATTAATTGCAATGAGGCGAAATGCCTAGCTGTCAAAGAAAGAACAGCTCAACATGCAATTTACAAATTTTAGATATCAAAATCAAAGTACAACAATTTAAGTATATGGGATTTTTTTTTAACAAAGAACGCAATGTGTGACGCTGAAATCCGCAAGTACATTGAGAGAAGCGAATGATGACTTCCAAAAGCCAAGCAGGGTATGAAGAGACAGGAAAACTTCGTTGGAAACAAAAGAGTACTGAACTGCTACGTGATATGCGTCCTTCTGTATGGCAGTGAATGCTGGACAATCTCCTCGAAGATGAAGACGAGAGAAGAATGCTGAGAATACCGTGGAACGAACAGGTGAGAAACGATAAAGTTTTAGAGAAAATGAAAACAAAATGGGCCTTATACTTACCATCAGGAAGAGAGAGTTGAAATTTCTAGAGCATATAATGAGGAAAGAGGACTTGGAAAATCGGATACTCACAGGACAGATTG
>OZ038501.1:67935301-67962801 GCA_964036315.1 Acanthosepion esculentum
CACAAATGTGACGTTCAACGGGATGACCAAGAAATTAAAGATGTATGTTTTAAAAAATACGGAAAATTTATTTGGAAATAACTGGATGCAGAAATTTGACCTCTGGTATTTACCGATAAATACGTTCTGCCAAAAAGTGGAAAGGTTATCGACCGAGGTAGAGAAATTGAAGGAGAGTTTCCCCGACGTATTTTCAGCCGGCCTCGGAAGGTGTAAAAAATGGCGGCCAAAATCGAACTAAAAGAAATGTACAACCCATTTTCAAGTAGGAAAGAAATGTACCTTTCGCATCATTAGAAAAAATAGACGAAGAGTTGGATAGACTCGTGAAAACCGGTATATTGACAAACGTGGAATATAGTCAATGGGTTTACGTGAAAAAGAAATCGGGTAATATACGAGTATGCGCTGATTTCTCGACGGGATTGAATGCAGCGATTAAGGATTATCACTATCCTCTCCCTAGTCCAGAGGAGGTTTTCACAAAGTTGAACGGAGGAAAATTTTTCTCAAAGATAGACTTGAGCGAAGCATACCGACAAGTAGCAGTAGATGAGGAAAGCTCGAGGTTGTTGTGCATAAACACACATAAAGGGTTATATAAGTTCCAGAGATTACCATTCGGGATCAAGGTCGCGCCGGCGATATTTCAGCAAATAATGGACACTATGCTAGGCGGACTGGATTTAACGATCGCATACCTTGATGACATCCTGATAAATAGCAAAAATATTGAACAACACTGGGAACACGTTGAAGAGGTTTTCAGGCAGATACGAAATTACGGTTTTAAGATAAAGGAAAATAAATGTGACTTCTTTATGAAGGAGATACAATATCTGGGCCATATTATTGACGAAGAAGGAAGAAGACCAGACCCAGAAAGAGCCACGGCAATAAAAAAAATGCCGGCTCCAAAAAATTTAGCCGAGTTACAAAGCTTCTTGGGCTTAGTAAATTATTATCAAGAATTTATTCCTAACATGCACAAATTACGCGCACCCCTAAACGAACTGTTGAAGAAGGAAAAAGTTTGGGAATGGTCATATGAATGTCAGAAAACTTTCGACAAAATCATTAAGACTCTAACAGCGGATTTATTTTTAGCGCATTATGATCCAAAATTGGAAATAATAGTCGCGAGTGACGCGAGTGCCTATGGTGTTGGGACATGTATACTTCATAAAATGCCGGATGGGACACTAAAACCCATCGGGCATGCGTCAAGAACATAACTACCAGCCGAACAAAATTAATCGCAAATCGAAAAAGAAGAGCTGGGAATTATTTTTGCAGTTACGGGATTCCACAGATTTACGGTAGATTTTTCACTTTACAGACGGACTAAAAGCCGTTATTGACAATATTTGGATCAAAGAAAGGTCTACACTGCTAATAGATTGCTAAGGTGGGGGACGATTTTATTAAACTATAACTTTAAATTGGAGTATCTTCCATCAAATAAAATCGGGCATTCAGATGGTCTTTCGAGACTAATACCAAAGAAAGCGGAGCCATTAGAAGATTCCGTAATTACAGCTCTACGATATGAGGAAGATATTAGAACATCATTATGTAATGCAATGCAATACGTCCCCCGTCACATTACAAGAAATAAGAGACGAAGCAGTGAATGACGAATTTATAAAGGAAACGAAAACAAAAATTGTCGGAAAAGATAAGCATATATCAGACAGTTTTTCGTTATGTGACAATGTTCTGCTATATAATGAAAGAGTAGTAACCCCGAAAACGCTACAAAGGCGAATCCTCAAGGATTTTCACATGGGCCACTCAGGAAAGAACAGGATGAAATCCTTAATGCGAAGTTACGTATACTGGCCAAACATGGATCAAGATATTATACATATGGTGGACAAATGCCAGGGCTGTTCCTTAGCAGCCAGGGCACGTCCGATCACTCATAAGCCATGGCCTAAGACAGATCGATCGTGTTCGAGAATCCATGTAGATTTCGCGGGTCCATTAGAGGGTTTCTACTACTTGATTGTAGTAGACAGTTACAGCAAATGGCCAGAAGTATTTCGTTGTAGAAAACCTACTTCTGAGACTACAATGAATTGCCTTCACGAGCTGTTTGCTCGTTTCGGAGTGGTTGATTGTTTTATCACCGATAATGGGACACAATTTACATCTGCGGATTTTCAAGAATTTTGTGAAACTTTTCAGGTGAAACACATCAAATCCCCGCCATATCATCCAAAATCAAACAGGCAAGCGGAGATGTTTGTCGATACATTAAAAAGAGCACTAAGGAAAGCTTATGACGTACCAACAGAAAAGGGTTTACAACAATACTCGCAAGTGTATAGAATTACACCGAATAGTACTACGCCATCGGCATTATCGCCGGCGGAAGTAATGTTCGCCCGAAAAATTAGATCGGTATTCGACAAATTACTGCCAAAACAGACAAAGCAATCACCAACGTCGTTTGTACCAAAAAGAAAATTTAACCCAGGGGAGAAAGGTACAATAGAGAAACGAATCGGGAACGTGATTTACATAATTCAGGGTCAGAAGTTCTCGCATAAAAGGCACTTAAGTCAGATCAGAAAGAGGCTGTTAGAGGATTCTAACGGTCTACCGCAGGAAGAGGAGGAAGTAATGGACACAATATTTGACACATTCAATATGCAAAGGCCTCAAGCAATTTCAGAACCGCGGAAATCAAGCAGAAAAAGAAAATTTACAGAGCCTTTGATGATTAATCCGAAGAGGAAAATATATTAAAGACCCCTGCGAGGTAAAAGCTTGTGAGGGGGGGGTGTTATGGGTCCTTACCTATAAGTACAGAATGAACTCTTTCTAACACTATGTATGCTACACCTTTCAAGAGAGAGAAAAGAGAGAGACGAATCGAGTCGAGCCAATAGTAGTTCACTCCAAACCAGACTGACAGTCATACTAACAACTTCCACATCTTGTATTATTATTCGGTGTAATATATCTTCGTTATTTCTATTCTTGTGTTCGTGTTGTTCTTCCTTGGTCCTAACCTGGACCATAACAGTGTTTCAAATATTACCATCGATAGTAATACAAAATTGTTAAAAGGGCTAGTGTTACAGATAAATTGATATAGGATTATTTTTTCGTTTTTGCACTAGATGTCAGTAAGTGATTTGATAAACAAATTCAGATAGATAATTAAAATAGATAGATAATGAACAGACTTAGATAAAGAGATTGATAATGAATAGATTTAAAAAGATAGATAATAGACTTAGAGTATTTTTTTATTACTTTAAACATTATATTTTAGTTGATACTAGTGAATAGATGCTGTTCTGTTTGTAAATGATTTAAATTACATCTACCGGCCTGTTTATTCGAGAGTCTTAATGAATAACATATTTCCTTTATTAAGACTCTCATAATCACAAGCCAGTAGAAAAAATTAACAAAGTTAAAAAAAACATGGCATATCTTCCAACACGTGCATCCACTGTAACGTTTAAAGCAATAGGAAACAATACTGTATTTTTTTTTTTTTAGAAAAGGAGGAATCCATTAATTGGTGTGTAACTTCATTTATGTTTCTGATACGGAAAGATATGAAGAAGATCTGAACGAGTGAATACGCATTTCCTAAAATGATAATTAAAACGTGCTGCGCTGTGACACACTCTGTGGCCGAGCAGGTTAAAGCACGCCGAATCAAACGGTCTTTTCCTCTTTGACGGTTGACGCAGTTTTGATCCATGCCGATGGTGGGTAGATATTTTTTTTATACAATCGAAAGCACATGCTCGTAGATGGAATTCACAGAACTCAAACACGTATATACACTAGAATATAACTGTTAATGCAATAAAAAATAACCGATTCAAAATTTACAGAATCAATTACCTCCTGACAAATCTACGCGAATTTAAACGCGTTTTTTTTTTTAAATACATATTGGTATTTGTTTTAGATGTGTGTACATTACTCTCGAGTAGTTTCTAACACCTTTATCTAACATCTTTCAGTTCCGTCTCCGTTTTGGGGCAGAGTGCGCTCAGGGGAGGCTCCGTCAAAAGACAGAGTAGCAAGTGAGGGAAATTATACTGAGAGGTGCCCAGCCCTGGGGAACAGCTACCTCCCTCTCATTGCACCAGAAAGAGGGATCGGTGCTCTCACTGAGGCCAGCGCAATCGACCGTTGCGTGACTCGGGCAATTTTTGTTCCTAGCCCGGGTGTACGCGGTCAGGCACCCCACATTAAACCGACTTTGTGTCAAACCTGACCTCATGGAGGTGGGGAGTAAATACAAATACACATGGAACTATATAGGCTTCTGTGTTAGATATCGCTTCATTTTTATTCGTCTTCTTTAACTTATTAATGTCCATTCCCAAATCCGCTTTTATTTATGAGAATAAAAACTGGTATTACTTAAAGGGTTCTAAACACAATCAGGTTTGGTTTGTTTTACGTCTTATCAACCTCAACGGGTTATTTAACGCCAACGAAATTTTAATTGCTGATAAATATTTGTTTTTTTTTTTTTGGTGGGGGTTAAGTTTTTTAATTTATTGCTGGTAATAATGTATTTCTTCAAAAAATTATTGCTGGTAATAATTTTTACAAATTATTTCTGGTATTAAAACCTATTTTTACACTTTCATAGTGTTTTGACACCATTTGCCCATAGCTGGGACCCTAACAGGTGCTACCACCCCAGGTCAGGGTTGACCTGGGAGCATCAGCAATTAAGAGGTGGTTCCACGCTCCTCAAACCCTCCTGAACAGAGGCCTTACTGTTTATCGTCTTACCCAGGACGCCACAATTAATTATAGGTTTATAAAAATTTGTTTAATTATAGGTTTCTACGTAGAAACCATTACTGCCCACTGTCCCCAAAATGGAAGTGGGTTAAACCCCTCATCTCTAACTTATGTTTTGCAATATCAAACGGCTGATCCTGAGGTTTAAATAATTATGTATTTCACACTGGTATCAGTGGTAAGTGTTCGAAACGAGCTAAAATAAAACACTCGTATTACGAATGCTGATTCTCCAGGCAAGAGGTGCATCTGGATTTGAAGATCGTAAGGCATATATTTTTGTAATTATCTGGCCTTGTTCCTGACTATGACGAGCTAAATAAAATTTTGAGTATAACTGGTGCAGACATTGTTCGTCGGTTATAATTTTGGAAATGCTACTGCGCATGCGTAAGATTTCCCGTAGATCTGTAAAGGTTATCAAGTGCAAAATTAGAAGAACTCATAAAAGAGTAAAAATAAAAATGAAGCTAATCTTATTACTTTTTTTTTTTGTCATATTTTATCTCGAAAAGATTTGAATATTATCCACCCCCTCTACCCCAGCGGCTTTTTTTTTGTCTCTTAAGGTTTTCCTTTCAATATCAAATATCTTGTTTATTGCATGAATAATTACATTTGCGTTTAGATTTGTTTTTTTATTTTATTTTTATTTTTTTTAAACAAGGTTGACAACTTTTCGCGGGTTTAAGATTTCAAACCGGATGTTGTTCAATCTTGCCTTCCTGGCAATGTCTCATTAGCAATGGAAGGATCAGGATATTTATTTAATTCGATTAAACACCTTCTAATAATGCCGGAAAGCACAGCATTCCAAACGGATTCACAAAAAGACATCCTTATCATAACACTCAGAACACGAGCTGACAAAACCTTCCGATGATCCTGTTTTGAATTTTACTTTTTCTTTCGTTTTATCCTCTTATTAAATTGATTTATTTGAAAGTTATGTCTGTCTCACATACTTCCGCCATTACGTGGACAGTACGTTAACTGCAAGATTCTAAATTAATTTGTGAAAAGATAAATTCAAATTGTATATCCCCGAAAGAGTCCTTTACATTATTTGCACTCGAATTATTGTCCTCATCTTTGTTGTTATTATCACAACGTTACGGTCTTTCAGTTTTACTGGCATCACCAAATGATTATCCATCCTGTAACTGATCGCTTTATTTAATCTACGAGAGTAAATTGTGCTCACTTCACTGCCAATAATCTAGCGATAGCTCTTCTAGTTCTTATTTAGTACTGCACAGTTAATGCTCACGAATTAGACTCACAGAGTCTATGTTACCAAATTCATAAACCAAAGCTTTAGTCGTCTTGGTTATTGTCCAATAGGACAATCCTGAGTCTAGAACTTAAATCCTTAAACCTAATGATCCTGCTGGGGAAGCTTGTTGTGCTTGACTGCATTTACCAAGGCTACTCTTTTCTTATTTATATTACTGATGAAAGCCGGAGAGTAAAACAACCAAAACCCTACAATAACAACAAGAAAAATGAGGATAATAGTTCGTGTGTAAATAATGTAAATAACGATAGCTCCTCATCCCAGAAATTAACACAAGAATGTGTTAATAAAGGATTCAGTTCGACATTTCAACCACCTGAAGAAGTCCGGAGCGTACAACGGCCGAAACTCTGTGATAAATATGGCAACAAAGATGAGGACAATAGTCCGAATAATGTAAATAGTGAAGAATGTGTCCCAATTTACGCTGATACTGAATCCTTCTTTAAACAAAAACTGGATAGAGTATTAAAAATAGGAGAGGCATGGCCGTCGGTAACTATGCAAATCACAGCCCCCCGCCACATATATATATATATATATATATATATATATATATATATAGAAAAGAGTAATCAGTAGGACAGAAGATAGCGATTGATATTGTATTTTAACTTTTGCAGATTAAAGTTGGCTGGAAAGCATGGAGCCGGAAGGAAGTTCCACAAGCGAGAAGTGCGAGAAAAGAAAGTGTTTGCATAGAAATTACGGCGACATCTAGCCATCTCAATTGTGAATTGATGAGATCTCAACGCCAGTCTAGTACTGCGCTTAAATTCAAAATTACCAATTCGAACGATTACCATGAAAAAATTTATAAAAATGTCACAGCTAGGCAAACTTACTGCGGTAGGAAGGTGACTGAAGCCAAACCGCCGGATCAGCACCAATAATATTGCTGATTCTTTTTTGGATCTTATCAAGGAGCTCAAGGTAAACAGCAGGGCACCGTACCATATATCGCAGCAATATTCTAAGCATGGACGAATGGTAGACTTATAGATATGCTAGATAGATTCTGGAGAGAAAACATTGTCTCGCACGGCACACTGAACATAACCTAGCAATGGATTCAGTATAGTCTTTCCACTTCATGTCAGCTGAGAAGGTGCAATGTGTCCCTTTCCTGGAGGTTAGCATCAGCCATGCTGACGGAAGGCAGCGACAGGTCTCTCAGACGATTAATGAATTTCGGAGGCGTTAAAATTGACGAGCCATTTTTTGCCGTTGTTAACGACCGTTTTGGGGTCGTTTTGTACATCAGCTGTCATTTTAACCTTGTCGAAATGATCAGTCTTCCTACTGAGGCAGGAGTAAATGATAGTGTCGTCAGTGTAGATGCCAAGTTGAGAGCTGATGTCATCATGAAGATTAAAAACAGCGTAGGACCAATGATCTAGCACAGAGATGCAACCTTACGGTGGTGGGCAAGTGACTGAAGCCGAACAGCCAGATTAGGACCTGCAATATTGCTGATTCTTCTTTGCATCTTATCAAGGAGCTCCAGGTAAACAGCAGGGGTACCGTACCATATATCGCTGCAATATTCTAAGCATGGACGAATAGCAGACTTATAGATACGCAAGATACATTGCAGGAATATGAAGATGACATTTGTGTTTGTAGACGTCGGAGCACTGGGAACAATCCTGAAAGAAAAAAAAAGAGATCAGATCTGATGATCGGGGAGAAATTGCAAGACTACAAGCCATACTGGAATGTGTGATGATACCGAAGAAGACTTCTTTTTAATTCGTGTCTATAACCACCAGGCGTTTGGTGTGAATAGAAAAATGCCTGATATTATCAGCGAATACTGCAAGTTAACAGAAAAAGAGTATAAAAATAGGCATGACTGGACAGGAAGGGTAGTGCGTTAGTAACTGTGCAAATGACGGGCCACACAGCCCAATGAGTACATATATATACACACACACACACCATTTTCCCCCACATATAATATTCTGAGACTTAAAGATTCAAACGTTCACTCGATCCGAATCCCCAAGACCAGATCGAATTATTATTATTATGAAGGAGAAGTTAAATTATCGAAGTCGCAGTTTCGACAGTAAAATTAAAAGAAAGCGAATTGCTGAATAAATATCTGAGCCTCGGCAGAGAATTGAAGAAAGTATGGCATGCGAAGATGACATTTGTGCTTGTAGTCTTCGGAGCACTGGGAACAATCCTGATATGCTGAAAGAAAAAGGAAAAAGTAGGAGGAATCTGAAGAAGGTTCGAGACCGTCCAGGCAACGGTGTAACAGAAAACAGCTCGAATACTAAAAGAGACTTGCTGTCGCTTTATCTCCAGTATAATCCACCAGTTGCTAATGATATGAAAACTCAGTAAGTGGGCAGAAAAAAAGAAAAAAGATTAAGACGTTGTTAAGAAGGGAAAAAAAAGGAATCATAATCGTTACACACCGTCGTAATTAAAAGCGTATGTATGAATTTAAAAGTACCAATGGCAATATCGAAAATGCGTAGGTAGGTTTGTTTAACTGTTGGTTTCCTCATATGCGGAAAAGAAAAAAAAACAAAAACAAAAAAACAAAACAAACACAACTTTTATATAGGTGTATTATTAACTCTACACACGCACCATATGTCGGCTTTCTTTGCATTCCCCACTGCCATTTCGAGACACAATCAAAATTAATTAACGAAATATTAATATAATTAATTGGACCCTTTGACTAGAAAATTCTTACCGAAGAGTACCTCATCGCACACACAATGCAATTTATTTCATTATTATTTCCAAGCAATTACACTTGTACACTACTACAGTACACATTACAGACGGTGACTATTTCTACTACTATTTACTATTATGAGTACAGTAACGTGGTTAACGAGCAGTTTTTTATTAACCTGGTTTCCAAACAGCATTATTATGGGGGGGGGGTTAAGACGTATTTTTACTTTTCAGTTATTAACTTTTAATGAGGTTTTCTTTCAGATTTCTGTTGCTTTTTATCACAACTGTCATTTTTCTTAATGTCCTTTCATTCTTTCAAAATGCAGACGACCTTAACTCGCCACAGATGCTTTTTTATTATCGAGGAATTACCATAACTTCATGGAAATATATTAGAATGGTTTCACGTTGCCTTTTCCACGGTGTAAAATTCGTAGTCATTCCTTTAGACTGGATGCCATATTATTCTGCTATTTAACCCATAGTTAGGGGAACATAGAAGAAATGCATTCATGCCTTTTTTCCCTAAGGGTATTAATGCAATATTGTTAAATAAGGCAGTTTGGAATTTCGTTCTGATTTGAACTAACGTCATTTATGAAAAAAATAATGTGGTTAACGAGCAGTTAAGTCCTGTTTTTTTAACGTAGTTTTCAAATAAGTTTTCAAATAACTTTTTATAATGCTTTTTTTTAACAGACTCCTGTTTTCCCTTATCAAATTTTGACGAGTTCTTCTTTCATATTTTGTTGCTATTTATCGCAACGCTCGTTTTTTAATGTCGTGTCCTTCCTTAAAGATGGTTTTTGAATTCATTGTAGTTCTTCTCCTAGACTGGCTTCCATTCAGGTTTAGAGAAGACAGTCAATGCTGCTATTTAACCCATAGATTAGTGGTAATGATAATCAGACTATTATTAGCATGTGGTACTTTCGATCCTCACTGGGTGACGTACACTTGTCCGTACGACAGTCAATATCAAACTTAATGATATACACGGGTAACTACCTTTACAAGAGCCAGATCAAGCCGAAAATGGAGTACTGTTGCCATATATGGGCGAGAACTGCCCAGTCTTGACTTTCCACACTTGATAGGGGCCAAAAGCGATTCCCTGCCCTTGTAGGCGGCGAATTATTTTTCACTCTGCAATCCTCACAGACGAGACGTCACAAGACTCTCGCTGTACTATCGCCATTTCCATAGTGAGTGTTCGGACGAAATACACTCCTTAGTTTCCACTAGTCCTAAGACCCACCATGCCACGTCCATTGTAGCGAATCACCCTCATTCCCTCCGTATTTCATGGGTGAGATGTAAGTTTCACTCAAGTAGCTTCTTCCACCGAACTATTGCTTTGTAGAACCGACTGCCAATAGCTTGCTTTCCCGATTACTACAAACTTAACCTGTTCAGGTCTAGGGTTAAACGTTATCTTCGACACATATCTGCATAAGCTGTGCCTCTTACTCTGTAAACCTCTACTTCGAGTGGCTCTCGGGCCTTGCAAAGAAAACCTATTTTAACACAAGACAGAAAATGTGACACCGAAATCCCAAGGCACACTGGGATATCGTTTAATTTATTTTTATACGGTTTATCAACCCTTTTTTTTTTTCATTATTTTAAGTCAAAAATATATTTCGGGTTATAGGAACTTGTGCAAATGGTTAACAGAAACAGGACTAGTGGGGATAGCAAAATGATAAACCTTATTAAGGGCTAGAAAAGACAGGAAGTTATGGAGTGCCGTGTCCACCCACGTCTTGAAGAGACGCAGCACATAAAAGACAGATCTTGTACAAATGGTTAGCAGAACAAAGACTATGGGGCATAGCAAAAGGACAAACCTTACTAAGAGCTAGCAAAGATAAGAAGTTGTGGAGAGCAGTGATCACCCACGTCCTGAAGAGACACGCTACACAGAATACAGAGCTTGTGTAAATGGTTATGAGAACAAGAACGAGAAGGGATAACAAAAAGACAAACTTAAGAGCTAGAAAAGACAGGAAGTTGTAGAGAGCCGTGATCCCCCACGTCCTGAAGAGATACGGCACATAGAAAACAGTTGTTAGCAGAACAAGGATTAGGAAGGATAGCAAAAGGACAAACCTTACTAAGAGTTAGAAGTTGTGGAGAGCCGTTATCACTCACGCCCTGAAGACACACGCCACATAGAATACAGTGCTTGTGTAAATGGTTTTCAGAACGGGAAGGGATAGCAAAAAGATAAAACTTACTAAGAGCTAGAAATGACAGGAAGTCGTGGAGAGCCGTGATCACACACGTCCTGAAAGGACACGGCACATAGAAGAAGTTATTGCTGATACACGTAAGGATAATATTCACGACCGAAATTCGAATTCGGGACCTTAATCCTGACATAGTTTCGTTCGCCATTCAAATTGTCTCAGGCCAACGATCAATGAGTACACACCAGTCATTCCTCACAGAAATAACTCGACGTTCTTGTTCTCTCTTTTCTTCCTATGATTCATTGTAGGCTTGAAATACGTTAGCTTATTCCAAATAATTTTGTTCTTTCCTGTTCTCTTTGGCTATTTTTTCTTACTTTCTCTTCCTACCAAGACTAGCTTAAGTCGCCCGTTTTAGACTTCGGCAACACTATTACACGAACAACACGCAAAACTTTTTTTCTAAAATAAATCTTTCATCCTTAAAACCTTACATATATTAAATAGTGTCTAAAATTATAATGGTTCTATTTCAGTTTGGAGTCTGATTTCATAGACTAAATTTAAAAAAAAAAACTCTACCGTCACTCTTTACTGGTCGTAATTTCAAGCTGCATAGTAACACCTTTTTTATTAACTTTTATTGAACAAAAAGAAATTACTGTAATTTAAGATGGCTTAAGATTAACAATGGCTTACGCGTTCAGGAATGGTTAAGTCTTAATTTCGAGCTGGGGAGGATAGGACGACGTGGAGCATCACGATCAAAGACCTAACACGACCAGATTTTTCTTGTGAGGTGTACTAAAAGATCTTGTTTACAGGTTTAGACCGAAAAGAATTCCTGAATTAAACCAAGAAATTTCTGATCATTTTTTCCTGAAATTAATGTTTGCAGAAATGTTACTGATCGGGTTCAACGTTGTATTTCACATTGAAGGGGCATTTTGAACGCGAAATAGTGAATCATTACAAATCATTACTTACATTATTCGGACTGTTATCCTCATCTTCATTGCCGTATTCACATGGCCCAGTGGATAAAGACGTTGGTTAGGTCCAGTAACTAGACACAATTTAGACTAGTTGTGAGTTCAATACCAGGCCACAACAGTGGTGAACCAAAAAATCTTAGAGAGTTGAGTTAAAGAGAAATAACTGAGATATCCGAAAGAGGCATGGCACGTGGAACTAGAACAATCGACCCTTGTGGACGAAATAAAGGGTTTGGTTCGAAATTCTAATCCACTGAAGAAGGCAGGAGCGTACACCGACCGAAACGTTGTGAATACGCCGATGAAGATGAGGATAACAGTCCGAATAATGTAAATAATGCAAGTAATCATAATACCTCATCTCAGAGCTATAGATAGATCCCGAGGAATACAGGAGCGTACAACGGCCGAAATGTTGTGAATATGGCAATGAAGATGTGGATAACAGTCCGAATAATGAAAATAATCATAATACCTCATCTCAGAGATATAGACAGATAAGAAATCATGTTGTTTTGACACTACTTATCTTCTTACATGTACCGTGTCCCTTCAGGACGTAAGCGATCAGGCATTTTCATAATGTTCTTGTCTTTTAGAGATATAACTAGATTTTGTCTTTTTCTTATTTCTCCTAAACCCAGTTCCGCCATCCATTTACTCAAGTTCACTAAGTATGTCATGCTGTGGTTTTCCTCTGTCTCATTTGTCTTCAATCTGTCCTGTGAGTATCAGATTTTCCAAACCCTCTTTCCTCATTATATGCCCTAGAAACTTTAATTGTATCTTCCGGAGATAAAGTATAAATTTACTTTTTGTTTCCATTGTCTCTAAATTTTCGTCGTTGCTCACATGTTCGGTCCATAATATCCTCATCATACGTCTGTAGAACCACATTTCTGTTGCTTCAAGTATCTTTTTCATCTGTGAGGAAATTTTCCGGCATTCACTGCCATGTAGGAGGATTCATATCACGTCATAGTTCAGTGTTCTTTTCTTTGTTTCTCACGAAATTTTCCTGTTTCTTAATACTTACCTTAGCTTTTGGAATGCATCTTCGGATTTCACTGCTACACTCTCTGTATTCGTTAGGAACATTTTTATTTTCACTATCTTTCGACAAATACTAAAATGCCTGGTCTAGCAAAACTGTACTTAAATGGGAATATAAGCCATTTCCTTACATGAAAACATTCTGTATTCATCGACCAAGTAGCGAGTGCTACGCGCGTTACACTTTTTCCTTCACTCTTTGGCCGGGATCAAAGTGTATTATCTGTTCTCCTCATCTCTAATAGCGATATTACACGTTTCCTTATATGGAAACATTCGGCATCCATTCATCGAACAACCACTGCTAATCTCTCTTCATTCCCTGACAATGGGGCAGATCAAAGTGTAATAACTGTTCTCCTAATCTCTAATGGTAATATTATCCGTTTCCTTATATGAAACCATGTGGAATTCATTGACCGAATATGCCGGTAAAAATTCATATGAATTTCAATTAATTTTTTTTTTTTTTTAAATTCAAAGAAGAATTCTGATCTGGAATCTCGGCTTCCGTCACTTTCCCACCGCTATAATGTAGCTTCTGTGTGCTTTTCTATAAATACTTTCGTTGTAACTGTTCTGATTAAACTTTCCTCTATGGCAGGAGTCGGCAACCTACGGCACGTGTGCCACACCCATGGCACGACAAGCAATCCCAATGGCACGCAGCCGCAAATGACATCACAAAGTCCGAACCAATAACTATTACAACGCAAAGATTAAAATTAGCTGTTTAAGATTAAAAATTAGCTGTTTCAATTTTAATATATACTAAAGTATATATACTGTATATTACTATATAAAATATATTGTAGAAAGGGGTATACTGATCTTGACTTGTACAAAAATACTTTTTGCTGTTGGCACACTGAATGATTTTCAAGCCCTAAGTCAGCACATAGCAGAAGGTTGCCGACTCCTGCTCTATGGTACCAAGACTCTATGAATTTAAGCGTAGTACTATATTCGCAGAAAGGTTGCATTTTTTTTACTGTTGAAATGGCAAGATGTAACCGTAGGTTCTATCCTTATAGTTTCTTCCATCGCACTTCTTGCTTGTGGAACTCCCTTCTGTCTTCTTGCGTCAATCATTATCTTCTGCTTTCCTAATTCCTATTCTTTTATTGTTCTCCCTCCTTAAATTGATTTTTCCCATATTCTCTAACACAGGGGTTCCCAAACGCTGTGGCGCGCCTCGTAGGTGCGATGGAAGAGGATAGCAGGTGAGGCGGAATGATTGAAAGATAATCAAAGACTCAGAAACAGTTTCCAAAATTCATATGCCAAAAATAAATACCATATCAAAATTCAAAATATTATAATGGATTACTTGTATTTGCATGTATGAGTCCCAGTATAGTTACAAATAATGATTGACCGATTTTATCATTGTGGTATTTTTGCATTACATCAAGTATTAAAAATATAGTAACTTGGGTTTATGGCACGCTGTCGCAAATGACATCACGAGGTCCGAACCAATAAATACTACAACGCAAAGAAGATATTTAGTTGTTTCAATTTTAATATATACTAAAGTATATATACTATATAGTACTATATAAAATATATTGTAGAAAAGTTGTATTGAGCATGACTTGTATAAAAATACTTTTACTGTACGCACACTGAATGATTTTCAAACCCTAAGTCGTCACATAGCAGAAGGTTGCCGACTCCTGATCTATGGTACCTAGACTCTATTAATTTAAGCGTAGTACTATATTCGCGGCAAGGTTGAATTTTTTTACAGTTGAAATGGCGAGATTTAACCGTGGGGTCTGCAAATTAGAGGAGAGAGTTATCAATGGTAACGCTCTGACTTGGAATACGCGGTTATCTCTCTTTAAACCTCTCTCTGTTTCTTTTATTTTAAATGAAGTTTCTATAAAAAAATTCAGGGAAATAAGTTTTTCAAGTCCACCTCTGTTATCGCTCTTCCTAGTACTGATAGGGGTTTCCTTTCCAAGCTTTTTGTTCGAAGTCTCTTTTATAAACAAAAGGAAACGGGATACGTTCAGGAAGGATGCATAACATGATTATTATAAGTTGCTTTTTTCAGTTTTTATTTTGAGCGAAATTTGTGCAACTTTAACTTTTTTCGGTGTTCTTTTTATTATTATTAGTATCCACTAAAACTTCCTCTTTCGTACAACGAGGGAGGGACTGTTACAGGATTGGAATCTACGGAACTAGTTTTTCGTAAGTGTTTAGAAAGGAGAACACATTGATCCAAACAGGATGGGTGGTAAATACAGAAGAGTTAGACCGATCAACAAAAGTCCGGAAGTTAGGGAGAGCCATGAAGATATATGACATATATAGAGCATTCACAGAAACTGTTCTTGCTTTGATTTTTTAAAAATCTTAAAACTAATTTCTATTCTCTTTTTGTTATTCTCTGCTTTTCCTTTCGTTCTGAGTCAGATGTTTGCCTTCTGTCGCTGAGGCTGATAACATAAATTTCAGAAACATTTACCCAGACGGAACTGATCCACTGAAATATGTCTAAAAAAAACGGAACATCATTTCAAAGATTCTTAGACCGTCAGATGACAGGGGGGAACGTCAGACACCTAAAACATGGTCCATTTGTAAAATTAGATTGAGAGCTGAACCGAGAAATTCTTTCCGTTTTTTTTTTTCTTTTTTTAACGACTTCTCTCGCAAATAAACCAGGGCAAAAGATCAAACAAATTATCACTCGTCGCGGACGTTACGTTTCCGGACATGCTTTGTTTGGTAACTAATAAAGCATGTATTAATTTGGGCCAGTGGGCAGTTATTGAACGTGTCAGCCGACAGAGGGCTTATTGTTTTCTCCTCGCCAACCATTGTGGCAAAAGCGACTGACCATTCATTCACTGATCCAGTTATAAGATGAACCTCTGAAATACCAGCGGGGAGAGACTAAGTTGGTCGGAAGGAACGGAAACTGTTGGCTTTGAACACTGTTGGTCAGTTGGATGACCAATGGGCATTGGTATGTGCATATTTCGGAAATATTTTCACTTCTCCATCCTATTCACCATCATCTTCTTCTTCCAATTATTATTATTATTATTATTATTATTATTATTATTATTCACCTTTGCCTTTTCCTTCTTCTTTATCCTTATCTTCTTCATTTTCTTCTTCTCCATCCTATTCACCATCATCTTCTTCATTCTATTATTATTATTATTATTATTATTATTATTATTCACCTCTGCCTTTTCCTTCTTCTTTATCAGCATCTTCTTCATTTTCTACTTCTCCATCCTATTCACCATCATCTTCTTCCCATTATTATTATTATTATTATTCACCTCTGCCTTTTCCTTATTCTTTATCAGCATCTTCTTCATTTTCTACTTCTCCATCCTATTCACCATCATCTTCTTCTTCCCATTATTATTATTATTATTATTATTATTATTATTATTCACCTCGGCCTTTTCCTTCTTCTTTATCCTCATCTTCTTCATTTTCTACTTCTCCATCCTATTCACCATCATCTTCTTCTTCCCATTATTATTATTATTATTATTATTCATCTCTGCCTTTTCCTTCTTCTTTATCCTCATCTTCTTCATTTTTACTTCTCCATCCTATTCACCATCATCTTCTTCTTTTATTATTATTATTATTATTATTATTATTCACCTCTGCCTTTTCCATCTTCTTTATCCTCATCTTCTTCATTTTCTACTTCTCCATCCTATTCACCATCATCTTCTTCTTCCCATTATTATTATTATTATTATTATTCACCTCTGCCTTTTCCATCTTCTTTATCCTCATCTTCTTCATTTTCTACTTCTTCTTCCAATATTAATAATAATGTTCAGAACGTGTTTACATTTTACCAGAAATAATATTAAAACAAATTCATGTTAAATTTATTTAAATACTATTTAATAGTTTTAAAGAAATCTGTTTTTTTTTTCGTAAAGAATCTTTTAAAAGACTTTTTCAAGATCTTTGTTTCTCAATGTTTCTGCCATTTCTGAAATGTTCTAGAGATCGAGTTAAATGAATAAAAACTATAGTTGATAAAACTGAAGAGTATAGAGCATTTGAAAGAACCTCTCATCTTAAAAAATTTTCTTGGGTTGTTCTGCAGAGTATGTCCTCCAAATTGTAATATAGAAAACACCTTTTCTATTTACCCATACAAGACCACTTCTGTGTACGGCCTCGTTTATCAAGTCAATTTGTTGAATAAACGTCTGCAGTGATGGTTGTTGTTCCAGAATCTTGGGCAACTCCTTTCATATCCCATCATATACAAAGCAATTACTTCTATGGTTAAAGGTCTGGTTTTGGTGTTGGTCCAGTTTTTTTTTTTTTTTTCATTTTGTGCCAACTATTTCTTTTTCCTGTATCATGCAAATCCCATTTTTCATCACCTATGACAATGTGATGCGAAAATGAAAGTTTCATATTTCTGGTTAAAATACATTGTTTGATTGATGCGTTTTCTATGGTTTATCAAACCTTTGTAGGTTATTTAAAGCCAGGAAATATTTTAAGATTGCAAGAATTGGTGTGGGGAGGTAATAATGATGTCAAAGATACAAGTCTTACTAATTAACCTATACCTGGAGAGAGGAGTGGTTCATTCATATATAATCAGAATTTGATAAACAAACAAGAAATTATAAAGTGGGGGATCAATTCTATATTACAATCAATATATAAACGGATCCCCCAATTTATGGCCACGGTAGTTTCCATATATTTATATTCCAGGGAATCTAAATCAATCTAGAAACATGCGTATTTAGCTAAGCAGTATTTCATTGATTGAATGATTTGTTTTTTATGGCTTATCAACCATTTACAGGTTATTTAAAGCCAGAAAATACTTTTAGATTGTAAGAATTTTTTCTTGTCGATAATATTGATTTAGTGATACAAGTCTTAGTAGTTAACCCATAACTTGGGAGAAGAAGTGGATTCATGCCTTCCCCAAGTGTATCCGATCCATTACACCAGGTGCACATCCAAGCTTACAGCACCTATTTTAAGCCGGTCACTCATCTAGATACTGTGCAGGATCGATGTTGCTTCGGTGATTGTAGGGGAACCGGCGTTTCAACCTGTTATGGACTTAAGCCTCGCTAAAAGACAACTTCAGATGGGGAAGGATATGTTTATTCATTTTTTTTTTTTTTGGCATTGTTTTCTCATTTTGTGATAACGACTTCTTTTTCCTGTTGAGATGCAAAACCCAGTTTTCATCACCCCTAGCAATGTGATGCAAAGATAAGTTAACATTCCTGGTTAAAAGACTACCGAAAATGGTGGAACGTTGCTAGATTTCTTCATTATACTCTGGAATGCCTTATAAACGACACACTATTATATAGACGTGAAAATCAACTAGTTATAGATGCTGTTTGTCTGTTTTATCTATCTATCTTCGTATTAATTCTGTTCTATCTATATATGTTCATGTCTGTCTCACTCTATTCCTATCTATTATTTTCTCTCTCTCTCTCTCTATCTATCTTCGTATTAATTCTGTTCTATCTATATATGTTCATGTCTGTCTCACTCTATTCATATCTATTATTTTCTCTCTCTCTCTCTCTATCTATCTTCGTATTAATTCTGTTCTATCTATATATGTTCATGTCTGTCTCACTCTATTCCTATCTATTATTTTCTCTCTCTCTCTCTCTATCTATCTTCGTATTAATTCTGTTCTATCTATATATGTTCATGTCTGTCTCACTCTATTCATATCTATTATTTTCTCTCTCTCTCTCTCTATCTATCTTCGTATTAATTCTGTTCTATCTATATATGTTCATGTCTGTCTCACTCTATTCCTATCTATTATTTTCTCTCTCTCTCTCTCTCTCTCTCTCTCTATCTATCTTCGTATTAATTCTGTTCTATCTATATATGTTCATGTCTGTCTCACTCTATTCCTATCTATTATTTTCTCTCTCTCTCTCTCTATCTATCTTCGTATTAATTCTGTTCTATCTATATATGTTCATGTCTGTCTCACTCTATTCATATCTATTATTTTCTCTCTCTCTCTCTCTATCTTCGTATTAATTCTGTTCTATCTATATATGTTCATATCTGTCTCACTCTATTCCTATCTATTATTTTCTCTCTCTCTCTCTCTATCTATCTTCGTATTAATTCTGTTCTATCTATATATGTTCATGTCTGTCTCACTCTATTCCTATCTATTATTTTCTCTCTCTCTCTCTCTATCTATCTTCGTATTAATTCTGTTCTATCTATATATGTTCATGTCTGTCTCACTCTATTCATATCTATTATTTTCTCTCTCTCTCTCTCTATCTATCTTCGTATTAATTCTGTTCTATCTATATATGTTCATGTCTGTCTCACTCTATTCCTATCTATTATTTTCTCTCTCTCTCTCTCTATCTATCTTCGTATTAATTCTGTTCTATCTATATATGTTCATGTCTGTCTCACTCTATTCATATCTATTATTTTCTCTCTCTCTCTCTCTATCTATCTTCGTATTAATTCTGTTCTATCTATATATGTTCATGTCTGTCTCACTCTATTCCTATCTATTATTTTCTCTCTCTCTCTCTCTCTCTCTCTCTCTCTCTATCTATCTTCGTATTAATTCTGTTCTATCTATATATGTTCATGTCTGTCTCACTCTATTCCTATCTATTATTTTCTCTCTCTCTCTCTCTATCTATCTTCGTATTAATTCTGTTCTATCTATATATGTTCATGTCTGTCTCACTCTATTCATATCTATTATTTTCTCTCTCTCTCTCTCTATCTTCGTATTAATTCTGTTCTATCTATATATGTTCATGTCTGTCTCACTCTATTCCTATCTATTATTTTCTCTCTCTCTCTCTCTATCTATCTTCGTATTAATTCTGTTCTATCTATATATGTTCATGTCTGTCTCACTCTATTCCTATCTATTATTTTCTCTCTCTCTCTCTCTATCTATCTTCGTATTAATTCTGTTCTATCTATATATGTTCATGTCTGTCTCACTCTATTCCTATCTATTATTTTCTCTCTCTCTCTCTATCTATCTTCGTATTAATTCTGTTCTATCTATATATGTTCATGTCTGTCTCACTCTATTCCTATCTATTATTTTCTCTCTCTCTCTCTCTATCTATCTATCTATCTTCGTATTAATTCTGTTCTATCTATATATGTTCATGTCTGTCTCACTCTATTCATATCTATTATTTTCTCTCTCTCTCTCTATCTATCTATCTTTGTATTAATTCTGTTCTATATATATATGTTCATGTCTGTCTCACTCTATTCACATCTATTATTTTCTCTCTCTCTCTCTCTCTCTCTCTATCTATCTTCATATAAATTCTGTTCTATCTATATATGTTCATGTCTGTCTCACTCTATTCATATCTATTATTTTCTCTCTCTCTCTCTATCTATCTATCTTTGTATTAATTCTGTTCTATCTATATATGTTCATGTCTGTCTCACTCTATTCCTATCTATTATTTTCTCTCTCTCTCTCTCTATCTATCTATCTTCGTATTAATTCTGTTCTATCTATATATGTTCATGTCTGTCTCACTCTATTCATATCTATTATTTTCTCTCTCTCTCTCTATCTATCTATCTTTGTATTAATTCTGTTCTATCTATATATGTTCATGCCTGTCTCACTCTATTCACATCTATTATTTTCTCTCTCTCTCTCTCTCTCTCTCTCTCTCTATCTATCTTCATATAAATTCTGTTCTATCTATATATGTTCATGTCTGTCTCACTCTATTCATATCTATTATTTTCTCTCTCTCTCTCTCTCTATCTATCTTCGTATTAATTCTGTTCTATCTATATATGTTCATGTCTGTCTCACTCTATTCACATCTATTATTTTCTCTCTCTCTCTCTCTCTCTCTCTCTATCTATCTTCGTATTAATTCTGTTCTATCTATATATGTTCATGTCTGTCTCACTCTATTCCTATCTATTATTTTCTCTCTCTCTATCTATCTATCTTCGTATTAATTCTGTTCTATCTATATATGTTCATGCCTGTCTCACTCTATTCACATCTATTATTTTCTCTCTCTCTCATCATTTTCTCTCTTTTTCATCAACTCCTCTCTCTTTCCACTGCTTTATTTTATTCTTTATCATTCTTTTTACATCTCTCACGTCATTTTGCTATCTCTCTATCCTCTCTCTTTACTCCGCATTCTCGCATCTTTTCCCACCTTCCCCCTTTCTCTCTCTACCCCCTTCTTTTTCTTCCTCTTTCAGGGTCTTTTTTCTCTTTTCTTTTAATTTTTCTCACTATAACATGCCCAATCCACCCTCATCGTGATTCTTCTTTCTCGCTAAAAGAGATTTTTTTGCCTATAAAATAAAAAAAAAGCAAAATAAAAAAAATGAGAAAAATTCAAAAACCAACAAAAAATAGAGACCAAAGTATCCATCGAAGTCGTCGTAATATTTTTTCTACACTCGTGATTACAGAAGCATAAAAATAAGTTTCCATCAAATAAAAAAAAATAAAAAAATGAATCAGCGAAATAACTTCACGATCATTAATCCGGAACTGAAAACGAGGTTGTGAACAGCTTAAAGAAACTGGCGGGAATGGCCATTGCGCTTTGACACACGGCAAGATCAAAACAGATCGAAGAGTTGGGGCTGGTTGCAGCAAAAAAAAAAAAAGAAGGCCACAAGAGAAAACCTTGCCAGGTTTGAGATCTTGCTAAAAGAGTCGAGATGAAGAGGCTAGGGAGGAGAGATTTTGTTTCACAATAACAAAAGTACGAAGAAAATACACCAATAAAGAAAGAAACGAAAGTGGAAAGGAAGCGGAAATAATGGCGCGGCCATGTTTATCAATTATTACGATGAGACTTATATGAATACAAAGAAACGGTTACCACAAAATTTTGTTGTTCATCATTTTTATTACATTTTTCGTTTGTAAGCATAAAATCTGTTACTCTTTTTTATGCTTTTTCTTTCTTCAATTATTATTATTATTATTATTATTATTATTATTATTATTATTATTCACCTCTGTCTTTTCCTTCTTTATCCTCATCTTCATTTTCTACTTCTTCATCCTATACAACATCATCTTCTTCCCATTATTATTATTATTATTATTATTCACCTGTCTTTTCCTTCTGTATCCTCATTTCCTTCATACTCACCAGCATCATCCTCTTCGTCCCATATTCCCCTCTAGCTTTTCCTTCTTCTTTATCCTCCTCTTCTTAATTTTCAACTTCTCCATCCTATTCATCATCATTTTCTTTCCATTATTATTATTATTTCCTTTGGTTTCTGGTGTGTACACATTTCTTTCCGGGTCCCAACCAGAAACCTAAGGTCAGAAATGTCATCATGACATTTTTCCACTGAGCAGTTTTGAAAAAAAAAACACATATTTGACACAGATAAAGCCCTTTGTAAGGTATGGGCCGCACTTGTGAGTACAATTTTTTTGTATTTCTTTGAGGCAGATGCTACCAGGGATTCCTTCAATGAACCTATTGGAATCTTGGGCTCCAACTACAACTGGCATTGTTAATGTCCACATGCGCCACATTTTTGAGATTTCGATTTCAATGTTCTTATATTTTTATAGTTTTTTTTTTTTATCTTCAAAGATACATTACAGTTGGCAAGGACTGTCATTTCAATAAGAAGGTACATTTTGTATTTGCGGTCTCTAATCACGATGTCAGGGCGATAAGCTTTTATTGTTCTGTTTGTGCGTATTGTAAAATTCCATAAAATTGTTACCGGTCCTATCTCTGCAACCGAGTCTGGGTGGTGTTCATACCAATTGTTTCTGGATATTTATCACAGAATATGTATTTTGGTTTAACACATGTCAGCGTGGTAATCTCTAGTTGGTAAGTATTGGTCCTGTGCAGCAAGAATAAAACCTTTGGTTTCAGCTTTTAGCCCTGAACTACGTAATCATCATGACATTATCCACTTTTAAAGAAAAAAAAAAACTAAGATTACATATTTTATATAAATAAACCCCTTCGTGCAGGCTGTAATTGTGAGTACAATTTGTTGTATATCATTAAATCTTCGGTAACCAGGGATCCTTTTAATGAGTCCATCGGAACCTTTTCCAATGAAACCGAGGGCTCCAAATACAACTGCAATTGTTGACGTCCTCACGTACCACATTTATGAGATTTCGATTTCAAGGTTCTTGTATTTGGATAGTTTTTTGAAGATCTTCATGGATACATTGCAGTCTGCAGAGACTGCCATATCAATAAGGGGACAATTCTTTTGTTTGCGGTCTCTAATAACAATGTCTAGGCGACTAGCTTTGATTGTCCTGTGTGTATTGTAAAATCCCATAAAATTGTAACAGGTCCTATCTCTGTAACCGGAACTGGGTAGTGTTCATACCAATTTGTTGCAGTTTCCTTTCCGTAAGCTGCAAGAAATTGGTATGAATACCAACCATTATTATTATTATTGCCCTCTGCCTTTTCCTTCTTCCTTATCTACATCTGCATCCGTTTCACCATTGTCTTTGCCCAAATATTATTTTTTCTTAATAATATTGTACGCTTTCAACTCAATATCAATCATCACGTAAAGGAGGTAATTCAGTATTTATAACCTTTTTTATGAATCTTAAAATAAAAGCATTGAGAAATATTCTAATATAAAGTCATTTTTCTCCAAAATTATGACAACATGGATGTGGTCTAATATCTAACAATAGGAAAATATCTAAATCCCCGAGGAGGATTCAAATCCCGTGTTTGCATTCAATTCGTACTACAACCAATTTTTTCTCCCTCTTACCCAATAGGTTTAAAATAGCCGGTACGGGGGAGAAACTCGCTGGGCAGACTTGTTTCTCAAGCGTTGGCTGGTAATGCGTCTATGGAATTGACAAATATGAATTCTAAACCAGCACTGAAATCCGTTCCTCTTCCAAGGTGAGCGTGAAAATGGATCTGCTGAAGAATGAACTGTGCAAAAGCTGAAAAACGATCGAAATCGGGTTTTCATAATCAATTTTTTTCATTTATTAAATACATTAACGTTGCGAAATCAAGAGAAACAAAACGTGAAGCTTTGATCCAAGCGGAATTTCAATATCGAAAGTTCAGTTAATCATTGAAATTTAATAAAGATTTCTGTACTTATGGCACTGATGATCGGATTTTATCAACCTGTTTATGCCATGAAGAATAAAAACAATGTCATCTATCTATCTATCTATCTATCTATCTATCTATCTCTGTTCATATCAATATATCTATCTCTGATCTTATATATATATATACATATAAGATCAGAGATAGACATATTGATATGAACAGATATATATATATATATATATATATATATCTGTTCATATATATATATATATATATAGATATATATATCTGTTCATATATATATATATATATATATATATATATATCTGTTCATATATATATATATATATATATCTGTTCATATATATATATATATATATATCTGTTCATATATATATTTATATATATATATATCTGTTCATATATATATTTATATATATATATATATCTGTTCATATATATATATATATATATATCTGTTCATATATATATATATATATATATATATATATATATATATCTGTTCATATATATATATATATATATATCTGTTCATATATATATATATATATATATCTGTTCATATATATATATATATATATATATATCTGTTCATATATATATATATATATATATATATATATATATATCTGTTCATATATATATATATATATATATATATATATATATCTGTTCATATATATATATATATATATATATATATATATATATATCTGTTCATATATATATATATATATATCTGTTCATATATATATATATATATATATATATATATCTGTTCATATATATATATATATATATATATATATCTGTTCATATATATATATATATATATATATCTGTTCATATATATATATATATATATATATATATATATATATATATATATATATCTGTTCATATATATATATATATATATATATATATATATATCTGTTCATATATATATATATATATATATGTTCATATATATATATATATATATATATATATATATCTGTTCATATATATATATATATATCTGTTCATATATATATATATATATATCTGTTCATATATATATATATATATATATATATATCTGTTCATATATATATATATATATATATATATATATCTGTTCATATATATATATATATATATATATATCTGTTCATATATATATATATATATATATCTGTTCATATATATATATATATATATATATATATATATATATCTGTTCATATATATATATATATATATATATATATCTGTTCATATATATATATATATATATATATATATCTGTTCATATATATATATATATATATATATATCTGTTCATATATATATATATATATATATATATCTGTTCATATATATATATATATATATATATATCTGTTCATATATATATATATATATATCTGTTCATATATATATATATATATATATCTGTTCATATATATATATATATATATATCTGTTCATATATATATATATATATATATATATCTGTTCATATATATATATATATATATATATCTGTTCATATATATATATATATATATATATATCTGTTCATATATATATATATATATATATATATATATATATATATATCTGTTCATATATATATATATATATATATATATATATATCTGTTCATATATATATATATATATATATCTGTTCATATATATATATATATATATATATATATATATCTGTTCATATATATATATATATATATATCTGTTCATATATATATATATATATATATATATCTGTTCATATATATATATATATCTGTTCATATATATATATATATATATATATATCTGTTCATATATATATATATATATATATATATAATCTGTTCATATATATATATATATATATAATCTGTTCATATATATATATATATATATATATATATATAATCTGTTCATATATATATATATATATATATATATATATAATCTGTTCATATATATATATATATATAATCTGTTCATATATATATATATATATATATCTGTTCATATCAATATGTCTATCTCTGATCTTATCTATATATATATATATATATATATATATATATATTCATATCAATATATCTGTGATCTTATCCATCTCTGTTCATATATATATATATATATATATATATATATATATATATATATATGTTTATATCAATATATGCACGATCTTATCTGAGGATTTGTTACTGGATATTTAAACAGGGTGAGGAGCATGGAAGGAAGAGAATGAGAGAAATGTAAACAAATTTCTCACAGTTAATCGAAACCGATTCATATGATGACAGGAAGGAAGGTAGATGAGAGCAAAGGTTATCTACTTTTTAGACTTGGCGTGGCTTAATGATTGTTTAGAAAAGTCAGCCGTTGCATGATCTCCAAACATCTAGAAAACTGGGAAAATAAGGCATGAGTGTTCATTTGCTGGTGATTGCATATATGCGCAGAAAACATACACGCACAGATGCACACTGATAGATAGATAGATAGATAGATAGATAGATATGAACTGAGAGATAGATAGATAGATAGATATGAACTGAGAGATAGATAGATATGAACTGAGAGATAGATAGATAGATAGATAGATAGATATGAACTGAGAGATAGATAGTTAGATATATATGAACTGAGAGATAGATAGATAGATATGAACTGAGAGATAGATAGATAGATAGATATGAACTGAGATATAGATAGATAGATAGATATGAACTGAGATATAGATAGATAGATAGATATGAACTGAGATATAGATAGATAGATAGATATGAACTGAGATATAGATAGATAGATAGATATGAACTGAGATATAGATAGATAGATAGATATGAACTGAGATATAGATAGATAGATATATATGAACTAAGATATAGATAGATAGATAGATATATATGAACTAAGATATAGATAGATAGATAGATAGATATGAACTGAGATATAGCTAGCTAGCTAGATAGCTAGATAGATAGATGGGAGCAGTTTTTAATTTGTTTATTACTTCATTCATTCATTTATATATATATATATATATTTAACCAACCTTTTCAAAAGTGAACATAGTGCCACGAAACTACGAATTTGGTGACAATTCATATTACGGATAATTACAGTAAATAATTTTTTCTGTATTTTAAAATCAATATATATATATATATATATATATATATATATATCTGAGAGAGAGTTGGATATATATATATATATATATATATATATATATATATATATATCTGAGAGAGAGTTGGATATATATATATATATATATATATATATATATATATATATATATCTGAGAGAGAGATGGATAT